>CM070584.1:57013596-58213596 GCA_036346355.1 Rhipidocladum racemiflorum
TGACCCATATGAGGGAGGGGGACGATCCATCATTTTTCAATAGAGAAAAACGCCACCAGCGACTGGATGTAGGGCTATTATCTCGATCATGAGAGGCCTGAACCAGAATAAAATCCTCGTGTTTCTGTCTATTCTGATGGACCATCTCCCGCGTCTTCGATGTTACACCTTTGGCAGAAAGGGGCCCTGTTGATCCCTCGTTCAACAAGTAAGCTCGGCGGGAGCCCGTTCTCCAATCGTCGACAGCTGGCGCCGTCCGTGGGGATCGACGGATTCTTTGCCAAAGGAATCCCGAAGGCGTCATCTTCCACATCTGATGACCGATACTGCACAACTTATGATGAGGTAAGATACGTAAAAAAGTTCTTTACCTCAAGCAAACTGTGCATAGGCGAGTCGTTTCTATTTTGCGCAGAGCAAGTTCTTCGCTCGAGCGCAAATTTCATCCTCTTGCCCGAGCAGGCTTTTCGCTCGAATCTGTACTGAGTAAATTTTTAGCTCGGACGGGTGTTTCTTCACACCAGACGGGCATTGCACTCGGGAATTGATCTTATTATATCTTAAAAATTGCTCTTATTCCTCCGAGTACGCGTTTCGCTCGGGGACCGTTCTGATACTGCTGGCAGAGCACGCCGCCGCTTCGGGCGCGATTCTCTCCCTCCGAGCACGCAGCGTTCGGCTCGGGGACTGTTCTGTTCCGCGCCGAGCACGGCGCGAGTCTCTCCTCCGAGCACGCAGCGTTTCGCTCGGGACCGTTCTGTTCGCGGCAGAAGCGGTGCACTACGCGGCGCGAGTCTCTTCCTCCGAGCACGCTGCTTTCGGGCCGGGGACTGCTCGATTCCGCCGAAAGGTGCACTTCGCCGGGACTGCCTCTGCTCGCGCCGAGCACGCACTTCGCTCGTCGGGCGCGAGTCTCTCTCCGAGCACGCGCTTTCGCGGGGACCGTTTTATTCCGCGCCGAGCAAGCACTACGCCGGGCGCGAGTCTCCCTCCGAGCACGCGTTTGGCTGGGGACCGTTCGATTCGCGCCGAGCGGTGCACTACGCCTGGCGCGAGTCTCTCCTCCGAGCACGCTGCTTTCGCCGGGGACTGCTCTGTTCGCGCCGAGCACGCACTTCGCTCGTCGGGCGCGAGTCTCTCGCCCGAGCACGCAGCTTTCGGCCGGGGACTGCTCCGATTCCGCTACGAAAGGTGCACTACGCCAGCGCGAAGTCTTCCCTCCGAGCACGCTGCTTTCGCTCGGGGACCGTTCTGTTCCGCGCCGAAAGGTGCACTACGCCGGGCGCGAGTCTCTCCTCCGAGCACGCTGCTTTCGCCGGATCGTTCTGTTCGCGGCCGAGCACGCGCGAGTCTCTTCCTCCGAGCACGCTGCGTTTCGGGCTGGGACTGCTCCGTTCCGCAGAGTAGGCACTACGCTCTGGGCGCGAGTCTCTCCCTCCGAGCACGCTGCTTTCGCCGGGGACTGTTCTGTTCCGCGCCGAGCACGCACTTCGGCTCGTCGGGCGCGAGTCTCTCTCTCAGCACGCGTTTCGGCTCGGGGACGTTCCGATTCGCGCCGAAGCGGCACTACGCCAGCGCGAGTCTCTCCCTCCGAAAGCAGCGTTTCGGCTCGGGGACCGTTCTGTTCGCGCGCCGGGTGCACTACGCCGGGCGCGAGTCTCTCCCTCCCGAGCACGCTGGCTTCGCTGGGATCTCTGTTCCGGCGCCGAAACGCACGGCGCGAGTCTCTTCCTCCGAGCACGCAGCGTTTGGCTCGGGGCTGTTCTGTTCGCGAGCACGGCGCGAGTCTCTTCCTCCGAGCATGCGTTTCGCCGGATCGTTTGTTCCGCGCCGAAGCACGCACTTCGCTCGTCGGGGCGCGAGTCTCTTCCTCCGAGCACGCTGCTTTCGGCTGGGACTGTTCGATTCCGCGCCGAGCAGCACTTCGCCGGGGGCCGTCTGTTCGCGTCGAGCACGCACTTCGCTCGTCGGGCGCGAGTCTCTCTCCGAGCACGCTGCTTCGCCGGGGACTGCCTCTGTTCCGCGCCGAGTAGGCACTAAGCTCCGGCGCGAGTCTCTCCTCCGAGCACGCTGCTTTCGGCTGGGGACCGTTCGGTTCGCGCCGAAAGCGTGCACTACGCTCTGGCGCGAGTCTCTCCCTCCGAGCACGCGTTTCGCTCGGGGACCGTTCCTGTTCCGCGCCGAGCACGCACTTCGCTCGTCGGGCGCGAGTCTCTCTCTCCGAGCACGCGTTTCGCTCGGGGACCGTTCCGATTCCGCGCCGAGCAGGCACTACGCTCAGGCGCGAGTCTCTCCCTCCGAGCACGCGTTTCGCTCGGGGACCGTTCCTGTTCCGCGCCGAAAGGTGCACTACGGCGCGAAGTCTCTCCTCCGAGCACGCTGCTTTCGCTCGGGGATCGTTTCGCTCTCGCGCCGAGCACGGGCGCGAAGTCTCTTCCTCCGAGCACGCTGCTTTCGCCGGGATCGTTCTCGTGCTACCGAGCACGGGCGCGAGTCTCTGCCTCCGAGCACGCGTTTCGCTCGGGGACTGTTCCTGTTCGCTGAGCACGCACGCACGCTCGCCGGGCACGAAGTCTCTCTCTCCGAGCACGCGTTACGCTGGGACCGTTCGATTCGCGCCGAGCAGGCACTACGCTCGGCGCGAGCCTCTCCCTCGAAAGCAGCGTTACGGCTCGGGGACCGTTCGATTCGCGCCCGGCGGCAGCACTACGCCGGCGCGAGTCTCTCCCTCCGAGCACGCAGCGTTTCGCCAGGGACCGTTCTGTTCGCTGGCAGGCACTACGCTCGGCGCGAAGTCTCTCCCTCAGAAACGCAGCGTTTCGCTCGGGATTCTGTTCCGCGCCGAGCACGGGTGCGAGTCTCTTCCTCCGAGCACGCGTTTCGCTCGGGGACTGTTCCTGTTCCGTGCTGAGCACGGGCGCGAGTCTCTTTCTCCGAGCACGCGTTTCGCTCGGGGACTGTTCCTGTTCCACGCCGAGCACGCGCCGGCTCGGCGCGAGTCTCTCCCCTCCGAGCAGCGTTCGCTCGGGGATCGTTCTGTTCGCGCCGAAGCGGTGCTGCTGCGCCGAGGCGCGAGTCTCTTCCTCCGAGCACGCGTTACGCCAAGGCGATTTGTGTTCCGTCACGAAACACGCTCGCATTTGAGCAGGTCCTCGGTTTATTTCCACTGGACGTCTGGTCCATGTCCAGATGCGGCTCGAGCCTTGCTCGGGCATCGATTCCTCGAGCATTAGACCCATGCTCGGGATGTGGCAATGTGAGTCCGCTCGCAATCCGCTAGTAGCCTAGGCGTCTGATCCATGCCTAGTTCCCCTGTGCATCTGATCCATGCATGGGATGCGGCACATCTGTTTGTTCACAGTCTGCTAGTTACCTTTATCCTAGGCGTCTGATCCATGCCTAGTTCCCCTGTGCATCTGATCCATGCATGGGATGCGGCAGCATGTGTTTGTTCACAGTCTGCTAGTTACCTTTATCCTAGGCATCTGATCCATGCCTAGTTCCCCTGTGCATCTGATCCATGCATGGGATGCGGCAGCATGTGTTTGTTCACAGTCTGCTAGTTACCTTTATCCTAGGCGTCTAATCCATGCCTAGGTCCCCAGTGCATCTGATCCATGCATGGGATGCGGCAGCATGTGTTTGTTCACAGTCTGTTAGTTATCTTTATGCAAGGCATCTGATCTATGCCTAGTTTTTCTGGGCATGTGACCCATACTCGGGACGAGGTTTGATCGCATTTTATTTTCTCATTCGGCGCAGCTTGTGCCGACCTTTTTCCTCGAGCATGATTCGCTCGGGATGTGATAGTGTATGCCTGCCTCATCTATCAAATCCTTTTCCTGGTCATTTCATGCCCAGATGCTGAGGTAAGTGCTTCATCATCAAGAATTCAATCCCTCCTTGGACTTTTCAGTCTCAAGGAGATGACCCATCTCACTTGAGCCTCGGGGACTAGCTGTCGGGGATTGGATAATTCCCATAGTACCCTGGAAGCCAGTTTCTTAACCGACCATCTTTACCCTTGGACGATGTCCCCAAGGACGACCAAATGAGCGTCTAACGACCAATTGGCCCGTCCGATCGGCTAGGAGCTCACTACCCGGTTTCGAGCATCCGTGCCCGTCGCACGAGCTGGAGTGCTCGGCTACGAGCACGCCAGGAAAATACGAGCAACCGTGCTCAGGAAGTTGCGTGGAAGCTCGGGTTATGCTCGGTGGATTCGGTCAAACCACTAAGAAGGAAAGTAGCAACTAATTCGCCGAAGATCCAGGGAAGGTCTTGTAGGAAATATGGAAACGTGGCGCGATTGTAGGGGGTAGTTACCATGTATATGACACAGCTATCTTGTATTTAATCCCCCTGACCCATATGAGGGAGGGGGACGATCCATCATTTTTCAATAGAGAAAAACGCCACCAGCGACTGGATGTAGGGCTATTATCTCGATCATGAGAGGCCTGAACCAAAATAAAATCCTCGTGTTTCTGTCTATTCTGATGGACCATCTCCCGCGTCTTCGATGTTACACCTTTGGCAGAAAGGGGCCCTGTTGATCCCTCGTTCAACAAGTAAGCTCGGCGGGAGCCCGTTCTCCAATCGTCGACAGATTTTGTGAATCGAGTGGAACAGGGTTGAGACCGATTCGGGCATATAGTGGAAAAAGAAGAAACAATCCGAGGAGAATCGTTCCGAACTTTAGCTCGTTTGGTTGTGTTTCTTCCAGAATCTAATAGAAACGGTCCGGTTCCAAATTGACAAACAGGGCCTTAATACACACGTATCAAGAAAGGCTCCGCTACGTCTTAGGTTGCACGGGGTTGGATTCGTAGCAGGGTCCATTCTGAAGCAAGGGCGCGATGCCATTTCAATGCTCTACAAATGCTGGAGACGACAGAAACACCGCGCTGAGGTGGTGGTGAAAGGTGAAAGGAATCGGAATGCCGCCTCCAGCACGGCACAAGAAACCGCGATCCTCTCTCACGTTCAATCCCACCGGAGAAGCGATGCCGTCGCCCCCCGGCCGCCGTGGATTCCTCCCGTGCTGCCACTTCCAAACCCCACCAACGCTTCCTTCCTTGCTCCCTCCCCCACCAACCAGCGTACACTCGCCGTCTAATCGATCAATCGCTGCCTCTTTAATTTCTTCCCCCAGGCTCGTCTTCACCTGGACGCGCCTGCTCGAGAGAGAGATATATCCATTCCCAGGCGTCAACCCGGACGGGAAGAGCTAGCTAGTTGAGCGAGCCTAGTAGGGTGCTCGCCATCTGTAGGTGAAAAGGCTCTCGCTTTGGCTGCTCCTCCTTGCCTTGCTTCGCGGCGGAGTATCACCTGGTATGCTCGCAATGCCGGCCGTGACCCACGACGACCTGTCCATCCGCAGGGCCCAGGAGCGCCGCGCCGCCCGCTCCAGCGGCCAGATCGCCGTCTCCCTCGTCGCGCTCTCCGTCCTCTGCGGCCTCGTCAGCTTCATCCTCTGCCTCGCCGCCGAGGGCTCACGCTCCGAGGTAATGGAAGTAAACACGCACCTACCGGAATGCTACCGCTAGTTGCTACGTCTCACTCTACCACTTGCGGCAGGTGTCGTACTACCTGATGAGCGTGGGAGGGAACCCGGGCCAGCTGGACGTGTGCTTCTACAACAGCAGCGGCCGCTCGCCGCTCGCCTTCTCCATCGGCGCCTTCCTGCTGCTCGCCGTCGCCATGTTCGCCGAGCACGCCTACATGCTGCTCGCCGTCGCGGCCCCGGACTCCTCTTCCGTTGGCCTCGCCGTCGCCGAGGACCACCCCCGCGTGCCCTCCAACCCCGCCAGGCTCACCTGGCAGACCTGCTGCCTCTTCTTCGTCATATGGTAGTTGAAGCACTCGTACAACGGCACACGTCGCCTAGAATTGATTGTTGCATGGCAATGGCAATGGCATGGCATCACAAGAACCGAAAATGCTTTGTGTGCAGGATTTGCTTCGGGCTCGCGGAGGTGCTGCTCATGATCGGGATCGGCGTGGAGTCTGGCCACGTCAGCGACTGGCGGAAGCCGCGGCCGGTGTGCCACCGTGTGCGCCCGGGAATGTTCGCGGCGGCGGGGATCCTGGGGCTCATCACCGTCGTCGTCGGCTTCGTCGTGTACGTCACGGCCCTGCAGATGCAGAGGATGCGGGGGCAGTACGGTGGCGGCCACTACGTCGGCCACGGCGCCCCTCGCCCGGGCGTCCAGAACCACCACTCTATGCCGCCGGTGCCGCACCCGCACCCGCACCCGTACCCACATCCAGGGCCGGCGCCGATCGCGCCGGAGATAACGGCGGCGCCGTGCCAATCACAGCCTAGCCACGCGGCGTGCATCACCAAGGAGTCCACGGCCGTCTGAAGTTCAGGAGATGACGAACAGAGCAGGGGCAGAGTGATGTACGTACGAGGCAGCCTTCTTTTCCGTTTTAACGAAGCCCGTTTGCTGATTTGTAATATAGAGCATCTCGATTATTTGCTGAAACCTTATCGGCCGATTTGTTATGAACAAATGTGCATCGGATTACGCAAGTAATTCATATTTACCCCTTACCGAGATCCAGTGTGAGACTCGTTTTTGCTTGGATCGATTTCGCACTCTGCTCTCTTATCAATTACTACTAGTTATATGCCCGTGCGTTGCTACGAAAAACAAAATTGATAACAAAAAATAAAGATTAAAAAATAAAAAAAATACTATTTCACAAAATCAAACATCTATCTTTAACTCTTCGTTTCTTGCAAAAGCTGGCTAATTAAAGCAACGCTTCGTTTCTTGCGTAGGGCAATTAAGCACAGCAATTAAGCAGGGCAATTAATGTGACGTGGGAAGAAACTCTCACTTTATATAGTAGAGATATGTGCAGTGCTCCTCTCATCCAGATACCAACAGCTAACCTTCTCGACAAGGCAGATGCAAAACACTACTTAGAGCACAATTTGGTCCCAGATACTAGAATTGAACAGGGCCTAGAAATATACTCTAAAAAGCATTACGTTTTACAAGTTCGGACAAACTGCAGCTCTGCCCATTCCTGAAGAACCTCAAAACCAAACCATTCAGGAATGTTCTCTAATGACCTTGCAGAAGCTTCAACTCAGGCTATACAGTAGCAAAGTACACACCATACTAAAAGATGCAAACCCCACATAGTAGCCTGCTCAAAAACCCAGACTCCAAAGTTTGAGGATTATAATCCTGTTACAAACATTGCGATATGATACCCTTCATCAGTTGGAAATAATGCAACCCTGCCCCCTTGAGATCTTAAGCTTATTGGACCACCAGAACCATTACCCCACGCATCGAATGGACCAAATGGTGACGTGAACTGCGGCGGACAAGGAAATTACCACCTTTGGTCAAATCTGTGAATGGAATTTAAAATCATTAGTTGTTGCCACAAATGGCGAATCATACTAACACATCAAACAATTATGACAGAAACAATCGACAGTAAACACAACTATGTTGAGCGCACCGGTATTCAGCCTAAGTTCAAATCACCAGCTGGAGGGTTGCCGCCATGGCCAAAGTCAAAAGAAACACCTTGAGGAGCTTCCATAGTAGCCCCCATTGCATCATCTTCCTCCTCCATCCAGTAAGCCTCAAGAATCTTCACAGCTTTTTCATAGATTTCATTGTTATCATGGCTCTGCAGGTTCTCAATCTTTTCCAGGCCTTCTGCTTCATCAATCATCTGAGCATAGACATTCACATCACCAGTTGCACCCGAGGTCTTGTCAGCTTCTCCAACTTTGAGAATGTTCTCAAGACCCTCCAAACAAACTGTAACAATTCTTGGGTCTGGGGAAAGGAGGAGGTCACACAATGGCTTGATGCAACCCTCACTCACCAAATACCTATTTAGACAGACATGCAGTATCAACTCCAAGTAACGCTTAAAATAAAAGCAAATGCATTGCATTGCATACAAACTGAATAGCAGTGAAGTAAGTTGGTAAAACATACTTGATTTGATCGTGGGTACCACCCGAAGTAGCATTTGAGATAGCCCACGCAGCCTCCTTCTTTATATCAAACTCTGCCGTTTGGAGCAGATGTATCAAAGGACCAATAATACCAGCATTTATCACAGCCTACGAAGTCAGTGTAGCAGGGTAAGTGATCAATGCTCAACATTTTAGAACAAATATTATCAACAAGGTTTTAGTGTATAGCATGAGCTATCTGTGGATAAATGGAAACATAAACTAATGGCAATGTATTAGCAAAGAGCTAAATATTTACTTAAGTATGATATACTAACTAACTGATCATGTTAAGACCGTTAAGTGCATTGGTTTCCCTTCCCAGCTGTGTAAACAAATTATCGTTATGCTCACAAATATTCCAACAAAAAAAAGAATACACCATTTTCCAGCCAGTAACCATTTCTAATGACTAATGAGTAAAGACTGGCATTGGCATTTCGTCAACCTACAAGTTCATGGAAAAGGCATTAGGGCTTCTTAGTTCTTAGACATGTTACTTTTGAGTTACCAGCATGTTTTAGGTCTTTCTACCACCAGCATGAAGCTGTTAACATTAGTTGCAATATTAGCCAATAATCACAAACATAAAACTTTTATCTGAAAGCTTGCTGAGAATATAAAGATAGCGCAATCTTTAGGATTTGATGGAACAAACTCGACTAGTGATTAACAGTATTCACAAACTCTAGCAAAACATTGGCAATCTTAGTCGATCAATGGCCTAGGTGTTTGAAAACAAGCAAGGCCATCCTCTTAATCTACGTAACATGATAAGGAACCAAGTGAGCATACTCAATATTTCTGTATACCTGTATCTGATCTTTGTTACCAGCAGTAATATTTGAAATCGTCCAGCAAGCCTCTTTCTTAATGCTTTTCTTGTGATTTTGTGTCAACAGACTTAGGAGGCAGGGAAGAGCTTGATGATCAATGATGCACTGTAGAACAAAAGATAAATTAAATTAAATGGCAAAACTGCACACATTTGCAATTAACGCCCATGCTGCTATTTCAATATATTCATGTATACCACCACATATAGCTTAGCCAGGAAAATATCTCTCAGCTATGTCAAAATTCGAAAACCAAAATATGCACTATAACAAAAGCAGCAGAGCAGGCCGTGAAATCTTCATCAATTTCTTGATGTGAATTAACTGATACAAACTAGACAAATCTTAATCCAAATGTTGACCCACCAAGGTAGCACAGTGAGAAGCCAAATTATCAAGTATACAATCAAGAATGCATAGTTACATACATATGCACTTAGATTTTCAAAGAAATTTTATGAAACGTTTGCCATATTATAAGCAATATAACAAAACCTATAATTAAGTAAAATCAACTATAATAAACACGGCCCTATTAAAAAAAATGAGCTCAAAGGTCATGATAATTGTTTGATGCAAAATGTGTCAAACCTAAAGAAAGATACCAAAACGAATTGCCGTACCTGAGTTTGCATGTCATCTCCAGTGACAATATTTCCAACAGTTCGTAGCGCAGGTATAAGCACCGAAGGTGATGGATGACTTCATGTGGGAAGCAGCATACAAAGAATAGAAATGAGCGTAAATAATATAATCATACTAATTCAAATAACAGAAAATTGTAATGCAGCATTGTCACATACAGGAGAAGCTCCACAAGCCGGGGACAAACACCAGCTTCGATCACAGTTTGGATTTTGTCATTAGTGCCATCAGATAGATAAGAAAGAGCCCAGCATGCGTCAGTGAGAACCTCCTCATCATTGGAATGAATAAGTTGTGCAAGTGCTGGCAGAGCAGGCTTAGTCTATGACACCCAATAAACACCAGGTTAAGGAACTGCTGTCACCTACTAACTATAATAGAATAAAAAATGAAAAGTGTAAAAAAACCTGATCAAATGATGGTTGTGGCTTTCCTCTGCAGAAGTTTGATAAAGTCCATGTGGCATTCCTTAGCATGGAAAGTTTAGCATGCTCATTCAACTGTGCGAGAAGGGGCATCAATGCGCCATTGGCGAGAACAAGGTCACGGCACTTCGGGGAATCACCAGCTACATTGCCCAATGCCCACACAGCCTTCGAATTGTTTTCAAGAAGTACAACATTAATGACTCCAATGTGTACTCGGCAATAATATGTGGTACAAAAGGCATAAAAGCGTTAGTCAAGCAAGTGATCAAATACCTGCTCACGAACATCATCACTAGAAGACCCAAGAAGCTTCACAAATATTGGAACAGCCCCATGATCAATGACAACCTTCGTATTCTCCGAAGTACCAGATGCAATGTTTGTGAGTGCCCATGCTGCTTCAAACTACAAAAAGTCAAAACAATTCCAACACACCATGATAAGAATCCATTTCGATTCAGGGACTACCAGATTGTAAGGATAAGATTATGTACACACACACCTGGAGTTGGGGGAAATCCTCTCTGGCAAGAAACTGCACAAATCGAGGAACAACACCTGATTGGATAACCTCTTCGATTGGAGGGCTCCTTTCTGATTAATAGATATTGTGAACTCAGTAAATGTCCACTCCAGGATTAGTTTTACAAGAAAACTAACCAAAACAACTGACAAGTTAGTACCTATAGAAAGCAACTTGCGGAACTGTGTTGTCGCCTCAAGCTGAAGGTTGTTATCATCCGAATAAACCCCACCAACCATAGCAGGAAGGCTTTCAAGCTACAAAGTTCAACAGAAATGTCAAATACTCAGGATTCATTTATTAAACCCCAAAATAGGGTCTGAAAGCAGCACATTGCTCTAAAAGCAGTTCTTGGCGAAGATAAAAGCCCCCAAAATCAAGATTGAATAAAATCCCAATAGACAAAAGGACTTAACGGTGTAGATAGTATATGACTAACACCTAGATAATGGTATCGATGTAGCACAGTTCTATGAGCATAAATTAGGAACACTACTCTATGAACCAGACCTAAGTTAGTTTCCAGATTCGTCAAAAAAGCATTGAAAGAACTATTTAGTGATGACTATGACAACTAATGTCAATTGCCAAATGGGAACAACACACTGTGAAAAACCTAACTAGTCCAAGTTAGATAAAGTAAATGGTGTACATCATTAAATAAAGATAGTTCCAACATATATTGTTAAACAATGATAATTCCACTAACATGTTAGATTGTGCTTCTACAATCGCAAGTAACGTGATGCAAGCACCAGGCTGCATAAGCACTATTGAAACTTAGTCAGATCAGCAAGACAAGTGGGTCCAGGAATCCAAGGCCCTTCAGTTTAACTTTTAGTCTGTTGGTCATCATTTGGCATGGACACATTAGATCCGTAATGTCAGCTCATAACAAATAAATAGCTGTTCAAATGATGCACACAAGCATACAGATTAGTCAATAGAACAGAACATTTACAGTAACATATAAAAACAAACCAGCACATCAATAACTTAATTAGAATGCCAAAAAATGCATGACTAGAAAAACTAATCTTCAAATAATATCAAGCTCGCTACATTACACAAACACCAAAGACTAACACGGACACACGGTAACAAATTCGAGCTGCAAACAAGAATAATATATTAATATAGCAACATAGAGTCTTTTAGAGCATGCCCATAACTGCAATGAAAAAGCATAACCCAGAAAGCAAAACATATTTAACTTCCTGCTACAACAATCAAAAGTCAAAATATGTAACCACAAACTGAAAAATCTACTCAACACCATTCATAAGATGAAAAGGTTGAACCCTGGTCTTCTTACTAAACATGCAAAATGATTTAACATCTCAAAATGCACAACGCACAACTTGAAACCTAGGATCCAACAATCCAATATCATATTCTTCACTCACTGCAGAAAGACCCCGAATTGAATTGCATCCAACAGAAAAACAAAGATAACAGAACACCAGCTCATCAATATACTACCATCAAGACCTGTGTAACTGTGTTGCCACAAATAAGAGATCTACACCAAAAAAAGAACAGACAAATCAATAAAAATCTGAGACCCTGGTCAACTAACTAAACCAGCAGTTCTAAAAAAATGATTTCAGCCACTGTAGAATCCTAGAAAATCTTATCCTACGCTCCTAATCTGCATCTCCAAAAACCATAATTAAGCTTTTCTTTTACAGAGAGACGTCATAGCACTAGAGTTTGTAGACATAGAAGTTGAAGGAGACTTGAGGGATTGGAATGTTCCCAGAGATTTGGTGTTGGATAGGAGTGCGTGGAAGTTAGTGATCTATCAGAACCATTACCTAAAATCGAAGGTTTATGGGGTTTTATTGACTTTGACTTGGTTTCTTTCCCAGCCTACCCTAACTTGTTTAGAACATAAGGCTTGGTTGTTGTTGTTGTTGAAGAGAGATGTCATAGCGCTAGAGTTCGTAGACATACATGTTAGATATGGGAGCTCAGTATGTTACAGTCAACAGAACATATACACCCAACAGAAACATTTCAACAGCACGCTTGAAATCAGGAGGCTAATCCAACAGCACGACACCAGAAATCAAGCGTCACTAATCAGGATCCGAAGAACTACTACAACTAGTTGTTGCTTCCAGCTACAAGCAACACACGTTCTCACACTAGTCAGCATGCGCGTGCGCACGAGTGCGCACCAGACACCCATACGTACGCACAAGCACCCATGAGCGTAGCTCGAGCGCTCAACAGTTAAACGAATCTACTGCACTGCACAGGAAGCAGACACTTCTGGAAGCGTCAAATCATCTGAAACCTCGTGCGCTGGTCACAATAGAACAGCCTACGAATCAGACTCCGCGAGCTCTGGTATAGGAGGCGGAGGATGGGCGATAGGAGGGGGAAATGGGGAGCGTGCGTATCTTCACCTTCTTCTCGACGCCGGAGGCGGCGGAGGACGGCAAGGGGGCCTGGGCCTGGAGCCCCTCCCGGCGCTTCTTGAGGAGGCTCTCCTCGCGGCGGCTCTTGCGGATCTCCACCATGTTGTCCTCGCGCCGCCGCCGCCCCTCCTCGGCGTCCACCGCCACCTTGTAGCGGTTCCGCCGCACCTCGACCCGCTCACTCGGACGCAGAGACATGGCTAGCTAAGCGCTCGTTCCGCTCTCTCTCTCTCTCTCTCTCTCTCTCTCTCTCTCGCGGCGGCGAGGACGCAAGACCCTAGCTAGGCGTCTGGGGAGGCTGGGGCGAGGGGCGCGAGAGGAGGGGAAAAAAGTGGGAGAGGAGAAACCCTAGCTGAGGGTGGGAAAGGGAGTTAAAGCTGACAGCACGATCGAAATATTCTCTGTTTTTTCTTTCCTCCTTTCCTTTTCTCTTTTTTCGGAGGCCGCTGAAATAACCTTTTCGTGTTGAGCTGCGCGAGATGTTGATTTGTGACTTATTTACTCTAGTGACCCTTTAAAATATATTTTTTTCCAAAAATGCACCGGATGAAACGGAATTGGGATCTAGCCCGTTATCGCAGCCGACCTACAGCGGGGTGGTGGCGCTGCAGGCTGGCCTCCAACGGAATCAGCGCACTGTAGGTCACCTGCAGCGGCTCCACCCAGCTGCACGCGCCGAGCCCACCCACCGACCCCCCCTCTGGCGCACTGCCCTGCTGCCCTATTCTCTGTCCCATCCGTCCAATCCGAGCGCCAAAAGCTTCCACAGGTGTCCGTTTTTCTCGCGTATGAAGTGAGATCCTTGCTATAAATTACGAGCGCCGCATGGATTTGCATTAGGTAGTCACGAGACGCTAAGAAGGGTAGAGCGAGAGAGTTCAGGAAGGTCTAAGTGAGCTAAGAAAACCGAGAGCGCGAAGAGGAGATCCGGGGGAAAATAGTGAGGAAAAAAGAAGTGGAATTTGAAATTAGAATTCCATAGGAATTTAGTCGGTGTTCATAATTTGGTGGAATTTATTTAGAGTTAACATTTTTTATGAGTATTTGATTCAGAATTTGTATTTTACAGGTATTCTTCAGGAAGGCTATTTTGTACGTTGCTCGAGTTTTAGCGATCTTCTGCACATCTTCAGAGAGATTAGTTTGAAATCTTCTAGAATAGTTGTATAATATTATTGTAATATTAGTATAATAAGTAGGATATTAGTGTAACTAGTAGTGTATAAAAAAAAACTCAGTATTAGTACAACAAGAAATACATGAAATAACGGTAATTGTATAACTAGTATTAGATGAGATGACATTAGTGGTTTAATGAGTAATACGTAAATCGATGTATGATTAGTGTGATGCTAGTGGAAGTAGTAGCAAATGAAATGACTATTTTAGTATAATGAGTAGTTCATGAAATGAGGATCGAAGGCGTAAATAATTAATTGTGTGTACTTATTGTGATTTTACTGCAATTAATAATATCTAAAATAACAGTATTAGTACATGTAATGACAATATTAATATAATTACGGCACATAAAATAACAGTAAAGTATGCAAAGAATGGCCAGAATATTAGTACGAATATTATAAAATTAGTGTAGTACCAGAATGATTTGACATAATTATTAGTACGTTAAATGGTAGTAATATTACAATATATGCATAATTTTAACATCACGCTTTTGCTATATTAGCATTGATTAGGGATGCACTTTAGTTCAGTAGGAATTTATCTGGTGTTGATATTTTGTAGGAATTTATTCCGTGATATTCTAATTTTTTGGGAGGAATTGATTAAGTACATGTATTTCGTAGGTACTATTTATGAACGTTATTTTATACATTGGTCAGGCTGTTGTAATCTTTAGTAGAGCTTCAGGAAGGTTAGTTCATAATCTTTCGAAATATTAGTATAATATTATTGTAATATTAGTATAATTGATGTGATTAGGGATGTAATGAACTGTATGTTAGTATTTAATCTGCGTGCGTCATTTGCTATGGTAGGTATTGCATGGCAGATATTCAATATTTTATTCGTGTTTTATGGTGATGGCATTGTTTGTGGGAGTCCATATGGGATGGACCTTTCGAATTACGAAAGGAAGGTGATCCAGACTCCGGGTCTGACAGAGATGGGTCTGAGCTCCGTATGTGCGTGAGGAGCGCATTTGATAGGGAAACAGCTGAAAAGAAGCTTGTAATTGAGGCCGTACACACTAGAGTTGTGGGAGGCTTGGACGACTATTTGTGGGAGTTGTGCAAGATCGCGGGAAGCACAATGTGGGGGGGTACATGCACTTTGTGATGAACCCTCAGGTGATGATACACCATCGGTCGATTGTGTATGTGCGCTTCTTGGACAAATGAGAAACCTCAAGTCATTTTGGGGGCGGTGGCATCGGCGTGGAAGCATCCTCTCAGGGCATCCGTGAGGACACAACTGCGTTGAATTTTAACCGAATGAAGATGTCGGGCGGTGGTCTGCTCGCATTGACTATCATGAGCATCTAGAAGCCCTAGTGGATGAAGTAATATCCGATGATGACGATGACATCGACACCGAAAGCAGTGGAGATGACGATGAAACTCCCGTCGGTGGCATTGTGTCCACTCATGCGGAGTATGTGTCTTCGCGCCTTGATGATCTGGCGATGGATTCACTTGTATTGCCGGATGAAGCTGGCACTGATTGGACATTCGATCAAGACACTCTGCTAGAAGGCCAATGCTTTCCTACAAAGAGTGACGCCCAGCATGCAATTGCAAGATATGCTGTTAGCATCAGCCGCACATACCGGGTGTACAGGTCCAACCAGGATATGTACATTGTGAAGTGCATGGATCCTAAGTGCCCAGGCAAGATCCGTGCCTAGAAATTCGAGGGCACGACCTCGGGCTTCAGGATAACTGTCCCTGACGGACCACACGTGTGTACTTGTTGAGCCACTAGCACAGAAATGTCACATCCTCATACGTGGCCAGCTTGATTTCTCACTTGGTCACGGCGGATGTGACCGTTTCACCAAAGCTGTTGATGGCTGGCGTGGTTAACATGGTGGGATATCCTGTTAGTTATGGTAAGGTGTGGCGCACGAAGAAGAAAGTGATAGAGATGATGTACAACACGTACGAAAAGGCGTACAACCTTGTTCCACGAATACTTCACCAGATTGCTGAAGCCAATCCTGGGACGTACATTAACAAGACCAATAGTGGCCAATCGAGGATCTGTCGGAGGTTTACAATGGTGTTCTGAAGGGTGTTCGGTCCCTCCCAATCACTGCCATCATGGAGGAGACCTGGAACAGAACCGTTGGGTATTTTATCAACAGGGGAATGAATGGGAGGAGGCATTTGGATGAGAAGTAGTTCTCTGAACGTATGCATACATACATGAAGAAGAAATTTGAGAAGGCTCGCTCACACGTCGCCCGCACCATGGATGGAATTAGGCGAAAGTTTGAAGTTCGTCTACGGGAGAAGTTCGTCGATGGCCGTTACAGGGGCTACCGTAAACAAGTGTGCACAATACGTGATGTCAGACTGGCTTGCAGCGTCACCACCCCCGCTGCAGGTCTGCTGTAGCGGCCCCACTCCGCGACAACAGGTTAAATCGCCAATTCCGTTTCCTACGGTGCCATTTTTGCAAAAAATATATATATATATATATTTTAAGGAGTCACTATAGTAAAGAAGTCTAGATTTGCTGGCCCACTACATATTAGGCCCGTGTGCAGCCCATTAATAATCGGCGATCTAGGATTAGGCGATCATAGTTTTTTTATTTATTTAATCAACCAGTCATAGTATTTTGCCGAGGAGGCAAATAATGGAATAAGTTGGTACATCATCGTTCCGCCTAGCCCTAATGTGAATAGAATATGGGCAATAGAGCAATACACAATGAACATCGGATGATCTCACGTTTGACCAAAACATTTGAGAATGTGAGCATTCCTTGAGCCCCAAACGGTTCCTAGAGGTAGGTGTGCCATGGATTTTGAATGGGAAACCTGGTTGAATCGTATTTAGGTTCTTTTGTGTGGAATGTGACCAGATTTGTGTGGATGGCTTTGGATCTCCACTTGAACAACTTGGGCTCAGTTCGTTTTAGCTTTTGGATTATAGATTCTAGATTATAGGAGAAATTGTTTCTGATTGTAGGAGAATCGGGCCGAACCGACTGTAATTTATATGTTCCGGAACGAGCCGGCGAGAATCAGCAAGAATTAGCGAGAATCAAGTTCCAATCGGATTCTGATTCTATGTAGAGGACAGCTTCTGATTGTGGGAGAAACTGTTTAGAATCCTCCTTTTTGGCAAACAATCCGTTTTTTTAAAGTAGAAACTAGCAGCCAGGGTTATCATTTGCGACAAAATTCCACCCAAGTTTCGGTCTTTTTTTGCTACCCTCCAAACTTTTTAAAGGCTGAAATTTGAATTTAAATTCAAATATTAAGATCAACTTCAAATTCTAGCGCAAGTTTCATCTATATTCAATAAGTAGTTCATCTCTACCATTTTTTATAACCTTTTCTCTAAAATCTAAACTTCCACCAACATTTAAAATCAATTTTTAAATTAATTTGAACGAAATCACCGGAGATTTCGATCTTTGTGCTACCCTCCCAATTTTTTTCCCAACAGAAAAGGATAGCCATGCTCCCAGCTAGCCGCTTGCAGGAGAAGTAGAACTAAATGAATGTTAGGAGAGATATTGATTTGAAAATTTTTGAATTGATCTTAAACCGCCAAACGGGCTGCCTACATGCCCAGATTTGCATGTCTGCATGACGATGACTAACTCAATATTCATATCGATATCAAATTATCAATCAGATCGAGAGAGAGAGAGAGAGAGAGAGAGAGAGAGAGAGAGAGAGAGAGAGAGAGAGAGAGAACATGAGAGTGTACAAGAAGAACGAGAATTGCGATTCAAAATTAGAATTCAATTCGCCTGCTCCCCCTTTCCAAGACCAAATCCACACATTTCGCCAGCAAAACAAAGATCATATGACATTGAAGAAAGAAACAAGAGGCACGTCAATGTCGCTCGCTCGCGCATGCATGCACGCAAACGGCGGTGCAAGCTAGGCTGCCGGAGATCAGATCATGTTGGAGAGCGCGCGGCAGTTTTCACCCATCTTGACGAGCGACTGGTCGAAGCGCTCCATGGGGTTCTTCTCGCCGACCTTCTTGAACTGCTCGTCGCAGCCCTGCATGTCCTGCGCCGCCATGCCCATCATGGCGCGGATGGTGGTGGCGTCCTTGAACCCGATGGCGCGCCGCGCCGCGCCGAGGTTGTCCTCGACGTCCTGGTACAGTCTGTCGCACAGGTCCAGCGCTTTGTTCGCCGCGGGCGTCGCCGTCTTGGCCACCTTCGCCACGCGCGCCCGCGCCGCCGCGGTGCGCTTGGCGAACGCGTCGACCTGCATGTTGAGCACCGCGAGCGCGTCCACGGTGGGGTAGTGCGCCGCCTGCTTCCCCGCCGTGCTGGTGCAGAGCTCGGGGTACGGGGTGCCCTTGCAGATCTGGGCCACCGCGGCGTTGCCGTCCGCCGCCGCGGCCGGGGAGCAGCATGACGCCGCCACGACGGCGACGGCGAGGAGGAGCAGCGCGTGGGATGATCGCCCCATGGCTAGCTGCCCGGCTTTATTAGTTGCTGATTGGTGCTAACGTACGTACGTGCGTGTGGTGTGGCTGCGTGCAGAAGGTGGCCGGCGGGGAGGGGCTGGGTTGGTTGGACGGAGGAGGCAGGGGGGGTAAATACGTTATACGTGAGGTGGGTGACGGGGGATTGCTTGCATGAGCCAACGGAAATGGCGGTTGGCCTCCGGCGTCCGAGCTGCTCTTGGTCCGTTCGTTCACTTCGCTGGTAGCGCCATTTTTTTTTTTTTTGAGTGTATATATGGGTATTATCCGGATGTTTTTGTCCAAAAAAATATCCAAATTTTGGACCGTAAGATCAAAACACACATCCATCCGATCAAAACATAACAACCCACCTCGAATTCAGGGGGCGTGCATCGATCTCAAAGCAAATCCAATGGACAGGAATTTGGATGATGGTTGCTAAAGAAAACATCCAGGTGAAAGTTATCAAAAACCCGTTTTTTTACCCCATGGGACGAGTGCGGCCATCTTTGATGTAGAAATTTTGCAGTATATTATATTGGCTGACAAAAGAAATGAGATCTAGTCAATTATTTATTAAATGTATTACTTTATTGTTTTATCCGAGTAAGTATAAATAAATACTAGTTAATTGTATCGAAAAGAACGTGCGATCCGTATTAAATTTAGTGTATAGTAAAAGAGCTCTTTTTTGAAGGGAAACATATTGTGGAACTATTTTTAACGGTGTCTGGCATGTACAACAATAGGAGATTATGGGTCTTAAAAGTAAAAATTTATGTGATGTAAACCAATTGAAAACTGGTGAAAACCAAGCAATTTTCGACGAAAATCGATGAAAACCGCTTAAAAAATTGGCCGCCCAAAAGGTTTAAGTCGCCGATTAGTTTTTCGAGAAAACCGATCAATTTTTGTTTTTTTATTTGTTTTGAATTTTTTGTTCAAACTCTCGGTTTCGAAACTCTTTGATTTTTTACGATTTTCGCTTGAATTTCACGGTAAACCAAATTTTCAATTCGAAAACAGTTTAGTTAACCCGGTCCAAAGGAACATTTACATCTTTGGCTAATCATGCTCGGCTACCGCTGGGCATGGGAATTGTAGCTAGCTTAATTGGGCAATAGCCTCTTACGGCCTCTTTGATTGGTAGCATTTTAAAGGGTTGTCAAAGGATTATAATCCTTAGGAATTTTCTCTTTATAGATTGTTTGGTGTGCATAATTGACGTGGTACAATTCATATGGAATATTTTTACGTGCACTCAAATTCCAGTGGAAACAAAACATCCGCTCAAAGCTCTTAGGAACATTCGTGTGTTTTTATTCCTATACACTCCCTTCCTATGGGATTTGATAAATATCATCTCGATGTTTTTATTGCTGCAATCACCCAAATTTAGGATCATCGGATCATTGTTGAGATTAGGGAGTATCGATTACATCTGATCCTATGATTTGATCTAACGGCTCGGTGATATCCGGGTGAGGTATCCAACAATTCAAAATTTGGATGTTACTTAAAACAAAACATCCGAATGATACATATACATGATAAACATCATCCGGATGTTTTTATTGCTGCAATCACCCAAATCTAGGACCATCGGATCATTGTTGAGATTAGGGAGTATCGATTACATTTGATCCTATGATTTGATCTAACGGCCCGATGATATCCGGGTGAGGTATCCAACGGTTCAAAATTTAGATGTTACTTAAAACAAAAACATCCAGATGATACCTATACACTCCCTTTTCCTATAACTTAATCAAACAAACCTTTGTTGCGGTTTCTTATGATTTTAATCCTTAGGATTCAAGAAGTCATAGCATTGCAATCCTACGCTTTTTTTTTTCTATTCCTGCATTTTTATAATTTGTTCGGTTCACAATTCTACTTTTTTCCCCTCTAGGCGCCGACCGAGTTTGTACCCGAAAATTCTTATGATGCCAGGTCACACCAAGCGCACAAAGCAGTACAATCACAGTTTTTAACTCCAATTCTTTTGAGCCGATTTGATGCTAGATGGTTAGTGTTATGATATAGATAAAATTCTAGTCCAAATATAGAAGGATTTTATTTATTAGTGGACGAATTTGAACCTATCTGTAAGTTGGTTTTGCTATATATTGAGCACCCCTTTGTAACAGTCAATCTAATAGAGAGAGAACTTTGTCCCTCTACTTTTTGTGTTCTCCATACTTTGTTCTTGTAATTTCGTTAGCGTGCTATTGATTGATCATGAGTAAACGACTACATTTTACAATACGTTATCAGCACGACGTTCTACTGAGGCTGGTCGTGATCGTCTGTCTGCATCAAAATCATTATGCTACACGGCGAAGTTTGAGTTGAAAAATTTGGGTAAAATCAAATATTGCTTAAGCCTGTAGCTAAATCATTTTCAGAAAGAATTTTTGTACACCGGTCTATTCATACTAAGAAGGTATTGAAAATATTTAATTTGGATAAATCTCATCCCTTAAAAGACCCTATGGCTGTGAGATCCCTTGAAGTGGATAAAGACCCTTCCAGACCAAGAATGAAAAATGAGAAAGTCTTTGGACCTGAAGTCTCATACTTATGTATTTTGCAAATTGCACAAGGCCTGATATTGCATTCGCAGTAAAATTGCTAGTATGAAATAATATAGTCCCAATCAGAAGACATTGGGCTAGTGTCAATATTTTACTCATATACCCCAAGGTACTCAAGATATTTTATTATTTTTCCAAAAGAATCAAGACTTAATCATGGTTTTGCCAAATCTCGCACTGGTTTTTTTTCTGAGGTTGTTCAGCCATTTCTTAACAGTTTTTTAAGCAGACCTTGGTAACTACTTCTACCCACCACTCAGAGATTATAGCTTTATATGAAGCCTCACGTGAGTGCGTTTAGCTGAGACATGTGATTAACCATATCGAGAAGTCATATGGTCTTAATACCGTTAATACCCCTATAATTATCTATAAATATAATATTACTTGTGTTGCACAAATGTATATGGGTTATGTAAAGAGCAATATCATGAAAATTATTGCCCCTAAATTGTTCTATCTTCACTAACTCAAGAAGAATGGTGAGGTAAGGATATTAAAAACTAAGTCATGTGAAAATCTAGTAGATTTATTCACTAAGTTCTTACCAAAATCTATTTTTCGAAGATGTGCTAATGTCATTGGAATGAGATGACTTAGAAGTATGCAAAGTTTAGGTGGAGTAAAGCTCTGAACCATGACCCTTTGTATGATCCTGAAGATTCTACTTTATATCCTGAAGAATATAAGTTGTGCTATTTTTCTCTTAGTGAGTTTCTTGAAATTTTCACATATAAAGGTTTTAATGAGACAACTAGTGTAACATGGAGTGCGAGTGCAATGTACTCTTTTTTGCATCTCTTTTTTTCATTGGGTTTTTTTGGAGAAGTTTTTAGCAAAACATGTGTATTCCGTGGTATTCGTTCAAGGGGGAGTGCTATAATGTAGATAGAATTCCAGTCTAAGTATGAAAGGACTCTATCTATTGGTGGGATAGAATTTCAGTCCAAGCATAGAAGGACTCTTTGTGCAGAACCTATCTGCAAGTTGGCTTTGCTATATATTGGACATCTCTTTGTGCAGAAAAATAAACCTAATAAAGAGAGAGAACTTTGCCCTCCCCCTACTTTTTGTGTGCCTCATGCCTTGTTCTTGTGATTTTATTGGCATGCTGTTGGTTAATCGTAAGTGAACGGCTGCATTTTACAACAGTTAGCACTTGATATGTCCTAATATCTCTTCATGTTTTAGTTGTGGATGTCTGATTGCTCCTTTGCGCTCATGTCCACTCCGTAACAAAACTGTTGAAAATTCGATAGCCGCTAAAGTTGACATTTAGTCGAACCAAACAAACTATATAACAAGCAAACATAGGAGTTTCATCAGCTACCGACAAATCTTCGTATACAGTTAACAAGTTAATGGATTCGCACTAAAATACCAGCCTCCTAAGTTTTTTTTTGGCCTGCCAAATCGTCATGGACTCATGGTTAAGTTAATCGATTTGCACTAAAAATATCTGCCTAAGTTAGTTACTTCGCCATAACTTTGTCAATCCGTTAGGCACAATCTTTTCCTCCCCCCTCCCTTTGAAATTCGGTTGCAAAGGAATTCGACCTTCATCTGTTTACGGATCTGCAAAGTCAAAACAAAGTAAGAGGGGCCATGCATGCATGGCTTCATGTATCTAGGTCAAAGTTGCAACCTGAATTCAGCCAAAGGACAACGACTTGCTGACCCCACGAGACAAGTCTCTGTCTCTGAAAGAGAGAAAAAAACCAACATTAATCCCCAAAAAAAATCTTATAGGATGGTAAAGAAGAACGGGAGTGTATAGACATCATCCGGATGTTTTTATCCTAAAAAACACACATGCGTAGGATCATCCCACTTCGAATTCAGGGGGGCGTGCATCGATCTGAAAGCAAATTCAATGGTCATGAATTTGGATGATGGTTGCTAAAGAAAATATCCGGATGAAACTTATCAAAACCCAAAAAGAACAGAACATTGGTCAAATAATGACACTAGCTAGTCATGGTCCAGGATAGCCGAAGAAATTGCTTTCCAGCCTTTGAACTGCGAAGGCTCCTGGTTGTCGTTGTTGATTATAGAAAAGGTAAAGTGTCGTTATCGATTTTGGTAGGGGACTAAGCTACGATGGATACATGGGAAAAATGCGTGATTGCACACACGTGGTCTACGTCTGTATTACCGGATTTGATACGCATCCAAGGTTCGCAACTGTAGCCTACTGGGCCTCGTCCTTTGTGGGGGTTAAAATACATGGCAGATAGATTAGTTTATGCTAACCTAGTAGATTAGCTTAAGTGTCTCCGTTTTTTTTCTTCTTCTGTCACTTAGGCTAGCTAGGAAGTCTAATGGGAGCATTTTCCTTAAAATAAGGTTAAGCAGGGCGTGTGATTTTTTTAAGTAGGTCTTAATATATATACTTATACTAATGTCGCCTGAGATTGCCGCTCCCTTACGCCAGCCATGCCAGCACTATCACGGTTAGGCCCTTCGAAAAATTTAAAATTACGTATAAGTTCTTCCACTGGTTATTTTTGCAAAAAAGACCTCGCGATTCAACGTATTTGTGAAGAGGTCCTCCACGGTAAACCAAAAATACGGATAAGCCCTTCCACCTTTTTTTTTTCAAAACAGGATTCCAAAAAAATGGATCAAATTTGGTTACGCAAATTCGACAACGGCTCATAGCGAACGAATTTTTTTTTTTAAAAAAAAACTTGCGACCACTACCGAGCCAATTTTTTTTAAAAAAAATCGCGACCACTAGCATATCAAAACGGTGATGTAACATATAGTTAATAGACTCCTTTTTGAGAAAAGTTTATAGATTAATTCAAGGGCTACACATAATGTTACATTAGAAAGCAATTTAGGCACGATGTACGCGCATAATTAGGGTTTATCTTATATTTTCAATCACCTATAGCAAGTTTAACATCAATTCAAGGGGATAATAAGGTTTCGAGACATAATCAGTTAGATCTTATTTGGGAGCCTTATTTCTTGTTGGAATCCACATGGATAGACGATAATTTAAACTAAAATTCCATACCATCCACGTGATCACATCGAGAAAGTGCTCTCCCATTACGTTGTTTCTCCGGCCTCGCCGGTTGGATGTTCTTACCTGAGAGTGATCGCTGAACGGCCAGTAAATAAATTCAGAACGTTCTGATGGTTGCACACTGATGCATCCGGTATGCACACTGATGCATATGCATACCTGCCCGGATAAACGCCACGTGTCTACCCATTGAATCTCCACCGTTACATGCACTGTTCCATGCAAGAGGGATAATTAACTGGGGCATTAATTACATGCAACGGTGGAGATTCACTGGATAGACACGTGACGTTCATCCGAACAGGTATGCATATGTATCATTGTGCATACCGGATGCACAGAATTTATTTCCTGGCCGAGGCTGTTGGCTAATCCGAGCCGTGTTTGACTGCTTTCAGATTCGTGCGTCAGATTGGAGTAAAAAGAAAAGTCGCACACACAGGGGAAAAAAAGGCAGCGGCGAAGGGAAGGTGCAAAAAGCAAACCAGTGACCACCGCGGCTCGAGGCCACGCCGAAAGGAGGGGAGGCAGAGAGTTCACCGCTCTCGCCGCGAGCTCGACCCAGCTCCGTCCCCAAACCTCGGCGCAGATCGCCGGGCTCGGGCCGCGCCCGGGGATGGCGCGGCTCGGGCGCGCGAGCGGCTACTCCGGCCGTGGTCAGTCCCCTGATCTGAGCCCCCTGCCCGTTGGAATCGGAACCTCTACGCTTTGATGCCGTGTTTTCTTCTGGGTGGTGTGGTGTGCTTATTGAATGTTTGGGCTGTGTCGCCATTATTTAGAACAGTTTTGAGGTTTAGCGGCTGAGAAATGCCCTGGCTCTTGTCTGTGTGGTGAGGTGATGGCGGGGTTTGCGCCGAGGGAGGGGTGTGTGGCGGTTGTTCTAGGATCTTAGTTGCCGCGCTCGGTTGGGAGCTCGACCAAAAAAAAATGGTTTGGAGTCGTGGGAATGGTGGATTCAGGGCAAGGTTCGACTTGGTGAGTAGTTCTGGCGTTCTTCGCTCCCCTCGCTTTACTGGGTAACTGGAGTCTTATCTAGGAATCGGTGCCTTGGATGGCTCTTGGTTCTCTTGGATGGAAATCTGCCAATTTCAGGCTACAAAGAGGTTTTCTACTCAGAAACTCGCTACATTTTCCGGCCCTTTCGTGTCAAATGGCACTGCTTTAGTTCATAGATGATATGTTGCTAGAAAGAAGAAAGGTTTCTTGGTTTAAGGAATGCTTTGGGAGGAAATCGAGACGATAGGTGGTTGAGTGTCCTTACTTCATTGTTTTGAGATATACAATAGTGCGTTTGATCTGTACTTGTTATAGCCTTTTTTTTACAGGGAGTTGTAGCCTTATTTTGCACTGAACTTTCTGATCTTGGTTAACAAATTCATGTAGATGGATCGTCCTTTACTGGAAAGGCTAATCCCTGAGCTTTTGTTGCTCGAATGAAGACAATTCCTGCATTGCTGTGTTTGGTCCATACATATCCTATTTATGCAGAGAAAATAACATTTTTTTGCTTCTACCCCTACCTTTGTTGGGACTTGGGAGAGGGTCTTGATAGTTTTAGTTGGTGTTTCTCTATATTTATTATTGTGTGGAAGAAAGCCCTTTCTTTTGCTGGAAATAGCTTGTCTTTTTAGAACTAATTACTGCCAGTCCAGACACATATAAGCCACCATGTTAACCATATTAATTAGACAATGCCTGCTTATGGAGTAACACAAACATCAATATAGTAACAAACATCACCATTTCTGGTAGCTTTAGCAAAAAAAAAGAAAAAAGATGAAGACTTAAAAGAGAGTAGTAATACTAATATCAGATTCTAAGTCTGATTCTTTCTCATAAAATAATGGTAGGTTCATCGAGATGGACAGGTTTACATTATCTGCACAGCTATATTTAAGTACACATGGACTTTCCGAATCTTCTTCTCCATTATTCTTCTCCATTAACATACGCTATGTCTACCTATATTTGCATCTTTTGAGGACGTGTGGATCATGTGCTGTTCGCATTAATTTCGTAGATTTTTCTGAGTGCATATCCATTAGTTGCAACTGTTCCTGGTCAATACACAACATATTCTTGTCTTAAAGAAGATGCTGACTGGTTGATTGTACTGTTTCCTGGCAGGACTTTGGGAAGATGCTCCAAGGAAACTTTTGTTCAATTTCTTGGTTGTTTTGTTGACTCAGGAATTTGTCACTGGGATCAATTTGATTGCCCAAACATCAGCTCTACAAATGGATGCTCCTGCTATGTCTCCGTCACAAGGTTGGAGACCAGTTCGGTCCATGGTATCCCAAGCCAAAGTTGACACAAGTATTTCAATGCGTCAGCAAAGACAACAGAAGCTATATTCATCATATGTGCACGCTCCTATCTCAGCACCGAGCTATAGCTCCATTTCTGGTGCTTCTGACCTCTCCTTTTATTCCTTAGACCTGTCAGATCCTTTGGTGCAGTATGACAGACGCTCAACAGCAGATGTTCCTGCTCATGCAGATGCTGCCCCTCCTGATGCAGCTCCTTCTGGATTAGTGCAACCCCCAATATCTCCTCACAATGGTAAGTTTGATTGCTAGGGCCTTGGAATCATTTAATTCCAAATGATTTCATTATTTCAGGCATGACTTCAAATTACATAAATCCATTGCATAAAGCGGTAGGCACCTGTTATTCGAGAACATATGTCAAGTGATGCTTGTGCAATTAATTCTTATTTGGTTTCCTCCTTATCTGGGGTAATAGCTTTTCATGACTTATCGTAAGCACCAGATGCTAGCAGCTTCCCTACATAGCACGTAAATTATGTAAGTTTGTTAGCTTCCTAATTCAAGCATGCTAAAGTATGATCCAAATTCGTATTCCTATTCGGTTTCGTTTCTTACTCTAATTGAGAGTTCTACTCCTAGACGGAGTCCTTTATGTTTTACTATAAACATGTCCGTGTAATCCATAGGATAGAGCTGTTAGACAATATCTTTTACTTGCTTTGTATAGAGATTGCTAGTATCATGTATTGCCTTGTATACTTGTATTGCCTAGTATAGGCTTTTCTTTTGTTCTTATTGCCTTGTATAGGCCTTCCTTTTGTACCCTGATGTAACACTATATACTCTGGTCTATTGGCCTCATATTGAACAATAAGTGCTATTCATAACATGGTATCAGAGCCAAGTTTTTTGGGTTAGGGTTTTTACCGGTGTTGCACTTGCGTCGTCCCAACCCGCTCCTCCTTTCGCCGTACACGCCTCTGGTTGCTGCCTCTCCGAGCTTCCTGTCGGTCGGCTCTTGCTCCAAGTCGCTCCACCAGAGGCTTCTCCCAGACACTGCCTCCTTGGGTCCCGTTTTGATCTCCATTACGCGTGCCGTCCACCTTTGGCCAGGATCGGAGACCGCCGCTTCGACCACCTCTGCTTCACGCAGGCGATGCCTGTTATGAATAGCACTTGTATTCAATATGAGGCCAATGGCCCAAATATATATGAGTACACGAGGGTACAAAAGGAAAGCCTAAATAAGGAAAACATGTATATGGAAAACCTATATAAGGGAATCATCTATATAAGGCAATATATCCTTAACACCCCCCCACAAATGCAAGGCATATGCAATAGCATTGCATTTTGAAGGGCTGAACTAAAAAGGGAAAATCCAAAGTCGTAGTCTTGAATTAGCCGTCGTAGCATGTAACTCTTGAAAAATCGAGCCGACGAAGAACAGCCAACGAAGAACCGAGTCGATGAAGAAAAGTCGACGAAGAAGCCAAATCAACGAACGGAAGTCGAAGGTAGGGCCGAGTCGACGAAGAAGAGCCGACGGTAGAGTTGAGTCCATGAAGAAGAACCGACGAAGCCGACAAAACGAGCCGAGCCGAGGTAGTAAGAGTTGACAGAATGAGTTGAGCCGATAAAAGAGCCGAGCGACGATAGAATCAAGAAGCTAAAGACTTGGATGGACGCAACGGAAGACTAAAGAAAATATTAGGAATTATTAGCCGCAGCACTAAAAAGCAGTAGCCCGAAAGCCATCAAGCCGACGAAAGCCAAGATGACAGAGTTATGCTGAAATGAGCTGAGCCTAGCTGAAAAGAACCGAAGCCGAGCTGACCAAACTGGAGCCAAGCCAGCCATGTAGAGTCAGAAGCCAATAGAAGCCGGTTTACCAGCAGCTAAAAGCCAAGCCACTGGAAGCCGGAGCTGTAGCCAATAGAAACCGAACCCGAAAGGATTTAAAGCCGATTCACGAGAGAAGCCAAATCCAATCGAAGCGGCAGCATCGGCAGAGGAGCGACGCGGTGTCGGCGAGCTCAGCAGATAGGCTCCGGCGGGCTTGGCAGGCGGACGTCGACGGGCCAGCGGCGAGAAGGCCGTACATCACCAATCGTGCGGCCAAGCCTGGTGGGAGGCGGCGCTCCGGAGTGAGAAGCCGCACGATGCCTCGGGAGGCGTCGATTCGGTGGTGTCGGGAAGAGATGCGGTGGAGAACAACCCAGTGGCGGGCAAGCTCTGGCCGCACGTCGATCTGGTGGTGCGGCCGATGCGGAAACAGAGGATCTGGCCGCTCGACACCAGCAAATCTGGTTGGAGGAGACCGGAAGAGACCCAGCAGCGCGACACGGGATGATGACGATCGCGAGGCTAGCCGAGGCCCTGGGCGGCGGAAGATGACGATGGTGCGACACGGGATGGCGGCGCACGGCTTGGAAGCCAGATGGCTGGCCGGGAAGGCGAGCGGTGCGGATCCAAGTGCGTGGCCACCCCCCGGGAGTGGAGATTGTTCCTCCCGGGGGCAGCAGCAGCGGAAGAAGATGGGAGGCTAGGGTTTCAACCTTAGCTCTGATACCATGTTATGAATAGCACTTGTATTCAATATGATGCCAATGGCCCGAATATATAGGAGTACACGAGGGTACAAAAGGAAAGCCTAAATAAGGAAAACATGTATATGGAAAACCTATATAAGGGAATCATCTATATAAGGCAATATATCCTTAACAATGCCATCCTCCGTTCCAGTCGTCTCCTCAGTTTGCGTGCCTCCCGGTCGGACGTCTCGGCCGCCTCCTCGGCTGGCTGACTGCTTCCATCGCCGCCTCGGCTCCCGCGGCTATTTGCCGCTTTGGCCACCCACCGCCGTTGCTTGCCTGCGCCGCCGTGAGGCCATTGCCGACGCCTCCGCTTCTCCGTGACCAAGCCCGAGCTCCATCCTCGGTGACGAGCTGCTCGATCGGATTTGAAATCCAATCGGGATTTGGCTAAGTCCCTATTTGGTAGAGCTCCAGCTTCCAGCTCCACCTCAGATCTGAAACTTGTAGGCTAAAATAAAGTGAATTAAGTTTATATTTTTATTCTAAAATGTAAACAAGATGATCCACCTAAACACTCTTAATATACCCACAGTTCCAGCTCCACAGATCTGGTGGAGCTAGGAATACCCAGCTCCACCAGATCCACGGATCTGGTGGAGTTGGAGCTCTGCCAAACAGGGTGATAGTATTCAAATCCGGCTCCGGCTTCCAGCAGGTCGGCTCCAACTTCCAGCAGGTCGACTCCGGCTTCCAGTAGCTCTTCTTAAAAAAAAAGTAGTCGTCTTTAGGCTCTTCCTCGGGCACTGTCTTTGTTCCTCGCTGCCCATGGTTTCAATTATCGAGACTAGGTTCTACATATGTAAGGCAAGCAGGATGAGAGAATATAAAAGATTACCTCGTTGTAAACATCTCTTCATATAGTGATATTTGCCTTTGCACGTCTGTGGTTTTTCCATAGAGAGTTTTCCACGTTAAATCCCTGTCTCCCATTGCTTTGATCCTATATTTTTGTTGTGCATTTTGTAACAAGTGGTATTAGAGATTCGGGTTTGAAAACCCTAACTGCTGCCTCCTGGGGAAGCGACTACCGGGGGTGACAATCGTGCGGCGTTAAGGGCGACTATCGAGGCAACATCTGATTGCAATCAAGCAGCAATATTAGCATCCGAGCGACACCCGTGCGGTATCATCCAAGCTTTAGGAGTGATGTATTGATGTTGCTCGGTGACTTGGCATCTTGGCATGCTTGCACTTTTCAAGTCCAAAGTGGTGTGTCTGCAGTCATTGAAGCTGAAGCGGCTATCTATCTTTGTGTCAGAAGATATCTGTGTGCATGACTGCAACCAAGTTATGCACTGCAACCAAGTCGAATTCGGTTTCTTGATTTACTTCAGCAAAATCGTGCACAGGTCTCAGGAAGCAACAATCAACCAAAGACCTACAACATTGAAACCCGGAAAAGCAGTTCCGGCGGCATCAAACCTGATGCATCACGTCTTCATCGACTTAAAAGAATTTTTTTGGCTGTGTTGCTAGGTACACACGGAGAATCTTACCCATGAAGTTCCCAAGGCCCTGCTTCTTGCACACGACAAGGCTAACAGCAAGGTAGCAGTTTACTGCTACATACACATAGGAATCGTACCATAAGATTTTCAAAAGCTACATCTCAGCGATTTCAACTTGCCTCAACTCCGTTCCATGACTCGACGCTATATTGAGCGTTGACTCGTGCTCTACCTCGTAGACTGTACCAACACCAATTTCCCCAACACTGTCGCTCGCGCCGCGCAACGCCATTATATGCTATCTCTGTCGACAATCTTCTGTCACAATCAATCGTCGCATTGCTTCTGTTGGAGGTGGATTTCATTGCAATATAGGCCGTTATGCCTATTATTGCCGGCATCTATGCGATGTTAATCATTGGCAATTACTTCGACGATCCGTCGTCTACTATGTGTTACCGCGGCAAGATCTGCACATATAGAGTCTAATGTGGAGTTGCATGCTTTCAATGCAATGAGTTAATTTGGAATATGCTTGATCGAGGAGACTGAGAAAAAAACACAAAAAAATCAATGTCTGTTGAGGAAGAACTGAATTTGGTGTTCAATCACCGTTTGGATATGTTGCAATTTTGGGTCGCTTGCGTGACCATTATGAAGGCTTTGTTAACAATAATTCTCAATAATTTGATGACACTCTGATAGTAGCTAGCATTACACTCTCTGGAGTTTTCTGTTTAAAAGTGAAGGTTTTGCTCCAATATCAGTTTGAGATGAAGGATTGAAGTGTAAGAAGGAGCTTGCTTTTGCGTGGATACTACAACATTGTCCAGTTATCATAGCTCGATACGAGGGGTCTACTGCAGTTTAATACTCCATTGGCGACACAAGAGTTCCTTTCATCTGGATAGTTTCACAGGAGCAGTTTCAAACATTTGTGCAATTTAATTACCTTTGAAGTCGGCAAGTTGACGTATGTGATGGCTACACATGCAAGTTGCTCTTACAACGAGCATTGTTTGCCGAATTTTGTGTTCCAGATGGAGCATATCAAATATCCATGATGAGTTCTTCGCTATCTATCAAACGCCACATGTGATGTTTTAGTTTATGCCGTAAAATGATTAGGCATTTGTTTCAGAAGCTGTGTGTTCGAACTTGCTTGTGATTTGCTCAATTTGGCTTCATGAGAAGCTTTTGGATAAGATGGTTCCAGTCTTTCTTATTCAGATTAGTCCGTTGGACTTTTGAGGCGCAAGGTCTGGTGATGAAGACTTATTTTGAGGAGATTTTGATATTTCGGCTACAGGAGGAATTCATCTCAAGGTGGAGATCGTTAAAGTATGATCTGAATTCGTTTCGGTTTCGTTTCTTACTCTAATTCAGAGTTCTAGTCCTATACGGAGTTCTTTATATTTTACTATAAATATGTCCCTGTAGTCCTAGGATAGAGCAAGGCAAGCAAGACGAGAGAATAGAAAAGATAATCTCGTTGTAAACATCTCTTCATATAGTGATATTTACCTTCGTGCGTCTATGATTTTTCCCGAAAGGGTTTTCCACGTTAAGTTCCTATCTCCCGTTCCTTTGATCCTACATACGTTTTGTAACAAAGCATTATATTTCAAACTTTCAATGCATCAATTTGGAATGGTGACTGGTGAGAAAAACTTTTTTGTGATTTTTTATTTGCACAGATACGGAACATTGAATGTGAGTAAAACATACATGCAGTTTTTGTATGCTGATCAACCAAGTGCTTTTAACATAATGTTATTTTGTTTGCTCATTAAAAGTTAAAATTAGGAATGTTAACTCTATTACACGTATCCACATTTGCTCATTGGAATGTACATATACTATTCTAGGAAGCAGAGACCTTAGACCTTAGATCTGTGGCGCACCTTGAATACTTGGAGCATTCTGTAATGCTCAATAACTGTGGCACATCTAACTCTTTGAATGCTGGTGTCTGACCTGAAACTGGCTGGTTGCTCAGTAAAACTTGTTGCCTGTCTTGAAAGGTTTTCATACCAGTTTGTGTGCCAGTTCACACTACAGGCTGGTGGCCAGCATAGGAACTTCATATAGGGGTCTAAGCCAAACTGTGGGCTTTATCTCACGTGTAGAAATTTGACACTGCTTCTTCCATTCGTGCGAGCTGCTATTTCGTTGAACACCTGGCTTCTGCTTACATTCATAAATCTTCCATTTTGCTGCTGCTACTATTGAGAAAGGACCACTAGCACTCTTTGCCCTGTTCAGCTTATTTGACCCAAGTACCCAACTATACAACCCTGTTTTCTGCTCACAATAAACTATAGCCTATAGAATGTAAATTCAGCAAACTGCATTTTTTGTCTCCATCAGTTTCTTTCCTAACCTACCCCCAACTTGTTTGGGCCAAAAGGCTTGGTTGTTGTTGTTGTTTTCGGTGGACAGAATAAGTAAACTAGATGTGAAGAGTGTTCTGCGAAAATTGTGTGTGCTACAAATATGGATATTTTCTTCTAGAATTACATTTTGATGCTTGAAATATGGTAGGTTTTGAATATGGTTGATTCTATATTGTGGCTCAACTAATTTTTCTTTCATCTCTTACTGGAATGAATCACACTGTATTATTGTGCCGTCCATCTTACATAAAATGCTTAAGCTATTGTAGAATAGCCTATGCTTTTCTTCCAGTTGTTTCAACTTTCTAGCTCTTTAAGTCAGCCTGGTGAGGTTTAACCCTACCACTTGCCCCTTTTATTTGCCATTTGGATTTTTTGTTCTGATATATTTACTCCAAATCTTTTGGTTATGGATAACATTGACTTTAATCACAGATGATTTTAATGTAATTCTTGCATTTAATCTAATATCCTGCCATTCCCATTATAATCCACCTTCTGTTTTACTAGGCTGTTGTGCTCCAAACATGGTACAAAGACGAGGAAGCCGAGATTGCCATTGTGTTTACCCCGTAAGAGTTGAGCTCTTCCTTCGCAATGTTTCCTTGACATCAAATTGGAGCAATGAATTTCTTGAGGAACTTGCTTCTCAGCTCAACCTGTGGGTTACTCAGTTTGAGATTGTAAATTTCTATGTTGTTGGAGCTTCTGGGCTAAATATCACAATGGATATAGCTCCCCACACTGGAATTAGCTTCTCTGCCGTCCAAGTTACTGCAATGAATTACTCACTTAGTTTGCATACAGTTCGGATCAATCCTGTACTGGTTGGGGACTACAATCTTATTAATTTAACATGGTTCAGGCCATTGTCTCCAGCTCCTGGTAATCCTTAAGTCATCTTGATGTTGTTCTATTGTTACAATGTTGACAGTTCTTTAGTGTCCAGGTAGAGAAAACTGTAAGACCACTTCATTTGTTCCTTTAATTTTGTCTGTATTGTTTACTTTGTTTGATAAATTGAAGTATATTTGTAGCGCATGATAATACTAGGTATGTATGTAGACTGTAGTGAGCACTGTGAACCGCCAATGTGATGTTAAAATATGTACCTTTCCGTTAGCTATTGTAAATTAATTGTGAACCACCAACGTGATGTTAAATTAACAGAGCAGTTCTTTTCTTTGATGAACTTGGAATTGTTGATGTATTGGCTCAAAAATGATGCTTGGTGATACGATATTCCCTACATATCATATACATGACTTTTTTTTTGGTATGTGTATCCTATTTACCGTTAGCGTATTTTTTAACAATTTTCCTTTCCTATGTCACTGTCAAGGTTTAAAATCTCGGCGAAATTTCGGAAATTTCGGTCGAGATTTCGGATTTCGGACCCCTCCGAGATCTTAAATCTCGACCGGATAAAAAAAATTAAAAATATTCAAAATATTATTAGTGGCGGTTCTAGCAAAAAACCGCCACAGATAATATTATCAGTGGCGGTTCTAGCCAAAAACCGCCACTGATAATATTATCTGTGGCGGTTTTTTGCTAGAACCGCCACTGATAATATTATCAGCGACGGTTTTCTTAAAAACCGCCACAAATACTCTTTTTTGAACCCTCAATGATTTTAGGCCGAGATCTCGGTAGTTTGGCCGAAATCTCGGTGATTTTGGCCGAAATCTCGTTGTTTTTGGCCAAAATCTCGAAAATCCCGATTGAAAAAAAACCGGATTTGAAATTTGGTTTTTAGATTTCGTCTGAATTTTGTCCGAAATTCCGAAATCTCGCCGAAATTTCGGATTTCGGTGACCTCCGAGATATATACCGAAAACGAAATTTGAAACCTTGGTCACTGTATATCTTCCGTTTCAATTTTTCAGCTCCAACATTCACGATATCACCTAAGGCCTCTCCATCTACAGCATCTACCTTATCAAGACCGAGTGAGGATACCAGCAATGACAGACACTTGAACCTGATTACCGTCATTTGCATATGTATCGGTACTCTAATTGGTGTCTTGGTGATTGTTTTATTTATTTGCTTCTGTGCATTTAGGAAAGGAAAAAAGAAGCTGCCTCCTGTTGAAATACGTAAGTATCGAGTTAACTTTTTTCTGCTGTATTGTTTGAAAAAAATATCTAACATAGATTTGTTTTGTTGTATGTGATGTGATTAGATGATCTGCGAAATTTTTTAACTACACTGTTGGCCCAACATGCTTTGGTTCGCAGTTCTAATTATCTAGAGAGAATTCGTGGGTCTAGTCAAAATATGCTTATATGTAAAACAAGAGAGGTACTTCTGTGCTTTTCATTTTGAAAGTTGCACAAATATTAAAGTATAAATGAAAGGTAGATGGTAATTACTTATCCCTTCGCTTGCTTTAATATGTGTGCAACTTGTACTAGAAGGAAAAGCATGAAAGCACTGCTCGTAAAACAATTGTTGACTAGATCAAGCCATTGTAGATTGTGACTATATTATTTGCATCAAATCACAGAATTTTGGATCACAGTAGTGGAAGCATTGCAGGGAATTGGCCTATGTGCCTAACATAGCATGGGGAGGGCACTTTGTAGTTTGGATTTCAGTCAAGCAATAGATTTGAAGTAAGGTCTTAATGGCTTGTCATGTTAAGAGAAATGCATCCTGCACAGTGCATACACATTTGTGGCCTGTGAAATGTCGTAATATATTTCTGGTTGTAGTCCTTTGAAGATTGTTAAACAAGTACATGAGAGTGGAGGCAGATTTTGTACCCATAGCTCTCCCCATAATTCGCTCAGTTTCTTAGTAAACTCAAAATGAGGATTTAGTTTATTTCTATTCTTTCCCAGTGTTTATTATGTATGTTTTTAGAAACAATTTTATGTGCATTAACCTTGTCTGTTCTTCTGTACAGCCAACAAAAGGACACCAGATGCAGTTTCTGCAGTGGAGTCACTTCCTCGCCCCACAAGCACAAGGTTCCTTGCATACGAAGAACTGAAAGAAGCAACAAACAACTTTGAGCTTTCAAGTGTGCTTGGAGAAGGTGGTTTTGGCCGTGTCTTTAAGGGGGTACTAAGTGATGGCACTGCTGTTGCTATAAAGAAGCTTACTAGTGGTGGGCACCAAGGAGATAGAGAGTTCCTAGTTGAAGTGGAGATGCTTAGCAGGTTGCACCACCGGAACCTTGTGAAACTCATTGGTTACTATAGCAGCTGTGAGTCGTCACAGAACCTTCTGTGTTACGAGCTTGTTCCTAATGGAAGTCTAGAGGCTTGGCTTCATGGTATGGCTAATTGTGCTAGCATCTTTTCTTTCTGAACCATTGCTGCGTAGTTTCCGGTTTAGTTGCAATTGAAACTAGTATTTCTTTAGGTTAATTTTGATTAGCTGTAATCTTATAATTTCCAGACATCCAAAACATGGCTGATGACTCTGCTTCTATCAGGCTCGTTGGGTGCTAATTGCCCCTTGGATTGGGACACCAGAATGAGGATAGCACTTGATGCTGCCAGGGGATTAGCATACCTTCACGAGGATTCGCAGCCTTGCGTAATCCACAGGGATTTCAAAGCTTCTAATATATTGCTTGAGAATGAGTTTCATGCTAAAGTGTCTGATTTTGGTTTGGCCAAACAGGCGCCAGAAGGTCGTGCAAATTATCTTTCTACTCGTGTTATGGGAACTTTTGGGTAATATGAACGTCCTGCCTTGAGCTACACCCCAGCTATTTCTGCTCTTCTTTTGCTTCATATATCTGACATGCTTTCCAGGTACGTAGCACCAGAGTATGCGATGACAGGACACTTACTTGTAAAAAGTGATGTATATAGCTATGGGGTTGTTCTACTTGAACTACTTACTGGGAGGAAGCCTGTGGATATGTCGCAACCTTCTGGCCAGGAAAGCCTAGTGACATGGGTTAGATTTCTTTCTCTTCTCTTCTATATTCAGTTGTTCTTGCATTAGTCTTTTACATCTGAATGCGAATGTAAAGCATGATAACTATTGAGCAGCCAATCAATTGAGTGTGCTAAGCATGCACGTGCATTAAGTGTTTCTTGATGTCATGAAGGCAGCCAACCAAAGGAGTAGAACAAGTTGGGTGAACATCCTTGGATGGAAACCAGACTTGCATGCACAAGCATACATGTGCACATTGTGCGTTTTTGTGCACATTGTGCGCCAACCTGCATCTATTTCTACCTGTGTCTACATATATGTAATGCATATCCACGCAGCCTGGATATCTCCATCACTGCAAAGCGCATATATAGGGTGTTACGTTTGAATGTTATTTTCCTCAATTGACTGCAGGCACGGCCGATTCTTCGAGATAAAGATAGGCTCGAAGAGCTAGCTGACCCCAGGCTTGGTGGCCAGCATCCAAGAGATGATTTTGTGCGAGTGTGCACAGTCGCAGCCGCCTGTGTTTCCCCGGAGGCAAACCAAAGGCCAACGATGGGCGAGGTGGTGCAGTCGCTTAAGATGGTGCAACGCTCTGTGGAATCCCAGGAATCTCTACCGACACCGCCCGCACGCCCTAATATCCGGCAGCCGTCAACGACCTACGAATCCGATGGCACTTCATCCATGTTCTCGTCCGGGCCCTTCTCAGGTCTCAGCCCCTTGGAGACTCGAAACATTTCGAGAACGGCTGTTCTCTCTGAAGATCTTCACGAAGGTCGATGAGCCCGTTTTCGCTGGAGCCTCTAACCAACCATTTCAAAGGCTGGTGGTGCAAGTGACCGGGCCGGTCATTGGGAAGTAATACCTGTACATTCCATTTTTATCCACCACCTACAGAAGACTAGATCGTTACAAGAACATTCGACGGCTTTAATTTGTATGGAAGAAATGATTTTGTTCCAAGTTTTCGCCCCAGACTTTCGGTGTGTGCTGTTGGGGATGTTTGAAAGGTTTTCCAGTGGCTTGTTATCTTAGGTGAAGCTTTTCTTTCGCCGATACAGATCGACTCTGCGGTGGCTGCACGGCAGGGAAGTGGCAGCTAATTGCAGTAGAATCCCATTGGGTTCTTCCGTTCTTGTATGAAAAATAAATCATCCCCAGACCACCAGCAGAAGGAAGGCCGAAGGCAACATCTGCCATGCATATGCATGCCTCCCTCCGCTCCCGCCAAACACTCCGGTCCCGTACGCGCGTCTTCAACCCCCTTCTCCCGCGGTCAAACACTCTCTCCCTCTCCTCTCCCCAACCCAACTATTCCCGTTCGCCAATCACCATGTCCTAGTCACCACCCTCCCTCCTCCCCTCGCCATTGGCCTCTCTGTCTCTGTCTCTTGTCTCTTGTCTCTTGTCTCTTGTCTCTGTCTCTGTCCCTGTGCACGCCTGTACATGGCTGACAGAGCTTGCCGCACATTGCTTGTGCTTCTTCTCGTGGCCGGCGTCGCGGTCGCCGCCAAGGCGAAAGAGTACAGCCCGGCGGACTCGATCCTGCTCAACTGCGGGTCGGCGGTGGACGCTCTGGACGCCGACGGCCGCAAGTGGGTTGCGGACACCAACAACAACACGTGGCTGGGCGACTCCGGCAAATCGTCGATCATGGCGGCGGCCGACGAGCTGGACTCGTCGCTGCCGTCGACGATCCCGTACATGACGGCGCGGGTGTTCACCATGGAGGCGGTGTACAACTTCTCGGTGAGCCCCCGAGACCGTCACTGGCTGCGCCTCCTCTTCTACCCGTCCTCCTACAACGGGATCGCCCCCGAGGATTTTCGCTTCTCCGTGTCCACCTCCACCGGCGTCACGCTCCTCCGCAACTTCAGCGTCTACCTCACCACCAAGGCGCTCACCCAGGCGTACATCATCCGGGAGTTCTCGCTCCCGCCGGCACCGGCGGGGTTCATCACCGTCACCTTCACGCCCACGCCGATGAGCAACGTCACCTACGCCTACATCAACGGCCTCGAGGTCGTCTCCATGCCCGACATCTTCAACGAGCCCGCCACGATGGTCGGCTTCGCCGACCAGACCGTCGAGATCGCCGGCTCCACCTTCCAGACCATGTACCGGCTCAACGTCGGCGGGTCGTACATCCCGCCTTCCAATGACTCCGGACTCAGCCGCTCGTGGTTCGACGACACGCCGTACGTTCTCGGCCCGGCGCGGGGGGTCACCTACATGGCCGGCCCGCGGTTCCACGTCAAGTACCCCAGCGACATCGCCAAGTACGCCGCGCCGGCCGATGTCTACCTCGGCACCCGGTCCATGGGCTCCGACCCGCGCGTGAACCAGAACTACAACCTGACGTGGACCATGGAGGTGGACGGCAACTTCACCTACGTCGTCCGGCTCCACTTTTGCGAGCTGCTGCTCAACCGGCCGAACCAGCGCGCCTTCGACATCTACGTCAACAACAAGACGGCGCGCTCGGACGCCGACGTGATCGAGATGACGTCGGAGCGGGGCGTGCCGGTTTACAAGGACTACGCGGTGCACATGGCCGACGAACCTGGGGACGAGGTCATGTGGGTGGCCCTGCACCCGTCGGTGGCGCTCAGGCCGCAGTTCTACGACGCCATCCTCAACGGCCTCGAGGTCTTCAAGCTCAACGACAGCTCCAGCAACCTGGCCGCCCCGGACCCCCAGCCGTCCAAGTTGCTGGAGGAAGCGGAGCTGCGGGCGGGCTACCCGGAGGAGCTCAAGTCCGAGGAGGCGACCAACATGGCGACGGTGATGGGCGGCACAGCGGGCGGTGCCGCGGCGGTCGGGATCGTGGCGGCCATCTGCGTGGTGGTGTACCACAACAAGAAGAACAAGGAGCCCAGCGGCGGCGAGTCGCACACCTCCGGGTGGCTGCCGCTGTACCATTCCCACACCAGCGGCAAGTCATCCGGCCACCTCGCGGCGAACCTGGCGGGCATGTGCCGGCATTTCTCGATCGCGGAGATCAAGGCAGCGACGAATAACTGGCACGAGTCGCTGGTGATCGGCGTGGGCGGGTTCGGGAAGGTGTACCACGGCGTCGTGGACGGCGACACCAAGGTGGCCATCAAGCGGTCGAACCCGTCGTCGGAGCAGGGCGTGCACGAGTTCCAGACGGAGATCGAGATGCTGTCCAAGCTGCGGCACCGGCACCTCGTTTCCCTCATCGGCTTCTGCGAGGAGGCCGGCGAGATGATCCTTGTGTACGACTACATGGAGCACGGCACGCTGCGGGAGCACCTGTACAACAAGGGCGGCAAACCACCGCTGTCGTGGCGGCACCGCCTCGAGATCTGCATCGGCGCCGCGCGAGGCCTGCACTACCTCCACACCGGCGCCAAGTACACCATCATCCACCGCGACGTCAAGACCACCAACATCCTCGTCGACGAGAGCTGGGTCGCCAAGGTCTCCGACTTCGGTCTCTCCAAGTCCGGCCCGACAACGGTGAACCAGACGCACGTCAGCACCATGGTCAAGGGCAGCTTCGGCTACCTCGACCCGGAGTACTACCGGCGGCAGCAGCTCACCGACAAGTCCGACGTCTACTCCTTCGGCGTCGTGCTCTTCGAGGTGCTCCTCGCGCGGCCTGCGCTCAACCCAGCGCTACCGCGGGACCAGGTCAGCCTCGCTGACTACGTGCTCAGCTGCCAGAGGAAGGGCACCCTGCCGGACGTCGTCGACCCAGCGATCAAGGGCCAGATCGCGCCGGAGTGCCTCAAGAAGTTCGCCGAGACGGCCGAGAAGTGCCTCACCGACTACGGCACGGACCGGCCGTCCATGGGCGACGTGCTGTGGAACCTCGAGTTCGCGCTGCAGCTGCAGGACACGTTCGATGGCGCCAGCGGACGCCCGGTGCTGGAGCCGAGCAACAGCATCGGGAGCACCGCCAGCGTCATGACGATGGGGACGTCGTCCACGTCCAGAGCGCACGAGACGTGCGTCATAGTGGAGGAGACCGACGACGAGGTGGCCAACAGCGTGGCGTTCTCGCAGCTCGTGCACCCGACCGGGCGGTGACACGCGCCTCGCTCCGACGAGCCAGCTCTGTTGTTTCCAAGAGAAGGTACAAATGAGATATGCAGATGCAGTATCTAGCAAAATCAAATCTGCTCTGTTCACTGTTTAGTGTTGTCGGTGCTGAAATTTTGAGTTTTAGCCGGTGCATGTAAGGAGTGAGGACTCGAAGATTTTGAAAACTAGATGTAGTCGTTAGTATTTCAAGTGGTGTTTATGTCAAGATGACCAATAAACTTAGATCCTTAAAAGTGACTATTATTAATTTATCTAAGGTCTATAAATAATTACGATTTTTTTAGAAACTAGTTGCATCCTCATATATGCGGTCTATAAAATGAAAACACACATTAAATATCTCACGATTATTCGTTCAAAGTTACAGTTGATCATGTAAACAACTCCCTGACCTGTAATATAGGTCGGACAAAAATTTATCTTGTGTTTCTGATCTAAGCCTCTACCAGGTCGGGAACAGTCCGACTTATGAACCTTTGTAGGTCAGACATAATTCTCTTTATCACACTGACCTGGACAAGATCGGGTAAAAGATAATCCTCGCCCTAAACTAATTCAGGTCGATAAGGAATCTCTGCACAAGAATAACGTGCGAAAGACGCTTTCTCTGACAGGTGCAGACGACCGTTTGGACGTTACTCCCTACGAAGAGATGCATCTCTGACAAAAAGACACCTCTTTGATGAGAAAACACCTTTTGATTAAAAGACACTTTTTAACAGGAAGACACCTCTTCGACGCTATAAATATAATACTCTCGTAAAGATTCATAGTGTGGTTGAATGGATAGAGAGTCAAAGATTAAGAATAATCTGTACTCTGTAAAAACATTCGTGATGTAATACAATCCTCATTTATTTTTTTTACTCCTTTCAATCTTGCTTTTTAGACAAAGACAACCTAAATTATATTCATAAGCTCAATTTAGAGACCCCAGGTCTTGAACATCGACAGTTGGCTATAGAAGGAGGGCATCTATCACAATTCAAGATAAAAAAGGTAATGTGTTGTCGCCAGAAGCCTTGAATGAAGAAAATTCATTCGATCTCGCCAACTATGCTCACCTCACCGCTGATGACTTTGTGGAGGAAGAAGGTAAGTATGACTTCTACTCCGAGTATTGTCGGTGTTTCGGGCACCGGCTAGTAAATTTGTATAGGTCGAAGGGGGGTGCACGCTCCCTCTCCTCGAACGGCTTGACTCGGGTGAGCACAAGATGTATACTGGTTCGGGCTGAACGTCCCTACTCCAGTTCGTGTGAGTTGGTTTGTATTCTCTTTTTTGTTCGTCCTCTTACATGCTCGCCCCTCCCCCCTTTATATAGGCGAGGAGGGAGGTTACACTGTTGGTTAGAAAAGAAAGAAAAAGACTGTCCCTAGGGGGCTTTCCCTTCCTGTGCTCACGGTCGTCCGAAAGTGACGGGCTGATGGGACTCGCCGTCGACTCCCCTCGCCTCGGTGGCCGTAGTGGTCATCGCTCATAGTAAATGCGAGGGTCGGGAACTTGTGCCGCTACGTCATCGTCATTATGGCCGGCATTTAATACGCTCGATACGCAATAAATACCGTCGCTTCTCTAGGATATCGGAGACCTGGTCGTGACTTAGGACCTTGTCCGGCGGTCGTGACTTTGGGCCTCGACTGGCCTGGGTCGACCCATGTGTCTTTCTGGGCCGCTGGGGGTACCCATGGTATGGGTACTCGTCAAGTATGTTACTAAGGTGTAGTCGTCCAAGTTGGCAACTTCATCTAAACCGGATGAGGCCACGTCAGGAGCACCATTTCCTGAGGGAAAGTAAAAAAAAACAGTGACTCCATACCTGTCCTTATCTCAGAGACAGAGGATCAGGGTGCATACCCAATGGAAGTCGACAATGTACGAACTCACAACAATGACTTCCATGAGAGTTCATCTTCAGAAGATTTTCTCCAAAGTCTTGAACTCGATTATACCCTATCATTATCCTCTGATAAGGGAGTGCTCACCCCTTCTGTCAATTCCGGATTTCTCATTTGCACGGACACAGAGGAGATAAAGGCACACAAGTGGAATGTGAACAGCGTGAAGCTCAAGAAAAGGTCACCCAGGAACAACGCGCGAGCCTCGCAATTGCCAAACAAAAGGCTGTGGAAGAGGCAAAACGTCTTTACCACGCCAGCCAGCCAAGAACCTCGTGTAGGCCGGATCCATCAAAAAGTTGCCCCCGATTTGTCTTTCCGATCACGCCATAAATTTCAAGGTTTGCGGTAAGAGACATAGATATGGTTCCTACTAGTCCACAAGAAGAACTCATGTGGATAAAATTCACAGTATCATTATTGCAATTTTAAGACAACCCATGGATGGAGACGATGTGCCGCTTATAAGATCCCTAGCTACTGATCTGCAAGAAGCTGCTGTAGAAGTACAAAGCGTGTCTCCTTCCATGGAATCTTTGACTGGTTCTCGTGTGGATCATTCCTCATCTGGTTGGCGTCAATAGAGCACCGACCACTAACGGATGAGTAATCCATGAAGGAGAAGTGCTTTCAACAAGTTTAGCCCGGGTGAAAATATTAATCATGGTCGGCAACGACCTCATTCTCCTGATTATACATAACAAGTATCTAACGTACAGACACATTTGGGATTTGTATACAGGATGCGAAGACTTTTCTCCAGGGCTGAAAAACATCACTTGGCCTGAAAAATTTAAGCCAAATCCTCTGGAAAGTTACGATGGAACTCAAAATCCATCAAAATTTCTCCAAATTTATACTACTGCCATCCAAGCTGCTGGTGCTAATGAGAAAGTAATGGCAAATTATCTCCCCACTGTTATCAAAGAATCTGCAAGAACTTGGTTATTTGATCAGCCAGAAGGATCTATTTTCAGTTGAAAAAATTTATGTCATACCATATTAAATGTCTTTAAAAGTTGTTATACAAAACCTAACAAAGAAGATAACTTGCATCATCTTCGCCAAACCTCTGACGAGAATTTACGTCAGTTTATTAAGAGGTTTGTAGAGATCCGTAATACAATTCCTAACATATATGATGATTCTGTGATTCGTGCATTCAAGCAAGATGTACGCTACAAGCATTTCAAAGAGGATCTCAACATGCACACACCATCTACCATATCAGAACTCTTCGATATGGTAGATTGGTATTCTGATGCCTATGAGGCAGTTAAATGGAACCATATGGTCGATAAGGGCCATACGCCACCTCAACCAGGTTTTAAGATGTATGAAGGTAATAAACCTAAAAAAATCTTTCACACATGAAAGACCATAAAGGTAAAACTAAGAAAAGGGTAAAAAGATCTCTCAAAGAGAAGTTGCTGGCATTTATGAATGACCTACTTACTCCAAAAATAAAAAACCTTGGAAGAAGAAGCCTAGTCGGATAAACAACCAGTCTAACCCTAAAACTTCCACTTCAAAAAGTGGGAATAGAAGATGGTGTTCTCTACATAATGCAACAGGACACGACTAACGCAATTGCCGAACATGCCAAAGGCGCATGGATGAATTCTACTCTAGTAAGGGTCTTATGCCGATCTTGCTAGAAGGACGAAGTATAAAGGATGCAGATAGTCATGAAGAGATGGGCTATCAAAACCAAATCATCACGTTAAAATGATCTTCAGTGGATCATCTACATATACCTCAAAACAGTAGCTCAAGTCTGCATATAGAGAAGTCAATAATATTGATTCCCAATTAGGAAAATCAAAATTTTCGAAATGGTCGAATGTCACGATTAAATTCAACAAGGGCAATTATCCAAAATGTACGTCTAATTCTCGTAAACTTCCTTTAGTCGCATCCCCTACAATTAGTAACTGTAAGGTACGAATAAATTTAGTTGATGGAGGAAGTTCTTGTACTTACTTTTTATCAATACTCTTGATGAAATACAAATTCCTCGTTCTAAAATCCGACCACTTGTGCAAAAAATGATTTTTCTTTACCCCGAATAGATTAGATGGTCGACTTCACTTCGGGTTGCGAACTGATGAGTTTACTGGATGCATACTCAGGTTATCAGCAAATAAGCATATCAGGAAGAGAAGACTTCCTACATAACCCCTTTTAGAATCTACTGCTATCAGAGGATGCTATTTGGGCTAGAAAATGCTGTAGTCATGTACCAGCGTCTCATGCAGAAGACTTTTATAAGTTAGATAGGAAGAAATTTAGAAGCTTATGTTGATGATATCATTGTAAAGAGCAAGAAAAAAATCTAACCATTTGTCGGATTTGGCCGAGGCATTTTGTATTTTGAAAACATATGGAATAAAATTAAATGCTGAAAAGTGTATTTTAGGAGTTTCTTCTAGTAAGTTTCTAGGATTTCTCGTTTGTTCACACGGAATTGAAACTAATCCTGAGAAGATTCGCGCGATTAAATCCTTAAAATTTTCTTCTTCAGTGAAGGAAGCTCAAGGATTAGCTTGTCGGATAGCTGCTCTCTGTCGCTTTATATCCAGATCGGATGAACGTGGATTACCTTTCTTTAAGGTAATAAGAAAACACGACAAATTTCACTGGTCGGACGAAACAGAAAAAGCCTTCCAAGACATTAAAAGTTATTTATCAAGCCCACCAATATTGGTATCACCTAATTCAGAGAAACCTTTGTTGCTCTATTCAACGGCTACAATGGTGTGGTTAGTGATGTCCTGGTTGTTGAACGAGATAAGGCTCAAAAACATGTATACTACATTACTGAAGTTTTACACAGACCAAAGGAGAGATATCCTCATGTTCAAAAAATACTTTATTACCTATTAATGGCTTCTAAGAAATTAAGATATTATTTCTAATCTCATCGGATTACAATGCCCTCATCATTTGCTTTGAGTAACATTCTCCATAATCAGGAAGCAATTGGTCGGATTGTTAAGTGAGCTGTTGAAAGTGAGCGGTTGAATTTGGATCTTTTGATATCTAGCTCATCTCCTGATCAGCAATTAAGTCTCAAATTCTAGCAGATTTTATCACTGAATGGACCAACAGTGAGCCTTCTGTAGAGTAGAATTTCGCTGATACCGACCATTGGACCTTATACTTTGATGGTTCTATAGGACTAATAGGTTTGGGGGCTGGTATAGTGCTGGTCACACCCTAGGGTGATAAGTTACAATACGTAATCCAGACGTAATTCCCTGTTACTAATAATGTAATATAGTATGAAAGTTTTCTTGCCAGACTCCAAGCAGCAAAATCCCTTAGTGTCTGTCGGCTTTTAGCGAAAGGTGACTCGCAATTAGTCATAAACCAGGTTAGCAAGGAATACAGGACGTTCGATGAGGTAATGTCTCACTACCTAGATGAAATGAAGAAATTAAAAAAAACACTTCATTGACTTCGAAGTCCAATACATTCCACGAAAAGATAATCTTTTAGCGGACCAGTTATCAAAACTGGGCTCCTCACGACCGCTTGTCCCAACAGGTGTGTTTTTTGAACAACTGTCTAAACTTTCTATAGATACTTACATAGAAGAGTCCCCGACCAATGATCAGGCTGAAGTCCTCGAACAGGATTCAGATTGGGCTAAACCATTTCAAACATATCTAGAACATGGGACACTGCCAGAGAAAATACACGAAAAGGGCATATTGATTTGAAAGACGCGAATATACAAATTACTCGATCATACTCTTTACAGAAAAGGGAATTCGAGGAGTTTTAATGAAATGTATATATCAAGAACAAGGGATAATATTACTTTATGAGATTCATGGGGGCTTGTGTGGAGTACATGCTTCATACATAACACTGATCGACAAAGCATTCCGATAAGGTTTTTACTGGCCCACTATTCAACTATTTATTTTTTCTCTTTTTCTCCTTGGGCGGACTGATGTTCGTGAGTTTTTACAATAATTTTTAATCCGGTCAAAAAGTATTATTTCCTTTTTCATAAAAAGGGAATAAGTCTCAAAAATACCGAGATCACAAAAAATATCTTACTTTCTAGTTTAATATCTTTTTCAGAGACAATACCTTACAATTCTTCACCGATCTTCTTTACACGCTCACCGTTCTCTCTAAAGATTACTTAGAGTTACTATCTAGGTATTGCCACTGAAGTTTAGTAAGGTCAAATTCGTAGCCCTTGGAGGATGCCAGCTATATACGAAGCTCTGCAGCATACACACATAAGGCTAAAGAATGAGCAATGCTGGACGAATCTATCGCACAAAAAGAGCTTGGTCACAACCAATGCCACCCATGTTATCAGACCGAAACACAATAGCCTATTATACGAAATCAAGCATCTCTGCGCTCAAAGTGCTAATTTCCTTCCACTAGAGATCACAGGTTAGTAAAAAAGACCTTGTCAGCCTTCTACGATACAAGCTTGCCAACGAAGATTTTCTCCCGTTGACATGTAAGACGATGTATACCACTAAATAGCATCATCATCTTACCTATGTTAACATCGCAACAAATGCTTTCAACGTCTTTGTTTTACAGCTCTAATAATTTTTCTTCATGCATGAAACAACCCTCAAAAAAATTCAAAATGAATTTATTCGGTTTGTTTGAATTCGCGTTTGATTTGAGTTTTGGAAGTTTGGAAATTTGAGTTTGAAGTTCAAACCTCGTTGGGCCAAATCCTTGCTTGTGGGCCTTTGGCTGCTTCCTGCCTCGCCAATTGGCCCGGTTCTGCCGCCCGCCCGCTCCTGCGGCGGCCTTTCCTTGCTCCGTTTCTCTGCCGGCCATGCCTGGGCCACATGTTGCTGCCCGCCTCGGTTGCTTTCGCCCTCCGTCATAGCCAAGGCAATGCCTTGCGCCTCAAGGCCAGCAATAAGGCTGCCGCCCGCGCGTGGTCGCGCCAAGACGCGCTTCTCCTTGGCGCGCCCGTCGACCACCCGCCTCTTCGCCAGGCCTCGCCAAGGCTTCGCAAGGTCTCACGGCTGAGCTCAAGCCGCTTCTCGCTCCGCCCTATAAAAGGGCTCTCCCCTCGCTTATTCCTCACCCGCCTCGCCCTGAGCTCCTTCTCCCTCTCCGCTTCGCCGGCCGCATGCGCTGCTCGCACTGGGCCGCGAACCCCGCCGCCCGCTCCTCGTTTCCTCTCGTGTTCTAGCCTCTCCGGCCAGCGCCGATCGAGCAGTGGAGCCCACTCGCCAGCCTCTCCGCCGTGTGTGGCTCCCGCCTCCTCGCGCTTCTTTGGGCCGTGGCCGCCAAAGAGCTCAGCTGGCCAACGCTAAGCCGCCACTGGGTCTGTGGTTCGCTTGGTCTGGCTGAGCACTAAGCATCGTTTAAAACAAGATTTTTTCGAATTATTAATTCAAATAATAAATTCAAAGTGTTTAATTCCAAAAATAGCGTAAAAATCTAGAAAAATCCCGAAAAAATCCCGTAGAGCTCCACCAAATACTTTTCGAACCGCTTCGATCCTCGAGTCGGGGAAATGCCGTTCGCTCCCAAACCGAAGTCCAAAATTCCCAAATCCCGCTTTTGTCCTCCGCCCTCTTCCGACTCGATTCTGCTGCTTCGGCCTCTGCTCCTTTTTTTTCGGTTATTGTTTTGTCGTTATTTATGTTGGTTGTCTTTTCGCGCTTAGATTCGATCGCTGAGTCGCCTGCGGGAGCCGGAGCGCCCCTCGGAGTCCGAAGCAGCTTCCGGAGCGACGTTGGACGTGACGGAGCGCAGCATTTACTACTTCCCGACGACTCCGTCCGATCCAAACGCCGCATAAAGGCAAGCCGCACACCCTTGATCATATTGATCCTATCATGCCATGCTATAGTAGTAATTATTTTATATCGCATTATTTTAATGTATTTGAATTAATGAAATCCAAGATTTTAGAATAACATGATAAATAGGTAATACCTAATTGCTCATGAAACCTCCTTGAAATATTTGAACCTGTTAATCCTTTGGAACCCTAGTTAATTGCTTATTGCCTTGAATAGGTTAGATAATACCGCTAGGTTAGTTCAAACCTGGATTTAAAGAAAATGTCAATCTCCGATTCCGATTGTTTAGAAAAAGTGCGTCCCGAATGGGACAAAGATCGGATTAATCCCTGAGTGGATGAGATTCCTAACCCCGTCTGGTGATTAATGCCTAGGTTGGTCTGGTGGCCGGTACTGCGAGTACCTGAATGGGTTTGTGAATGAAGGCTTGGTCTTTGCAAAAGTGTAAGGTTAATAATCCACTCGAGCAAAGTAAATAACTTAGTTTCCGCCAACCACAGTCGGATGGTCAAGGACCCGTATCCGACACTACTCATTAAGTTAATCATTCCGAGATAATAATTGATCGTTTTGGTGGCTACCATTCTCTGGAGAGAATGGGGACCTAGCTTCCCAGCAGGAAATGGACCTGAGGGGTGGAACGTGGGAATGGTCCAAAGTGGCATTCTTGGTTCTCAACTAGGGTGACGCTAATGGGGACCCCGAGTCCAAGGTAGCTGTACTATCTGTGAAACAACTCAAAGGACAGAATGATTAAACTAAATGCCGTGATAGTCTAACGGGCCACATGCATTTAAGTTGCATGAAAACTCGAGATTGGCATAAAGGTTATAGATATCTTGTGGGTAAAGCCGAGCCGCTCTGCAGAAGTTAATCTTAATTGTAATCAGTTACGCACTGCAGATTCTGCTAATGAAGTTAAGTTGGAATCGGGTTGATACCCGTAACTAAGCTCAAGTTAACTGCTTGGAATTTGGATAATTGTGGTTAAGTGTTGTTGAACTTGTGAAATTCAAACTACTTATGTATTAGTTTGTGCTTCAAATGTAAAATGAATTGTGAAATAAAATCAAGATTCAGATACTAAACCCTATTGCCATCCCTTGATTACCCCTACATATAGTATTCGGTGGTTCCGGCATTTACTTGTTGAGTACTTCCGCATTACTCACCCTTGCAACCCCCGCCTCTTCGAGTTCGAAGGTGGCTTTGAGCCTACCAGAGGTCGTAGATGGCGATTTAGTCCGGTTCTAGGTCTTTGGTCTTCGCCGGGCCCTCGCTCGTGGTTTCTCTCTTTGTTAGTGTAAGTCTAGAAGCTTGGATGCTTCCCCTTTGTAAATCCTGGGCCGTTAGGGACCAACTATATTGAATAAAAAGTGTTGAAAGTCGCTTTTGTCGTGCAATTGTACTTCTTGTCTTCCAACGTTAGTCCTCCTGGTAATCAAGTGAGTTTCAAGCCGCTCTAAAAAGGCGGTCCGTCACAATGCAGAGCGCATCAGCTTTCTTCTGTTGATGCATGATTAGCGCCTGCTCTACCTTTCTGTGAGTAACCTACAAGAATCACAGAAAGAAAAAAAAATCTTAGTGGGATCCTCCATCTACTATGTGCTACCTTAGATGAAGACATCCTCATTTGTAATTATATATAAAAAATGCTACCGTAATGTGGTCATGTTGTTCCTTCTCACATAGTTAGGCGATGGACACCGGTATACACCATTGTGCCACATAGCGAATGAATGCTCCTAAAACACAACATGCACATACAGAACATCCCCATCATCAAGTTATCTACCTGCTCATACCACTTCAACACACTCTACATCTACTCACACAGCACGGCATAGCGCGGTTTTCACACCAGTGGTATAGGTGAGAGAGGGAGAGAATGGGAGCCGCATGATATTGGTCCAATGTGGAAAAAAGTGAATGTGATTTGGTGAATTTTTACGCGCCGCTTTGTCCCACTTTCATTCTCTTAGAAATTAGAGAAGAATATAATACAAATACGAATATATTTTTTTTCATTGTTTCGGTACACACCTATCTCTACTATTCTAAAGCAGCACTTGGTGGCAGTGGTCCGTTCTTCTCACGTCATTAATTACCGTTTAATTGCCCTACTTAATTGCTCTGCTTAATTGCCCTACGCAAGAAACGAAACGTTGCTTTAATTAGTCAGCTTTCGCAAGAAACGAAACGTTAAAGATAGATGTTTGATTTTGTGAAATATTTTTTTTTAATTTTTATTTTTCGTAGCAACACACGGACATGTAACATCTTACTAAAATCGCTGCTACGAAATGAAACCTGTTCCTGTAGGGTGTGATACTGTGATGTCGTGCGCTGAACCACTCTGTTACCCGCTCTTTATTACTCCATCTCCATTATTAATCGGGTCTCCATTCCAGGGACCGACGCACCTCGCCGCATCCCCTTCCCAACCCTTATCTGCCCTCCACTCCACCGCGCACGACGCCGGCGGCCACGGTGGGAGCCTCCTCGGAGCCGGCCGGTCTTTCACCCTGAGCCCCACGGTGGTCAGGTCCCCTCTGCCCGCGTCGTCAAACCCGCCCGCAGCCTCAAGCATCCCCCCTCCCTCCCTCCACCGAGGCGAGCCTGCCACCTCGAAGCGAAGGAAGTCGGTTCTCTCGTAGGCATCGTTGTCGTCATCCTCCCCACTCTTCTGGATTGGCGCGAAGTGGAGATCCATCCGGTCGCGATTCCTTTTGTTTGGTAAGGAAACCCTAGCTTGCGTTCGTTTTTGCTCTGGTCTTTACTTTGCTGTGCCCTATCGAATCCAATCCAACCAGATCTTTCCCCTTCTTCTTCAAGATCGATCTCATCTCTGTTGATCCCATCCCATTGGTAGCACTATCCGATGTACCCTGAACTAGGGATTCAACTGAACCCCCATGCCCCGCGTTATGTCTGCCCTCTGTTCTGACTACGTTGCTCCGAGCATTGACCGAGGCTGAACAAAGAGACGCGAGTAATTAATGAATGGAGGGGATTTACTAATGTGGATGTTAATAGGGTTTGTAATTGAGTGGCTGCTTATGATTATTTGACTATGTCGATGAATGTGTGAACCAGAGGTACCACGAAGAAGGAATATGAATCGTGATCGTGTAATGTGTGCTGTTTGTAAGTCAGATAAGCACATATATTTCATTGGCACGTGTATGTCATGTAATATATATGGCTGGCATCTGCTAGATATAATCCTTTGAGCAGATATTTGTTGGCTGCTTTTAGGGGCTTCTTGGGACACAGATTGCAAGTGGATGTTAGACCATGTGACTGTGCAATATTCCATTACAAGATTAGGGAGAAAGGATGTGGGTTGATGTGAACCCATTCTTGCCCCTACGTTAACTATACAACTTCTAATAGCTTGTTGGTGAATGTAAGGATTCAATGAATCCCCTCTACAAAATGTTTGAACCATCATACCATGTTTCTGCTACTACAAAGATGCCTAATTGAATGTGCAGTAGCTTTGATGTGCAAACTTCACTGCAGCTTGCAAATATTTTATGTTGCCTTCTCTTAATAACTTCTTTCTTTCCCCCCTCTCTTGGTGGCAATTACTGTAGGTTGAGTAGATATTCCCTTCTTTGCCAATGGCGAGGGAACCAAGTCCTGAGATAGATGATGAACTTTTCAATGAAGTTTATGGGAAAGCCTATAGCGGTCCAGTTGCATCAGCTACAAACAGTGTGATGCCTAAAGTAAATGATGAGAAGAGGCCCTTGACTCATGATAAGTCAGATGAAGAAGACGAGCCTCGGGATCCCAATGCTGTCCCTACCGACTTCACTAGTAGAGAGGCTAAGGTTTGGGAGGCTAAAGCTAAGGCTACAGAAAGGAACTGGAAGAAGAGAAAGGAGGAAGAAATGATTTGTAAAATATGTGGAGAATCAGGTCATTTTACTCAGGTATTCTTTTCTTTAATGGAATTAGAACTGGCATGCACTTTGGTTGAGATAAACACATAATGGTTTTCTGGACTTTGTTATCTTCTTGTAGTGTTATCTGCTTTGTAGTTATACTCGGTAGTCATTACTGATCCTGGTAAATTTAAACAGCAAGATTCCTTCCTGATACATGACTAGCAGCACTATTATACTTATACCATCAAAGAACTGCAGGGCTCACTGGCAACGTTGTTTAGTGTTATTTTATTCTTTGCCTGTGATTTATAGTACCTTATCCCATGAAAAATATGCCTCAACCTTTTCTATTAGAATAGCAGTATAACACAATCATTACAACTGAAGCAAAACATATCCTACCTTTTTTTTATATTAAAATAGCAGTATAACACAATCATTACAATTGAAGCAAAATATATCCTGCAATTAACTTTTTTGCATCTGTGTCTTGTGCAATTTGTCTTGTGTGGTTATTCCAAAATTAAGAAATGAACCCTTCTGCACTGAAAGGAGACTTCCGTAGTTTGTTTGTAGTTTATCTTATTTCACCTATTATCTTTGGTGTATGCAGTATGCTGTAGAGTATGTATATCCTGTCTCTTAGGCGGGTTGACATGTTTTTGCTGTTGTTTTACTGTCAGTACATCCAAAATGGAGATTATGGTCCAAAAAGGGTGGAATGTATGCACCTAATATCCTTTTGGCACTCACCTCATTGTTAGTTGATACCGAGAGTATTACTCTTAATTGATTTTTCTGCTATTAATGATCTTGTACTTCTGCAAAGTCAGCTAGAAAAATCACGAATTTCTGGTGCAACTGAGCTAATTTGATCCTGATGGATACGAACTCAATCGCGAATTAACAGCAGTCATAACATAAATTACTGGTACAACCTAGCTAAGTTTACACATATAAACTGTCACGAATTAACAGGATGCAATGATGCATAATATAAATTACTGGTGCAGTCCAGCTAATTTGATCCTGGTGGATATAAATTCAAATCACATATTGATAGCATGCATAAGCACAACATAAATTAGGATAATGTCCGAGGAAACTCAAATTATATGCAACTGATATGCACATATTTACCTTGTTGTGCCAGTATCATATAATTTCTACTTGTTATTGCTCTTTCTTCCCTTCAATATATATATTTCATCGATGTCACATCAGTCCACAGGATCAGCGCGAGTTATTTTTGCCTCTAGCACCTCTGCAAGCTTTCTGTATGCATCTTAACATTGATTTTAGACATTATAATGTTTCATGTACATTGTTTATGCATGTCTGTCCTCTAAATAGGTTCTTGCAAACTGTTACTGTTTTACTATCACAGGAAACTGGAAGTTTGGAGATACTCTATATTTGAACATTACTTTCTGCTGTTATCATTAAATTGTCAAAGCTTGTTGTTCAGTTTATATATTTTTTTATGAATAGGGTTGCCCATCCACACTTGGAGCAAATAGGAGAAATGCAGATTTTTTTGAAAGAGTTCCAGCAAGAGATAAACAAGTCAGGGATCTTTTCACTGAGAGGACAATTAGTCAGATTGAGAAGGATGTGGGTTGTAAAATCAGAATGGATGAGAAGTTCCTGTTTGTCAGTGGGAAAGATAGGTTAGTACTAGCCAAAGGTGTAGATGCTGTGCATAAAATTATTCAGGAGGGCAAAGGTAAACATAGTTCAAGCAGCCCAAAACAGGATCGTTCTAGATCCCCTGTACGAAATTCCACCGATTTTCGCCCCAGGCACTCTGATTCTCAATGGTCTCATAGTCCAAGAACTGCATCACGCTCTCAAAGTAAAGGATACTATAATGAAAGGCCTCTAGATGGTCGCTTACGCGACGATATGCCCAAGTATTCAAAAGGATCTCCACAAGGTAGGGCACTCAAGCACACTGGTCTTATTTTTTATTGTGTGGGCATAGTATGAGCCAGACAATTTTGACAAGTTGAGCCCAAGAAAATGCCTTTGGCCCATTTTGTTGGTTACCGCCATGCAACTGTATAACTTGTTTGGTCCTTTTGCAGCTAGAGGTAAGTTCAAGCTTTATGTGCTCGAATATGAAGTGATGTCTGTCTGGTTATGACCAGACAGATTATCTTGAACACAACAAGTTCCATGTTGAAAGATTTTTCAGACATCTATGAGTTGGATGGCCTGCAATATGTGTATTGTATCTGGCAATATTCGTCCATTCACTATACATTAAAGTCTACTTTGGTGTCAAACTATCTTAGTCATCTGGAACTAAAATGCATATCTTGCATGTTCTTCCTTTTGCTGAAGCTTATGCCAACTATGGAGCAAAAGGCCGTCCAGCCCAATCAAAATCTCCATGTCAACCTTCTTATCTTGATGATTCCCTTAGATCACTTGGTGGGAATAGCCAACATGCCGTGACACGTATGCCCAATAACCTGAGCATTGAGAGGCATGGAACAGATTCCCATTTAGACCTTAAGTTTAACCTGCCTTCCTATCCACAAACTTTGGAGGAGCTTGAAATGGATTTTAAAAGAGAAGCTCTGGAATTAGCTAGAGCCCGTGACCAAGAGGAGGACGAAGAGAACTACAAGCATCGTGAGGTAAAGTACTTGTTGGTATAGTATATTAAATGGCACTTCATTTCTCTGTGAATAATTCAATAAGCATCTAGTTATGAGCTCTTATTTATTGAATTAACATGATTGCTCTGATTTATCCATGGCAGAGCGTCTGCAATACAATACATTCTTTACTTTTTTTAATGAAGTTCATTAGTTCGAAGTTTCAAATAATTTGTATTATGACAGTACATAAAAGTATTTGAAAATAAGTATAAATCACAAAGCTCACCTCACCCCAAACACAGGATAAAAATTAAAGCCTCAGTTTTTTTCCTTTAAAGTGTTCATTTTTAATCTTTTAGGTCAAAAAATTGGGGGGTTCTAGTTATTTCATGTAATGTTGTGACCAGACAGAGGAAGGCCAAACGGCATGGCTTGAAGGGGATTAGAGTATTAGAAGTGGTAGATAGACATAGATTGAGAATATCTGGGGGAGAATATATTGTTTCTTTCTTGCTTGGTTGCAATGATGTTACGTGGCATCCTTATACAGTGGATGCTGAACCTTCTTATCCAGATTAACTCTAGCACATTCCTTTCCTAATACGAATCAACTTCCTAATTCTCCCTCAACTCTAATTCCCTACGCCCTGGCCGAACTCCTGCTGTTGGACACTTAACATAAACTCCTAGTCTCCTAGGACGCTCCTTGGACTATGGACTCCTGGGCGTCAACTTCTTCTTGGACATCTTGTGCTGCCCTTGCACGTCTGTGATGCTGCTGCTACCTTAGCCTATGTCCACAACATGTAAAGCATACAGGGAAGTACCAAATAATTTCAGAATTTTGGGGGCGTGGGATTGTGCTGCTCTTCTTCTAGTATTTTCATGTAAAGCATACAGGAAAGTACCAAATGGTTTCAGAAATTTGGGGTGTGTGGGATCCTACTGCTCTTCCATATCCAACCTTTCACTTGGAATTAACTGGACCTCCCAACTTTTACTCGGTTCATTTTGGCTACACATGCCCTTTTGTTTTCTACCTACCTACTTAAAATTAGATTTCTAATTGGTTCAATTGAAAGTTGGTGTTAAAATGAACCCACTTTATTTGAGAGCCCAATATGTTTTTTTTTGCCCTATTGCATTTTGGAAGGAGTGCACTTTAAGTGGTGGATTTCTGCACCCCTTTTTTTTTAAAAAAAAAAATCTCTTGCCATCATTTGCCTACCCTTCTTGCATGGAACTGTGAGAGGACAGTGGACTATCTTCCTAACTGGAGGGCAACACTACTTAAAACACTTGCAAGGATTAATAATTTATTTCTTTTGGTTGTTTTGTAAGTTGTAACAAACTGAAAATTCCATCTACTAGTGTACTAATTTAATTGTAATATAGTGGCCTGCACAAAGCAACTTCTAATCTGGATCCTTCATTCGCAATAGACTTCTGAACTTCTGGTTGTAGACTAGAAATGTGTTTTATGCTAAAGGGCCTACCAGCATAACCAATAACTTTGTCTATTAAATGACTAAATAGTTTTGCATCTTGTGGTACGGTTGCTTTTGTAATGTGTTCCATTCTATGTTAAAAAGGTCTGCTAAGTGCTAACTGCCTGTGGTATTTTTTAATGTCATTCTTCTTTCCAATGCAGTCACTTGGAGAAATGAGAGAAAACCACATGAAGAGAGTTACTGCCATGAGGAGTATGCATGCAAGGAGGTGGGATGAATTCCTTGAACAAAGCTTTAAAAGGCAACAGCAAGCTCAGCAGACTTCGTACACCCAAACTGGTTATCCAGGCTTTGATCAGAGAACTACACATTTTGCTGCTGCTGGTCCACCAATCGATTCAAAGAGCAGCACATATCCATATGCCACTGATAACTACTCTGCCCCAAGGCCTCATGCTGCTTATGGTGAGTTTCAGCATGAGAGGCATGATGATTTTGGGAGGACCTATGGGCGATATTAGCTGTTCGACTGGTGGTGAGTTAAAACTCGTTTAGCTTTTGATCTTAAGCTGTGCAGTTTAAATGTATTTAGACATAGCCTTCTTGTGGTTTGTGAAACTGGCACACAAGGGTAAGGTGGTGTTCCAGGTAAGTTAGGTAAGGTAGGTAGTTAAAGGGTTGCGACTACGTTGCATCACACATACAGTAAATGCGGACTTGGTTGCTTCCATCTTTCTAGGAGATGTTGACCGAATCTTCCATTCCATTTTTTAGTACCTAAGAGCGATTCCCGAATTTTCAGGGCGCTTTTGTGAGGAATCTGAGTCAATGGTGTGCTACTATCTTAGCGCCTGTTTTCTGTTATGTAGTTTCAGAAGGTAAGAATTTTCTTATTTTGGCAGCAAACGTGTTACAGTTGCTGATTCTTTTGCAGTCTTCAGTGCCATCACAATGAGATGTATAACTGTGAACATGGAATCCAGATATTGTATCTACTGCTTTTCTGTTACTATGATGAAACTGGTCATGTTAAGAACGAGACAATGTTGACATGATGTTGGTTATTCCAGTTCTACCAACTAGAAATTTCCGCGTACTGGTATGCATTTAAAGACATTTTAGTCCTATTTCGTTGCCAAATTGGACTGGCAACTGCATCAGATCTGTTGGTATGGCAGTTTATTGTATCTTTATTTCATTTTTCTAATAAATATGAAAAAAATGAAGTTCAAGAAAATGTCGAACTAATAAAATGTGTACCTTTTTCTCCGTAGTTTTATTAGTCTCCCAATCTACTCCCACCGTTGATAAATATAAGGTCTATAGTTTAAATAGTCTTGTTTAGAAATAAGGTTTGCATGTAGTTTTATTATTGTCTCCCAATCTATTATATCCTTATTTATTCTCTCTCAAACATTTGTATTTTTTCATTACCATCTACATAAAGTATTATCTTTTATCTTCTAAGACAATTAAGACGGATATGTAAGTTATTTTATCATATGTCTTTCTTAATTTCACTGTAATCTTAATTCTTGTGTAAAGTTAAAATACGCTTTATATTTATCAACCGAGTATAGAGTATAGAGTTAGATTATGAAATGGATTAGCTCAGCTAGCCAACAAAATATTTTGGTTTGCCTGTTTGCCCTGACGTCTATCCCTCTGGGTTAGCGCTTAGTAACCCAAATGCAACATTCCTATGTGCTGGTTATCACATTATTTCTTCTTTGTTTGAGAGGCCCAGTATTTTGTGATGAGGTGTGATATTGTTATAGGCTTATAGTCCAAATAGCTTTCAAATCCAAATCTTAGAAACAGTTTAATTGTAAGAAAAAAAAAACAAATTACATGAAGTATATCATCATCGGAGTGTGGAGACAGTTCAGTATTCACGCGTGCATTGCGCACTTGGACAATTACAGAGCTTCCCACGCGAAGTTGTTCTGCGTTGGTATGTTTGGCATGAGCTATTATGTGTGTTATCATTTGATCTATAATTCATCCAAATAAACTTCGATATGGGATTTTTTTTTTTTTAAAAAAAAGTACTCTAAACTATAAGTGTTTGTGTTGCAACGAAAAACAACAATTGTCTAGGAATCAAGTAATAAAAATATAAAAAAATACCATCAATGACTACCTGGCACGTGTTACCCCTCCACCTGCACTCGGCTCACATCGTGCTCTTGGCTCCACTACCATTCCTAGCTGAGCTTCTCTACAATCTATGCTATGCCTCCACAGTCGTGCTCGACTTGTGTGTCACTCTGTCCTGTTGCCATGCTCATCCTGCATCGCCATTCTTTAGCAAGCTAACTTGTATGAAAGAGAAAATACCACAAGCTACACACATATATGAATTTTTGTTTGGCATCTTGCAACATTCCACATGTATGTAATTGTTACTCTCTCCATCCCATTATATAAGGCGTAACTCCTACCAATACAGAGACCAAGGAAGCAGATGCGTTGCGTGGAGTTCGAGGGGGTTAATGCATTCATGCATGCGCATGATAGATGGGAAAGAAGGTTAATGCATGCATGAATGCGCATGAGAGATGGGAGAGAAGCCAAAACAGGAGCTGAGGAGGCACCGCGCCCTGTATTCTAGGACTTAGAAAAAAAGTAGTTGTGCCTTATATTTTGGGATGGAGGGAGTATATGGAACATAAACTTTGCACCAAATGTTATGTGAAACCTAGGCTTTGCACCAATTATAAAGACTAAACAAGAAAAAGGTAAACTAAAACCCTACCCTAGTTGGGCCCAAATCCGAAGACAGTTCAATGGTTCTCTTCTTTTCTTTTCATTTTCTATCTCCTTTTCTCCTTCCTATCTCGACTCGTCTATCTTTTCTCTTCTCCTAGCTCGGCCCAATCTAGCCCATCTTTACTTTCTCCTAGCTTGGCCCAATCCAACCATCTTTTCTTTTTTTTCCTCCTACCTCCCTCTCCCTTCCACGTGATCCACCTGGTTCTCTGTACTTTGTCTCTCTATCTCTCTCGCTCCCTTCTCTCCTCCTCCTGACCACCGTCAAAAACAACGATTTATGTCACCTCTGATGCTTTTCATGGCTGCCTCGCGCCTTCCTTCATTGGATCTGGCATGCGCTTGCACGCTGGCCAGGTTCGAGTGCTTCGCCTCAGCGCTGCAGTGTCAGCTCCACCGCCTTCAACGTCGCGGTGCACCTCGCTGGTGGCGCTCTCCACTGCATCTGGCATGTATCCACTCGATCCGTTCGGATTGAGCCCTCACAAAGCTCGATCCACCACCGCCTCTTCCCGGCTTCTCCAGCCATGGCGCCAGCGCGTCGAGCCTCGATTGCCCCGTTGCGCTCGCCAGCCACCTCATCATGCTTCGCTCCACCAGTCGCCTCATGTTTTACCTCTATTGGATCTAGTGTACACCATCTTCTCCGACTCGTATCGAGCTCCGTGATGCCCCATATCGGCTACTTCTCCTCGGTGGACCCTCCATTGCATCGGCCTCATCGGCACCACATTGGCTACGCCTAGTCTCTCCAACCTCACCTTGTTTGCCGGCCTTGCCCACCTCACACCGTTGGCTCAGTGGTTGTCGCCTTCTCCAAGGCACCGCCACCACTTTGTACGGCGTCGGGTCCCCTTACCTTCTATTTCTCTCGTATATATCGCCGTGTATATGATGAGTAAGGGTGAGTAGGTGATGAACATGCGGCGGCATTTTTTCCTCCCGAAGCTAAAAAATCGCGCGAGTTGCCAATCTATCTAGAGGGGGGGGGGGGGCGAGTTGACTGTACCACTCACCAGCTCGCTCTTATAAGTAGTAGCAATAATATCCTACTAGTAGATAAAGTTTGTTTTGGTTTGTTAGAGTTTTTTTGTTTTTAAATAGTTGGTTGGTTTGTTAGAGTGTTTTTGTTTATTTTTTCTAGGCCCACCTGTAGTCACCAAATGATGTTGAGGGGTGGTGGAATAGCAAATGAACCATTGAGAGAGGTGGTGAACCATAACCACTATCTTCTTTTAAAGGAGTAAAGATAAAGATCTCCTGGGGTTCTCCTCCATGGTAGATTGCTCAACATGCACAATAGAGACCAGTGTGGTAGGAGGTGACGGTGGCGAGCACAATAGCATGATGCTGAGGAACTCGCATTAGCAGGAACTTTGAAATAGATATGATTCTAGTGGATAGAGTTTTGGTTAGTTAGTTAGTTTGTTTTTTTAATAGTTTGTTTGTTTGTTAGAGTTTGTTTTTGTTTAATTTTTTTAAGGCCATTTATATGGGGTCAAAGTATATGTGAAGATGTGGTTGGAAGAGGCACTAACTTCTGAGGGGATGACTAGTTTCTACTCCCTGTATCCCACAAAGAGTACATTTCTAATGTTTAAAATTTGTCCCACAAAGAGTGCATCTTTAGTCCGTAGTCTGTAGGGCCCAGCTGTAAATGTATGCATGCTCATTTAAGTGCCTGTGGAAACCAAAGCACCATCATGCTTATGTATGGAGTAATGATGGCCATATTAGTCATTTACCTTGCACACTAATATGTCTTAAAAAATCTAGAAATGCACTCTTTGTAGGACAAAGGAGTACGTAAGTAGGTTTGCGCTTTGTGTCATTGCCCGCCACGTGGAGAGCAGCGCATCGTGCTGCGTTTCAACTCTCCCAAAGTTTTTGGTTTCCCGTAGTTTAAACTAGCCAGATACGCGCGCTACGCTGCGCCGTAGAGAAATTTGTTCGATGGAGATAAGGTAAAAAAAATACTTTGGCAATCATGTGCTTAGAGAAATTTGTTCGATGGAGATAAGGTAAAAGAATACTTTGGCAATCATGTGCTACGCATACAATAGCTACATCATAAATATTTTCACTATAACCAAGCATGGTGCGAAAGCTAACCAGAATTACGCAAATTCGCAAAGATAGAGATGCTAACCTATAACCATTACTAAATCATCTGGGTTTGAAGTCACCCCATCAAACTGGATAAGGAATTCAGATTTCAATCGCTTGCTAGCGTCATTCTCATTAGCTAACCTTGTAGACATGACGCTATCAATCTGTATAGTCAAATACAACAAGAAATGACAAAAAGCCTCATATTCCACTCTTATGATTAAAATAAGAGAGAATCCATTAAAAAATCAGCTAAAGAAAATATATTTTAAGATCCTACACAGACTGAGCTAGCAGGAATGCAGAATACATTCACGTGCTTATCTAACCTTCTAGAAATATTTGAATGAAAAAGGAATGATTTGGAATCAAACATTTAGTTTTTTGGTACAGATTTGAACAAAAGATTGCATAATCACAAGAAAAATACCAAATATTTCTTGCTGTATCAAATCGATGTCCTGAGTAGGCAAGCATCCCAAAAGCCCACAGAACACAAAACAAGTTCAAAATAATAAAAAAAACTACCATAAGAAGTATTAATAACAACGTTGTGCATAAGCCTAAGAACATAATACAATGTTTAATGCATTCCTCTTTTTTGTGCTAAGCTGAGGAAACAAGTGGTGATGCAGAACATGCATTTCCATGTCTAATAATTGCATCGTTCAAATGGATTTCAAACAGCAAACTATTTTTGAAATATGACACAACCAATTTTGCCATGTCTAATAATTGCATGGTTCCAAATAATGTTGATGGGCTCCGTAAATAAGAAAAAAATTCTAGAAAAAATGGAATCAAGCAAACATTAAATAGAATTGTATTACATAATTTCAGCAATTTTTGACTTTAGAAGCTAACTACAAGTGGTCACCACAGGAAGGGGTTGTCCAGTACCTCATCCATGAAAATAGCAGATGGTTGTCTATCAACAACAACCATGAAAAGTGTCCGAACAAGCTTTTCAGTCTCCCCTACCTGTTTTGCCAATGAAAAGTAAGGTTGTTTCAGATTAAGGAAATATATAAGATCAGACAGTGTAACAAATGGAGGAATACCCACATACCCATTTTGACATTAACGAAGAAGCCGAAATGTTAAAAAATGTAGCTTCAGATTCTGATGCTACAGCTTTGGCAAGCAATGTTTTTCCATTTCCTGGAGGACCAAAGAGAAGCAGCCCTAAAGGATGGTTACAAATTTTACATAAGACGACTATTATTAGAAAAGATTTACAGAAGGAAAACTCTCAACATGAAGAAGTTTACCCCTAGCAGGCCTCCGAAGACCAGTGAATAAATCCCTTCGCTTAGTAGGTAAGATAACCATTTCCATGAGTGCTTGCTTTGCCTTGTCAAGACCGGCTGCGAGGAGGGAGGGGCGACGCTCGTTGAGCGGAGGAGGCGAGAGGCTCGAGAAAGACCGGGGCGTGGAGATCTCCGGAAGGCCCAAAGCCATGACGCGCAAAGATCCTTCGGAGCTGACGGATGGCTCCAGGGCGCTCGCGTGCTGATTCGGCGAGCAAGTGAGTGCCCGGGCAGGAGGCGGAGGCGGAGGCGGAGCTGCGCGGGCAGGAGGCGGAGGCGGAGCTACGCGGGCAGCGGCAAAAGAGCGGCGCGAGATCCAGATGAGGGAGGCCGATGTCGCCGAGGCGTGAGGAGGCCGAATGGAGGACGCGAGGCCTCGCGGAGCCCTCGAGCGCCGATTCCATGGGGGTTTATCGCCCGGCGCAAAAGCGATTGGGAAACGGCGTGAGGACGTGTGCGGGCGTCGGCGAAAGAGCGGCGCGAGATCCAGATGAGGGAGGCCGATGTCGCCGAGGCGCGAGGAGGCCGTGAGGCCTCGCGGAACCCTCGACGGCCGATTCCATGGGTCTTTATCGGTCGGCGCGAGAGCAGATCGAGGGTCTGGGCACCGAGGACCGGCGTGAAAAAACACAAAAGCATCGGACTCTCTACGCGCAAAATGCCGACGTGGCGCAGGGCAGAGGCCGCGGATACCACGCCTTATAAGATAGTAAATATATATATATATGCGCATGCATGTGCGTGTTTAGTTTTTTGTGGTTTATACGTAACTAGTTTTTTGTGGTTTAAATGCCATGCGCGAGTTCAGTTTTTGATTCCGAAGTTTACAAAGCATGAAGAAAAACAATTAATTAAATCAGTGGAAAAAAGTTTAAATTCAAAAATTTCAACTAATTTTTTTTTTCAAATTAACAACTTTCAAATCAAACACTTCGAATAAAAAGTTTCAAATACGAAAACTTTCAGTTCTAAGAGTTTCAATTTAAACCTCAAAAAATTTAAATCAAAATTTTTTTAACTAGTTTCAAATTGAAAAGTTTTAAATCGAAAAAGTTTCAACTCAACTTCGCCGTCGTGCGCGTCATGAGCAACTTCAAGTTTTGACTTCACCCCTTGAGTGAGAAAAGGGAGGAGGCGATGGTGTTGACGAGTGGCTAGGGTAGAACTACAGCCGCTGGTGAGCATACCAGATTTTTTTTGCTATTTTTTGTGTTGTTTGTTCCAATGAAACTTGTCAAAATTTTAGTTAAAACATGTTGAAACTCATTGAAATTTCTTGAAACTTCTAGGTTGAAACTTGTTGCAACTTACTGAAATTTGTTGCACACATTGGTTAAAACCTGGAGAAACTTGAGTTTCAAGATCCAAAACCCATTGAAACTTTGGCTTGAAATCTTCTAGAGACCTCTAAAAATACACAAAACTCACTAAAAACATTAAACTTTTCGAACGTTCTTTTCAAATTTGCTGAAACTATATGAAACTTGTTACTATTCCGTTGTACAGCTGCACTCTTATACTTAGCACTCACATGATAAACCCAAGACATTTACATGTGTGACGTCGTGAATATATATTCTTTTGTACGAATCAGTCTTGACGAGCTTACTGAAAATAGCATGATGCTCCTCTCAGAGAAGAAAATAGCATGATGCTAAAACCGTAGGGATCTAATTAAGGGCTGATGCCATTGGTGCTAACGTACACCTGTCTCTGCAGCTTATACGCAGCTTTACATCTTTATCAGTACCATGTGAATACGAGTGTTGTGAAATTTTGAGATCTACATGGTTAACGCCATGGGGTTACCCTCAGCTGTATATGCTAAGGCCCTGTTTGGAAATTTGTGGTACATCTTGTAAAGCTGATTTTAACTTCTTTGAAAGAATGCAGAATCGACAATTTGTAGCTTTTCTTGATAGGCCGTTTGGCAAAATGGCTGGCCAATGCTGCCCAATGTGTTCCACTGGCTGTCAATCATGCATCATGGTACTATGGTAGTGTTGACTAAACGACTCTAAAGCCATGGTCCATACTCCATAGTGTTGACGTCCTGATCACTTTCAAGGGGGAAATTGTGCAAGAGCCTAGTTTTCAAAGGAGAAAATCTCCCTTTTCAAAGATTGGTTATTCATGAAAAATTCTCTCTACTTGTACTTGTTTGTGTTGGGAAGTTGTGATCAAATCCCTTGGATGATTTTTTTTTTTTTAAAAAAATTATGCCAAGAGCTCTGACCTGCACTTTCTACAAGCGTCTGGGTTTGAGCTCGGGTGCGCGGGATGCTCAACGGCACGCCCAGCCAACCGAGCAAACGCTCAGTCCCCAAATCCTTTTGTTTTACTGAAAATCCCAGATCCCTTGGATAATTAGGGTTTCCAGACATCATCATATTTTTTTGAGCTAAACTAAGGAACAGCATGGATTTCCCAGCTAGGAGTTATTGTGTGAAGTCATCCTTCTCAACCTTTTTTTTTTTAAATTTTGACCAAGAGCTCTGGCTTGCACTTACGAAGGAGGTGAGCACTCGGACGAATCTTGAACTCGTATCCGGGTGGGTTGTGTGCTCAACAGCGCTGCGAGCCATCCGAGCAACTGCTGGGTCTCCTCAACCTTGTTTGGAAAAAGATTTTCCGGCAATCCCCCAATAGAGGCCTACTAAGTTAAGAATTGGGATCCGCGAGCGGACGAGACAGCTTGTTTGGCTGGCGGCGGCAGCGCTCACCGATCCGCTCGCGTTCGGCCTTGCTCGGCAGCGTGAAAGCGGGTGCATGCACGTGTGTGTGTGCGTGCGTGTGTGAGGGGTGCGTGTGTGCGTGCATATGTAACTCGTCTGTTGTTCTTTCTTCTTAGTGAAATGCCAGAGCTCCTGGACAATATTAAAAAAAAAGAATTGGAATCCGCGAGGGGGAGAACGGCTGCGGTGGCAGTGGAGACTGGAGAGGCGCCGACGGTGGGGACAGCGAGCTTGGGCGCATGTCTCTTCTTATCTTGTGGGCGAGCTCTAGTGAAAAAGTGGCAAGTGCAGTAGTCCACTGATGATGGATTTGGATCCATCGGTGTTCCTACACCGTGTCATTCTCCACCACCGTCTGATTAGAGCGGCTAACATATGCGAATTGTTCACTTATCTGACCCACTTCTTGTTTTTTCTGCAAAAATAGCCCTCTACTGAATTTTTTTTTGCAAAAATAGCCTCTTCCTCACCTCGGAAGGACTAGGGGGTGACACTTCGCTACTTTCGCGCTAGGGCACCGCAGGAGGCTGAGAATCCGCACCAGGGGGCCATGGGAAGTGGGCAACGTGGGAGGTAGTGCCCAGCCTGGAAAGACAGCTCCTGCCGCGCTCTGGAGCCACGAAAGGTGAGTTTCCGTTCTCCAGAGCCACGGCAGGAGGCGCGTCACACATGGGACGAAGCGAATCTCACACGGAAGTCGGCCTGCGTGCTACAGTGCTGCTACAATACCTTCCAAGAGCTATTTTTGTAAAATAAAAAACGAGAAACAGGCCAGATAAGTGAACGGTTCAAGATATGCTTAGGCCCTGCTCGGAACATACATATTTCACAGTAAACAGGGCCTTAGCAGGGTAAACCTCACCTTTTTTTAAGAAATAAAACTTCAGATAAGTTATGATAAATTGTGTTTTCTTTCTGTCTTTCTTTGTGATCATACCATTTTTTTACATGTCCTTAGCCTTGTAAGTTGCAAGTAATGTCTATATATTTTCAAAAAAGTACTGAAAACCCCTCGGTACAAGCCATACCGATGTTGACCAATGTAAAATGGTGACCTTCCACTGACCAACCAGTTATTACCGATCAATTGAACTCTATACAAGTAAATGTCTTTCTTATTTAAAACAATTAGCTAGTGTAATCTTCTTAAAACTCGTAAACTATATGTCACGAGATTAAATCATGGAAATTATAGCACAAGATTTATGGAAATATATAACACACCTGACCTATCTTGGCTGTTTTGATCAGCATCTGACAGCGATGCCGCCTTAATAATTTCATAACCTGGGATCTTGGCCAGAGAACAGAGAATGATGGGCACGGTTGTGCAAACCTTTTGACCCTACCTGTCGGTGAGAAAACGGCAAAAACAAAAATAAGGGTGCCAAATTTGTTTCTTTGTAGATACTGCGACTCTGTTTCTAGATAATAGGCAATATCATCTGAAAACCACTGTAAGCATCAGCTTAACATGAATTAGACTGTTCTGTAATTGCATTACATTAACCCAAATTTGATGTTTTTAGCATGACATCGACCTAGATAATTGACATGTTGTATTGCTAAGGAGCCTTCAGCCGTAAGAACATTGCAGACATTCTTGTGCCATTACTTGGACAAAATAGACCCAGCGGTTGCCGGTTGGTATGACCAAAAGAGCTTGGTCAAGACGTACACTCCATTGGCTACTGTAGTGCACGAATCGAACGAAAAGCATGAAGAATTCAGTTATTATGTAATGTAAATCTACACTGCAAAACCATGTGCGAAGGGAAGAAAATCTGTGCATCAAAGGAGAAAAAAAATCACCTGAAAGCACAACCAGGGTGTTGGATGAACAAACACTGTCACAGTTGAGAGAATTAGTTGAATATTTGCACAACATCCACACCAACCACACCCCACCACAATCAAACCAAACCCTGATCATAACCTTTCTGTGACCCACAAGAAAAATTCCTTGCAAGAACAAAACAAATGTCCTGCAAGAAATGCACATTTACCTGAAACCAGTAAAGAAAAACTCAGATCATTATATGTAGCTGCTGCTTGAGCATTCTTGCTACCATCATTCTGAGTTAACTAGCCACCAGTTTGCATTGATCAATAGATCAATGGCTTCCCTCCTCCTGCTAATGCGAGCCATCGTCGGCGGCAGCGCCGACGAGAGACTCCTCGGCGCGAGGGAGGCGCCGGAGGAGGTGCGGCGACCGGAGATGTTCTCTCCGAAGCGCCCGGTGGTGTATCAGGGATGCAGGCTCGTCGACGACGATGACGTGGAAGAAGAACGGTGGCTGGTCACTTGCTTGCGGTGGCCTCGGATCGATCGCCAATCCGCTTGGATGCAGACGATCTGATCTGATTCAATCGGACAAGCATTTTCAGATGAATAGCTGAGTGCCTGTCAGTCGAATAAAGATGGCTGGTCCTGCCTTCCAGATGTATTTTGCGTCCTTGTTTCAAGTGGAAAAAAATGTATTTTGTGTGAACAAACCTTGATTAATGTCTTTCTTGGCTAGTGCAAATGTTTTAACTTCTTCCGTCTGATATTCGTTTTACTGAACGTCCATCGCATTAAACAATTATCACTGGAGCTATGCAATCCATCTCCTTTCCCCGTTTTACAACTTTTCTGAGTGCGAAAAGAAGGCCAAGCAGCGCAATCCAACTGACAAAATTGAGCTTACTGCCTAAAAGCGCAACTTAACTATTGCATATGAGAAATATCTCACTGCCAGTACAACTCTATCTGCACATAGGAAGCAGCCATTCGTTGCTGGTGAAATTTCTTTCGCGCATTTCATCTACTGCATATCCAGCATGAAGTTTTAATACAACCAAACGATATACGACATCATAAATGGTTCAGATTTCAGAGAGACAAGACACTTCAACCCCAGTCCACAAAAGGAAGGGGAGGGTAGCCGCCTTCGGGAGGAGGTTGCAGTGATGGAGGTAAGTTGCCCCATGAAGTGTGGCCCCCTAGTATGTTCCCTGTGAAACATGACAAAGGAATGCTGCATTATCAAAAGGGAAGATAATTAAAGCGACAAGTATGGTGAAACAATTATGCTACCCTGGCATCTTTTGCAATGTTGTCAAGGCGACAAGGCAAGGCAAGGCACCAGCCTGGACGCTTAGGCGCCTAGGCGAGGATTAGGCGAGGATCAGCATTTTCAGTATATCACATTATCACCAATACATATATATACTTTATATGGATGCAAATAAATAGCATGACAAGATGCCAATTAAGTAGAGAAGCAAATATAAGTCTTAAACAAGTGGATAGCAACATTACTACCAATAGCTAATATTGTTTAGAAGGACAAATCATGTATAGTCACCACAAGTCCACAACTCCACAAGTCCATGAGAAAATCATAGTCACAATCACTAAAACAAACAACCTCAACCATCTAGTTCTAACTATAAACCATTCAAATCCCTGTTTGATCCATCAGTGCATCACAACCATCAACTCATCACAACCATCAGGCCAGTAGCATCACAACCATCAACTCATCAGTGCATCAAGTTGATGACAGCATCAGGCCAGTGGCATCACAAGCAGGCCAGCGCCATCACAACTTGTAGATCAATCAAATGGATGAGCAGCAAAGCAAACCAGAGAGGCGCCACGCTGGTCACAAGCATCTCGGCTCGGCGGCACAACCTCGCCTCTAGTCACAAGCATCTTGGCTCGGTAGCAGAGCAGATCAGCGGCTGCCGGCAGCAGTGCAGCACAAACCTCGCCTCTGGTCTCCGTCGCCCAGTCGCCCCCAGCGCCGTTTGCTCCAGCCGTCACTGCTCTGCATCGCGTGCGGTGGTGGGAGCCTTATCGCCTTGGCACGCGGAGCAGGTCGGCATGGAGGGAGGCCGCGGCTACGAGGGGCCGCGGCCGCGAGGCGGCGGGAAGCGAAGGAGAGGGAGGAGGAGGAGGAGGCGCCGGACTTACCAATTTGCAGCCGGCTGTGTTGACGGAGGTGGCGGCGGCGATGCGGCGGATCCTTGTCCCTTCTCCCTCAGCCGACGAAGGTATAGCACGCAAGCTCGTCCCTAACCCAATCGACCACCCGAAACCTTATCCCCTCCTCCAGACCCTAGTCGGCCGCCCGACCTTGCCTGGCTACGTCTGAACGACCCGGGCGACGCTTGGAACGTCCAGGCGTCCACCTTGCTCCGGCCAGGCAATCCCCTCCTCCAGACCCTAGTCGGCCGCCCGACCTTGTCTGGCGACGTCTGAACGGCCCGGGCGACGCTTGGAATGTCCAGGCGTCCACCTTGCTCCGGCCAGGCAAGGCGAGAGGGCTAGGCGGGTTTCCTCCGGCGCCGGGACGCCTAGGCAACGACTTGGTATCAATGATCTTTTGCATTTCTAAGCATCAAAATTCATTGTTTCAGGGCAAGGCTCTCAAGCATAGTTGCCATGAATCGAGGAAGCTGACAACAAATTCTTTAGTAAACCAAATTACTTAAGTGTTTTAATATGTAGCCCCTCATTGGTCATCTGGAGGCACCAACCGACGGACCCGATTGTAATCAAATTGCCTAGAAACATCTAAACAGCACCTAATTAGTGATTGGGAGGCACCAACCAATGGACCAGCTTGCATACAAAGGATTACATTCAATGATTGCATGCCATGGGTTCTATCCATGGCGTGATTGATGACAGAAAGGAAAACATGATGAGCAGCTAGCTTGTCACAAATCATAATTTTTGTTATTAAGGGGGATGCCAGAAAATTTAAAGATCTATGCCGGTTTGAGGTAGTTCCAGAGGGGGGGAAAAGAGTAAACTATAGTAATCTTTCTGTATTTCTGCAGAGATCCAATGCTCTCAACCCAATAAGAAAACTATATTTTCATTTTCACTAACAAAATTTTTTGAGAAAGGAGGGGAGTTTTCTAAGCAGTTAAAATTTCATAACCGAACAGCTCAACTTCTTTCCCTTTAGCAGTACTTCTCATTTCGCAGTACTACATGGCATGCTAGGAAAATAAACATCCTCAAATACGATACAGATGCAAACTGCATCCTACTATATTAATAAAATAATTGCTGAGATTAGAGGTGACATTTATGTTTATTTTGGGGTTGCAGGGAGCGACTATAGTTAAGATATGTAGTTCATGTTTAATAGCCAATTGATTGACTGGGTGACATACATTAACCGTCAAATGTTCCTATTCATTGCTTTAATCTAAGTTGGAAAAGAAAATTTTGTAAGAAACAAAACTCTCAACATAAATAGAGCAAAAGAAGAAACTACGTAGGAAATAAAGTCCAACCATCAATTCGAAGAAAACACTATCATTAGCTTTGCAATTGTCTGGAATCTGGGCTCTGGAATACTCAAGCTAGTGATTACAATGGAGTGTTATTTCTTGCAAGAGTCATGCAATAATCAAATCACCTGAGAAAGAATTTCCTTGCACTGCCTGGTATCCAACAAAATTGTATTGACTTCCGAGAAAATTAGACTGCTGCACCATCGCTCCAGGGCCAGGCCCTGAGTAATAAAAGGCAAGTCAAAACATAATGTTTACAATGCACTCAAATAAGTAGTCACAAATTGCAACTACCAATTTGTACTTAAACTTGCATACTACCATATGTACTGTATACTCCATGGGTGAATGAACAGCGGTTTACAAGGCTACAAGTACACTCCAACAGATTTATGTACAGATAACTATTTATTTTGTGATAAAAGCAAGTGAAGAAAGAAGTATTGCTTGAGTTCAACAGAAGGGCAAAGATGGGTAGGCCCCTAAAATGTATTACAACGGCAGTTCCTTGCATAAGTTAACATAAAGCCAAATCTAAATGCATGCTGAAGTTAAGAGCCTGTGAAGATCTTTAGGCAGTGTTTGAATTAAACTGAAGTCTAGACCAACATCCACCAGACAACCCAATGTGGATTCACTTAAAGAGCCAAGTTATTTTTCATGATATGCCCAAGTTGCATCCTACAGGTGATATATCTCGTAAACATACGGATAATCTGTTCACCTTTAACCGTACTAACAAAAATAATAATAAAGAGAGCACACGGAAGCGAACTCACCAGATGGAGCTAATGCTGGATTAACACCGTGTGGCTTCGGATGGAAGTATCTGCATGAATCCCCAAACTTGCATGTCCCCTGTAACAACAATGGGACGGTGATTGCTTGCAAATGTGCACGAGGGAGTAGTGCGCATAAGCAATTGACCTCAAATTCATCTTGGCACAACCACATGTGATGCTGTGGTTAAATTGGGGGGAGAGGAGCACACGTACGCACCGTGCGGGCGAAGTGGTGGCAGACTCCCTGGGAGAGGAGGGCACCGTCGGGCTGGAGGAGGGAAGAAGCGCCGCCCTGGGACTCTGCCGAAGAAGATGATAAGACGCAGGCTCGAAGGCGGGCGCGGGGCGGTCGAGGTCTTGGGGGGAATACACAACCAAGGGAAACGAGAAGAGGAGGAGGAAGAGCACCTTGGCGGCGGACGGCGTCGTACCAGGCGGCACGGGCGCGTTGGTGGTGGGCGCCCTGGAGGTGGCGCTTGCGGGCGGCGGCGGTGTCCTGGAACTGCTTCTCGCAGTAGTCGCAGTAGTACTTGCCCAACGGCATCTCCCCCTCTCGCTTCTTTCCGCAGTTTCGTCCGCCTCGTTTTAATCCTTTCTCCCCTCTGCGCCCTTTCCTCTGCTCTTGCGGAGAGTTTTCAGAATTTAACGCATTTTAAAATTCGCATTTTAGAATTTGATACTCTGGCCCACTGTTATACACACAGACGGTTTCATATATCATTTAAATGCTTTAAAAGGCTTACGAATTAAGTGTCATATTCTGAAATAACCCGCGCACCTTCGGACATGGTTCACTTTACCCATAGCTATTGGAAAATCGCCGGCCGAGTGATACGGAAAATCGCTAAAAAGCGTATAAAAACTTAATTCGGGTAAATTTAAAACTCTTAATGATTGTTCATCGAAAATCGTCGATTATCGACAAATATTTGGTGATTTTCGATGCAAATCCACCGATAATCGATAGAAAACGGTGAAAAATCGACAGATAGAAGAAAAAAGGTTAAAATTTACGGGAATTTTGGGGAAAAAAACTTGATAATTTGTAAAAGCATGGTAAAGATAAAAAAATCATAATCAATATTAGAAATATATTTTAAAAACGAAAATTAGGAGAGAATTAATAGCAGAAATATATTAAAAAAACGAAAATTAGGAGAGAATGAATAGCATAATGATCGTAAAATATAGAAAAAATATGAAAAAAATTTGGCACAATCTTTGCTATATTTTAGACAATCACAAGTTGTAAAGTAGACATTTACCAATAATATTACATTTCAATACCATTCACAAATAAATCTAGTACTTGCTATGACCGGCTATGATTGATTTCATATATGATGCATGTGATCGCAGAACATGAATACCAATAATATGGAAAGGCTGGATGCTTCATCAATTTTACAAAACAAGAGAGAGAAAGTTCACTATTTTTTTATTCTTCATCTGAATGTCTAAAGCCCTTATACACAACCTTTTATGTTTGATTAGGCATATCGATAATTGAATTATTGTAATCTATCCAACACTCGAAAAAAGCATTTGCATTTCCAGTTATGCACTCATGTTTTGTATTTTGCTTCGTGATATGTTTTCTACAGTTAGGGATCCATCAATTAAAGCCCACACAGTGCCAGGTTTCACTGTTTTTTTTTTTTTTTTGCCTTTTTCTTTTTCCTACCTTCGGTTTTAACTAAAAACATATCAATTTTTGTGATTTCAAGTAAATTCTATCCTACATATCAAAACCTTATTAATACTAATTTTAGGGATATTTTTGATAATTTTTTGCAAATTTTATGATTTTTTTAATTTGAATTTCAAAATCAACGATTTTCCACTCGATTTTGGATTGCACGACCCGGCAATACAGCGAAAATAACCAATTATCGTCGATTTTTTTAATCCCTGCCTTCAGGCTTGATCCACATTTGCAACTAGGTATTTCACTTCTTGGGGAAAAAAAAAAGTTACTCTTTCAAATTTTGTTTGCTGGTCCTTCGATCCAAAACTCTTTAACGAAAACATGTTTTCTTCTACCTTGTGATTGCTCAGTTCAGGCAATGTGGCTCAACCTTAACATTCAAGAGTCCAGTATCATGCATATTTCCCATGGTATAAACGTGAACCAACTGAGATACAGACAGACACCAACCCTCACCGACCACAGCAGATAAACCAAACGGTTCAGAGTTCAAAAGGCAACATCAACGTCAGGTCATTTCACCGACAAAATTTATGCATACAACAGGTCATATGCGAAAAACATCCTCAGGCTACAACACCCAGATTCGTTACGAGCAGAGCAAACAGGTACATAGCAGCGAACGGTAGCAATTGCAGAAAATCTAAAACCAGATAGCAGTCTGACGATTACGAAACTAAGAAATTCAACGAGGATCCATACATGGATCAACTACCATAAATACATTCATACTGCTCTAGAACATATTACAGATCAGCTATCGCGAATCTCAATACTCAAAGTGAGGGTTAGTAGGAGGGAGTGCACCGGTTACATGTCAAGTTTGCATAGCAACATACTACTAGTCAGCTACACAGGTCAACACAGTGATCATACAGGAACGTAACTTCACATCATCAACAAACCATCACACATATGCTGCCGATCCAACATCCCAGGGGAAATGCGCATTGTTATGGAAATTTCCAAGAGTCGCGAGGCGGTCATCTCACAATCCTGCATAGGTGCATTGCTTTTTCGCATGTTCTGGAATCAATTTCGCCACAATATCTGCTGGGACTCCTTTCAGTTCTGCAGAGAAACATAAATGGGGAGCAAAATAAGGTGCTGATAATACTAACTAATAACCGGTGATCTCAAACCACCATTACAAGGGCCTCGCCTCTCCTTGGACCATAGGTAAATATATAGTAGGATTGACTTAGAATGTCACAATATGCAGAGCTACCCTGTTGCTAAACTTACCTTGAGGCTTTAAGTTAAAAAGAGGGGGCAGAAAGCGTCCGTTTGGAAGGCGGGTATTTGGGTCCCGAAGCTCATCAAAGAAGGGGTGAACAAGTGCCTCCATCTGGAAAAAAAGTTAAATAGAGAACTTAGTAAATTATAAAGTTGACAAAACTATTGCAAGATCTCGTGCCCTGATCTTGTATTTTTGTGTGTTTGAACCGTGTAATGCGCATTGTACTATACTTACAGCAGTGCATCTTAGGTTGGGTGAGTACTGGAGGAGCCTAGACACAAGATCAACAGCTTCTGGTGGCATCCTTTTATGGAATACCTAAATATTACATGAACGGTTAGCCACCTGATTGTAACTAATTCCTGACAGTGTAATAACAGTAAGAGATGGATTTGCACCTTATGCCATGGGTGTGCTTTAATCTGCGGGAATTTGAACTCGGTATAATTTGGGTTCATGCATTTAATTTCTTCCCTCGTAGGGGTGCCAAGGACCTGCAATGCATGATCAAATACAGAGGTGATAAGGATTATGCTTCAGATGTCAGAAATATAATAAATTGCTAAGCACCAGAATTGGCAACTACCTTGATGATTTCAACAAGCTGGTCTACACCACTTTCTCCAGGAAACAGAGGCTGCTCAATAAAAGACCTTGTAAGCCAGTATTAACTTAAACCATATAGTACTAAGTTGTGAAGAACTAACTTCAAGAGGCACAAACAAAAGGAGGCTGCTTACCTGCCCTAACATAAGCTCAGCAAGAACACATCCAGCAGACCAAATGTCAATCGCTGTAGTATACTCAGTGGCACCAAATATGAGCTCTGGAGCCCTATAATATCGGGAACAAATGTACGATATGTTTGGTTCTCCCTTGACCTACAAATTTGCACCACAGAGAAGATAAGACTAGCTGTTTAAAACCTAAAATAAAACCTTTTGTGTATTACTTGAATATCATACCAGAACTTTTGCACTCCCAAAATCGCATAGTTTCAGTTGGTGAGTGTGAGGGTTTACCTGAAGTAAAAGTTCAGAAAATCAATTTACTGATAAAAAGAACATGAGATTGGTATTTGAGACCAGCATATAATAGATATTTTTTCAGCATACCAGAAGATTTTGTGGCTTGATATCTCTGTGGCAAACTCCAATGCTACCATGAATGTAAGCCAACGCCCTACATATCTGTCAAAAACCAACAAATACTGGATTAAATTCATGACAAAAAAATCAGCTTGATTCGGATCTAGCCAAAGCTGTTTGAAAGCAGCTTTGCTTTCTTATTTCCACAACAAAACATGCCAGGACAGAACTAACCAAGTGACAAAGTATATTGCAATATCAAGAAGAACAAATATACGAAAAGGGCATATTACAAAATATTACCTGGTACATATACAGCTTCACATAGATCAGCGGCATACGCTGGTTCATCTTGTTGTAATGCTTCACAACACGATGAACAGTCTCAGGCACATACTCCAGAACCAAGTTTAGATACAGTTCGTCCTTCTCAGTTGTAGAAAAGAAACAATGCTTCAGAGCAACAACATTTGGGTGGTCAAGAAGGCGCATGGTCTGCAGCTCACGGTTCTTGTAGCGCTTATCCTGAAGAACCTTCTTTATAGCAACAGTTTCACCTGTCTCCAAACATTTAGCCTACAAAAGGGTCAAAATTAAATTGAACATTAGAAGCAGTCTCTAATTACACAGGTAGAAGTATATAGACAGTCACAAGAGAATTAATAAGGAAAGGTTATATAGCAACATGATACAAAATATCTAAAATATGTAGATAGTAGGCTCTAGACATGAAATCAATGTTAGAGTAGATTCATATAAGCAATAATAGTGTTGGCTGCCTAATAGAACGTATCACAGTCTGAAGTTGTTGCAACTAACCTGGAAGACAATCCCAAATGAACCTTGACCTACAATACGCTCAGCCATGTAGCTCACCGTCTGCAAGTGCATCCAAGAACCACGTATTAATATAGTGAAATAAGCCACATAAATTGTTCAGGACAGTTAACTAGTTAAAAAAGATGCTTGCATGACAAAAGAGATTGGCAACAATGTAGGCATTTAGGACATTCCACGTGCTTGAATTATGATATTGTCTTGGGACTTACCATATCATGCACACAAACAAACACATATATGCACAAAAAGCTGTTAATCCTAATCAAATGCGATATCAAGCAGTCACCTGCTTTGGTTGACCATTTCTGCCACCAGTAGTTGTGACAATTATGTGACCAGTTTCTGTTCCTTTGCCATTAATAATAGTTGCTTCAACCTCCTGCATTTGTCATTCAAGCCAACATGTTAAGACTAAGTCATACTGCTTTTGTAAAATGTGGAACAGATTACGTTAGACCCCATCCAAATAAAACTTATCTGACCTTATCATCTCTTATCTTCAACTCATTCATCTGATCGGGCAACTTCTCAACACCCATGCTGGTGCTGCTGCTATTCTTGTACCCAGACGGAGCTACACCTACTGAAGCCATCTCTTAAGAAAGCCAATAGGCGCCGGGTCAGCTTTGCATCAAATCACACCAGCAGTGAATCTATTGTTGCGCCTGCGAGTCCATCCGTAACAAACATGAATCACATGGGTAACTACGAAAACTTCAATGAACAAATCAAATGCAACTCATCCACAATGGTAAACAGTAAACATTAAATGTGCCTAACCAGCATAGTCAATTGGAGCTAATAATCATCAGCAAACACTCATCACCCGGAAAGCAAGAGACAGAAAAAAAAAAATCAAGAATGCACTCATCCTAGATTGGAACCAGGAGCAATTACGAACCTAGCAGACAAAGGAGCAAGTACTTTGTCTTTACCCTAACCATAAGAATCTGCGCTCGGCAACAATTTTGTTCTGCTAAGCAACTTTCCCCCTGAAAAATTGCAATTGCCTAACTTGAGCTAAAAGAACACGGCACGCGGTCATATTTCTTGGCAACTCATCGAGGCAACGAGCGCGCCCGCACAAAAGCAAGAAACCATCCTAATTTGGGCTCTTCTGCAATCCATTTATGCAAGCATCTGCGCCTCTAATTAAGGGGAACGAGTAAAGCGATAAAAAAATGCGGCCATTTGGGTACGAATTGACGGCATAAATGATACTCGCATCGGAAGCCAAGAACATGCCTTGAGTAGGAGTAATAACGGAAATACCGTATAAATGCGCCCCGCTGACTAAACACCTACACGGATTCAGAGCAAAGGCTGCCGCATCTTCCCCAGAACGAACCCTTCTAAAGAACCTCCGAAAAAATGATAATAAATCCGCGAGAAAACCTCGCGTAAATCGACCAAAGATCGCGAAAAAGGCCGAGCCTTTCTTCAGGAAAACGCAGATCCCTGGAGATCGATGGTCACCGGAACCATTCCCCCCCGTAAAGCACGAACACCGCACGCAACCACGGGACCAGGGACGCGTCTTTCAAGCGGACACAAAACCCCAAGGACCAAAGCGAGGAACGAACAACCAAATCGAAGAACAAGAACAGCTGAAGGATTCCTACCTCCTCCTCCACAGAAATCGCCGGATTCTCCTGCAAGTTCGCTTCCGCAGCACCTCTCTCCTCCTCCTCCTCCTTGTACGCCTCCCTCCCCTCTCTTTCCCCTTCTCTCTCCGGCTGCGTCCCCCCTAACTCTCTAGCTCGCGTCTCTTCTTTTTGGTTGTCGGGACGCAACGCAATACTACAAGCACCAAGGCGACGCAGCGGCCGAAATGATTTGTGCCTGCCTGCTGTCGAGGGGGAGCAGTCAAAGCACCCACCACCACAGAACGCACCGCGCGCCCGCCGCCCGCTACCTTTATGCAATGACAGGTGGGTCTCTGTTCTCGCGGTCCTACCTGTCGGTTTCGTGATCTGGGAACAGCACACGTCCGGGCGCCTGGGCGCTCGGGATCGATCCCTCGGGGTTTGATTGGCCACGCCTTTTGACCGGTCAAATCCGCGGGGCCCACAGCCTGGACTGCCTCGGGGCTCGCTCACTGCAGCTCGTCTCGCTGGCTCGTGGTCCCGGGTGTCGGGTGGCCCACGCGTTGGTGGATGGGACGCGTGCCGGGTGCGTGTGCGGCCTGGGTGGTTATTTTTTTCACCGCATCAAAGGACGCGAGATTCGAATTGGGGTTGGGGAAAAGACGGGACTGCCCCTCGTTGGGTTTGATTAGATCTGGGCTTTGTTTCGGGGTTTCTGAACTCGAGGCGAACGGTAATCGGCGGCAGTTGGGACCACCAACAGCGAGAGAGAGAGAGAGGGGGGGGGGCTGAACAGGTGGCTGAGGGTGGCTCATAAGTGAGGTGTGGGCGAAAATTTGCTGGACCGCAAGAGAGCGGTGGCCGCCGGTCCGTCGCACCCGAGCAGTCGTTGTTTTCGTACAGTTATAGTTTTAAAATATAATTTTGATCATTAATTTGTGTTATAATATATTTTATAAAATATAATAAAATTCCAATTTTATGAAAATATTTTTGGAAATAAATATATAAATATGATTTTTATGTATCAAATTTAAATATTTAAACGATATTGACACTTAAAATTTTAAAAATCTGACTATACTTATATCTAAAATAGTAATTATTTATAACCGAAGGAGTACGCATGTTTGTAGGGTTGACGAAACCGACGAAATTCGAACGAATTTCGCGAAAAACGACCAAATCAAGCTAACTCGGTAATAAAAATCGTTCGGCAAACGGTTTCAACCCAAATTCAAATTAAAAAATTTGTTGTAAATTTTTGTCGAATTAGTATTAATATATTTATGGCATCTAACACCAAAATGATTTGAAAAACCAAAAGTTTGAGTTGTTTTGATGCAAAACCGAATTTATATAATTGAAAAGAGTAAAAAAAATAGTATCATGCCCATTGGGCCTAATCCGACCCACTTAAAGTACACACGCTATAGTACCATGAAGTTTCGGACACACTCATTGCGCTTCTGACATTCTTCACACTGAACTCTCACAATCGCTGGCGTCTTCATCCAGATCCGCCCGCCGCCGGCAATCCTCATGCATGATGTTGCACAAAATACTAGATGATAATTTAGGCAAGAATTGTGGGGACTTTTATTTATAGCATTCACTGACGTAATGCCATTTATTAACTAAAATTTAGAATAAAAACTTGAGTTATAATGGCTTATATTAAAATAAAAAGTCAATATCAAATACAATCTAAATTATGAAATTCATAATAGACAATTAAGTAAAATTAGCCAATTGACTTTTATATTATTTCAAAGTAAATCCACAAATAACAAATATTCATAATTATAATAATTAAATAAAAATTACCTAATTAAAACAAAGAGCCCATATCAACTATAAGCCAAATTAACTAAACTTCAGAATAAAAAATACCTGAATTATAACGGTTTAAATTAAAAGAAAAATTCCATATTAAAATACTAAATTGCAACAATATTAAAATCCATAACGATATCTATTACTTGTACTAATTATAAATACAAAAATAATTGCAATTAATTGAGAAAAAGGAAAAGCTTTGGAGTCCATCTAACAGAACCAAGTTATAGTATTTATTGCGTACAACCAAGTTATGGTATTGAAATGAATGTTATTGAAGTGTGGAGTTATTGGATTGAGTTGTCAACAGTATTAAAATAAAATATTTTTTGTTGATATATTATTGCTAAATTCCTAGTTTATAACTTCATATTGTCTAAAATATAGCAAAGGTTATGCCGAAATTTTCTATATTTTTTCATAGTTACATTATTATTGCTAAATATGTACTTTTACAATTTTTCCATAGCAAAGGTCCACGTTGTCTTGTCGATCAACACTCCATGTGAATACTGTATGGTTACTCATCCGAACCTTCCAAATAGGGTATATGACAGCTAGCATGACTTCTTTGCAATTTCAAAAGGTGCGCATGTACCTTAACTGTAGTTTTCATTCATTATTCGTCTGTGTCATCCCGCCATATCTCTTTTCACATTTTCTATGTCATGTTATGTCCACAATGTCATGCTATGTACACTATTGTTTCTATATCTGGTTATGTATCTTTATATAATTATGCATATTTTCTGTCATTGTTTTCTATCTTAAACTATGCTATTTTTACAAGCCATGTACTCCAAGCTTTCATTCCATTTCTACCAATATTAAATGTCGCTTCTACGGATTTATTCTTATTAATTTCTCTCCACCTTAATATTTTCTACTTAAAAACTCCCTCCCAAATTTCTGTCAAATTTTGTTAACGGGTTTATTATTTTTTGTATTTTTGTAACTACGATATATCATCTTTTTCAGTGCGATTTGACAACACGCTGCCAGTAGCTTTATCCCGATTTGATAACACTTTGCCCAGCTTTCTCATAGCCAACTGACAACACACGGCCTTGATTTAACAACACACAGCAAGCGGTTTTGTCAATCCGATTTGACAACACACTAGCAGCTGTTTTTTCAAACAAAATTGATAATACACTACCATGTATTTTATCGTATCGATTTAATAACTTGTGGGCTACAGCTTTCTCAGGCCGCTCGGACAGCACACTCCTATCAAAAACTTACTATTAATACGGAGTCATACCCAGCATATATATTCCACACTACACCAAACTAACGTCCACACAAAAAACCACATCCCTACCACAATCACAGACCCCTTGACTGGTGGGTTCACAATAACCGACTACGCGACAGTTCTTCATAAACGAAAGTTGCTTGCCAAGAACGTGAAAAACTACTTGGATATTTCTTGCAAGGATGCTTCTGTGCCACCGGAGTTTCACCGCCCAAACTGCGACTGTGGTGCTCCGGCGTGGATAATGCAGTCCACACAAACCGACACCACTGGTCGGGCACACTACACGTGTCGCTACACAAATCGCACAAGTTAATAGCATGCATGTACATTCCGTAACACATTTTTCATACTTCTAACTTCGTCCATGCATAACACCAGCCAAACGATTGTCCATGCTACTTCTTCCAATGGATCGATGGCCCAGACAAGTACGATAAGGAGTACTTCCAGTGAAAATTACACTATGCAGTTGCGCCCAAGCACTACACCCGGTGGAAACTTTCCCCTAAGACTACAGAAGAGAAACCAAAACACTCACTCTATCGTCAAGAACAAGAAAAGAAGCTGAAGGAGCAAGCCGGGTTGACTCATTTCCAGTAGAAGCCGAAGATCGCCCCTGAAGACTATTATTGAGTACATATGTACGAGGGCTAATTGAAAGAAAGACAAGGCCAACAATCTCGCCAAATCAAAGGAGAAGGCACCGATAGATTCTTCCGTGTGAGGTCTACGATAAGGAACATGACTTTTTTACATTTCCACAAGACGCGCATGTATCGTAATTGTACTTCCTGTTCATTGTTCGTCTGTATCGCTATTTTGTATGATGACTAACATGGGCAACGAACTGAACTGTATGCGCCACGTATGTTTACTTGTTTTTCTATTTCATGCAATGCAACGGTTTCAATGTGCCATCTATCTTCTCATTTTGTATGCATTTTCTGCATCTTTTTGTTTACCAGGTGTACATTGATTTGATTATAATTTCACAGTTTTGGAGTACAACGCTCAACAAAAAAAAGCAATGACTATCAAATACAATTCCACAATTTTTACAGTACATCACTGAACCAAAAAATTTCAAAATTGTCGAGTTAAATACCCTTACTTTGCGGTACATCAGCGAACCAATTTTTTTTTTGTAAAATGTCGATTCAAATTACCAACTTTTATGGTACATTACTCTGCCGAAAGAATTAAAAAACTATCAATTCAAACGACACAATTTTCCAGTACAACAATAAACAAAAAATTTAGTAAACTATCAATTAAAATTCTACTTTTTTGCTACACAAAAAAAATTCAAATACTGTTGATTCAAACTCTACAATTTTACAGTACATTAGTCAATAAAAAATTACTAAACTGTTGAGTAAAATTTTACTTTTTTTGCTACTCATCACTGAACCAAAAAAATCTTAAAATGTCGACTACGATTCTTTTCTACTCATCACATAACCAAATTAATTCTAAAACGGCTGATTAATTATTACACCGGTGAAGGGAATAAAATAAATAAATTTCCCGCGCCACGCTGTTCCATTTCTTTTTGAACTATTTTTCATGCTATTCATTAGTTGTGAAAAACAAAATTCGATTATAAAAATATTATTTATGTAATTTTTCATTTTGATATATTATTTTTTAAAAATTTCTCAAATTAGTACCAACAAATTTTGACGGCATGTTTTCATTGTTTTTGTTTGTACCTGAAAATTTACCGCGCTACTTTTAAAAAAACAAACTCATCGTGGTGGGCCCACCGAACAGGAGTTGCAGCGCCTGAGGGCCGCTGTTTGGCAGTGCAACGCCCTAGAGTGTTGCCTTTGCTCCAACAGTGGCAAGGAGGTGCGATGGGATGGTGCAGCGCCATGGAGGTGCGGTTTAGAGCTTTGCAGCGCCTCCACAGTGGAATATGGGGCCACTTCTGGTATTTCGTTGCTACATAGTCTATTTTCTGGAGAGAAAAAACATCTCATGGGCTACTATAGTAAAAATTTTAAAATTATGCAAATGGTAGAGTTTATGTCTTGGCTTAAACATAAATAAATTGATGCATTTATTTCAAGATTTCCAAACAACTAGGGTGCTTGGTATGTTTTTTTTTTCTCTTATACATATATACAATTTTTATAATAAATATCTTATCTCTTAGGCCCCAATGATTTCCTGGCCAGGGAGAGTGTCACTTTGCTATTATACATACCGGTTCTTCTGCAAAAAAACTCGTGGTTCCGCAAATTCACGCCCGAGTCTGAACCGAGCTCTTTTTGCAAACAGATCCTCGTGTTCCGAAAAAATATGTCCCGACTTGGGCGTACTTCTTTTGCAAAAAAGACTCTATGGTACCTGAAAATTGCATCATCGTTTTTGCAGAAAAAACTCCAATATATTAAATTTCCTGATACCTTCTTCTCATTCACCATTTCTGCGAAAAGGCCCCCGCAAATTCTTAAATAGTGATAATTTTCGTATTCCTTATGTTTTCTGATGTTTTGCCTGGCGAATGATGACATCCACTGTAGAGATTGTTCTTACCATCCAAGCACTGTATCAAAATTCACCCGACGAAGTGTAACACGTGGCTCTGCCTAGTTGCAGCGAAGGCATCGTATCTGCTACAATGCAAAGGGCACCATTGTCAATTTATATCCTCTTTCTTTCCAACCAAGATAATAGGAAGAAAAAACGCTATAAGGCATATGTAGAGACTTTTCTAACTTTTTCGTTGCTAATGATTTACTTACAGAAGATGACAACAAAAACCAGGTGATTGGTTTTGTTTGGCAGAGGGGTTCTGCCTTTGAATGTACTCTGAGATTCATCTTGCATGCATGCACCTTATAAGGTTCACTCATTTGTGCATAGTAGTCGTAGATGCTATGCCAATGGCCCATCGACGGGAGGGTAGGAAGGCATCGATCGGATGGCATCGTCAGCTTTGGGTCTAGTCAAAGCACGGTGGTATGACTTGCAATCTTGCATGCAGATGCAGCACCACATGACATGAGGCAGCACAGCAAGATGGATAAAAACAAAATGACGTGTTGTAGCATTGAGCTAGTCGCAAACCGAGAAGAGGCAAGACAGACAGATAGGAGTATAGGACCATGGGGCACACAGGTTTGGAGGGCAACAAATGCTGAGGAAGGGGATTGGTTTGTGAGCCAAAAACGTTCGGAGACCAATATACACATGGCACGGTCAATGTCGCATTTCAAATATCCCCAAAAGCGCTGTACGCGGAAGATTTGCTTCCACGGCGGTGCGACGTGACCAATTAGGTCACAAATCATTCACGTAACAACGGGATTGCATGCTAGATACTCCCTCCCTCCCTCCCTTCCTGCTGTGAAAATGATGTACACTAGTAAATGTCTCGATGTTGTCAACTAATCCATTACAATTACGTTGGCTCGTTAAACACGTGCCGGGAACATCGTGTGGTGCGTGCGTGCCTATCCGATCCATCCATCCTTTTTTTTTTCTCTCCTGCCGTACGCACTAAACAAATCACGGCCGGCTGACCAAATCCCCATTGGCACGCGCTGGCTAAACCGGGCGGCCGCCTGCTCGCTCAAGAAAAGGGCCCTCGCCGATCGACTTTTCCACGCGCGGAACGGGACGGATCACTTCAAAGTTCAAACAAACGCAGCACCGTCCTAATGTAATGTTATAGCCTAAGAGTTAGTATTTGGCTATACTCCTACATACCGATACGAGTTTGGATTAGACACGATGTGACTGATATGAATTTGAAGAAAAGAGAGTTGTAAGGTGCAACTCTCTTTGAATGGATTTATCACGGTTACAACCAATTTTGAATACTCTTTGGGTGAGTACGTAGCAGGTAGAAACGCTATGTGATCGTGAAAGAGACCGCAGAGTATCCATTTACCCGTGAAGTAAGTAAGAATTTGACGGGAAACCAACTTAATTCTGCGTGTTTGATTTGGTGCCGAAGGGGGCCTTTCAAATTGGCTTTGCTGTTTGTTCAATCCAATTTGGCGCCGTTGCCGATTTGTTCGGTCGAGTTATGTTAGCTAGATCGGTGGCCAAGTGCGTGCAGTGACGCGCAGGTCATCCGGGTTCGAGCTCGGGTGCTCACTGCCTGGACTATTTTCGTTTGGGTGTGCGTGTGTGTGGTGTGTGTGTGTGGGGGGGGGGTGCGTGCGTTCGTATCTGTAGCTCAGCAGCTGTTCTCTCCTTCTTTACAGAATTGGCAGAGCGCCTGGCCAAAAAAAAAAAAAAAAACTGAAATCCAATGAATGGGCGATGGCTCAATGTGGGCCTCTCTACACAGTAAGTCTCATAGGAAAGTTTCACCTTGGGTTTGGATTTTTACAGTAGAAATGGGACACACTTAGATGCCACTCCGAGGGAGCGCACGTACAAATGTATAGATGACAGTTATCTATAATATATCTTTATGTTATTATAGATAGAACTAAAGATAATTCATATAATAAACTGTCTATATAGCTGTCTGTGATGAACTCTTATACAATCAATAGATTGTTTATAAAATAACATACACAATATAAACCATCTGTTAAATAGTACTCCATACGGTCTAAAAAAGTTAACATCGACACGATCTTCAAAACACATCTTTGACCACTAATTTTTATTATAATATATTTATAAAACTCAATAAAATTATAATATTATGAAAGTACTTCTCGAGACAAGTCTACACATGTAATTCTCATGTATCCAAATTAAATATTTAAAAATATATCCATAGTCAAAGTTTATTTTTTGAACGATCTTGTTTACAAATATTACCTTCATTTATTTTTATAAGACGTATTTTGACTTTGCACAAGAATTAAGTTTACGTTGAAATTGAGAAAGGTATGAGAGAAACTGTCTTAGATGCCCTCACTTAATTGTCTTGGAAGATACAAGATATATTTTGAGTGGGTGATAATGAATAAATGTACATGGTTGAGAGAGAATAAACAGGGTTATAAAAAGAAAGGCCTTATTAAATCTACATGCAAGTCTTATATTTGTGAACAAGGCTATTAATAAAATAAGCATGATAAAAGTGAACGGAGGGAGAATAAGGCTTATATGTAGATTTCATGAGACATTTCGTTCTATGCTCCTATTTATTCTCTCTCAACCATATACATGTATATGATGTATTCATTACCACCCACACAAAGTATATCTTTTATCTTCTAAGACATTTATTCCCTCTCAACCATATGCGTGTATTCATTACTACCCACACAAAGTACATCTTTTATCTTCTAAGACAATTAAGTGGAGGTATCTAAATCATTTTTTCTCATAACTTTGTAAGTTTTAATGTAGTCTTAATTTTTATGTAAAATAAAAAATGTCTTATAAAAATAAACGGAACAAGTACCACCCTATAAGCCCTAAACTAGCCTAGCATTCGCAAAGAAACAAGTTAATAGCTTGTCACGGTTTATGGATAAGACCACCTCCTCCCATGTGATGTGATGGGCAGGTCAGTCCAAGCCTAGTTAAGCGCTAAACTATAGCCACCTACCCAATCATCATGAGAGCTCATGATGGCACTGGTGTTTAATTAAGCTCTTAGCTAAACTACCCCCCAAGGTCCAGGTGTCAGCGAGGCATTCGACAGCGAGCACACAGGGAGCTACGAGCGTCGGTCACAAATACGGCTCCCTCCGTTAAGTTGGTAATAGGCATTTCTAAAAATATATTAAAAATAGCTAAATTATTATTAATTATTACCATTAAGCGCTGTATTTAATACATGCATGTAGTAAAGAAATATAAATTAAAAATGGATATTTGTTAAGGATACGTAAGAAATATCGCATTAATTTTGTATTAGAATATGAAATACGTCATATATTTGTGTACAAGACCATTAAAAATTATGCTTTATAAACTTGGACGGAGTGAGTATTGTTTTAGACAGCGGCATAGCCTTGAAAACGTAATTTTGGTCACTAATTTCTACGATAATTTATTTATAAAAACTAATAAAAATATGATCTTTTGAAAGTATTTTTCAAGATAATTCCGCACATACAATTTCTATTTATCCATTCTAAATATTTAAAATGATAAAGTTTTAAAAACTACGTATTTAATAACTACATGTATTTGACCGGAGGAGTAGGACGAGGACGCCTTATTAGCACAACAAATTGCACAAACCGCTCCTCAGGGCATCTCCAATGGTGCCACTTCAGCTAGCTATAAGGGTGCCAACTCAGCATTTTGCTTAGGTGGATGAGAGAAAAGGAAGAGAGAGATATATGCTTACTACTAACTCAGAAATTTCATTATACCGATTCCAAGGCATTTATCACCTCTTACATATGGGCCCATATTTAATTTTGTAGACAATACTATAGCTAGTCATTGGAGAGGTTGTCTATTATTATCTATAGATGGCGTATGCAACTTATACATAGTAGTAGTTAACTACTGGCGGTGGAGATGCCCTCAGTCAGGGTCCTGAGGGAAGAAGGCTGCTTCGTCGGGAGCAACGACGAGGAGCACGGATTTTTAGGGCAGTCAACCCGTGATTAGCGTTGCGATTTCACTTGCCCAATCGCATAGGAAGAAGCAGCGTGTCGTTGGTCATGTGGCTGTGGTGGCTGTAGATTTGGGGGCAGCGCCCTGGATCGATGCGAGCAGTGTCCCCCTTGGCACAAGATGCTCCATTCATTGGAGCAAGTATAATACTAGTCTCCCCATCTCACAAAAGAGCGTATTTTTAGTGTTCAAAATTTATCCCACAAAAAGTGAATCATTAGTCCGTAGGACCCAGCTGTAAATGTATGCATGTTCATTTTAAGTGCTGTTGGAAACCAAAGCATCAACACGCCTGTGTATGGAGTACTGAGGGTCATATTAGTCATTTATCTTGCACACTAATATATCTGAAAAAACTAAAAATACACTTTTTGTAGGACAGAGAGAGTACAGACTAATGGTTTTTTCGGTTTTAAAAAACTGACGTTATAGACATAATAATGATTAAAAATTTAACTATTATTTTTTTTAAAATATTTAAATTAGTAATCAAAGTTGTATTTTGAAGACCATATCGATATCCAAAACGTCAGTTTTTTTAAGACCAGTCGGAGTAGTAAGCTAAAGCTAGCTTGTACAGTAACTGTTTCTAAAATTTGTCTCTTGATATTGTACAATAACTATCTTTTCTTTTGTACATAAATAATCTACTTATGCTTCCGTGTAAATTAAGCTGACTACTAAATAAGAGCCAGCTCTCATCTTTCTTGTTTTTTCTCATTCTTTCATATAGATCAAAATTGATATATATATAGACTAAGAGTTAATTAAGATTACCTTATTGTATAAGTGCCTTTAGCGCGACGGACAGTCTGTTACACTCGTGACGGATTTCTTATCCGTAATTAGCTGCCGACATATACGTACTGTTTCGCTTAATTTGCAGCATGCATGGACTCGTCTTTCCAGTTCAAACACCAGGTGCCATTCTGGCTTTTGATCCTACATACTCTCTCCGAGGGATGTATCAGGCCAGGTGTGTCAGCTATAGTCTCCGTTCGTTTCAATTTTTGTATAATTTTTATTAAAAAACAAATTATTTACCAAACAAAAGTATTCTAAGACAGCTTCTCTGAAAACCAGAAGCCGTCCTCTACATATAATCAGAATATGGCAGGAATCTGATTCTCACATATTCTTATTGATTCTCACCGGCCTAATCTGAAACCTATAAGTTACAGCCGACTCGACCCGATTCTCCTACAATCAAAAACAGTTTCTCGTATAATTTAAAATCCACGAAATATACAACCTATAAAATTTTTATGTTCACAGCCCGCTGACACGGCGAAAGGACTGTGTGGTATCGGAGGTGGAGTTAGCACGTTAGCAGCCGAGAAAGTAGGTTGCCAGCTGATCCTTATGCTGCATCCCCTAGTAGGCCAGTACTTATATTGCATCTCGAATTCGCACTTGATTTAATTGACTGGGTTCCACATCAGCGCCCCAGTAATTACATGCCGCTACAAGCTGGTGATCATGTATGATTGATTGGCCTTCATCTGAAGCTAGCGGCTCATGCGAGCACTAGCTAACCCCCCCCCCCCCCCCCACCGCCTGTGTTCATCGACCGTCCGCCCTAGGCTAGGGCCAAAACCACGCAAGATTCCGTCCTCACGTTCCTGTGTCGCCTGGGCCATGGCGATGATGGCGTCGCAACCTCTGCTACTTATCATGTGGGGTGTGGTGCCCACGGCGCGATTAGTTTACGGGTTGGTTTGTGGATGAATTTTCGAGATTAAGGTCGTGTTTGACACAACTATGTATTCTAGTTTTATCTCGGATCTAAAATTTATAGGCTAAAATAAATTGAATTAAGTTTATATTTTTATTATAAAATGTAAATAAGATGATTTATCTAAACACTCTTGGGGGGGTGTTTGGCAGAGCTCCAGCTCTATCAAATTCATTGAGTTGGTGGAGCTAGGTATTCCTAGTTTCATCAGATTCGTGGAGCTGAAGCTGGGGGTATATTAAGAGTATTTAGGTGGATCATCTTGTTTATATTTTAGAATAAAATTATAAACTTAAGTTGCTTTATTTCAGTCTATAAGTTTCAGCCCCGAGGTAGAGCTGAGATCTGGAGCTCTGTCAAACAGGGCCTTAATACACCTCCAGCTCAATAGATTTGGTGGAGTTAGGAATATCCAGTTCCATCAGATTCACGAATCTGATGGAACTGGAGCTCTGTCAGCTCCATCAAATTCGTGGAGTTGTTGGAGTTGGGTATTCCTAGCTTCACTAGATTCGTGGAGCTGGAGTTGTAGCTATATTAAGACTGTTTAGGTGGGTCATCTTGTTTATATTTTAGAATAAAATTATAAACTTAAGTCACTTTATTTCAGTTTACAAGTTTCAGCTCTGAGGTGGAACTGGGATCTAGAGCTCTGCCAAACAGAACCTTAATATATCCACAGCTCCAGCTCCATGAATCTGGTGAAGCTAGGAATATCAGCTCCACCAGATCTATAAATTTACTAGAGTTAGAGCTGTGTCAAACAAAATCTAAATCGAACCTGATGGACTCATCATCGCCGCTTCCGCCGCCGCCACCGGCTTCCTCCTCCTGTCCCCGTTGCTGCCTTCTCAAAAACACTCACAAGTCACAACATGGACCGCCTTTGTCATCAGGCCCTCTTTTCTATTCTTACGGGCCGAGCTGAGCCCGTTTGTCACAGACTAGTAGCAGCCCTGACAGAAATACACCCAACTCGGATTGTCCCTGGGCTGTCGGCCTAGCGACTGCTCGCGTATGAGACCTGTATGTTCTTCTTGCTGAAACACATGATACAGACAGCCGGGCACCTATACCTATTCACTGCTTGCTGCGCATACGTGGATACAGCGCTGCGATTTTGTCCAGAAAGGCCGTGAGCAATGCTGTTGCCCTGCACGTAGTGATGCGGCAACCGAACACTGTACCTCTACCTCCGCTGCGATTTCAGTATCTTTCTCCGTACATCTCCTTCCCTTCAGCTAGCCCTGGCACCCTGGCAGAACAACACATGGTTATAGTTCAAAATCCCGTCGAGATTTTACGAAATTTTAGATCTCAACCCCCAGCAGATTTATAATCTCGGTGGAATATTTTTTTTTAAAAAAAAATAATCAAAATGCCACAGTAATTTCGGCAAATTTCGCCCAAATTAGCACATATTGAAACGGATTTGGGGTGAAGTACATTTATACATATACAAGTTATGTATAAGAATTTACTAATTCAAAAACTTTGCAACAACGCTTAGCTCAGTTGATAACCCATCCCGTTGATCTGCATTAGGTCCTTGGTTCGAATATCTGAGCCCTTTTCTACCTTTGAGCTTGCCCGAATGAAAGAAGTTGTTCGGTAATATAATTTTTTTGAAAAATGTGTTGAGTACTGGGCAGGGTTAACAAAGCCGAACGAAAATCAACAATTTTGACCGGTTTTCGAGATTTCAAGCCCTACTGAAATATAAAACCGACCGGTAAACCGGTTCAATTCAAAAAATTTTTAAAAAAGTATGCGATGTAAACCGAGCGGTTTTTCGAGAAAACCAATGAAAATCGCTTAAGAAAACGATCGTCCAAAAGGTTCAATTCACCAAGCGGTTTTTCGAGAAAACCGAGCGGTTTTCGATTTTTTTTTAACTATTTTGAATTTTTTTGTTCAAACACTCGGTTTTCAAACCCTTCGGTTTTTGACGGTTTACACGAAGAACCGATACCGACGGGGTCTCGATTTTCAATTCGAAAACGGTTTTGTAAACCCTGGTACTTGGACTCCACCCCACAACCTTTCAGGTCATAGTGTCGCCACAGACCAACTCGCCTCTAGCAGTTTCGTGCCATAACATTACGGTTAACTTTTTTGTAGCATCCGAAGACCATTTTATAAGAGTTCAATCGATCGAAATTTCGGTTCTTTTAAATCTAGGTCAAACCGGCCGAAATCTCGGTGTTCCCAATGTAAAAAAGGCGGATTTAAATTTTTTTTTTTTGAATTTCATTCGAGAAACGAGATTTCGTCTAAATTTCGGATGTCACTCACTCCAGGATGGATTCATAAAATGAAATTTCAAGCCTTGTGCATGGTGGCATGACCTCCTCAAGCCTGCCCTAGCTAAATAAATATAATCACTCCCTGACAAGTACTAACACGTACTCATACTTTGCAAGGTTAGCAGTGGAGCAAGTAAGTATTTGCAGTACACGGATCTCAATTTCCAGCTGCCAGCGAGACGGTCCTGCTCCTGCATGCGAGGGCGTCCTTGGCGTGCAGGACGAACAGAAACCGTTCTGCTTAATTCTGCAGAAACCGAAAAGAAAAATACAAGAAGAGAAGAGAAGAGGAGAGGAGAGGAGAAGAGCGTGCAGTAAATGTGCTAGCTCTCTCCTCCTCCTCCTCCTCCTCCGGCCAGCCGGCGGGTCCTCCCCTCGCCAAGGACACCAACACGCCAGGCAAACATCGCCTGTAGATCTCGAGCTAGCGGCCATGCGTACGATACATACAAATCACTGCACCTGCATCCTCTTGCTCCAACGCTGACGCTACTCCTACTGCTGTCTGGCCTCATTTACTGCTGCTGGCGTGCGCGAGCGAGTACAGCAGAAATGGCAACCACCAGGCACCAGGGTGTGTTCTCGGCGGTGGTGGGGACTTAATTCAGGCTTTCAGAGCCCCAACTATTAACTAATAAGCGCCAGCCTGATCTAGCCGGCCGGGTTCAAAGCCCTCGTGAAAACGAAGGTAAAAAGAGGAAAAAGATCAAACAGACAACGGGAGGAATGGCAAGCTTGCTTTAGCCGAGACCGGAGGATGTGAATTGTGAAGGGTCGTTGTCCGGTGAGAAAATTTACAGAAAAACTAAAAAACGGTATACCGTTGCAACGGTATACCTCTGAAACTCATGAAACTTATGATTTTTTGCACTGAAACTCATGAAACTTAGCACTAAAAACTGATAAAACATGAAACTGATGAAACTAAACACTGAAACTCATGAAATCAGCACTAAAACTGATAAGTTTCATAAGTTTCATGGCTATACCGTTGCAACGGTATACCGTTCCCTAGTCACTCTCTAATTTACGGCCTGTAGATATGTGTATATATACTCGATCCATATATACAGCGTGGCGCAGAGTCTCGTACGACATGAAGTCTTCGTCGTCGTCCTGACGCACAATGTACCTACGTATGTACGTACTGCCCCAGAATCAAGCAGTGAGATGGTAAATTTGCTGCTGCAAATTGCGACCAAATGCTATCAAAATGGATTTTTTTTTCCCTGGATAGTTTGAATTAAAACGTAAGTACACTTCAACACTACTGCTGACTAGAATGCAAAATAGGTGCAATATTCGTTGCGTGGATGGAAGGGACTGGGTAGGTAGCTGACGCTTAACACCAATGCGTGCCAGAAGGCATTGGACACGCAGTAACCTCTTTCATGCTCTCTGAAGCTTTTTCCCTCCACGAGAAGTAACTATTCCATCTTCTTTCACGGAAAGGACAGAGAGAAGAAACAGATGGGCCATTTGTCAATGTGGGGGGAGATAGTTGAATTAGATGCGAGGAAATGTTCGAATCTGAATTAATTTATGAATTCAAAATGTTCCGTGCAAAACCTCAAAAGATCCATCCCCAGACGTGCGTACGTATGTACTGCGCGCGATCAGAACCACGGAAGTAATTGTAAGAATTGAAGTAAAAAGATGCCCTTTTTTTAGTATCTAGGGAGAATTTGAGTGTTTTTTTTGTTAAATATCACTTAAATTATAAGTCCTCGGATCTAGATTCAATTGATAGAATCAATTTGCGCGTCTTATCTCTTCCCATTTGAGTACTCTATAGACAAAAAAAAAAAAAATGAATGCTTACAAACCAAAAAAACTCTACAATGTCATTTAGCAAATCTTTTTTTTTGGGTCAATGCAGCAGTACTTTTATAAAAAGAAAATTTGAGAGCGGTGTAATCAATTAAGAGAGAGCCAACAAAAATACAACGACAGGAATCTATGCTGCGAAGAACAGTGTTGCCATTTTTCTTTCAAAAAATGGAAAGCTGATCGAGATACCAGAAAGCAAAAGCTCGTAATTTTTCAAACACATGAGAGGACCTGAACCGAGTTGTCATTGTTTTAATTAGTAGAAGGTGTAATTCTAGCTAGTGCCCCCTCCCTCAGGGCACGTTGGCTATGCCCATAACATTATGTCACCAACTACCCTCCTTCCAAGAACAATAAATCTGCTATGGGAGTAGCTAGATCGATCGGGTTCGGTATATATGAACCGTAGTACCCGTTTGTGTGTGTGTATATATATATATATATATATATATATATATATATATATATATATATATATATATATATATATATATTTGATAAATTGTGTGTTCATTCCTAAGCAGCACAAAGTCCAAATTTAGTACAAACAACAGCAGTAATAATAATTTAGATGTAGTAGTCAGCAAAGTGAGGAATTAAACCACCTAGCACTGCACTACAGCTAGTCCCTTCAAGCTCAATCGAAGTTATGGTAGTAAGAGTACTAACAAAATTAGATTCTCTTGGACGATATTAAAGAGAAAGACTACGTACACACATATATATACATGCATATTAAATATCTGAATTTATTTATTCCAACCTTTCTCTGTCAAGCTATACTACCAGAATTACCCAAGCGCTACTAGTTGTTGGCATATAAGGTGGTTAATTAAATACCTGCCTGATAGAAGAATAAGGGCTTGTTTGGTTTATAGTCAAATTCTGTCACACATGAGTTAGACAAGTGTGGCTGGAGGGGGAGGCTGATCGATGCACTAACTGGGTCGATATGTATTGATAAGTTTCACATATGGTTCGTGGTTAAAACGTTCTGTGATAATTCACAGACAGTTTTTACCATGAACCGTCTATAATATAATATTGTCACAAACGATTCTTAGGGAAACCAGTAACTTAGGTGGTCGCGCTTCTAAAATCGGCTATGATTATATTTAACACAAACAATTTTTATAAACCTTCTACAATGAAACGTCTAATATAGTTCTTTCTGTAATAGTGCACACTTTGCCACACATGAGTTAGGCAAGTTTTATCCAGTCATCCGCCCGTTTGGTTTATAGTCACATTTGTGGCAAGATTCCTTTCCTGCCATCTAGTTCCCACGTGTCAGTAACTAAAATAAAGTGTGGCAAAATTTCTTTTACTAGCTAAAGTGTGACTTTAATTTTAATGATCTAACCTTAAATAAGTTTGGTAAAAAAATATATAGCAAAATATAATAATCTTAATATATGAACCAAACAGATCGCAAGATTAGCGTGGAAATGCAACCATAATCGTCCGATCAACCTAGAAATGCGCTATTTATAATTGGAAGGACAAACACTATCACTCACATGGTAGAGAAGGTTAAAACACTAACCTGTGTTAAGTATTATCTCACTATCACTTAGATTCCCCATTAGCAATTACACAACATGCACCCCACAAAATATCGTTCCACAAAGTATCTAATCCTGTCGGCAATGCTACTTCAACCTGATCTTCTCTCTTTATCTTTAAGCAATTACTCCAATGTTCTTTCTTCAGCTAAAGAAAAAGCAATGCTATGTACTCCAGCTCTTTCCTTTTCTTTTCAGTGACTGTCCCAAGCTGGCTCAAATTCCCTGAATTTTGAAACCACACATCTGCCCACCATCCCAAGCTAGTTCCCAACCACAGCCAGATCTAAAGCTTTTCTTCCTTCCTTCCTTCTCCCATCGCATTGATGCATTGATCAAAAATATTAATGGGGATCACAGGATGGCAGTAACAGCAGCAGGTACCCCCCCTTTTAAGTGTCTCCTTAACGCCGCCCACCTACCATCGCTGCCGTGTCCCAGCCCGATGAGCTGCGCCTCTTCAATGTCTCTGCCTCGCTCCCCCGCTATATAACACCTCGCCACCTCACCTCTCTCCTCCCTAAACCCGCAGCAGCAGCAGCAGCAACACATCTATCACATCACTCGCTTAGGAAGCTAGCACTTGTTCAGGAGCGAGCGAACGAGCAATGGAGAAGTCTAGCAAGGTGGCGGCGGCGGCTGTGGCCGTGCTCGTTCTTGCCGTGGCAGCGGCGACCAGCGCCGAGGCGAGGAACATCAAGACGACGGAGGCGGCCAGCAAGGACGCGGTCGTGCAGCCGCAGACCTTCCCGCCATTCGACCGCCTCGGCAGCGCGTCGCCGGCCTTCGGCGGCCTGCCCGGAGGCAGCGGCAGCAGCATCCCCGGGTTCAGCCTCCCCGGCAGCGGCGGTATCACCCCGGGGTTCGGCAGCATGCCCTTCTTGGGCGGCTTCGGCGGCGGCTCCCCGGGGCTGGGCGGCTTCGGCGGCATGCCGGGGTCCCCCGCAGCGGCCGTCGACGAGCACGCGAAGAAACCGTGAAAAAGCTAAGCTCGTCACCGGCCGGCCAGCCGGCCGGTGGTAGATTCGTTAGTGTTCGGTACGGTGCATGGTTCGGTAACGCTATATGTAGTGTATGTATGCATGCATGGTTTTGTTTACTGGGCGCTATATGCCGCGCGTTTATTTATATGTGCAGTTAGCTTGCACTATCTAGCTAGTATTTTCCTGCATTTGGAGGATTTGGTGATCTGTTGGTGGTGTTTGTTTGTTTAATTAGTTAGGTCCATCGTGTTAAGTTCTTGATTATGTAGTTCTCGAGGCATGAGTAATGCTAAATGTGATGTTTGTGGACTGGTGGTAATCAATGATTAATGGAGTATTAATTGTTGTACGCTTTTTGTTGATTTGACTTGTTACAAATTCATTTATCATTTGGTTGGAGCAGCATTGTCAATTAATTGGAAAAAGGTGAGAGACTGAAACATGAGATTAAGCCGGTCTGCCTTCTTTGCAAGTAAATATAACCGTGCTCAATTGCTCATAGTAGTAGTACCGGTTGGATTGATGGACTTGATCGATGGAGTTTGATCTAGACAACCTCCCTTTCAAATCGATCCCTGCTCCGAAAGAGGATTTCTAGCTGAACAAATTAGTAGCAATTTGAACAAATCTCGTAATTAATTTGAGATATATGTTGGACGACAAAAATTGCAGCAAGTTGAACGGATAAAACCATGCAAATTAACACTACAAGCAGCTATATAGACCAAGTTGTAACTCAAAAGAGTTACGAACAGGCCAGAAGGGAAAAAAAACATCACAACCATAGCGAAGTAATGATACAAGCGCTAGCTTTTAAGTTACCACATGCTATTGCAGAGACATGTATTGTTGCCGTAGTAATTCACTGCTCTCGCTAGGTGGTAGGGTTACTGCTGTCGCATTTATGTACGCCTTACTTGTTCTACGGCATCCTGTCTCCAAAGAAAAAGCCTTGACTGAGCAAACGATTAGACCCTCTTTGATATAGTTATAGCTTTTCTGAAAAGTGGTTTTCGAAATGACGACTGAGTTGAGGACGTTTGATATTTGATAGCCTGATTTTTAGGTGTGAGGGGTACGTGTTGGAAATGTTGATGATAGGGGTGGGGTTTGGGAATTTATACTTGGTAGGAGATGCGGTAATTTTTTTCAACTCTAGCGGCAAAGTCCGAATCATAACCCACCGAAGCCATATGAAGCTACACCAGACCAGCTTTCAACTTTTTGCTTCTTCTAGTACAAATGGACTACTGGCATTTTGGAATTCGATTGTGGAGAAGCTAGCCATGTGAAACAACTCCCGGCTTTCAGATGGGAGAAGCCGATCCTGGGCATGGGCAGCACCGCAGTAGGGGCAACCGCTTATGGTCCACGAAAGATAGGGGCCCCTCCCATATATGTATATATGTATGTATAGTATACGGTTTCTGTTCTAAACATAGTTGATTAGTTGGGCTAGCTGAACTACCAAAGTATACAAGGAATGAAGGAATATATTTGAGAAACTTAAAGTGTTCAAACGTATATTTGGGTTTTTTACTTAGCTCAAAAAATATGAAATCATTGGATGATATCAAACTAAAAAAGTGATGTACTAAATTGGTACTTAGTTTTTTCTCAAATTATCATTTGATGTTGAGTTAGATAAATTTTTAAAATTAAGAATGCTACAAATGACTTTGCTAGATGTGCCAATGTATACTGTTGAGATTTTTTTTAGAGATATATACTGCCATCCAAATGTTTCAATTGATCATCAAATATTGTTTACTATTCCTATAACAATAGCATCAGCTGAAAAAAGCCTTTCAAAATTAAAACTATTGAAAAACTATTTAAGGACACCAATGTCACAGGGAAAAGCTGAATGGTTCATGCATTGCGAAGGATATGTTGGATTAGATTGATGTTGACACTATTATCAATGACTTTGCACCTAGAAATGTTAATTAGAAGAAAATATTTTCTATGATCGCTGTGTTCACAACTCGTTTGCTTGTTTGGCAGGTGATAAATGATGACTCATGGCTCTCCCTTAGTGTGCTCTAGTAATGCAATCTTCTCCTAAATTGTTTTGTTCTTAGTAGCATGTTATAGTTTTTGAGATTTATGCATGATATTAATATGTTAATGGATTGTTTTTAATGAATACTTTGTATTTTTGTGATGTAAGTCTAATAGCAATTGAAATAAAAAAATATATTACTACGTATTTACGTTAGAAAGAAAGGTCTCCATTTTTATTACAGCCAAAAAACCCACAAAATGGCAGAAACAGTCCAGGCCAAAGCCGCCCCAAACAGACCTGATGTCCTAACCTTGCTCGTTCCTTGACCTTGTTTCTTTAGATTTAGGTCCAGTTTGGCAACTTGGAACCGAGCTGTTTCTACTAGAATCTGGGAGAAACCCAACCAAACGGACTAAAACTCGGAATGATTCTCCTCAGAACGTTTTTTTTTCACGCCGTACTTGAATCACCCTCAACCCCGTTTCACTAGTTTCTACTAGAATCTGGAACCGTACCAAACGGTTGGTAGAAAGTGATTCTGATTCTACCTGAAACGTTTCTACGAAGAATCTAAAACCGTTTCCGTTTCTACTAGAATCTGGAACCGTACCAAACGGGGCCTTAGTTTCTTAGCTTATAGTTTAAAGTTTTTTTTTTTTTTTTTTGTTTAAGCGGCTCAGAGATGGCAGATTTGCGGGGGGTGTGCGCGGCGCAACACCTGTCCAACATCTGACCTGCCGACGTTCAACGTGGATGAGGTGAGGTGGCCTTCCACGATGGCAATCAGGGGCAGTGTTCAATACAGTCATCCATTGTGAATTTGAGATCAATCTGATTATCTGAATAACAGCCAGGGCGGCGCACGCACGCAGGTCAGTTCAGGTGTTGCACAGTTGGAGTCTCGGCCGGCTCCATCTTTTCTTTCGCCAGCTCAGTTTGGTCCGAACCCACCGTACGCATGCATAGAGATACACGTCCTTGATCTCGTATTCTCGACTCGTGTCATGTCTACAAGTATGTAAACCACCGTACGCATGCACGTAGAGGCGAGGCGAGCTAGCTAGCAAATCGAATAGATCGATCGATGTTGCCGCCGCCGGAGCTGGTGACGGTGCACATGGCCGGGGACCTGTTCGCCGGGACGTGCCGGAGGAACTACCTCCGCGTCAGACTCAGATGCATGCGCGACGCCTTCCGGTAATTCGCCACACCTTAACGCTTCGTATGCACATCTCGCGCCCTCGCGATGTTCGTTTACTGCTAATTACTGCAAAGCTTTTTTACTAGCGTGGCCCGCGGTCCACGTGGTTCTGAGTTCTGAGCCTTTTCATCTAGTAGGATCTGTTGAAAAATGTAAGAGATGTGCTTCTACGCTCTTCCTTTTAAAAGTTGCACAACTATTAAAGCATAAATGAAGGGTAGATAGTGATTACTTACCCCTTCGCTTGCTTCAAGATTTGTGCAACTTATATTAGAAGGAAAAGCATAGAAGCACTTCTCAAAATGTAATCCTTCAGACGTATCAATCACACGCACGAAAAAAAATAAAAACACACACAAAAGTATAAACCAATAATAATACACAAACAAAAGTAAAAGCGCACACACAAAAATATAGAACAATGATACCTGTTATTAAATTGATTTTTCTGTACAAAACAATACCTAATATATAGTAAAACACCTAGAGATAAGTTGGGATTCACCCACCAATACATGAAGTGGGTATTCGTCGTTCAAATGCACAGCCCATAGGCAAAGTCGACCATACAATAAGCTCTGGACTTTCAAGCTTCAACCCACCATTGGTGCTTCGGAAGTTTGACAGTCAAGCCAAAAGAAAAGGAAAAGCTCACATACAAAGAACCAGAAGGCACACACACGATTACTTCACTACCTCTCAAGCTATCCTTAATTAACCAGACACGCACGGAGCACAGAAATGTCGACATTTCGCAGCAGCTCAGGTGGCAGGGCAGGTCAACTAGAGCTGCAGAAACCAATTTACTTCTTCGCATTGCTCAAGAAGAGTCTCTGTCCTCCACGGCTTTGCCAAGCACCCTTCACAGGCCGCCCCAGTTGCTGCACCTGAGAAGATCCATCAGTTGCTCCACACCCTTCTCTTAGGAGCACCCTAGAATCTCCTTCCTGAGGCATGTAATTCGGCTGAAGCTTGCTGGCAGTATTCAGGAACTTATCTTCTGGCGAACAATTTGCATAATTAGTAGTTTCTGTAGCATCAGGAACTTTCCCCTTCCCATTCTTTTTTCGGTTGCCTTCCTTTGAGTTAGCAGTTCCACCGCCACCATTTTCTTGTAGGCTTGCGAGACGCAAATTGGCGTAGTAGGCATCAGCTAGTTCCTTCTGCTTTTGAGGATCAGGCAATAACCTGGCCATTTCAAGAACAAGGTGCGAGAGACCAAATTGCTCCACATGCGAAAGATACTCTGCAGCATTCATAACACCTTGACGGTACTCCCCAGAGATCTCTTTAAATGTAGTGTACCTATCCTGATCCATTCCTAATGCAGTCCGCATTCTTCCAACCAGGGATTTATTTGCTGCACGAACATCCTCTACACTGTGCAATATCTGGCTGTTCACAAGTGGCTCTTGCCTTTCATTTCCAGCAGAAGCCAAACACAGCGATCCACTGATGGCAGAACTTGGGGTAGGCGTGGACCAACTTGGGGAGGCACGTGAACCAGACAGCATAGCTTGAGTGTTCTGGGCTAACTTTCTTAGCCCCTGCTGCCTTAAAGCAGCACTCCTGTTACTAGCGCCAGATAAAGGAGGGAATGACTCATCCCCTATCCTTGCAGCACTCCTTGCGCTCCGACTAAGAGCTGGTGCATACCTTGATTGCTCTGATACGGAAGGGAATGAAGCTTCTTGAAGAACACAGCCTATTTTTGCATCAGGGACCTCCTGGAGGGAAAGGGGAGAAAAGTATGATTGCCGAAATACAGAGTTTGTACCAGAGCTTTGGCCTGCTTCTGATGATTGTTCATAACTAGAGCAAATACTTAATGATCGCAAGGGGGCTGCAACAGAATCAACTTGACTTCCCAAAACACGGTCCACAGTTGCAATGCCATTATGCACAGACAGCGAGGTATTGTTAACAGCTCCAATAGAGCGAACATTATGCCTCCTACCTCTGCCGCGAGTATGCTCTTGCTCGCTCCAGTCTCTAAAATTGGTTGGTATCTGACAATGATCGGTAAAGTAAATTAATCTAATAAAACTGATGGTCATTTTATTCATCAATATGACTGATATTCATTTTATTCATCAATATGAAGATACAAGCATGACAATAGTTAGAAGTGTAGGCTTAACACAAGAGGGGGAAATGAGGCAGTATCATGTGTACACCTGGAGTGCAGCATTTGTCTGAGCTTGAGATATGTGCTCCCGATGCTCCACAAAATTATGGCTCTGGAAGAAACAAAAAGAAAATGTAAGATCAACTAAGCATAAGCATGTGTCAAGAACTAATCTGGTGACATGTTCAGTGAATGCGAGTGAAATTTTGTTTTACTTGCCTTCAGCTCTGCTTCACTTTGGAAGACAACGAACTTCTTCTCCAAGCATCCTTCATCCTCACAGAGGAAATGATCTCTCCGAAAATGCATCTGATTACACACAATCATTGTGTTAAATTGTAACATCAAATTTAATACAAGTGTGACATTGAACGCTGTAGCATCTAGAGTAAAATGGAACTTGAAATTTAATACAAGTGTGACATTAAACTGTCACATAAGATTCAGGCACAATAAAAAAAATCCAGGGGTGAAAATAGATCAGAAACACGGATGGACACCCGAAATGAAATCATGTTTATATCCATAATAAAAATGCTAGCAGGACATGGTTCCACTTTTGAATAGATAGCCAATAAGTTATTGTCTAGCTTAACTGCATGGGCATGAATTCCATCTAAGAAAGTGATGTGACTCCAATTAAATCAACATGTTCATCTATAATGTTGATGGTACAAGCAGAAAATATACCTTATAAATATAACACAAAAAAAAGATTGAACATACAAATCTTATTCAAAATATTGACTTATTTGAACATGGATACGAATCTCTCTAACCCATGCAATATTTTGAATGCCTGCTCCCATATCTTTCTAATATAAAAGTTGTTGCTGGATTCAATGTTTACAGGAATTGTATGTTGGTTCAACCGCATAGCATTTGTATCCATTTTCAGCCTAAATCTAAGATAGTTCCTATTTTGACACAAGCATGGCAGCTTGATATATCATACCTCTAAGTCATCATAGTTCCTGAAATAATCAGATTGTACACAATGTTGCCTGTAAACAATCACAAAGTCAGTGATAACGTAATTTTCTACTTATGCCCCAGCTAATATGGTAATGGTTATAGACTACCTCTGACATATGTGGCAAGAATAATGTTCTCTTGTCATATGTGTATATAGTTCATTCTCTCCGTAAAATGGGCTTTTACAAAACTCGCACATTGGGTGCCCTACAAAACCACTGCGCTCAACTTCTGAGCCATCCACCTCTGAATCACCAGTTTTTATATGCTGATTTAATTGAGACATTGTATAAAGCTTCTGCTCGCAAATAAATACCTGCTCAAGACAACAAACAGTTCAGGAACCTACTGCATAAAGCACAAAATTGTGGAATACAATGTACTTCCATTAAGGAGGCTACAAGCAAGCATTTGAATGTTTGATCATGATAATCAGTATGTACATTCAAATGTATTTTTACACTACTGAATAAAAGGAAAAGATGCACACATTTGACAGTTACATCCATCATGCCAAACATCAGTAGCAGTAGGTAACATGTCAAAACATTTAATCATTGTCCATCAGGTTGAAAAATACCATGCAGCACCATGGCGGATTTTGGTGGGGCTTGCTCCACATTCATATAGGAAATCAATGCTAATTAACTATACTATCTCAGTGTTCTCCTAAGTCCTAGCTAATTTAAGCAGGTCAATGTCAACTGCTACTGATAAAATATCCATTTGTGCGCACAAAGTTCCAAATGTTACATTGTTATGAAATACGAACTATCTAATTCATTGTCTATTGGCATCTCATGTTAACACACTGAAACATTGAAGTGCCAAAAAAGTGAGGGAACCGACAAGTTTAAAGAATTTGGGCTATTAGACATAACCAACAAATCTAAATACAGGATGTTTACCATGGTCCTAATGACATTGAATTATATCATCCATTGGTGGATGAAAACAACAGATGAAATCATGAAATGTGTTGTGCACAAGTACTGCATTCTGCTAGCAGAAAATGAATAAGCTCAAAACATACCAAATAGTACGTGCATTGCTAGATGACAACAAAGAAATATATGCCAAAGCACTAGTTTGGTTTTAGCTAAGCTGTTGCTGTGTAACTGAAACTTATGGCACTATGCAACAGCGGGACCTAAGAACTATTATATTAATCAAATATGACAAGGAGATTCCTGTCTTGTATGGATTTAGCATTGGGTATTAGGGAACTTAAAATAAGGATAAATTGACCATGCTGCACCTAAGTTATCTGACTAGCATTGTACAGAAGTACGGATATTACCAACAATCATCTTCACATTGGATAATATGATTAATCAGTTAGACCATCCATCAAACATCAAACTAGGTCAACGAGTTCACACTGAATCAGTTAATCGAATCCACAAGGAAATACAGCAAACTAGATCAGTAAAGTATCACTGACTTCAAAAGTTAGAACAATAGCTCCATATCTATTATTAGGCTATCAGTAACTTCACCTTCCTCCCCTCCAAGCAGAGGTCGCACATGTACAAGTAATGCTGGCTGAACAGATGTGCCTTGAGCTGCTCGATGCTCCGGAACTTGCTCTTGCGTTTCGCTTTGGACGCCTTACCGCCCTTCTCCCCCCTGTTGCTGCTGCCGTCACAAACACTGCACGAAAGCCGGCACATCGCACTTACCATCCTGTAATGGTCGGCGTCGTCGAACCACGCCTGCGTGCCCTCGTGGTGCCAGTACTCCCCTGCTTTCCCCTCGCCGACCGCGGCCGGAAGCGCCGAGAAATAGCCGATCACCCTCGTGCGGTCCCCCATTGCCTACCAAGCGAGAAATCACACGGCGATGAGGGCGTAATTCGAATTTTTAAGCGCGCGCGGGGGGGTGGATCGGGAGACGGGTCGGCGGAAAGCAAAGCGAAACCCTAGGGGGGCGCGCGGCGCGGACCTTGGTGGCAAAGACGGCGGGGCAGGGGGACATGCAGAGGCAGCAGCGGTCGTCGCGGAGGACGAAGCGGAGGCGAGCGACGCAGGTGGAGCAGACCTCGCGGTGGCCGCAGGCGCCGTAGGCCACCCACTCGAGCGGCTCCGCGCAGACGGCGCAGGCGTCGTCCATGTCGGGCTCAGCGGCGGGGGAACGTGGCGGAGAAGGCGGCGGAGGAGGTAGGTTGGGGAGGTGGAGGGGGAATCTACTAGAAGGTTCGAGAAGGCGGCGAGGAGGGGTGGTGGTGGGGGCCCTGGTCCGCACGCGGGGGAGGGGAGGGGTCCACTCGAGTGCACGACGCATTGGTGGCGCTGCTTGCTTGGTGGGCACTAGCGTGGGAGTGAGTTCCGAACTGCTGGCTCTGGCCTCTGTCGTACGCACGGGTTATTTTAGACCCGAGGAGCTGTACGGAACTGCCCAGTTTAGATAAGGATTAGTTACCATAAAAGTATAATAGTAAAGCTCATTATAGATTAATATTAAATTAAAAATCAATTTAGATAATAGCTATCTTTAAAGTTATTTCTAGATATTGTGCAATAAATATCTCTTCTCTCTTGTACATAAATAATTTACCTATGCTCTTGTGCAAAGTTAGCTACTAAATAAAATTCAGCTCTCTTCTTTTTTCTCATTCTTCCATATAAACCAAATCTGATATGTACATGCTCAGAGCCAGCTGAGGTGGCCTTACTGTATATGCTCTTGGGATTAAGTTGAATGTGGGGGTGTAGAATAGGACATTCTGGTGTTACACTTTTTATCTCTACTCTCTACTAATACTAGTCGATTGTTCGTGCATTGCAACGAAAACATAATTTTAATCAAATAATCAAATCATGCCATATGTTTAAAAATAAATAAAATTACACTCTTGAGTTCCTACGGGAGGGAGAAGCGGGTGTTAGCCTAGCAAGAGGAAGCAGATGTGGGCGGCAAGAGAGAGATTGTCATTGACAACGATTAACAAACTCTTATCATATTTTTTGGGCCTACAGTCTCATTAAAATAAAGAGCCCATAAATAAAGACAAGGCCTAAGGCTCATTACCTGGTTACGATTTCAATCAGAATTAAATTCAGTCACATGAAGATATTTTCGACCAGTGTACATAACACTTGTTGAAGATAAAAAAATATATCCTAATTACCTCGACCAGATATACACATACTGGTCAGAAACGATCCATTCAACCAACCTGACCAGCATACAGGTCGGGGATCGGGTAGTCTTCACTAGGGATAAAAGTGATCGCAGGATGTCTACCAACCCACTTAATTTAGCCCGCATCAAATATTAAGAGAACACCCACATCCCGCTTAATAAATTAAATGGTATTTGGCCTGCCAGCCCACGAAGTCTGCCTCCTCTGCATCAAGTGCGTTTGACCGTCGCCTCCTTCTGTCCTCTGCATCGTAGCCACATCGTGTCCGCCACCTCTTTCGCATCAAGTCCGCCTCCTCTGCATCAAGTACGCCTGACCGCTGCCTCCTCCCATCCTCCGCATTGCAGCCACATTGTGTCCGCTGCCTCCTCCGCATCAAGTCCGCCTCCTCCTCCGCATTGTAGCATCGTCCTCCGCGGCTCCGCATCGCTAGGGTTTCCACCTCCTTAGGCTTATCGCCTCCTCCGCATCGAGCTGAGGGCTCCGTATCAAGCTAAGCTGCCCCCGCTCGAAGGCATCTCCGTCGTCGTCACCAGTGGCATTGGCCTAGAGATCGCCAGGTCGTTCTATCCCTCTGACCCTCTCTCCTGTCTTTCCCTTCTTCTTCCTATTCTTGCACTTCAAAAGTCTTGCATGATATAAATTCACCTTAATATCCAGATCTTGCTGTGCGACTTTGTTTAATAAACAATAGGCGACTTTGTTCATTGAATCCATATATTATTCAATGAACAAATAGGCGCTTGTTCAATAGGCGACCTTAGTATCCACTGGTGCAAAGTCTTCCTATTGTTAGGCAAGACTTTCTATTATGATAAAAGTCTTTCTATTGACTTTGCTCATGTCGGTCCAATTCCTGTGAAGTAGGCAGCTAGATCAAATTTTGTTCCAGAAATTTTATCTCATTTTATCTTTTTTGGGGTTTTTTTTGTAGCGGTTTGTGGACTTGTGGGTGCCGCATTGACCCGCATAACCATTAGCGGGCTACTGCACCAGCCCGCATAAACGTTGACAGACTATGCGAGCAAGTGCTACAGTGCCCACGAACCATCCCACCTTCATCCTGAGTCTTCACCCCGATCTAGTCTAGGTCAGGAAAGAAGTTACATCCGCATAAAACAAACGTGCGGAGGACACTTTCTCTGACAGTCACAAACAAACGTTTGGAAGTTAGTTCTTACGAGGAGACATCTCTTTGTCAAAAACCACCTTTTTGACGAGAAGACGCCTCTTGACAAGAAGACACATTTTCGTAGAAAGACACTTCTTAGGCCCTGTTTGTTTCGGCTTAGGCTTTTTGGCTTAATGAGCTTTTAAGCCGTCTGCTTTTAAGCCAAGATATGATGTTTGGTATCCTGGTTTATTAATGGGCTAAATGGTATATCTTATAGATGAAAAGTCTAAAATACCCTAAATGAGATGGGGGAGGAATTCTCGATTTATATATGATGGCATTTGGTGGGTAATTTTGGAGACTTTTAGTGGCAAAGGGTTATTTAATTCAAAAAAGCTCAAAAAAAGCTCCTCTTATCTGGCTTTTGGCTTATAGTTATATAGGGACTTTAGGCTTTTTTAAAGCTCGGCTTAACAGCCGATCGTTTGGTTCGGCTTAGGCTTTTTGCCTTTTAAACTGATGAAAAAGCCGAAACAAACAGGACCTTAGAAGATGGCAAACTGCCACCCATTCGTATGCTATAAATAGTGGGCTTCCACAAGGACTCAAGACAATGAGATTTAAGATTAAGAACACGAGATTGAGATTAGTTTCTTATTTCTTCCAAAATACAATCAGTTGTAACTCAATAAAATACTATCCCTATTTTTCTACTGTTTTCATTCTTAATTATTAAATAAAGATAATCTAAATTATATTCATAAGTTCGATCTAGAGACCCCAGATCTTAAACATCGATAGAGGTGATATTAGTTTTCGTTTTATCCCGTAGTTCATATGTTAACTTGCTGTTTTTCTTTAAAGAAAAGGAAAGGGAGCTCGGACGACTAGCAGGCACTTCACAGAAGCAGAGATTACTCTGGAATAAGGGTAAAGATGACCCACAACTAGCGCTAAATAAAAGCAGCCCGCACAAAGGAAGATATTACTGCATCATGGAACTCAGCAGTGAAATTCTCCAATTTTATATATCAATCTGAAGCTTCGCTTACACAGCTTATTGAACAAAAGAATTCCATTCAGTCCATCAAACAATCAGCACAATACCCTAATTGAGTTAGTGCCCGGGCAAATTAGCCAGGTAATGTACATGGAACAACATTGATCACGCAGGCAGTAATGGGATGAAGCTTGCGATCCAGGAACTACTGATATACCAATGCAAAATTTAACAAACAATCTTGTGGGTTGGTAGAGCTGATGTGCACAGAAAGCATAGGACCTTTTCCAAACTTGGCCCTAATCTTAGTCTGCTGCCATAAATGGGTCGATATCACCGAGATCAGCAACGAGGAGCCGCGAGTCTTCTGACTCGCCTTCTTGTGTGAAATATGTAGGGAATGGCAGCAAAGCTGTGTCAGGTTTCTTGTAAATTGAATCCTTAACAAAAACAAAGCTACCTTGAGGACCAGGAACCTGCAAAGTTAACAAGAGAATACATGGCATGCATATCACAAGCTCTATACTTCAGCAAGATATACTGTGGAGTAGAGATGGAATTACCTGGCCTCTCAGATACAGCAAATTCCTGGCAGGGTCTATTTGGTAAACCCATACATTTTTCACAGTGCGTTGTACACCACCCATGCGCCCAGGCATCTTTCTGTTTTTGAAAACCTGCAGTATTATTACAGCCATGTTATCCATTGTATATGCAAGACAATCGGCTGCAGTGATGCTTTCTGGTACACAACTACACATTAACGACTTCACCAATTCATTACAACCAACAGCTCAAGTCTACAAACTGGCCATCACAGTTTAAACCAAGTGCATTTCTTTGTGCTATTTGATATGGAAAATCTTGTGTTCAGCCCAAGCATGGCACAGGAAGACTTAAAGTGGCCCCACTTCCCACCTGAGGAAACTTCCGACAAGAAAAAACTCAAAGTGTTGCACATTCATCTTCAGTGCTCTCCGACCCATGCGGGAAGGTTTCCCATCACATGACTCACCACATGGAAAGCATCAGAGAAGTAGCTTCCACACACAAGCTCTACCTCGACAATGCTGTATTATTAGAGAAATGATCAAGTGAATTTTCTTTTGCTACAAACATTTACCAAGTCACTCACCAGTTACCAACCTCCATTAGGATCCCCTCTTGAGAAAAAAAAAGGTGCATTCATATCAGGACTACAAAGAATCTGAGAACTTCCCTTAAAGCACTCAAGAAGTTCGTTGTGGTAAATACAAAAAAGCAATGTTATTGTAGTTGGGATGCTGCTAGCAAGTGGTATATTGTAAGCAGAGGCCAGCAGTAGGTGGTAAGCATGAGGTAAAATTAACAACGTTATTGTATGTATCTAGATTTAAATTTAGTTTTAGGAGGTAAAATTAACAGCCCTATTGTATGTATCTAGATTTTAGTTCATTTCTAGGAAGAAAAATAATCTGTTCATTAAAAAAAAAACCAAGGGCCTAAATGAATTAGCTGCAGTCTCACCGTTGCTGCATGCTGTTGTATTACCTATTACCCTTTTTTAACTGTTGAGATTTTTTCTAACTAATAACTACATCAAGAAGTTCTAATCCTGATTGAACGAATTTCAAGCCACTGTAAGCCAAGAAAGCTAAAAGCATCTGGGGGCACATTTTATTTTTCATGAGAAGCATTAGCCCATGGGCTTTATACATGTATACATGCATCTCCAGTGAAGGCCTTAGTCAGATCTGAATGACAACATAATAAAGTGTTTATTTAACAAACTTCTGAAGACACTGCAGTCTTAAGGAGACACAATCATGTTTTGGGTAAATATACATAGTGCTGCTAATTTAACAGATTCACACTATATACTACTCCCCAAGTAACCATTAACAAAAGAGAGAAGATGCAAATCTTCTTACTATTATGAACAATGCAAGAGGCCATCCTATTATCACTTACCGATTAAAGGTGAAAAATAGTGCCGCTACTGGATTATTTAAACAAGGACTTATCTACTTAATCAATTCAAGCAACAGAAAACAACTTGCAAATAATACTTAACATCCGTAATTGATCCTGTTACAAGGATGAGTAATCAGGCAAAACCAAACTGCTGCCTATTCTAATGGTAACATGGTATGTACCATGCCTCTTTTGAGAACAGGGTGCATACCAATTATTCAGTGCATGGATGTTATGAGTTATGACATACCCTTCCAGGAGCATCTCTTTGACCAGTAGAACCGATGCTGCGATGTGATAAAGAAGCACCATGTGATGCAGGCATCCCACTAAAACCATGTCTTTTCATCCCACCCTACAAGAGTAAAAATGGTTAGAGAATCGATGCATATTGATTGTCAACATAATTGGTTTATTCTAAAAAGGAAAGTACCATCGTAAAAAATCAGCACAAATGACAGTTCTAATATTATGAAATTGTGTGTTTGCTTGCAGTAGTAAATAGTAATGTAAAATTAATCTGGAAAATTGAAAATCATCCACAACTTGGATTAACATGGCACAGAAGTCCCCGGAGCTATTGTAAGAACTGGCCATTTACCAAGTACTGGCCTTGCCAGTTCACGAAACCTCTATACATAACCCTTTTTCCTCATCAAGTGGACAGACAACACCAACTTAGAAAGAGGCAAAAAAGAACTGCTATCCTGCCTCCTCTCTGTCTTGACCCAACACATTCTTCTTTTTTATATGTTAAGCCTTCATGGAAAAAACTACTACAAATCACAAGAGACAACGAGGCTATAATAAACAATAGCCTTTTAAAATAAGAAAAATAAAAAAGTATCAAACTTAAAAGAAGGTTAAAACATCTTCATCAATTTATTTGGTCATCCATATAAATGTACTATGTTTTGTGAGTACCACCAATATATTATCTCAGTTTGCATATTCTAACAATAATCAGCAACACAGGCCATGTTTGCTTTGATTATTATAAAGTCACACATAGAGCCACAGCAACTATTACTATTATTATTATTGTTGTTGTTGTTGTTGCCACTTTTTAAAATCAAGGGATACCTAGGAACTTATGATGTATGCCATGCAGACTCACAAAATTTTAATTCCCATTTCTTTAGCTAATTAAACGGAGGTGTTGCTGGAAGAAACTCATGCATCAACCATGGCGATGGCAATTCCTCAGCAACTTTACAATAATGTTGGGCACTGTTTCAAAATAGTGAAGTTCATAGACAGAGATAGGAAAGAAAAACATACTGCAAAACCTTTCCCCTTTGTGATTCCAGTGACATCCACGAACTGTCCAGGCACAAAATGGCGAACCGTGATGGTTGTCCCAACAGGAATAAGTGCATCCTCAGTAACAGGAAACTCCTTTAGTTTTCTCTTAAGAGGAACTCCTTGTGCTCTAAAGTGGCCCGCTTCAGGCTTTGTTAGATGCTTTTCCTTCTTTTGGCCTGCCCCAAGCTAACACATACCAGGAAAAGAGTTTCAGAAGTTAGCAATATAGTTTGCAATATAAAAGGAAACGGAGTAAAGGATCAAAGCCAAAGATCAAGGAATGTGTTGTTCTACTAATTTGTCTGAACTTACCAAATAAACTTAAGATTCAGATCAATAAGAGACAAAACTAAGACGGTATGTTTCTTGACTAGTGTGTCTGGCTGTCTGCCAGTGTTTATGAACAATTCATGGTAGGGTGGGCAGTCATCTGCAATATAGAAACTGCATGACATGTACTTATCAATGCCAAAACGAGAGGGTTAATCTCTAAACAAGTAGTTACAGTACAATCAATTTAGGAAGCGGTGAACCTACACAACCCAATATCATGATTCTTGAGAAAGTATAATGGTGAAAGCACAGGAAGAAAATTATGTGCCAAGTTTTCGACACATTTGTCCTAGCCACCACCATGGGGGAGAGACGAGGGCAGAAAATTGCTACATAGGATTGGTTGCAAACTTATAATAAACCTACCTAGCTTAATCATCAGCTAATATCCAGATCTAGTGAATTACCAACCAGGCATGGGTGAGCCTTTACTATGCCACCAAATACACCATTTCACGTCTAGATCCAACCTTAATCATCTGGGACTGGCAGGCCAAAAATCTCGCCCCAAAGGCAGAAAACACTCCCGTTGCTTTGCGTCTAACAAATGAGTAAAACCAACACTACTTTCATCGTGGTCCAGTGCTTCATTTTGCAGTGAAACGAATCAAACGATCCAGTAGCTCGCGATACCATCAAACAAGTTTCGCACAGAGATCACATTTTCGAGGCACCTGCAGCGCGAAGAACCCCTCCTTCTCGGCGGTCTTGACCTGGCAGACGACGTTGTCGTCGACCCAGAGGACGGTGATGGGCACCTTGGCGCCCCATTTGTCCCACATCGCCGACATGCCGCACTTGACGCCCATCAGGCCGGTCCGCCGCGAGTCCGGGCCCATCACCCCGGCCCGCGCCTCGATGATCCGGCCCCCACCCTCGACGCCGCCGCCTCCGGCGTCGTCGTCGGGGTGGGAGACGAGGGGCTCGGCGGAGAAGAGGCGGCAAGGGGGGAGGCGGGGGCCGGAAAGGGACAGGTGTCGGAGGCGCGCGACGAGGCCTCTCGAAGCGGCCGCCATGGCGGAGTCGGTGGTGCGGCGAGATGGGTGGGGGGGGGGGGGGGGGTTTACGCGACGGTGAGGAAGGTGGGTAGGGTTTAGTGAACTCGGAGGCCGTGGGAAATGGCCCAACTGAGCGGAGCGCACACACGGGGCCCCACTTGCAAGTGAGATTGTGCCTTCTTCATGCTCTCTCTCTCTCTCTCTCACACACACACACACACACGGGGCCCCACTTGCAAGTGAGATTGTGCCTTCTTCGTGCTCTCTCTCTCTTTCTCTCTCTCTCTCTCTCTCTCTCTCTCTCTCTCTCTCTCTCTCTTGTGCGAGGTTCCATATAAAAAAAAATCTTTGAAGGAACATCAAATTTTCTTTGAAATGCTTCTATGTATAATGTATGTAGTGTACTATCTTTTTTCATGAACTTGTAAAAACTAAAATGGTGATCTGTACTCTCAGTTGTTGCTGGCACCTTTTACCATGATGTTGATTGCATTCTGTAACATATAATAATCTGGGGAAAATTAGTTCAATGGCACATTGGTGATGCTCAGTATTTACCATTTTACCAAGCCACAAACTTCAGAGTTCAAGAACCGGTATACACAAGAAGTCAACAAGCACGCACCAAATACCCTAATTTCAAACCAAAACACAGTTTTCATTCCGGAATTCCTTTAGAAAAATGTCACAAATCACCAGTACATTTGTTGATTCTTTGAAAAATCTTCTGTACCTGTGACAGATAGGGTTGTGATGCAATAGCTCCGGCCTCCGTGCATGACCAAGCAATCCGTGGATTAGGATTTGAGACAGCCGACGCCACATTGGCTTTTTAAGAAAAAAATTGCATGACATCATTGTGAGGGCCCTGAAAATTTTGTTAAGCAAATGTATTAGTTAAATCTCTAATCAAGTCATTAACATGTAATTAAGGGAATTTTTCGTATTTAATACAAGATTTGACCGGTATCCACAAAACGATACAACACTTTCGCATATTTACAAAAAGACCCATTCATACCCGGAATTTCAAATTCTGAATATGACGTATTCGGTTTGCTAGATCTCGGGTATTGCATTAAAACCAGGTATGGGTTTGTTTATTAGTCAATACCGTGCAAATAAGCAAAAAGGAAAAAAAGAAAAGAAAAGAAAAACCGGGTATGGGATTTTTTTTTTTTAGTCAAAACCGTGCAAATAAGAAAAAGAAAAAACCCATACCCGATTTTTCAAAAACCGAGTATAGGGTTTGTTTGTTTTTTGGTTAGTCAAAATCGTGCAAATAAGCAAAAAGAAAAACCCATACCCGGTTTTTCAAATTCCGGTTTGGGGCAAAAATGCAATACCTGATATCTAGCAAACCGAATACGCCATACCTGAAATTTGAAATTCCGGGTATGCATAACCGGAATTTCAAATTCTAAGTATGAGTAGGTTTTTTTGTAAATACGCTAAAGTGTTGTATCGTTTTGTGAATACGGGTCAAATCTTATATCAAATACGAAAATTTCCTGCTATTAAGTCTTCAACCAGTGTATTAGTATGCATAAGAAAGTAGAAAGACCACCATTGCCAAGAATTATTAAATGACCATTTTGCCCTTAAAGCATTAAGCAACCAGTGAGTGAACTAAGGGCAAAAGGGACTTTGTAGCTCAGAGTATAGATAAGATCATAGCTACAATTTCTCAGCCACCTTATAAACCGAGAGCAACCGAAGGCAAGCCACCAAAGAGCACACACAGCCATCCTTCCTCTCTTCAGCCACCCAACCGAGAGAGAGAGAGAGAGAGAGAGAGAGAGAGAAACCGAAGGCAACCAGAGGAGCTTGCCGAGGGGAGCTACCGACCAGGAGGAGGAGGTCGGCCACCTTGACCCCCCAGCTGAACCAAGTCGAACCCAGCCGAGCCAAGGAGAGGAGCAGGAGGGCAAGCTCGAGGAGCACTCGGCCACCCCTTCACCCGCAACCTCTCCTTCACCCGCAACCTCTACTTCCACCTAGAACTGAGACATTCCCTCCAGGAGCAAGTAAGCCAGTAGTAGAGTAGAGTAGAGTAGTAGTAGTAGTAGAGTAGAGTAATAGTAGCAGCAATAGAGTGCAGAAGGAGTAGATCGGGAAGAACATCGAATAGATCGGGCCAAAGACCCAAGTGATCTCAGATCTTGGCAGTAGGGGAAAGTTGTACGTGTACCTAGAGGTTCATCCCCGGATGAACACCGGCCTCATAGCATACACCATCCCATGGTGGACCTCATCAGGGGCGGACCCAAGGTCCGACTAGCTTGGGCCCGGGCCCGGGCTCAGCCCATGTAACAAACATCTAAATCTCATATTCACGCAACCTGACAAGTATAATCTTCAAATCAGAAACGAAAATATAGAGCCTAAATCTACAAGCTTTACTAGCATCTTGTAAAAAACATCCTAAATTGTATAAAAAATTAGCAACTAAAATTTAAATAGCTTTGAACTTGTTGTCATTCTTTAAGCGTGCCCGGGCTCTAAAGAATTCCTGGGTCCGCCACTGGACCTCATGATGTGCTCATCATAGACCCCCACAAACTTTACCTACATAGAAATCAATAGCCAAAACTTGAGGTCACAATAGCAAGAAACCCTAAATCCAAACCCTCAAAAGCAAAGCCCAACTAGCCACAGCCAACCTCGAAACCCTAGAACCAACTAGTAGCATTAGAAGGGAGCCAGTAGGAGGCGGCTATCCAAGGGCTAGCCGGAGTCGAGAGTCTGCGGGTCGGTGAGCCGGCGCAAAGCTGACCCGGTGAGAAGAGAACCTAGGAGGGCTCGGTCCAGAGGGAGTAGAGAGAGGGCGAAAGAGAGGCAGGGAGGAAAGGCAGCAGGCGGCGCCGGAGGCCGGTAGGTCAGGGGAGGCGGAGGAATCGATGTCCGGTCAGGCTAGGAGTAGTAGGGAGAGCCGCTGAGGGAGAGGAAGAACTAGAGTGTGGGTCGAGAGGAGGAATGGAGAGGAGGCCGAAGGCCTAGTTTGCCGAAGAAAGAAAGAAAAGAAAGAAGAGAAAAAGAAAAGAAAAGAGAGAAGGAAAGAAGAGAAAAGAAAAAAAAAAGAGAAAAGAGGAGTAGGGAAATTAGAAATAGGGTTATTCTTGTGATCTGTAATTATAATAGATAGATAGTCATTAGTCTAAAAATAAAAAGGGGCACTAGTTAAATGAGTAGTTCAAAATAAGAATTAAGCTGTCTTAAATTAATATTGCTACTATTAAAAGTGGTTAGACACCATGAATCATATTCAAAATTAATATGTTATATTTTTCAGGACAAGAACTGAATCAATCAGACCACCATCTCTAGCTTTCGAGTGAGAACGATTATACCAATCCTAGGCAAGTTCTTTTGATCATGTTTTATTAAATGTTTTCTAATGTTTTCATTAAATACTTCACTGCATGGAAAATTTATGTTGCAATTAAAACCTTAAATTGGATGCGGATGGATAGTATAGTTGAAAAATGGATGGATGGATGGATTGGTAATTGATTTAGTATTGGAATGGTTTATTGAGTGAATGGATGAGTTGGCGTATATTATTATGGTGGGATGGTGGGTAGAGGGTGCTGATGAGTTGGGAATAGCCGGCGGGGTCCTCTACATATGGTTATGATATAAAGATGAACTACTGACACTCGGGTAATGAGCCATATTACAGCAACAAACCATAGTGTGTGGAATTGATCAGAAAAGGTTGTCCTGGAAAGGTATTATGATTTCCACATTGGTGGTTAAGTAGTTAACTAGGAGTGTGAAGTTGGATATGACGAGAGTCCCAATGATGAACACAAAAATCAGCTACCGTTAATCAGACACTATATTTAAAGCCTAGGTGAGTATTAGTGCTTCTACGGTAGCATGGTACAACTGGTATGCTGAAGGTAGTGGGGAACAGTCGAGGATACCACTACTCTTGGCTATCGGGGTTGGAGATCAAATACTGGACTAGTGATAAACATTCTAGGGCCTCACGGGATGGGGTCATTATGGGCAAAGTAGTACAAACCTATGCAGGGTTAAAATCATAAATTTATGCCTGTCTCCTGGATTGAAGACTATGGAAGCTAAGTCTTCCTCTTATACGAGTGCTAGTAGCATTTTTGGATAAGTAAAATCAACACAACATTCCTAATAAAACTCTAATTTTATGAAAGATGGACTAATTGATACGAGTGCTAGTTTTTAATTATTGTTTTGTTGCAACACTCTGAACACGGTATACTAATTGATAAAATATCGGGTGCTCTTAATGTTTTGATTAGTTAGTATACCAAAATTCATGTAATTAATATAGTGTAACTACATTAAAGCTGTTATTTACCCTTGGCTAATTACGAGGGTCGTCACAATCATTCAGATGACGAACAAATTGCAAGTATTCTAATGGCCAATGGATGTATGAGACACAACTTAAAATGTATTCTCACGACACATATTATGAAGTTTACATAACAACACTGTAGGAAGAAACAGTCTCAACTGCCTCCGTTAATGCCTCATGCCTGGCTGCCTGGGCAGCACAAGTAATTTTACCCGATGAACAGCATTACAGGACTGATGATTCAACAGGTGAAAGCAAGATATCCCAAATAAATTCGACGAGGCCATACACATTGGCTTTATGAAACGCAGCATCCACCATTCATATGATCTGATTTTCAGTGACATTAGCGTGATCAAAGCATGAAATCAGATAGTTATGTTATGTGACGTTCAGAGTGAGCTGAAGCCATCATCCTTCAGGTCTCAAGGAAACGAAGCTCCACCATCGCTTCCTGATGCTTCGGAGAAAACCAAATTGTGGCCTTTGCTGAACCCAGGACCTTCAGAGCCCAATCAATAGCAAAAACTGAGTCATCTACTCGAATCAAATGGTCCTGTCTTCTTGGGTCAATGGCAACTGAGGATTCAACACGAAAACTGAAGGGCCCAGCTATCTGTGAAGAGAACAAGGAACAGCTTTATTACATGCTAATTAGAAGTTTCCTATGATATCTTCCTACACACTATAATCATATTGTCCAGTTAACTTATCTGCATGGAATATATTGAAGGCAGGCAAACAAAAATAAACGGCCAAAAAGGTACTAAGCAATACTGATTCCTAAGTTCTAGGAAGCTGATACCATCTAATACTACAATAAAATCCATCAGCAATTGGCTATGCTGAATATGATCATACAAATGTTTATCATCTACCCTGTGACATTTTAAGTCATAAGCACCAGGACTTGCATCAAACTACAATTACAAGTCCTAGAATCATCTAACATGTAACAGCTAAGAAGTTGGGGTTCCATATCTAAGCATAGCCTAGTCGCACTAGATGACATATTGACATGATTAAGCATAGCATTCATTTGCATTAGATTATTTACATACTATATTTCCCTAATACTTGTTAGTCCCCAGTACCTCAATTTTTTTGTGCGCAATAGTTTGACATACAACTGAAACAATAGGAAAGAAGTTGGGGTTCCATATCTAAGCATAGCCTAGTCGCACTAGATGACATATTGACATGATTAAGCGTAGCAATCATTTGCATTAGATTATTCATATACTAGATTTCCCTAATACTTGTTAGCCCCCAGTACCTCAATTTTTTTGTGCGCAATAGTTTGACATATAACTGAAACAATAGGAAAGATGCCAACACCACAAACAGCAGTCAGAAAATCAATGGTAACTGGTAGTTACTGGATGTATCATGCAGTGCCGAGATTTTGTAAATAATCTGATTTAGTAATTAAAAAACCACTAAATAGGGTTACTTATCCTAAATTAAGCATGATTCGTGTCAACTTTGGATAAGCTTCGCATTATTTTTTCATATAAATATATTTCACAGTATGTCTCAAAAAAAATATCATAACGTTCTCGATATGTGCTTCACCTCGAAGGTCAAACCAGTTGATTCAATTTGGTTTTAGTTGATTTGATTTCACAGTATGTTAGCGCTGAAGGCAACTAAAAAATGATATCATATGTGGTTCTGTAGCAGCAGCATCCATCCTCCTAACCAATATGCTTATTGATTTTTTAAAAAACTAATACCTAAATAACTAACATATTCTAGGTCACCAAGCAACTTTTTCTAAAGAAATATCAATAATTTAGACATGTATGTTTTTTGTATATAATAGCATACCACCAAGGCACCAACTTATTCTATCCTGGTGGAAAGTGACGAAATGATTAAGCTCTTCAATAACTTGTTTATTTATTATGATTTACAATCTTGATTAATCAAAATAGCAATACATGTTGGAAACCTTAGGGTTATTGGCGATTTTGAAATGATTTGACAATTCAAATGCAAAAACAAAGAGTAAAGAGATGACATGAATTTATGGCATGATATTCATGTTTATACAAAATGACCTTCTAGTTCCAGGTATCAGAGCACAAGATGAAACAAAAGAAAATTATGATTCACCTGTTGTTGAAGAGACACAATCGCATCTGGACAAACATCACAGAATGTCTCTAAATCAGGTCTTCGAGAGAAGAAGAAATCTTGCGCAAGACGAGAAGCACCACGTAAGAACAACGATCCTGAGGATATATCTAATCGGGCACTTACCCTTGTCAAATCAAGGAAAAGCCTCTGAAAATTTCCATGTTGAGCTGTAAAAGTAACAGAAGCAAAGAGGTCTGCAAAGGCAGCGAACTTCTTCCTCTCGTCAAACACTCTAAAGGCACTGCTTTTTTGTGTTTCATCTTGCACAGACATTTTTTTTGAACAATCCCCCAAAGAACCACTGACTACTGCACCTGAATGAAGAAAAGGAAGTAGAAATCAGTAAAGTATTTGTTGATGACAACCTGTAAATATAATATAGGGCAACAAATTTAAAAAAATAGTCAATTATCGTATCCATGCACTATAGATCTTCGTGATTCATAAATGGAAAGTTGGAAATAATAGGCAGTAAACCATACAGGACAACCACATTGTTCATGATAATATACTCATAGAAAGTGCACAAATTATTGACTTACAAAATCTCGTGATACATCAGAACACTTGGAATGAGATGAATTAAATTACAATATATTCTTGAAACGTGACAATAAAGAGCACAACAAGTCATGTGAATGAAAATGTTTCAAAAGCAGCTAGGAGGGCAACAACAGAACCTCTCTAAGCAAGTAGATGCAAAGAATTTTTCTCAAAAGAAGCCTACACAATGAATTGCTCGAGCTCAAAGACAGGTTTCTCTAGTAGAAACCTGTAGTCAACACTCAATATTAAATCAAAGCTGGACTCTTACCAACGATCCCAGTGAATGAAACATGAGGATCCGAAAGAAATACATCATATGGTTGAACCATTTTTAGCTTATCTTCTTTTTTCCTCCAAACATCAATGCTTTTCTTGATGGAGATAGCTGCTTTAGCGCATAATCCAGGTAGCAGAGCGACAGGAAAATTATTAGTTTCATCACCACCAAAACATTTTGGCTCCCCACTATTCTGCTGCAACAATAGATGATAACTCAAACCAGAACTGGAGCCAACTGAAGCAAAGTCAGCTGATAATGATAAAGGCACATCCCAATACGCCCCCTTTTTATCAACAAATAATCCAGGCCAAGATGCTTCTAATGTAAGATTTTGATGAGGAAACTGCAAACAGTAAAGAATTGTTTAGTCATCCAAGCATTCAGAAACAGTAAAAGCCACCGTTATTTAAGTAAATTAGTCATTCCCAAAAAAGAGAAGGATGAAAAGTTTCATACGCCGGTCACACCTTATTCATGACTAGATGTCCTAATCAACATACAGGAACAAAATGTGTTTTTATTGGGAAACCACAGTGCAAGTAACAAGAATACCCTCAAATAGCTAACTATATACCGAATAGCTTAAGAGCGCCCAGATGTTTTGCCTTGTGTTGAAATATCGCTTTGCCTCGATCCCCCTTCTTGATATTGTACAGCTCCAGCAGCAAAGTGGTGTCTGGTGTGATCAAGAGTTCCGTGCCTACACCTAGAGACATAACATCATGCAGCTGCTTTTTTATATCATTGGACCAGGAGACCCCTTCTTGCCAATTTGATAACTTCTCTTTCACGACAGCCACGAGCTTCTCTACATGAAGCTGCTCCAAGACAGTAAAAGACCTGCACAGATTACACCAAGTTGTTAGTGGACATGAGTTTCGGACAGATGCCTCTTACACATGAAGTGAAATTTGCTACAAAGGCATGAAGTGAAATTTGCTCCAAAATCATTGAATTAGACAGTCCCTCTCCCTCTAAGCAGAAAAGGTTGAAATAAATGGAAACAGTAACCAAATTCAAAGCATTTAGGAATAAATCTACTGCTCATGTTGTAGATTACACCAATCTCAAGCCCTTCATGGTGTATCACCAGATAAACATCCTAGATCAAATCCAGAAGTACCTCGAATAGACTGCACGAAAGTACACAACAACCATTGCTCCTTGACGCCGGAGCTATATAAGATTGTAAACCACATTTTACTACCTAATAACCGCGGCAACCTTTGCGCTAGCAGCGCAGATATGTAAAGACGAGCGTTTTTGGCGGGATTCACAGTGAGTGCAGTGAGTTAAGAGGGGTTAATTACAAGTTATCTGCGAGGTGGAGGAGGTGAGCGTGGTGAAGGGAGAGGCGGGCGCTGGAGGCGGAGAAGGAGGGGATGAGCGGGGAGGCCATGAAGCGGTGGAGGAAGTCGAGCTGCTTCGTGCGGGTGACGCGGGGGCCCCGCGAGAGGCCGAGGGGCAGCGGGTCGCCGGGGACGGGGCGCGCCGTGCCCTCCATCGTCGCCGGGGCCTCCACGTCCAGCTCCCACCGCCCGTCCCCATCCGTCATCCATCGCATCCGCCGCAACATCGCCGCCGCCGCCGCAACTCTCGTCCCCCCGCTTCCGCCGGGCGGCCCTTCTTTGAGCTCTTTCGCTTTTGCGTCGGTCTGTGCAGCTGTTGGGCGTGGAGCCGCCGACGACAGGGCGACGAACCACGCAGGGTGGAGGATAGCGAGTTGCTAAATTCACAAAATTTAGGGATGTCGATTGGATTAATGGATACGGATTGTAGAACAAGAGATTTTTTTTTTTGAGAATTGATTATTCGCCTCATTTTAGTGGGTGTAATTGATTATTTACTTCGCATCTGACACTGACACGTGGGCTCAAGATTCGCATGTCAATGAAATATTATGAGGCAAATGATCTTGACATAAGTAAATAAAGATAAATCATGGATTATTCAAAAAAAATTTATTCCTGCTAGTATTATTCTATAAAATTTTCATGAATTTACTTGTTTTCAAACGGGGCTTAAATCCACAAACCTCTCATGGAAATACTCCACGTCCAAACAGGGCACTAGGAAGATACTCCTTCCTATTTCCAAATTTAAAATTTAGCCCTTTTATTTTCGTGATTTCCTTTTTATTCGATGCTTTAGAACCTGCGCACTAAAACTATATAAAATAGATTATGAATATGTTTGAAACTATCATGATTGGACATATAAAAACTATAATACTAAATTTGTTGTTAAAATTAATTCTATAATATAACAATTTTATTAACCTCAAACAATAGATAATAATTACAAAAAATGTTATGGTAAAAATGGCGTCCTAGAGATCGGGGAAAAACAGTAACATTAAATAAAAAAGAAAGAAAGGAATAGTCGACAATAGACCTAAGCATCTTCTAAGAGATTGCATCTCATCATGCATGGCAGTCATCTATCATTCTGAATAATTAGAAGAGATAGCATCTAAATAAGTTAAAGGTTCTGCAATAACTTCAATTTCTTCTGTCATATTCAAACAATAAGCAACAACATTGGCTCTTCAATCAAATATCTTAGTCTTATGTATTGGCCTCGTCTCTTTATCCACTGCAAGAGAACGTTGCGTTAGCGACGCAATAATAGTAGGAACTTCATTTATATTTTTCTTTTTGGCTTTTGATATAGTTCCTAAATCAATAACATGCTCTATAAACATGCTTGATTTATGTGGCTTCTCAACGTGAACATCAACGGGTGATTTATCATACAACATAGCAAATTCATCAAAGGTAATACTTTTGCTAATAACCACCTTTTTGGTTTTAGGATTCCACAATTTATATCCTTTCACACCAGGCTTGTGACCAAGAAAAATGCATTTAACAGTTCTAGACTAATTTACCATTATTAATACGAGCAGAAGCAGGACAACAAAAAAAATTCTTAAGTTTGAATAGTCTGCTTTAGACCTAGACCATAATTCAATCAGAGTATTCTTATTAATTGTTAGGTTGGGTGACTGATTAATCAAGCAACAAATAGCGGAAGTGGCTTCAGCACAAAAATTCCTAGATAATTTAGAGTTAGACAACATGCAACATATCTTCTCTATGATGGTTTTGTTGATATGTTCGGTCACACCAGTTTGTCGAGGAGTACCATAGACGATGTAATGTCTCACAATGCCCTCTAATTTGCATAAAACTTCAAATTCTCCATAATATAACTTCAAGCCATTGTTTGTACGCAACTTTTTGACATGTTTGATAGTTTGTCTTTCAATCATAATTTTTCACTCCTTAAATATCTTGAATACGTACGATTTGTGTTTGACATAACACGCCCAAACTCTTCTGGAGTAATCATCAATCATGGTCAACATGTAACTTGCACATTCAAGCACGGAACGTGGGACTCTACCCATAAATCAGAGTGAATGTAATCTAATGCTCTGTTTGTACAGTGAGTTGTAGTACTAAATTTCATTATTTTTGCTTGCCAAAAACACAATGTTAACAAAACTCCCAACTTATCGATGCTTTAATCATCAAGAAATCCTCTTTTGCATAACTCTATTATGCCAACTAAAATTGTAGTTTTTTGCAGATGATATAGGTTGGCAATATTCACATCACCCTTTATAACAACAAGAGAACATTTAGAGACCTTCAGAACTCCACCTCTACCTGAATACTTGTATCCTTTAGCATCAAAAGTACTCAATGAGATAAGATTTCTCTTCAAATTCGAAATATGTCGAACATCCGACAATGTTCTAACAGAGCCATCAAATATCTTGATCTAGGTAGAAACAATGTCAGCAATCTTGCATGGTGAATTATCACCCGTCAACACAGATCTACTTAGCGTTGATTTATAGGTAACGAACCACTCACGATTTGGGCCTATGTGGAAAGGATATGCTGAATCAAGAATTCACTTATCACTGGTTTTGGAATCATCGGCAAATGCAACCATAACATCTATATCAGAAGCTTGATTAGTAAAAACGATGTCTTTAGCTTCATTGTCTTGTTGATTCTTCTTGTAATTATTATTCTCTCTTCGTGCTCTGCAACTTCCATCACTCGAATATGTTGTGACCATTTTTCTTGCAATATTTTGCATGACTTTCTGCTCTTGGACTTACATCTACCTCTGTATCTGCTTGAGCTTGTGCCTTTGGAATCAACATTTGAGCTCTTCTCGTGTTGTGTGTCGCGGACTGCCAAATATTCTGCATGCATACTTGGACTTTCACTGCATGCATACAATGCTTCATAAATTTCAATGAGAGTAAGATTATCTCGCTACATAGAATAGTATTTCTGAAAGTAGTGTACGCACTAAGCAACGAATATAGCAGAATAAGACCTACATCTTCATCATTGTATTTTACTCCATAGCTTTGAGGTCTACAATAACTTCTTTAAAGGCTACTATGCGATTCAACACTGATCTACTCTCCACCGTCTTGTAAGAATAAAGCTTATGCTTCAGATGTATCTTGCTGTTTAGATTATTGGTCATGCAAATCTGCTCCAACTTCAACCATAATGTGGCAGCAGGCATCTCATTCAAACAAAACTTAATAGATAAAGATGAATATGGGATATGTTACGATCTGTTGCTTCTCATTAGTGAACAGTGTCGTATACATCTTGTTGATCCCCAAAAGAACGTCATTCAAATCAAGCTGTGACAGAATAGTTTGTATCTTGACTTGCCATGGAGAAAACCTCGTATCTTAATTTGTGGCAAACAAATCATTGGATAGAGTCGCCAGAATAAACCTTGAGTGTGATAGGACGAATCTGCGTGTACCTACAATAAATTGTGACTTACTTGGTAGCCTTCTTCGCGTGTACATAGCAAATCATGTCTATGTTGGGAATAGTCCCATATCGAAAGTTGAAAGGGCTTGTACATGGTTTATAAGGATGAGAGAGCATCCCCTCATTGAGCTAGTTTTTTTGGTCAGATGATCTAAAAGACCTTGGCCCGCTACTCTAGTTAGGCCTGCGAGTGTACTGCAGCCCAACGATCTGGGATCTCCGAAGCATTAGGTGTGACGGTCCGACCAACAAGTGGTATCAGAGCCCAGATGGTCTAGGTGATTCCTAGATAATCTCAGCTCGATATGTGAGGGGGAGATTATTGGGTTATAAGGGTGAGGGAGAGCCCCTCATTGAGCTAGCTTTTTGGGAGATAGCCCAAGAGACCTTAGCCTATTGCTCTGATTGGGCCTACGAGTGTACTGCAATCCAATAATCTGGAATGCAAATGCACTAGGTGTGGTAATATGGCTAACGGTATAAAACCTTTTTGCATGTGCACCTAGTGATTTCAGCCGGAATTAGCTCAAGAAGCAAGCCTAATGGAATCTCGGTGCACCGAGTGCTTTCCTCGGTTTTGACTTGATTCCTTGCTAGCCCTCGCGAGTCGCGACGCATTACTCCTCGGGAGTCGGGACGAGCGGCCGACACAGTTTCTGGTTCACGGCTTCACACGACCTGCTGCTCCGATCCGATGGCCAGGCGATTCTTTTTTGAGCAGTTCTTTTTTTCTGACACGAACCTGTCTTCGCTTCGGATTGCAATTTTGCAACTCGTCCTTTACGCCAAAACTTTCACACTCACTTTGATCAGTAAAAAGTAAAAAAAAAAAACACACACACCTTGTTCCTTTAGTTAAGGTTTACCACATACGATGCATTTCTCACCGATACAAATATGGCGTGAGAATGCACGCCATCAACCGAATGCAAACCACTCAGTCTCAACAAAAGAGGAAGCACAAGATCCACAAATAGTCGGCTAACTCTTCCAGCGCATGAAAAACATACACCTGGAACATAACCCGTTCATCCATGAACTTAAAGATGCAAGCTTTTCTTTTATATTTTGCTCAAATGCTCCATAACGATGGGTGTTCACTGTGTCACAACTCGCAATTTACATGCTCCACTGAAAGGCCATGACACTGGTCATTGCACCTCACCAAACCAAATCCTTTTGGGTCGGCCAGCAAACAAAACAAACGACCGCGTGGGTTATTCTAATCGTGTGCTACAACGTAGAAGCTAATGGCTTTACTTACTCAGGAACACAGCTAGATATGACATCGTTCCGAATTAACAGTCCTTGCATGCAGGAGCAGCACTGCAACCCAGACACCACGGCCACAATCACATTCAGCTGCTTTCCATCTCGTTTTTTTTCCTCCCCTTGTCTCCACAGGTGAATTCAACATCAACAGAGCCCATTGGCATCAATGTTGTTGACCATGGGAATAGGAATGGGCGTCGTGGGCAAGTGTCTGGAACATGTTTAAGGGATTAGCAAGATCATAGTAAAACAATGAAAATGGTGAATGCAACAATATGAATCATCGACGCAAGCAATGCCCGTGTACCCCAGGTTTGTTTTAAACACATTAAATACTGGCTAAACAGATATTTAGTATAAAAATAGCATGTTCATGTCATATGTTCTTCTACAGCTTTTTGTAAAACTGGTATCAACTATGGAGATTGTAGATTGTGGTACTTTTCAAGTAAGATGGTTCAGTTAATTACTTTTCAACATATTGGTTGTTTCACGATGTCAAGTAGATATGATAAATATTTCACTCCAACTATCCCCATGGCACAACTGTTACACCAGCAGATCGGGTGTACGTGAGGCGGAGACCCAAGTCCGGCAACGAACCGTAGCCTGGTCAATACGTCCTGCGTACAAACCGTTTTAGTTTCCTTGTTTAGGTTTCCTAATATAGTATTAGCTATTGCTATTCAGATACGTTTCCTACTTTTGCTAGACTCCGTATCGGAGAGATCTTGTACCCTATAAAAATATAAAGAACACCAGAGAAAAGGTACGTTGAGTTTGTACCACAAAATTAAGTCTTAGGCGCTGCCGTCGATAACCGGCCGGTAGCGTCGTACCGCTCTTACCTCAGTGCTAATCCTCACGGCGTCGTCTTCCCAGTCCGGCCGCCGTCCGGGCACACGAGCGTTTGAACGAGAGCGTATCAATTTGGTATCAGAGCCAGCCGATCTTTCGGCTCAGATATCAACCGTGGTCCGCGTTGCTCGATTGGAGGCATCCATGGCTTCCAGCGATGACCGCATCAACCGGTTGGAGACATCCGTGGAAGATTTCAAATCACAAGTGACTGAATTGAAATCGCAAGTGGACGGGCTGCAAGGCGCTATGGATGAGCTTCTCAGACTCGCGCGCGGCAGGGGGCCGGATGACAGCATCGGGCCGACCATCGGCGAGGATGAGCGGCGAGGTGCAAAAGGGAAGGGACCGGGGATGCCTTTGGGATCTCCGGCTTCGGTGCAACTGGCGCACATCACGGCGCCCAAGCAGAGCCGCCGACCGGCAGGTTACGGCGGCACTTACACATACCACGGCGGAAACAATGAAGAAGTCTGCGATCAGCGATGGGTGCCGCCGCGCGCACCGCGATTCGACCTGCAGGAGTATGACGGCTCGACAGACCCCCTTCCCTGGCTGCGTCACTGTGAGCGCTTTGGCCGAACTCACGGAATACCAGAGGGAAGCTTCGTGGACATGGCCGCCCTGCATTTGCGTGGTGAAGCACAAGAGGTACTGGACAATTGGCAGATGGAGGAAGGATGGATTTCTTGGGCCGATTTTCATGAGACATTCGTGAAGCGTTTCACACGCCACTCAAGCGCTGGTCCCCTGGGAGATCTAGTCAATCTGAAGCAAGGTGAATCTCGAGTCGATGTTTATGCCCGGGAATTCCAGCGGCTTTTGGCACGTGTTCCAAGGATGCTACGGCAGGATCAGATCGAGACTTTCACCGCGGGATTGTCGGTCACTTTGGCCGCCGATGTTCGCCGTGATAGGCCCCGAGATCTAGCCGACGCTATCAGTCTGGCTCGCGATGCAGAGGTACGTGAAGATGCGTGGATTGCAAGGGCTGCGCAAGGGGTTCCACAGCAAGGACGTCCGCGACCCGCGTTCAACCGAGGACTACCGGGCATGACCTACGGGGCGTTAGCACCAGCGGCAAGCTCAACGGTGCTCCCAGGTGGTCGACCGACAGCACCAAGTCCGCGGTCGGTTCAGTTAGCACCTGCAACCAGTAGCAATAAAATGGTGGGAGGAGCAGCTCCGGCTACTTCAACAGGATCTATAGCCTCATCCCCTTTCCGTCTTCAGCTCACAAATGATCAGTTGGCCGAGCGTCGCGCCAAAGGTTTATGCTACAATTGCGATGAAGTGTACACGCGTGGCCACCGATGCAAAAAGGTTTTTCATTTGGAGCTCCTAGAGGACGAGGTTGAAGAAACCTCCCAAGAACCTATTGAAGACGAAGAACCCTCCTTGTCAGCCTTAGCAGTTCGTGGGCCAAAGGTTGGTGGCACCATGCAGATCATTCTTATTATGGGAGGCCAGCGCTTGCTCGGATTGGTGGACTCGGGCAGTACACACAATTTTCTGGATGGCCACGCTGCACTCCGAGCAGGGGTGTCCCACAAGCCAGCTACTTCCCAGTTCGTACGTGTCGCTAATGGGGATCAGCTGCCTTGCTTGGGACAAGCAACTGCAGTACCATTTTCTATTGAGCGTCATGCCTTTTCAACCCCCTTTTTGGTGATCCCGCTTGCAGGCTTTGATGCTATCCTGGGGGTACAGTGGTTGCAAACTCTAGGTGATATCTGCTGGAATTTTAATTCCATGTGTATGACCTTTGGTGACACTTCCAATCCAGTCCATCTACAGGGTATTGGGGGAGGTCCTCAACAGCTTCTCCTTCAGTTGCAACTGGACATAGAACCGGGCAACCGGCCATAAATGCATTACTTGTGGAATTTCAGGATATTTTTCAGGAGCTGCAGGGGTTACCGCCTTCACGAGATTGTGACCACCGCATTAATCTCCGCGAGGGCACCAATCCAGTGGTAGTGCGACCGTACAGGTACCCGTACCGGCAAAAGGATGATATTGAGAGGCAATGTGCTGATATGCTAGCTCAGGGCATTATACGACCAAGTCGATCACCCTTCTCCTCGCCGGTACTGCTTGTGAAGAAGGCGGATGGCTCATGGCGTTTTTGTGTGGATTACCGGGAACTCAATGCACATACTATCAAAGATAAGTTCCCTATTCCAGTGATCGAGGAATTGCTCGACGAACTACACGGGGCCAAGTACTTTACCAAGCTCGATCTTCGTTCCGGCTACCATCAGATCCGTATGAGGGCGGGGGATGTCGAGAAAACAGCTTTTCGTACCCACCATGGTCACTTTGAGTTTCTCGTCATGGCTTTTGGGTTATGCAATGCACCATCCACCTTCCAGGCTTTAATGAATGAGGTACTCGCAGAATTTCTACGCAAAACTGTCCTTGTTTTCTTCGATGATATTTTGGTCTACAGCACAACCCTGGAGGAGCATCTTCAACATTTGCGCTTGGTATTCAAATGTTTGCAAAAGCACCAGCTCTTTCTAAAGCAAACCAAATGTGTCTTTGCCAAGCACACGGTGGGATACCTCGGGCATGTCATTTCTGCGAAGGGGGTATCGGCTGATCCCGAGAAGCTCAGTGCAATTGCCGCATGGCAACCTCCAACCTCAGTCGCCGCGTTGCGCAGCTTCTTGGGTCTCGCCGGTTATTACCGACGGTTTATCCGGCAATATGCGTCCATCGCTGAGCCTCTCACCATGCTGCTCCGAAGACAAGGATTCCAGTGGACCGAGGCTGCAAATGGAGCCTTTCATCACCTGAAAGCAGCTCTGCAGGCTGCTCCAGTTCTACGCCTTCCCGATTTTGAAACACCATTTGTGGTCGAATGTGATGCTTCGAGCACAGGCATAGGAGCCGTTCTGCAACAAGAGGGTCACCCGATTGCTTTCTTCAGCCGCAGGCTTGCTGATCGTCATACCAAATTAGCGACTTATGAGAGAGAACTTATTGGTTTGTCTAAAGCCGTGCGCCATTGGAGGCCATATCTATGGGGACGATCTTTCGTCGTCCGTACTGACCATGCAAGTTTAAAATTTTTGTTGGAACAGGCCCTTATCACCCCTCCTCAACAACATTGGCTTAGAAAATTGATGGGCTTCGATTTCAAGGTCGAATACAAGCCGGGACGCACGAACCAAGCCGCAGATGCGCTCTCTCGCATGCATGACACAGAACCGCGCTGCACGGCAATTTCCTTGCCGACCTCCTCCGTTCGTGATGAATGGCATCATGCGTTGCGCGGCGATCCAGAAGTCCAACGGCGTTGTGCTCAGCTGAGTCCAAAAGCGGGAATAGCAGTCATTTCAGGCAACACTGCACCTGGTGACAATAACCCCAAGGGACAGAGTGACCAAGGTGAGCTGACTTGGTCTACCCGGGATGGTCTTCTCTACCGTGGGCAACAATTGTTTCTGCCACCTGACTCGCCTCTTCGCACCCAAGTGGTGGCTGCTTTCCACGATCTAACTCATGAGGGTGTACTGAAGACACTGCACCGCATTCGTAGGTCCTACTACTGGACAAATCAACGACAGAGTGTGCAGGATTATGTGGCACAATGTGCAGTCTGCCAGCGCAACAAATCAAGTACTTTGGCACCGGCTGGTCTTCTCCAACCTCTTCCAATTCCGCAACAGATTTGGGCTGATATATCCATGGATTTTGTGACAGCTTTGCCAAAATCTCAAGGCATGACGGCAATGCTTGTGGTGGTAGATAGATTGTCAAAATATGCTCATTTCCTTCCTATGAAGCGGCCGGCAACTGCTCCAGTGGTGGCCACTCTCTTCTTTGACCACATTGTTAGGCTACATGGAATTCCGGAGTCGATTGTTTCTGACCGTGATCCGGTTTTTACGAGTGCTTTTTGGCAAGATCTTTTCAAGCGGTGCGGCACTCATCTCCTTTCTTCATCCGCGTATCATCCCCAGACGGATGGACAAACCGAAGTTGTCAACCGAACTGTGGAAATGTATCTGCGATGCTTGGTGGCTGAACATCCGACTTCCTGGGTTCGTTGGCTACCATGGGTGGAATTTTGCTACAATACATCCTACCATTCGGCCTTGCGCATGACTCCCTTTGAATTGGTGTACGGGCGATCACCCCCAAGTCTGTTGCCCTACAATCAAGGCACAACGGTAATTGACTCAGTGGATTGCCAATTGGTTGAGCGGGATGCTTTACTCACTCAAGCTCGTCAAAGACCTTCACACTCGCCCAAAACAGAATGAAACAAGTTTATGATGGGCATCATCGAGAAGTTTGCTTCACGGTGGGTTCTTGGGTGTGGGTGCGTCTTCAACATCATCGTCAACACTCCCTTCGTGATGGCTCGTCGCATAAGCTTTCCCCAAAGTTTTATGGACCCTACCAAGTGGTGGCTCGCATTGGCCAAGTGGCTTACCGCTTGGATCTCCCTCAAGAGGCACGTCTTCATCCTGTTTTTCACGTGTCATTGCTCAAACCCTTTCGAGGAACTCCACCGGATACCACCATATCCTTGCCACCAGAGGTCGCCCCGTCTACTGCTTCCGCACATCCGGCGCCCTACAAAGCTTTGTTGCATCGTATTTTCCAGGGTCATCGGCAGATCTTAATCCATTGGGCAGGAGAACCCGAAGAAGAGGCAACATGGATGGATATTTTGACGCTTCGTCGTTCCTTTCCCGACTTCAAACTTGAGGACAAGTTTGATCTCCAGGGGGGGAGTATTGTTACACCAGCAGATCGGGTGTACGTGAGGCGGAGACCCAAGTCCGGCAACGAACCGTAGCCTGGTCAATACGTCCTGCGTACAAACCGTTTTAGTTTCCTTGTTTAGGTTTCCTAATATAGTATTAGCTATTGCTATTCAGATACGTTTCCTACTTTTGCTAGACTCCGTATCGGAGAGATCTTGTACCCTAGAAAAATATAAAGAACACCAGAGAAAAGGCACGTTGAGTTTGTGCCACAAAATTAAGTCTTAGGCGCAACATATTGGTTGTTTCACGATGTCAAGTAGATATGATAAATATTTCACTCCAACTATCCCCATGGCACAACGGTACCAGACTAAGCACAAGTGCTGTAAAAAAGAGCTGAGCTAGCTAGCAGCAAAAAAAGACCTAATTGAAGGCTAGTCGGAAAGAAGATCACTTCACTCGGTAAGCAATTACTCTAAAACCAACAGAAAAAATCTAATAACACATGTCTAATATTCTTTTCACGCTTTCACAGGCTCCGAGGCAGTTGCAGTAGTATTGCAGTCAACCTATGTACTGTTTCTACTGTGTCTTCAGTCATTGTATGAGAGAATTGGCACTAAGTCTCAACCAATAAGCACGACTATAGGCAAAATGGCAAAAGTAACAGGACACCAGATTATCTGAAGTTGTGCAGTTACCTGTTCTTGTGATCGGAAATACATGAATGGAGTATAGTGTAGAAAATTTGAAACCCTTGATGTGTATATATCAGCATATCTACAACAAAGACACAATAGTCGCATTTACACAAATAAGTCTGGGGCCTGTAAACTATTCACCACTACAAAAAAATAACCACTCACTTTTCGATTTGCCTGGTCAGATGACTCTTATCCCACAGGCCAGCACGTGACAACCAACCCCATCTTAAGAGATAACATTTGCTTAGCTTATCTTTCTAACAATTAAAGATAAATGCACCAGGAGATATATGAACAATATGGTGCATCAATTCCATAGTTGTGGGAATCGTAGACATTAGAAATAAGAAGAAAAAAAAGATGCACTGATATTTTATTTAAAGTAATGAAACTAAGAAAGTTGTAAAGCATAACATTTCTTCCGCAAGGAATACACACAACTATAGATCTGGAAACCATACATTTGAAGTCTTTCTCGCATTTAAATAGACTCATAAGAACTTGGGTAGTGCCTGATGTACCTTTTATTGAAAAGTTCTCCATCCGATTCCAGCATTGGTGCAATCTTTTCGTCTAATCTCTGCATAACAATGAGTAACTTCTGCATACTTTCTGTAAGCTCCTGATCATTCATACAAGTTGCAGCAAGCGTCTGGAAAAGAATAAAATTGATATATCAGTGCAAGTATATTAAGAACTTAACAAAATCCTCAAGGCTTGGAAAGTAAGCCAAAATAACCATATCTTTACTTTTGGCTTAAGTTGTCTGCTCAAATTATATTGTTACCAGCATATTATGAAGGATAAAATCTCAAGATTCTCAAGGAAAGAAAATTGAATATGTTAAAGCTTACGAAAGCGTTATGGTTTCACTCTAATACCTGTGCAGGACGTGAAGTTGTGCGTCTCTGCAAAGCCAAGCGAAGTTGGTTAAAAAGGTCTCCCGCAATTTCTTTTTGCTGTATAAGTGTGACAAGCTTTTCTTTCTGACCATGGCTTCGGACTAGTGCATCATACTGCAAACACGGGAGAACAAAAGAAAAATTGGACACTAAACAAGAAATCACACCTTTATCAGCAACGTAGCTAACATGCCGAGATTCGGGTAATTAACTCGGTGTAATACCCTGGGCTAATTATGCGGGTCACCACACAAGGTCTTTAAGGCCCCTCCATGTCATTTTTCCATCACTGAACCAACAGATAGACCTAAGTGGCATGTTTATGCGGATTTAGGCCCCGTTTGGCAACTTGGAATCGGGTCGTTTCTACTAGATTCTGGAAGAAACCCAATCAAATGGGGCTAAAGCTCGGAACGATTTTCCTCGGATCATATCTTCTTTTTCTACTCTGTGGCCGAATCGGTCTCAACCCCATTCCACTCGATTCATAGAATCCCACCTGAAACGTTTCTACCAAGAATTTGGAACTGTTTTCGTTTCTACTAGAATCTGGAACCGTACCAAACAGGGCTTTAGAGACCTACCATGCTAAAACTGAATTTTAAGGACCACTTGTCCAGTTTACTCAATTTAGAAACTAACGGAGTTTGATCTGATAATCAGATGATCAATTTTTTTAAAGGTTCAAAAGTTACAAAAAACTCAGAAATCAAATGCAAGAGAGGAAAATACCAGTCACGGAATCAGTAAATGTTCCAGGAAAGGCTTTCTACCTCATATCCCTATAGCTGGAAAGTAATACTAATGCTAAATGCTTTATAGAACTCCATTTTGTATAAATTAGTGAGAAAAAGTAACCAAACCTCATCTTCTAGTTCACGGCAGATTAATGCAGTTCTCCATCGTAAATGAACTTTTGATTGGCTTACATCTGTGAAAATATGGTCCCCCACATATAATATCTCATCCCCATGAATGTCCAGCGACTTCTCAACCATCTGAGCACTACCACCAGAGTACAAGCCACCTAAATACCCAATTAAGAAGAAGGTAACGAGCCAGACACAAAAAATATTTTTTCTGTTCAAGCTCGTACATCAGAAACAGACACATGCACAGAAATAAACAGTACATTAAGGTTGCACCGTTGCAGGATCTAGCAAGTAGCAACATAAGCACAAAAAGGCTGCAGGGAAAGGGAGGTAGCTCATCTTTTGATCAACAATGGCATTATAACTGCAAATCATCTTACATCTGGAAGCCTTCACATATATATAAATTGTTTTCTTTGTTATGCAAAGTGCCCATTTTCTAATTTCAACTTTATGATATAATATAAAGCAAAAGATGCCAAACCGACCCGTATATGCACATGTCTCTTATCATCTTATGCAATTGCATGCACAAACCAGTATATGTTGTGGCATATCTAACGCACCTATCCAACACTATCCAAATCAGGCGACTTTGCATTAGTGGCTATAGCATGCTACGTGTGTGTTTAGCTCATATAAAGTCATAAACTAGAGCTTTCGATAATTGATATGCAAAATAAAAATCCATTCCTCTCCTAGCATGAAAGAATTTTTAGTCTTATCTTTTCCCTCTCGATCAATCTGAAAATTTTCTTTGAGGTTGAATTTAATTTTCATTCACCTTTTTAGTTTTTCTAGAAAATTGGACTTCAAGTCAAATTATATGGTACCTATTTGCAGGCTGAAATTTGAACATGCTTATTAAAAGTGAAAAAAAAAGAACAACTGTTAGAGGTTCTAGAGAAATTGGATCGCAACAGTAGCAATGTCAAGACTCAATATTTCCACCTGAATTTGCTTTAAGACAGGGACGCATTAATCCATCGTTTGTGACAACCTCGTATAATGGATGTGAAAGTTGGAAAAACTCAGGCTTCCTCGCAGAGACTATAACCTATATTAAGAAAGAATCAATTGATCTTAATGAAGTTTCCAGTATGATGGGCAAGCAATGACTGACAAGAAGTCACCTCTAAAATAACCAATATATAGGAGAAATAAATACTCACCATTTCAAACAGATCTCTCCATCCCATATCATTAGGAAGAAAGCGATTGAATGCATGATTCATCATTTTGTTTGTATAATGGTAATCTGAATTAGTAATAAGAAGCAACCTTTTTCCAGCCTGATGAGTTGAAAACGGAAAACCAGTAATTCAGTATAGCAAGCAATACAATGACTATTTTGAATGAATCATAAGTTTGCAAGATGATGGCGTGTTAACCTCTTTTTGATCTAGAAGAGCTAGAGGTAGTTCTGGATCAGGCTCTACAAATCGCTCTGGCTCAGCCATTATTTCGCTCTACATGTCATCCAGCTAAAGAATTTTTCAGACAAAAACTAGTCGTATATCATATTTAATGACCAAACAATACCTTGAGTTGACCTTCTACATGTGCTCGAAAAAGTGCTTTGGAAACAGCCTGAAAAAAGGACTCCAGTTTTATGACATTACAAAGGTGGACAATTGTAAAAGAAGCAGCGGTGCTCATTACATTGTACAGCCCTTTGTAATCCAGTGGCCCAAGTTCAGCTGGCACCAACCCCTGATCCAACTTGTCAACTATCTGAAGAAAGACCAACGTCCACATAAAGATGGTTTAAGTTAAACTTGAGAGAATGTTCACCCTCAAGGTTATCACATGTAAGGTTCGGAAGGTTTGACCACAATGAATTCAAAAGCACTACGTTTTTTTTTTTTACTTTTATAAAAGCACTGCAACTATCTGTTGAATGAATCAAAGCAGGATTGATCAAGTTAATGTATATGTATTAGGAATAAATACTCAGATTTGTGAGCCCACGGTAAGCTTGCTGGATGAGCTTTTCTTAAGAGGTGCTTATTCAAATGCTCAGGGCAATCCAAGTACTCCCACTCAATACTGCTATAAAATACACTTCTGCCAAAAAGAATGATCACAACCTGGTTTTTGTACTTGTATCCTCACACGAAATCATTTCTACAAGTCCATCTGTACATTAAATTAATGTATGAGGCTATGAGCCGATGAGTTAACATATGTATGAACACCAATCCTTGGAAGACAAAGGCACATTGTTCATGGATGAATGGGAAGAGAACAACAAAATTTCTATCAAGAAGAACTTAAACTGGGTAGCACTTAGCATAGTATTTTTATCTGAATTTTTTACCACTTCTGCAATCCTTACCAAGTCTATTACTGGTATTGACCAATACTCTGCTTCTAGTCTGAAAAAAACAAAGCTTCTAACAAATTCAATAAATCCATATCTTTGAAAGACAAATCAACAGATAGCATAAGCTCCTCTGATATGCAAATGCGAACGATGGTTGCTGATTTAAATAAATAACTAGATATCAAGTGACATCACACAAACACTGAAATGAATATTATCGAATAAAGGAAAAGGTAAGTGACCTGCATGAACATGACAGCTTCTGAAACAGAGAAAAGGGTATTAAGGAACTCCCATCTACTTTCTTTCCGCAGGTCCACCAATTCTCTTCCATATATTTCACTATAAAGACATGAATAAGAGTTATCATCTTCTCGGGAATCAGGAGCACAACAAAATTGACAAAATGTCTTGTCTCTACCTCACAGCACGAGTGGACAGCATTTGGGTACCATGCATGGCCCTCTTAATGTAGCCAAAACGGTCGGCTTTGACCAAGTTTCCTTTTTCTTTATCCATAACAAGACCCCTAATTACCTGTGGAAGATTAATCATATCACTATTGGTGATGCATACAGATGCGGTACACAATGGTACATTACCAGGTCAGGATCAAATTCAAGGTCATCTACTGGGAAACCCATGCTTTTCAGGTTGGCCATCCCATAGTCATATGCACGCCCTTCCCAGGCCTGCATAAATGTTACAGCACTTCGATACTTTTTGCATTTTACCATAATAACTATATTGAACAATACATAGAATATTCACTTCGTCTTATCCGATGCGAAACTTTATGAATAAAAACTGTTATGAATAGGACTTGATGTATTCAATATGAGGCCAATGGCCACAATATATAGAGTACATGAGAGTACAATAGGAAAGTCTAAATAAGGAAAACATGTATATGGAAAACCTATATATGGGAATCATCTATATAAGGCAATATATCCTTAACCCCCCCCCCCCCCCCCACAAATGCAAGGCATATGCAATAGCATTGCATTTGGAAGGGATGAACTAAAATAGGGAAAATCTAAAGTCATAGTCCTGAAGAAGCCGTCGTAGCATGTAACTCTTGAAACATCGAGCTGACGAAGAACAGCCAACGAAGAACCCAGTCGATGATGAAAAGTCGACGAAGAAGCCAAATCGACGAACAGAAGTCGAAGGTAGGGCCGAGTCGACGAAGAAGGACCGACGAGGCCGACAAAACGTGCCGAGCCAAGGTAATAAGAGTTGACAAAAAGAGTCGAGCCGATAGAAGAGCCGAGCGACGACGGAAGACAATCAAGATGCTAAAGACTTGGATGGACGCAACGGAAGACTAAAAACATTTAGGAATTACTAGCCGCAGCACTAAAAAGCAATAGCCTGAAAGCCATCAAGCCAACGAAAGAGCCAAGACAGCAGAACCATGCTGAAATGAGCCGAGACTAGCTGAAAAGAACCGAAACCGAGAGCTATAGCTGATCCAAGAAGCCGAAGCTGATAAGCCAAGCAAAAGCTAGAAGTCGGAGTTGAAGGTCGGAAACTTGAGTGTAATGCAACCCAACCAAGAGCGACCAATGGAACCCAACCGAAACTTAAACTCGATGAGATTGATGTGGCTCCGGCCCGCGAATCTGGCAGGCACTCCGGCGGCGGACACGGAGTGGCGTGAGCTGGCGGCCGGATGAGCCGGAGGCAAGCCGTAGAGCGCGTGACGGCAGATCGGAGCGGCCAGCGTGGATGTAGGGGCGACGAGATCCAGCGACGTGGAGACCGACTTGCCGAGGCCCAGATCCGATCGGGAGGACGACGGGAGCGACGGCGCAAGGAACCGGCCGGAGCGGCGCCGAAGACCGTGCGCGCGGGCGGCGACGACACGCACGAGTGACGACGACGACCCACGAGGCGAGGCCGACGGAGCGCGCGTGCGACAGACCAAAGCCGCAGGCAGATCCGGCGAGATGAAGCTCCAGCGACGCACACGAAGTGGTCGACGGTGACGGCGACCACCAAGCGGTGAGGATGCCACGAAAATCAAAGAAGAAGCCGGCGGCGGATGAAAGGCCAACCGACGACAACTTCAAGTCCGATCAAACCATCGATCGGTCACTCGGGAGGCGGCGTGTCATGCGAACGGCCGGGCGGTAGAGTTCCCCTGGATGAAGACGGCCAGGACAGGACTTCCCGGTGAAGATGGTCGGTGAGGAACGACCGAGGCGACGCCGGAAAAGACACGACAGTGAGAAGAGCTCGACGTGGTAGGCTGGGAAAAAGCCACGGGCAGGTGCCCGCCCGGGAGAGCAGATTGCTTCTCCCGGGCACGGCGGCAGCGGAAAAGGATTGAGGCTAGGGTTTGGACCTAGGCTCTGATACCATGTTATGAATAGGGCCTGATGTATTCAATATGAGGCCAATGGCCACAATATATAGAGTACATGAGAGTACAATAGGAAAGTCTAAATAAGGAAAACATGTATATGGAAAACCTATATATGGGAATCATCTATATAAGGCAATATATCCTTAACAAAAATTACAGGAAGAATTAATCTCCGTTGACACTCCTACATACATTATCCATTAGACTTACTAGTCATATCAGTTCAACAAATATATAAATTTTTTGACATACTCAATCCTCGTTTTCAGAACAATTTGTAGATAAATTGAGAAAATGGGTATTGAAGTACCATCACGTTGTAATGAATCAATGTATAATCCATATCGTAGCCAATGACACTGATGGATCGGAGATTTAGTGTCCTGGTGCAGAAAATTCCATGAGGAGAGTGCCTTACTGTAAAAGGATCCTGCATTTAACAAACAGAAATTAATCATGTGTTATTGGAAGGCTGACAAGCTCCTTCATCATCATGATGCTCAATCAAGATATGATTGGCAAAAGGAATAAACAACCACGGAAGTTCAAGAAGGAAACATTAGCAATCAGAAAATGACAGCAAAATAAATTCTGCTGTTCACTGTGCAGAATTTTACAGTGAAAGGTTGCCCATGCAACTTTAGCTTTTAGCATGATATTCTATCATCTATCCATCATCTTTTGGTAATGTTTTAGTTTTTGCCATGATTCATGTATCTATTGCAGTTATGTTGCACTAAATATCGGAAGTCATGGTACTTCAATGGCATGTCCTTTGTGGTTTTTTAATAGAAAAAGGCATGCATTGTCAAACAACATCTAGGGCATTTTCAAGTGAAATTAGGTTTGTTTCCAATTATTCAAGAAACATATGGGTTTTATTATTTTGCCAATAGACAAAAACTGCCATGAAATAGTTTTGACACTATGGACTCCGCTGTTGGATTTGTAAATTGGGAGGTTCTTTCAAGCATATAGCTGAATAAGCTCTGGTGTTGTTACCTCCATACCATTTCCGAAAGTTTGCTCATGTTTGGATTGATGATTGAGTTTCTCGTGTCATGTGAGTGTTACAACAAACAATGAGCAAATTCATCAAAAATCTGTTTTATCAGGCTTATGATATAATTTGAGGCGATGGACTGACGATCACGCTGGAAACATATTGATGGTCAAGTTCTAAGTTACATCGGTCACAACATCACTAGGTGTTTTACAGAATAAATGTTAGAGAACATGAATAGAAATAGAAGAAGCATACCAAACATCAGCAACGTGAAAAGCATGCTAATAGGGTAGAATATTACTGCAATTCCCAAGTCACTAAGCAATGATTCAGCTTCTCTCGCTTCTTTCCAGGCTATCTCCTCTATAGGACCATGCAATGTTGACTTGTCATTCCCACCTGAAATTCAAGCATTTCCGAGTAATTATAACAAATTTGTAGCATGATTCTGATGCTGTTACGGTATATTTCCAATAGGAAGAATCTATTTATTCAGCTGGAGTGCTCGTTCGATGACACCGCAATAGTATGGTCAACAACTATGGACTAAACAACAACAAAGGAGAGCAAGAAATAGCTCAAAACTACAGAGGTCGGAACTCACCAAACGCCTCGAGGTGCTCCCTCCGCACGTTCAAATCCCCCTTGGTGCTCTCCCCGAGGTAGTCCACCTCCGAGAGCCTCCACGAGGTCACCGAGAAGTACGAATCCTCCTCCTCCTCTTCCTCCTCCTCACTCCGCTGCCCCTCCACCGCCGCCGGCTTGCTGGCGTCGAGCGCGCGGCACCGGAGCGGGAGGGGAGGGCGCGGGAGGCGGAGGGGAGCTCCGAGAAGGCACCGTGGCGGCGGCGGCCGTCTGGAGAGCTGCGGAGGCGACGGCCGCGGCGGGAGCCGGAGGCAGAGGCGCCGCGCGAGCTCGACGGAGTCCGCCATTGCCGCGTGCGCTGCCGCTTTAGGCGTTCGGGGAGGCCGAGAGCATAAAGCGAGCGAGTGGATGGTGTTAGGAAACGGATTCGTATCCTGTTAGGAAACGGATTCGTATCCGATATGGACTCTTCCTTATCTCTAAGCCATAACCGCCCCATATATAGGAGCGGTGAGGCCACCCCATCAGTAACAAAGATACAGAATAATAAAGCCCGGTTCCTCCTCATATTGTGTCTCTTTCTCCTGTCTATTCTCCACTTGAGATCTATTGGCAACCCCTGATATCGAGAATGTATATTGCTAACACGCTTATCGCACGACGTTCTCACCGCAAACAGATTGAAAGGTGAGAAAGGTGAGAATCGGGTGATTGAATCTAATCGCTCGCTTTGATACGCGCATCTAGTGGCACGGGCTTACAAGTTCGCTGCGGTGTTTTATTTGTTTTCCAATACACAATATACATGCATCTCGCATTACACAATGCTACAATACAAAAAACTCAATACGGCCATTGTCGCTGCTCGTTGAAGCCGATGGCGCTTTGCCGCCGCCTGCGGCTTGAACCGGGACTCAAGCCTCGCCATCGCTGACTTGAAGTCGCCGAACATCCACGCACGCTAGCCGCTCAACCTCATGCACACGCCAGCGTCGGCCAAGCGCCGACGGCCGCCCGCGAACGAGCGCCGCTGCCGAAGTGCCCGCTTCACCGTGACCGCCACGAATGAAGCTGCTCAGATCTCGGCCAAGACGTTAGCCGACCCTACCGCTAAGAAGCCAAGCCATCGGGCCGCCTCACCCAGCGCCAAGCGTGTCGAACTTCCAAAGACCTCGTCCTGTTGTCACAAGACGTAAGCTTGGCACGGCCATCTTCCTCGCCGACCGCTCGGTTCTCTCCGCGACCGATGAGATATGGATTACGCTTGAGCACTGGTCAGATTCGCGCCAAGCGACAAAGCTTGGCACGGTTATCTTTTGATCACGCCGCCATTGACCATCTGCCATCGCACAAACACGCACGAGCGCCACTAGCCGCTGCCTGCCGCTTTGTTCTCGCGGCTCCCGGCTCGCAGAAGACGCAAGACGCCGCGCCCGAGGCCGCCGAGTCGACGCTGGCTCGCCGGCCCGACGCGCCGGCAAGAATCGGGCTCGCTACTGGCGCGCCACCGCGCTTCAGCCACCGGGCTTATGGCTCGGTTATCGCGATTGCCGGCCGGGCGCATTGCTTTCCTCGAGCAGGTTTTCCACGGCGCTTCTCACAAGACTGAAGATCACGCTGGCGCCCTCGCCACACCGACCGGCGGCCGATCGTCGCTTGGCACATCGCCAGCTACGGGCCGGCTGGCATTCCCGCCACGCGCATCCGATCTTGGCCGCGCACCGCCTATCCCGCATAGCGGCATAAGCCCTGGCCGCTTCCCTTGACCAGGAGGCAAAGAAGCCGATCGGCTGTGGACATGAAGTCCTTCCTAGAAAGGACATGAAGTCCATTATTTTCTCGGGACATGAACTCCATCTAAAAGCCAATTTGAAGTCTGGCTGAGAGGTGCGTGGTGGGCAAGGGAAATTACCCCTTTGCCCCTGCTTATCCCTTTTTCTTTTATTTTACATTTTCTTTTCCAAAATGATTAGAAATTCAAAAATCAATTAGAAAATCCGAAAATTCAAGATTGTCGTAAAAATATGGAAAATATCTAGAAAATTGCAGAAAAATTTATTAGGCTCGCTTTTAATTTAGCCTAGCCTTATTTTTCTCAGATTTACGAATTTTTGCAATAATTGCCCTGTTTAGAATATTGGAAATTCATGAGAATTTACTTTCCCGCATTTATGAATTATGGAATTTATTTTCCTGTACTTTATGAATTATGCAATTATTGTTTATTTTGAATTTATGAATTATGTCATGTTGATATTTCTTGTCAAATTCAATTTCTGTTAAAGTAATTACGAAAATTGCTTGGAAGTGCGTAAATTATGAAAAGTGTTAGGAAAATTCCGCACTTCTCATACAACAGCTTTATGAGAACATGAGTGGTTGGGATTTGATTTTGGTAATGAATAAAACAGATATGAGACAATTGGTGTCTGAAAACACACATGAGGCTTGGTTCTTTAATCGCACTGAACGGGAAGTGCTCCTCCTCATGCGAGCCCTAGGTGCTGACTCCGCCAAGAGTCAAATTGACAGAGATATTCATTACCTGGTTGTTCGTACCAACAACAAGAATTATATAAGTTGTAATTAGCATTACACCGCATTTAATTTATGTTGAATTTATTTTCTCGTTATCAAGTAATGATGAAAATCACCTTAATATAATTCATTGAAAATTCAAGCATGCCGCGACGAAGCTGCCATCGTCGCGTCAAGAAGGCCGACGCGCATGGAATCGACACAAGACGCACGGCCGCTTATCTGCCGATCGCGACGGGGTCGATCGTGGCATACTGGCCGATCACGACATGAAATGAGATCGCATGAAGTCGATCATGCATATGAATCCGATCGATGCACGGTCGATCATGCACATGAACTGATGGCATACATGAGGTCGATCGCACACAAGATAAATCTGATCGCATGCACGGTCGATCACATACATGCACGAAGTCAGATTTATGGCGAATTTTTATGAATTTTATGCGAATCTGTATATATGAATCTTGCATTTATGAACTCCGTAATTATGAATCTTGTATTTATGAATCTTGAAATTATTGCTTTCTTTAGTTTACATCGAAATTCATGAGAATTTAATTATGCAATTATGAATCTTGCAATCACTCTTTATTAGATTACACTAAGTAATCTAATAAAAGAATCTTTTGAATATGCAAATACACGCATTATTAAATGTGAGTTTGAAGAATCGACTCAAAGGTCGTAACTATCTCACATGGGCATCAGTTTGAAGATCATACTTGGCGAGCAAGAAGCTCCAAGCCGCACACGCTTAGGGTCCTCGAAGGACACGCAAACTATTGCCGAGCAAAAGGATCAAACTTTGCCCTTTTTCTCAAGCATCACCTTTCAGCCACTCCGGAAAAATGAATACATGGCCGAGGTGAGTGCACTTGAATTATGGATCTAATTTGTAAGCGATTCGAGAAACTCAAATCCACCATCTTGCTCCAAGCACAAGAAGATTAGGTTACAAGTTTGCGTGCCACGAGCGATGGTTGTTAATGAATTTTGAATAAAGAATTGTAAGCTCTCGAAGAGCATACATTTTCTTTTCTCATGAATAGAATTTCAATTTATTCTTTATTCCAAGATTCTATATTTTCAAGCAATATTTGAATTACTTTGCATTTGTGATGAATAGAATTATATTTCTTGTCATTTAGAAATTGTGTAGTTTCAATGGAGGTGATATGTATTGTTGATAGTGGCACAACAAATACCATCTTAAGAGTGTCGAAATACTTCCGCACGATCACGAAGAACGCCGCAAGGATTATGAAAATCGCGAGGAAGCGACAAAGATATAATAGGCTAGGGAAGAGCCACAATTATATTGCCAATGGGTACAACTTTGGTAATTGATGAAGCCTTTGTACCCTCGAATCAACTCGCACTCTCTTAAGTTTCAAAGATATCCGCGCCAATGGGTTTTCACGTAGAAACCAATGAAGAAAATGGCAAAAGCATTTGTGCATTATGAAGCACGGAGTATGAAAAATGGTATTAGAAAAATATCCTCGTATGAATCAATTGTACTACACGAGAATCAATGCACACGCGAAGCATACTTCTTTAAGAAGCTCAGATATTTTCTTTATAGCATTGTATATTTAGGTCATCTTGGTCTTAGAATTATGAGAAATATAGTTAACAACTCACAAGGTCATGGCATTAATGTTAAAAATTTCCCAAATCACGAAGATTTTGTGTGCCATGCATGTGCCAACGGAAATTAATAACTAAGCCTCTATTATGAAAGTGCAACATGAAATCCCCGTGATTCCCCGAACGCATTCAGGGGATATTTGCGCCCGATTCAGCCATTATCGTGGCCGCTTTCGTACTTTATGGTGCTCATTGATGCTTCCTCAAAATGGTCGTGATACATGTTTGTCTCAACAAGGAATCATACATTCACAAAGTTGATCTCGCATCATCCGGACTAAGAATGCTTTTCCGATCATCGCAAGTGAAGTCCATTCAAATGGACAATGCCACGAATTTACTTCCAAGGCATTTGATGATTATTGCACAAAGAATCGGAATAACTGCGTTGAGCACTGCGTGCACGCCCATACGCAAAATGGACTACCCAAGCACTAACAAAGAGGATTAAGCTCATAGCCCGACCACTTTGCAGAGTTGTAACTTGCCCAACACCTGCTGGGGACACGCAATCATGCACGCAAAGACACTCATCAATTATAGACCGCGGCGCCTACAACATCCATTCAACTATGCAACTAGTGTAATGGGTCATCCTCGAAGATTTGAATGAATGGTATATGTACCTATACCACCCCACAAATAACTGCAATGGGCCCTCTCCGCAAGTCCGGATATACGTTGGTTATGAGAATGCATCCATAATCGTGTATTTGGAACCCACGATCGAGATTTGCATACACAAATTCGATTGCATTTTTTTGACGAGGATCGCTTTCGTCATTAGGGGAGGAAATGAACCATTGGATAAAAATGCCGGGAAATCATATGGCATTCCATTGGGATCCCCGCATGACCTCGCACTAATGAAGCAAATCATGAAGTCAAGAAGACAATCGACGGTGTAATTTAGCAAATGAACTACCCGATCATTTTTTGTGATCTCAAGAGCATGGCTAAGTCGCATATACCGCTAAGAAATGCCCGAGAGGGTGGAAATACCAAAGAAAGCAGAAGGTATCCCTCATCCTGTTCGCAGGCCTCAAAGAAAAGAACAGAAATCCGCTTCTCAAACCCAAAGTACCGAGACGCCTGGGAAAAATGGGCAAGAGGACTTACCATAGCCAATCACAAAAATGCCCCAAAGCAAGAAGGGGAGCCATTGAGACCGGTAATCGGAAAGAAGCCTCAGGAAAAGGCAAATCCAGATTTGAATCTTCAATTGGAAGAAACCGAGAGAAATAATGTGTGCGCACACATTGGCGGAGAAAAACTAAAGGAACTTGCTCGGAATGGGAAATAGCAATGAAGAGCAAGTAGAAGTGCATGAAGCACACCATGACGAAATGGCCATAAATTTTGTAATAATAGGAGAATCTATGAAAAGAGCAACAACCATTGCAAGGCTTGTTGTTCAAGGTTTCTACACTCAACGCCCTAGGGTTGATTATGAAGAAACCTATTCTCCGGTCATGGGTGGAATTACCTTTAGATACTTGATCTCAATGGTAGTCAACTTGAAGTTGAGAATGAAGCTAATGGATGTTGTCACAAAGATATTTGTATGAAACTTGGATTCGGAGATATACATGAAAGTACCGGGAAGGTATCCCTTATCCCGAACCAAGACAGAAAGCAACAGAAACCTATCTGAAGGTGAAATTGGAGAAATCAATCGATGGGTAACAATGGGAAGAATGTGGTACAATCGCTGAGTGACTTTCTTTGCAAGAAAGGCTACACTAACAAACAAGATTGTCCATGTGTGTTTATACAACGATCCTCGAATGGATTTTGTATAATCTCCGCCTATGTAGATGACTTGAACATCATTGGGACGGATGAGGAAATTGAAGAAGCATGCACATACTTGAAATCTGAGTTTGAAATGAAAGACTTGGGTAAAACCAAGTTCTGTTTTAGGCTTGCAGCTTGAACATGTCCAAGGCGGAATCTTGGTACACCAAGCATCCTACACGCAGAAAGTGTTGGAGAGATTTGGCTTTGAAAAGGCATACCCTCGCAAAGACCCCAATGGCCTCAAGGTCACTCCAAGCAGACCTAGACCCGTATTACAGGCCTAAAGAAGAGGGGAGGAAGTCCTCGGGAGCGGAATTCCCATACTTGAGTGCAATTGGAGCGCCATGTACCTTAAGTGAATAGCACTAGGCCTGACATTGCGTTCGCCGTGAATTTGCTAGCGCGATGTTGAGTAACCCACCAAAAGGCATTGGAAAGGGTGAAGGACATCTTCCGTTACCTTCAAGGAAGCAAAGACCTCGCTTGTTTTAGAAGAAACAATGAATTGAATTTAGTTGGCTACGATGCCGGGTACCTATCGGACCCGCATACCGGGCAAGTCACAAACTGGGTATGTTTTCCTTGCGGTGGAACGCGGCAATTTCTTGGAAGTCGCCTGGACTCTTGTCTCGACGCCGACTAACCACTCGTAAATCATTGCATTGTATGAAGCCTCTGAATGTGCATGGCTTCGAAGAATGGTTCACCACATCCGAAGTCATGTGGTCTCAACATGGAACAAACCCCCACTATTATCTATGAAGATAATGCGCTTGTGTTGCACAAGTACAAATGGGATATGTGAAGAGTAACCTTACAAAGCATATCAACCCTAAGTTCTTTTTTATGCTCATGAAATGCATGAGATGAACGAGATAAAGATATCGATACTAAGTCGTGTGAAAATCTCGGCAGATTTATTCACTAAGTCACTCCCAGATCTTCCTTTGAAAGATGTATTAGAGGAATCTGATGATGAGGCTTAGAGAAGTGCAGATTTCAGGGGAGATTTTTCACATACTCCTACATAAATCTCAAACATGAAGTTTGAGTACCCAACGAAATCTTGAAGATTAACATTGAAGTTTGGGTGGATTGTACCTTTTTCCTTAAGTAAGTTTTTCATTGAAGTTTTCTTACATAAGGTTTTTGATGAGGCAATCCAGAACAGCTAAAGCTGTGTGCTATGTACTCTTCTCCAATTATTTTTCCCACTGGTTTTTATGGAGTTTTAATGAGGCATATGCATCTCGCAGTTGAAGAGTCCAAGGGGAGTGTTAGGAACGGATTCAGTATCCTCGTTAGGAACGGATGTCAGATCCGATATGGACTCTTCCTTATCTCTAAGCGTAACCGCCATATATATGGAGGCCGGTCACCCTATCAGAAACAAGCATGAGAATAATAAAGCAGCTGGTTCCTCCTCATATGTGTCTCTTCTCCTCGTCTATTTCCTCCACTGAGATTAAGAACCCCGGACTATTCGATAGCGAGGTTGTCTAACAGATGGGACTCGGAGTGGGGACGGTGGAAATAGGGAGGAAAAGTGACTAGGCCCCGAGATTCCGCCAAACGATAATGCTCGTGCCAAAAAATTTACCTTAGGGATTTCGGCTACTAAAATTTTGAAGTCCTCGTCTCCTCGCCTGTTTGGTCCGCTAATGTCTGTCAGACTAAATTTTAGTAGGCTTTGTCAAATTTGATAAATATTTAATTTGCTGTTCAATTTTAGTAAGATTTTCTTCTTCTTCGCTCTCTATTTCCCTCTCTTGCCAATCTTTAACCAAAATATTAGTAGCCAAATTTTGATAATACCAAGTTTTGATATTTGCCATTAAATCAAACTGCCCTTTAGTCACAAACTAGAAGGATAACAAAAATCGTCTGTATATTTTCAGGCAAGTATAGTAATTCTATGCACTACTATGTATCTTGAAGTAATAAAAGAGATAAGTATTCATTGTTTATCATTCACTTTTATTTTAATATTTATGTAATTGTTAAATAGAGACATGTAGAACCATCTTCCGTTGCAGACACCGTAGCATCGTTATAGTGGATCATTGCTAATTTATTAATTCTTCTTGGCATGCATATAGAAGCCACTGGAACTAGGGGTGTAAAACAGCTCAATATTCACGTGCTACTCGAACTCAGTTTGTGAGGGTTTCGATTTGAGCCCCTTATAAATTGAGCTCGAGCTTAATCCTAAGCTCGCAGTCCTGATAAATTTAGTATTCATTTGTTAAATATTATTATATATTCTCTTATCAAACTTACTCGACTTGAATTTAAGTTTAAACATTTTTATTATTAAAAAAGTGCATATCGAATTGTTTATTGTTACCGAGCTTACTCGAACATATTCGAGCTTAGATCAAACCGAGCTTGAGCCTGAGTCCAGGCTCGGACCCCAACTCGAGGTCGGTTCAAGCTCAGCTCAAATTTTTACCAAGCTCGACTTGTTTACAACCCTAACAAAAACAGTGGGGCAGCTCCAGGTGGTGGTGCTAAGATTTGTCCTTTATTTTGTTGTATTCCTCCATTCAGTTATACTAGATGCGTGGGTGCGGCACCAGCCGTCATAAGTTCAGCGGTAAAAATTATGTGGAGTTTTGGGGTGCTCATCGTAAAAAATTGAACTACTATGTAATTTTAGAAACTTCCGGACGGCTTTCCACAAAGAAGTACGCACTAAAAACAAATTCCTGAAGTTTCTGAGGCTCCCTGCCAAAAAAAACGACTAATATATCTTTTCGCAAAATTTCCGGGTGAATTCCCGGCTAAAAAGGGTCAATATGCAATTTTGGATAGCTTTGGGTGCTTTTTTTTTGCGAAGAACAGCTTGCAAAAAAAACAAATTAAAGAAGTTTCGAGGACCTAGCAGGAAATAAGGACTAATCTATAATTTTTGAAAAAGTTTGGGCCCCTTTTCGAAAAAAATACATTTTCGAGCCCCTCCTGCAAAAAAAATAGAGTAATATGTAATTTCAAAAAAAATCGATCACCTTTTTGCAAAAATTTAGATGTTTCGAGGGCATCCCTGCCAAAAAAGGACTAATTTGTAATTTTGATAAATTTTGGGCACTATTTCACAAAAAAAATGAAGGTTCCGGGCCATTCCCGCTAAAAAGGACTAATCTATAATTTTGGTAAATTTTGGGCGCTATTTCGCTAAAAAAAATGAAGTTTTAAGGGCATTCCCGCATAAAAAGGACTAATATGTAATTTTAAAAAAAATTGGGCATTATTTTGCAAAAAGAACTGAGCACCCGCGGTCGTGCCACGCGTTGTGCACGCAACGATCGCGCAGGGCGATCCACGGCCGGGGATCGAAGGCGCGACCAACGGCGTGGAAACGAGAGGCATTACCGTTGTGCCGCGTAACCGTTTGTATAAAGCGAGTAAGCGACGATATTAACACACTTAAGCCGTATCACTGGCTATTCCAAATAGGTGACGTGACCGCACGTGAAGCGAACACGTCAGCCAAAAATGATATGGACACCACGGGATAGCCAAAATCTTTCCAAATTTAATATACATAGTATACCGGTTCGATAATAACAACATAAGGAGCCACCTAAAGGCTAAAGCAGTGTAAAACCGTACGCTCTTCTTCCTACTAACGTACGCATGAAATGTTTGCTGGAAGAGGTAGAAAAGAAGTCCAAAGCTTCCCATAAGAAAATTCCAAATACTTGAGATATCATGCAACTGGTTCACTTTCAAATCGCCGTAGGTTTCAAATAGCTCCATTGTTTTTCATGCCTTCACGGTTGGAGATCTCTCGTTAGGTTAGGTTCATGCCACCTCATGACGTGTGAACCCGAACATAATTGTATCTTGTATGTCTAACTATATATATACTAGGATATAATAATTGAACATGTTAATCACGTTGTCTATGCATGACAAAATAAATGTTTGCTATTGTTACCGTGCATATAGACATGTAATCTGTAGGGCTGCAAGACCGTTTGAACGTACTGGCTAGCTACTGTTTCTAAATATGTATCATTATAACTTTTAATATTTTTCTTAAATACATACCATTCAACAATTTTAAAGTGTCTTCTTACCATTTCTACTTCTATACCTCTCACTAATGGTGGCCAAACGGGCTGTGTCGAGCACAGCCCGCCAAGGCAAGGCTAGCCAATGGGCCATGCCGTGACGACGGTCCACGTGTTGACCCTGCGGCCTAAGCACGGCCCATGCTATATCATGCCTAGCATGGGCCCTCATGGGCCGAAAGGCCGTACTGGGTCGAGGGTGGCCCGTTTGGCACCAAAAATTTTTTTTAAAAAAGGGGGTTTTAAAATTCGTAAAAGTTTGAAAAAAAATACGAAAAACTTTGAAAAAAAAAATAGTCTATAATAATTAGAAAAACAATGTAAAAGCACTGTGTCTATCCTGCACGTCTGTGGCTGTCGCCTCCACCATCCTGCCCGTAGGGCGTCTGGCAATACTTGAAAGTGTGCCCCGTCTCCTTGTAAACTGAACATTTCTTTACACGATGCCCACTTTCCGCTACATCTATGTCGTTCCTTATACGTCTTGTCTGCCACCGCCCTACTCCCTTCAGTCTGCTGACATCCGGAACCCACCGTGTGTCCTCTCATCTCTGATGCTCCGTGAATAAACCAACCACTCAAAAACCGTAAATTTTTGCGCTCCAGATTGCCGTCAACGCTTCCTTATTGAAGAATTGTGACAAGAATATACCCAGATCTATACGGACTGTTGAGCAGGCAGCCATGATATGTGCACATGGCATGTATAACAGGTGAGACTTGTTGCAGGTGCATACACATATTTGCCTATGTATTGATGCATTCATGAGCAACTTTTCGTCGGTCCGTCCCATGATCGGCTTTATCTTTACACAGTACCTTAAAACGAAGCTCCCTCGTGCCCATCTTCAATGATCTATGCATCTACCCTTTCTTGCCATTTTCCTCCATGTATGTACAAATCATCTCGGGGTACTTCACAACACAATCATTCATGCACCCAACGGTCCTACCACGACGATCCACAAAATACTTCGTGATGCCACGAAGAACACCCTACACTATAGCAACTTGCGGAAGGTGTCTCAAACCTCGCATGATCCAATTATAAATCTCAGCCAGATTTATCGTCATGACCCCATACCTGACGCCATCGGTGTCATAAAATAGGGCCCATTTCTCCCGAGGTTATGCTCTATCCATTCCGAGAAGCATTCCATAGCCATTCCGTTCCTCCGAACCAGGTGCGGAGGGTTTGTGGGTAACTCTTCAAATGCTACTGGGGCCACCCCTAGGGAAGGTGTTTCTCTCTTCACTGCCTCTACTGTATGCCTTGACATCAGCTCATCCAACTTCTTCCACAATGCATCAAACTTTCTCTACTGGTTTTGGTCGCACAGTCTCTTAAAAAGCTTCGTCAACTCCTTATTCCTGAACTGCTTGTACAAGTTAGCACCTATGTGCCGCTTACACCACCTACTTCGCAAATCAAGCCATGGATATATCTCATCTTCACCTTACTGTAACTGCAGGATCACCTTCAACAGCCCGGAATGTCGATCATGTATGACACACACTTCATGCCACTGATCGACAACGCCGGCTTTCACATTCCTTTGGAACCAGAGCCAGCTATCAGTGTTCTCACCCTCTACGAATGTGAGCGCTACAGGAAGAACCTGATTATTACCATCTACTTCTATAGCAGTCAATATCTGGCATTTATACTTCCTAGTCAAAAATATCCCGTTCACGCATAATAACAGACAACAATATCTAAACACGTTGATACATGCACCGAAAACAAAGAATGCTCACTTGAGTACCATCTTCCTAGGGAAGCGCTGCGAAGGCTGTTTAACAATATCGACATAAGTCCCATCATTCCTTTTCTTGATCACCTGAAGCATACCTGGCAAGTTCTGATAGGAGTCTTCGTACGTATCAACCCTTGCTTCCAGTGCTTTCTGCTTCGCTCTCCACACCTTGGTATAGCTTATGGTGTACTAGAAACTCTGCTCTATTGCAAGTATGATGGCACGTGGCTCTAAATCCAGGTTGTCCACAATATCTTCGTACATTGCGTTAACAACAAAGCCTGAAGATATGTTTCTATGTGATCGCGTAGACTCCATCAGCACAAATGTGTGTGGGACGACTATAGAATACTTTTAAATGGTGTCCCACTTAAGCTAGTAAGCATGGACACGCCATGTGCAACCCTTCATCAGGCATCTGACATCATATACCCGCTGATCTGACTTTGCAACCTTAAAGGGTTTACGCAACGACATTGCCCATGCTATCACTACTTCTTGCACATCACCCTTATTCTTGTAAACTGCACATTGCTGCACCCCATTCCGATCGTACCCTCATGCTATATCTTCACCCTCGTTGATCATTAGCCTATCAAACTGACATTCATCCCACTCCGCAGGAAAAGGCTCTTCATCCTCTTCGTCATTACTTAAAACCTCGTAGTCTTGGCTCTCTGCGTCCATCGATTGCACGAGCGATTCAATATGCTATCCCTCGTCTGCCACACCCATTGGTTCCTACACCTCTTGTATTGAAACTTCAACTTCCTCGCGCTAGCACTTCCTCCTGATCCAAACTAACATCCTATATCACTAAATATTCTCTAGCTTAGCTGCTCTCCCCGACTTCCTCCGGTTTATCACCAACAACCTCCTCCTTTGTCGCATAAACGGCATTGGCTTTCTGAAATGATTGCACCAACAACACTAGCGGCCACCCTTTCTCAATCGCCATTATTACATACGAATTCCATGACTTCAGCCCCTTCAGTTCCATTAACTCCCAGTACGTACAATCTCGCCTCCGACACCCTACTCCGTGCAGCTTCAAATCATGCAATTCACGGTCCAACAAGAACATTTGGTACAATCATCTTGTAACTGTGCTCCATGAATGCTGCCCTGCACATGACAGGCTAGCCACGATACTTGAAAAATAACTTAGTTCCACCCCTTGTGCACCTATATGCGGAACCCCTTCTCTATAGTGTATTTTAAACTGCACTCGTTCATCCATACCTATCAAGCATTTCACAAATTTTTAATACCGTTGTACCTATTGTACCACGATAACATACTCTACACTATACAAATCTAACTAATCTGGTCGCCAAGTCATGCATGTAATAAAATTATTGCTACTTTACACAGCTAATTAATCTGGTCGCCAAAAAACTATTACTACTCTACACAGATAATTAATCTGGTTGCTTAATCGTGCATTAAAAAAAGTATTACTACTCTACACAGCTAACTAATTACATAACTAATTAATCTGATCGCTAAGTCATAAATTTAAAAAAAGTATTGCTATTGTGCATAGTCTGTGTATCAGCGAGAACTTATCTGATGTCCGAGAACATTCAAGTTTCAAGAGGATTCTGCGGATTTGCGAATTCACTGATCTCCTAACAATCCACATACCTATCCCAAGGGTACGCATCTTCCCTGAATCATGATGGTTGATTAATTTATGATATAATAATGATAAGTGCAAGATATGAAATGTGATAGTGTCTTGGTTATCAGCAATTTCACATAAAATTTCTTATTTACCATTTGAAGGAATGCATTGGATACAATGCAATAAAACATATTGTTCCAAATAGTACTGGAACTGACACTTTGGAGTCATGCTTATATTACAAATGGTTAAAATATACAGTTTATTTGCTATCGTAATTAACAAATTCTAGCATAGACAAATTGGATTATCTTAGAGTTCTTGAGTTATCGCCAAGTTGGAGCCAATTCCGAGTAAGCCTACAGGGTCTGTAAAATTTTGGGGTAAAATGAAGGGAGAACGATTGGTGCTTAAAGACTACCATTTGAAGTGTTATAACTTATAACACTACGATAAACATAAAAATTAGCACATGTATGAGAAGCGCATTGTGTGCTTCTTTGGCGAGGAAGAAATAACAACGTGGTAGAATCCATCATAAATATGTTTTTGTTTTAAAACGATGATAAAAGAAAGTTTTACATACTGGTCATTTGGAAATTTTAAAGCAAAGGTTTGGAGGATTAGATGATAAATAATGAGGGCGATAGAAGCTAAAGTTTTGTTACATGGGACAATGTTTGCTGAAGTTAAGAGTGGTTTGAGGAATGAAATATAAGTTGTTCTTTGGTCTGGCCCTCCAGTCTTCACGCTCCAAGTCATCCATTATGAATTTAATGTCCTTCCCTTCATCTGCTTGTCCAAGTCATTGTATGTCTGCCGCCACAACTGCATCTACTCCCTCCGGTTTGGTAATATCTGTCGTTTTGGACATAGTGATGGTCAAACTTTCGAAACTTTGACTAACAATATATTTTTAAATATTTAAATTGGATACATAAAAATTATATGTGTAGACTTGTCTCGAGAAGTACTTTCATAATATTATAATTTTATTGGGTTTTATAAATATATTATAATAAAAATTAGCGGTCAGAGTTGTGTTTTGAAGACCGTGTCGATGTCCAAAACGACAGATATCACCAGATCGGAGGGAGTACACCACAACCCTCTGTCCCACCATACCATCCTCAACTTCCACCTGCACACCCGCACTACTCTCCCCCACTTCACATGCTAGTGTACTCGGACACACCTGCACCCAAGGATTCAAATCTCGTTTTGGGTAAAATTCCGGAGGTCACCGAAATCCGAAATCTCGGCGAGATTCGGAAATTTTGGACAAAATACAAAAACCAAATTTCAAATCCGTTTTTTTTCAACCGGGAAATCCGAGATCTCGGTCCAAGTTGAATCGACTAAAAAAATAGTCCAAAACACGTCAAAAAATTTTGAATTTTTTTTGAATGGTCACATAACTAATGTTTCCATAAAAATTAGAGATGATGATCAAGCATGAGTAATTTTTAGAAAATCTAACAGTGGTAAAGTCGTCATAAAAACCGTGTGTAAAATCAGTTTTTGATTTTTCAAATGTAACAAATGTACTTCAAGTCATTTGAAAAGTTTTATATATGTTCCTATCCTCCTATGTATTATAGAGAAATATTTATTCCATACATAGAAGCCATAATGTAACTTAATCGGGGCAACACAACATATTACATATTGAAAAATAGTTCAAACCACTTTAGAAAATTTTGAAATTTTTTGTGAATGGTCCTAACACATTCATAATATTCCCATAAAATTTTCAGATGATGATCAATCTTGAGAAATTTTAAAAAAATCGGACAGTGCAAACCGACAAATTGAACCGACCAAAAAATGGTCAAAAACACATCAAAAATTTTAGAATTTTTTTGTGGATGATCTTGACCCTAAATACAATCAAATACAGTGCATAAAAATCAAAATCCGGCAAAAACACCCGAGATCTCGCCCGAGATTCCCGAGATCTCACCGAGAAATTAGAAATTTGATTTATTTTTTTTAATTTTTTGAATTTTCTGGGATTTTGAATCTCAGAGGGTCTGAAATCCGAAATCTCGGTCGAGATTTCGGATTTCGGTCCGAAATTTAAATCCTTGCCTGCACCAACACCACCAATTCATAGCCACAAGTGCCTGCAAGCTTCCAACTAGGTCTGCCATGACTTTGTTAGATCCATTGGCCTCAACTGCCAACTGACCACTTCCGACGAACGATTCGACATGCATCACAAGGCGATATCATACAGTGCTGGGTCCAACGAGAGCTGCATGTCAACCAATGCAACACCTCCCAGGTTTCAAGAGTATCCGAGTTCAGATGATACATTGTGGCCTCAAATGGCCCTTCATAAACTTCTTCCTACCCGTAAAACACTGAAAAAAATGTTGACCTATCATACGACTCAAAATATTTAGAACGCATGCTAAATAAGCATGCTATGTCGAGTCTAACGAAAACCAAATCCTACCGTGCATATCAAAATACTCTCCCTATTTCAGTTAAATTTCAAAATTATAAATTCCCTAAAATCGGGGATCTCTAGGTCATGCGTATCTAAAGTTAAGCAAGCTAGTTCTTCCATTGATTGATCGGCTGCAAATGTTCAATGAAATTATAAAATTATAAATACCCTAAAATCGGGATCTCTAGGTCATACGGATCTAAAGTTAAGCAAGCTAGGGCTTCCACTAATTGATCTACTAGTGGGGTAGCCCATCCTTTTTACGCTAAAATATTTCAATAACTAGTACACATTCCTAAACTAAACTTGACATAAACCCTAAAAAAATCGATATACAACTATAAACTCCAAAAATGTCGATCTACACCTACTACCACCGATATCGATATTGTTGCCCCTGGGAATAAGAGTAGACCTCACGTGCAAGTGTCTGAAACACGTTTAGAAGATTAACAAAGCAAATAATAGGATAATGAAATGGTTTATTTTAACGTGGATTCCACGTGCACGCTAACTAGTAGAGGGAGATGTCTCCAGCGCAGGCTACATCAATTATGCATGCGAGAGGTGCTTCTATACTCTTCCTTTTAAAAGTTGCATAACTATTAAAGCATGAATGAATGGTAGATGGTGATTACTTACCCCTTCGCTTGCTTCAAGATTTGTGTAACTTGTACTAGAAGGAAAAGCATAGAATGCATAAACATCTTCCCATAAGACGTAAGATGTATCTCCTAGACTGTATCAGCAAATTCACATAGGTTTCGGTAGACTGGCACTAAATTTTGATGGTACTATTCAGGCTTGTATTTAGGCCTGTCAAAAGCTGCTATGTTCTGCGGTTCACACTCCGGGCTGAAGAGCCGCACAAGCAAGGCTGATGTCGAGCTCACAGAGATTGCCCCGCATGATGCCCACCTGAGACTCCTTGGAACTGTTATTCTTGGACCTACAGAAAAAAAACAGAGGGTCGGTAAAATGGTTTGAGTTTCTTCAAAGGACTAACACTCAAAATAATTTGGTTATATGTGAAAAGCAAGGCGATGAGATTTGTAACCTTGATAACTAAAAATGATATAATATCAAAAGGACAATGAATATCAAATATATGATCGAAGATGCATAGAACAAGTACTGAAAAGGGAGAAACTGGATGTTTAGGAACAATGACCATAGTGAAGGCGGCAGAGCACCCAGAAAGCAAGGGCACCACCAACAGAGAAGATGCCAGCAGTATGTCGCATCAACCGGGTGCAGGGCTTTGACTCTGACCGCATCACCTCCCCTTCCGACCATCCCAGTGCTCGTCGCAGTGCCATCACGATACTTGGCTTGTTTGGTGGTGGAAATTCTACTGGTTTGCTGGAGTTGATAAGAGGTTCAGCTGTTCAGACTACAGAGCACTTTGCTTTTAGCGCCTCCTGGTTCCTGAAATATGACTGTTTATAGTTGGGCATAGTGTTCCCTTTCCTTTCGAAATAATCTCAAGAGTATAGAAATGCTAAAACTAGACCTAACTCATAAATATTGGCATATGTGAATTCGTTTTTAGCACTAACAGTCTGATAGGATAAACACACAAACTTATGCATTGATTTCTCATTTATTATCCATCTTGCCCGACACCTAACATTGAGAAAATTTCAAAAAGCTAATCAATCTACAATGACATATCCACAAAAGGAATGTCCAAACTCAGTTGTGTTCCAGGGGGAAAAAAAAGAAGGGTGCCAGCTAAAAATTGCGTATGCCGCTCTTGTATATCTTGGCCTTCAAAGACAGTGAAAGTTCTATTGACTGCGGGCTTGAGACCCAAGAGAATTGCCAATTGGACTTGTTGAGTGATCACCGAGGTGACTGGGTGATGGGTGTGATCAAGAACATATGAATGAAACTACCCATTCTGTACAAGATTTTGAAAAGCAACATCGATACATGAAGAAACATGCTACCTCCTAACCACACTAGATATCAGACCAGAACATCTACAATGCAGTTAAGTAAACAAGATACCAAACATAAACAACAAATTATAAGAGTAGTATGTAGGAAACAATTGGTAGTAATAGCACAACACCTATTTGTAAAACTGTGGATATGTGATACATGATGTAAACTTCATCTTGGACAAAATGCATATGTATCCTAAATGAAAACACATGTTGTTGTCTTTGGAATTTAAATTGGAACATGGGGGAATAAAAATTTGAACAGCTGGGTTGTACTGTGCGTGCCATTGATACACCATATTTGAGATTAAGCTGCACATGACATCTTTATGTTTATCCCATGATTCTTGATCCTATGAGCAGCTACTGCGGGTTATCAAACACATTCAGTGGCCATTTTGCATACTAGATGTTGTGGACAGATTTCGAAGAGGAGCCTCGATATATGACAAACTACCTCCCAAATGCACTCAATATTGGAGAGGAAAATTTGAGATGATATGCAGAAAGGTAAACAGGCTACTGCAAAAAAACAACAAATAATTCGAGAGGTATGTACGGAAAAATGGGCTGTCACAGCAGAGTAGCACCATGCCCATTTGTAAACTGTAGATAAGTGATATAAGATACAAATTTCATCCTGCTCTAAATGCATGTTTATACTACACAATATGCAAACGAAAACACATGCTGTCTGTAGTATTAAAATTGCACCATAGGGTATTGACCTTATTTTATGTTTATCCCACGATTAAGCTACACATGTTGTCCCTAGTAGTATTTTAACTGCTCGGTTGGGCATGCATTATTACCATATTGCAGATTAAGCTACACATGACAAATTTATTCTTACCATGTGATTCACAATCCTACGAGTAGACACTGCGGGTTATCATTCAGTCATCAGTGGGCATTTTGCACACCAGACATATTGCCCCAGAGAGACGCTAGCATGAAACGTCGTTTGCTCGAACAGCCGAGAGAAATCCCCACAAGCTCCTCCCCAGCATCATCGAACACCAAGTGTTCGACATATTGCCCCAGAGACGCTAGCATGAAACGTCGTTTGCTCGAACAGCCGAGAGAAATCCCCACAAGCTCCTCCCCAGCATCATCGAACACCAAGTGTTCGACATATTGCCCCAGAGAGACGCTAGCACAACAACGCCCACAGCTTGCTCCATCAAACAACCGGCAGACCGCAGCAAGATCAAATCAACGCTAGGATAACGGGTTCTTCGAATTCTCCGCACGGAATAGAGCATTTCAGCACCTCCGCGAGCACCTCGTCGCATCACGCCAGCCGCGCGGCAGCCAAGACATCGATTTCGATTTCTCACACGCAAAAGAAAAAAGGGAGCAGAACGCTTTTGAGCGAGATTCTCACAAACCACGGCTCCACAAAAGAAGTAAAGCTGCTGGCACCAGAAGGGAATGGTGCATGTGTGGAGATTACGTACCGCCGGCTTGTCGGGCTGACGACGAGGTTATGTCTCGCTTCGAATCCCAAGCCTCCGGCCGGTAGAGGGATCGTCCCTTCAAGCGGCGGCGGTGTGATGCGGGAATGCCATGAGGCGGCGACGGCGAGGAGTGGAGGAGGCGGCGACGGCTGGTCACGGAAGGGGAAGCAGCCAGAGCCCAGAGGCGTTTCCTTTTTGGGCTGTGCTGAGTCGGCCAACCAACCATAGTTGGGCTTTGTTGAGTCGGCCCAGCTGATTTGCTAGCTTCTATTTTGCAGAACTGGTGGGATCACATTTATCTCAAAGGGGCCCACATGTAAGTTTCCCAGTACAATGTACCATTAGCACGTGCTGTTACAATTTTTATGTGGGGCCTATTAGTCAGTATCTCTCTCCCTCTCTTTTGAATTTGCTGCTTAAAACTAAAAGCTTTCCTCTTTAGGACCTGTTCAATGGCCTTTACTAATATATATAAATACCTGTTGATAGTAATTTTTCATCCTCTTTCTTTTTTTCTTTCGTCCTCGTTCTTTTTTCTTTAAAAAACAGCGTGCCAACATATAGATCGCGGAATAAAAAGAAAACTAATCGCATCTCTCTCTTTTTGTCTACACTGCTCCGGCTGGCTGAGCCATTAATTACCTACTCCTTCAGTCCTTCCTCCATGTGGCAACTCAAGAGTGTAATTTTATTTTTTGCAAATAGATGGCATAACTTGATTATTTAATTAAAAAATATTTTTCCCTTGCAATGCACGGCACTTGACCAGTCACTGCTAAAGTTAGCAATGAACTTCGTTCGATACAATGCCTAGTTAAGTAAGTAGCGAATATTCACTGCATAGCAAATTCAAAATTCTTTATACTCATGATTTTTGGAAGGGCAATGTGAGAAATTTGAAAGATTAGGACTCGTGATAATCTACCCAACGTATTCGCAAGATCCTTGTCTTCACTCTTCATCTATTTTCAAGATGTATCATGTACGTAACTATGCACAGAAATAGAACGGAAATTATTCTAGTATTCAAATCATTCCACTCAACAACCATCTGTACAGATTATCAATTTATGCATCCATCAATTTCTAACAATTAACAATTTGAGATAGAATGCAAACAATAGTGCAAACTCAAGAAGAGGTTTGGTAAGTTTATTTTACCACTCTAGTTTCAGTACTAATCTAGCACCTCAGAACAGCAGTTTGTTTCCACAATTTTGTTGGAATTTATAGGAATAGCGCCTCAATCTTGTATGCAGGAAAAAAGATTGAACAAGACAACAATTATGAAAAATAACAAACATGACAAAAAAAAAGGATGCACTGTCGATCAAACATGGATCCAACAACAAAGAAATGAACCTGAGATCAAGATCATGCACAGATGCAGTAACAAAAACCGTAGTCGTTCAATCAATTTTTATTTTTTACATGCTTTCACTTCATCCAAATAGCTAAATTATACTAAAAAGCTAGTTTCCCATTCTTTCCCACGGTCATAGATGTCAAAAGTTAAAATAATATAAACATATGAATCTGACTGGTGAAGAACAATTTTACTTGGTGTCTTTGACTTGGCTCTGCAGGTACGATGCAATTACAGTGAATGGTGACCTCGACTGGCGACAGGAAAAATATCCACAAGATTCAGCTGCGGTTGCTGGCGACAGGAAGTATGATGTGTACATGGGAATTGATGTTTTTGGCCGAGATACTTATGGTGGTGGGCAATGGGATGTATGTCAAACTATCTCTGCTTTTTGGTCAAATGACTACTAGTCTATTACAGTAATGAAGTAGATCATCCTTCTCTTTTTACTTTGCTTTCATGTAAATGCATTCTATTCGACCGTCTCACCTTTAGCTACCTCTTTTGCTAGACAAATGTTGCCCTTGATCTACCTAAGAGAGATGATGTCTCGACTGCCATATTTGCTCCTGGGTTGGGATGGATGGATGGATGGATGAACCATTCAACCATTCAACTCATTTCACACAGCATGGATGGATTAAGAACCATTCAACCATTCAACTCATTTGCCATAGCATGGATGGATGAATTGAACCTGAGATATATGGATTTAGGGATTTAGCAACCTCACCTTGGCAAGCTGAGAGGGGCAGCAGGAGTGGAGGGAGACGCGCAGGGAGGATGGTCGCCGGCGGCGTCGATGGGAGGAGGAGAGGCGGCCGAGCGCAGGGAGGGGCGGCGGCCGAGTGCAGGGAGTGGGGTCGGCGGCGGTGTCGCTGGGAGGAGGGGAGGCGGCCGAGCGCAGGGAGGGGCTCCGCGGCCGAGCGCAGGCGCAGGGAGGGGCGTCGCCGGCGGCCGAGCTGGAAGGAGGGGCGGCGGCTGAGGGAGCGCGGCCAGGGCACGCGCGGGGAGGGGCCGGTTCGGTGGATCGGGACGTGGGGTTGGGGCTGGGAATTGCCCTGTGGCAAAGGTTGGTAATTTTTTCTCAATTTCACATCTGAAAAAATCTATCCGCGAAGTACCTTTTTCTCTTGCTCTAAAAAACTGTACTAGGACTCTGCGTGCTCCGTGGTTTTGTGGAGTTGGGGTGTTTGGGACTCCACCCAAATCTGAGGTGGAGTTGGGAGTTGGAGCTCTGCCAAACACGCCCTAGGACTTTAAGTAGTGTTTCTATTCTTTTTCTCCGGATATAAGTTGTTCACATCTTAAAGTAAAAGGGAGGTGTAAGTAATCAATATCTATTTTTCATTTATACTTAAATATTTATATATCTTTCGAAAACAAATACATACGAGCATCTCTCAGACTTCAATGGTTCTCGTTTTTAGTGGAACAATGTCTAATATTACTATATTAACGTTCATGCTTTTGTTTTGAAAAAAAAAATAACGTCCATGCTTTAGCATAGTGTGCGGACTCTTTTTTCTTTTTTGAGGATTTATGAAAAAATTTTAAAATAATACTTTTTTAAAAATGTATTACGGTATTAATACGCGGAAAACAAAAATTACAAAAATAACACCTATTCGTCAAACAGTATGGCGAAATAGCTATTTTCGCCGAACGGTATGGCGAAATAGCTATTTTCGTCAAACGGTGTGGCGACAAATGCCTAATTACGTAGTTAACCGCTAGGCGATAAATTCTACGGGAAACAAGGGTATTATCGCTGAACCGTTTGGCGAAAATATAGTTGTCGCCATGCAGTACGGCGAAAATAGGGTAGTAGCCATATGATACGGCGAAAATAGCTTCCTTCCCCTAAACTCTGACGGCCGACTGTTAATTACGTAATTAAGCAGTGGTCGCCGCACTATTTGGCGAAAATAGCTATTTCGTCATACAGTTCGGCGAAAGTGGCTATTTTGCCGTACCGTTTGGCGAATAGGTGTTATTTTTGTAATTTTTGTTTTCGCGTATTAATACCGCAATTATTTTTTAAAAGTATTATTTTAATAAAAATTCGAGGATTTACAATGCAACTTGCGTGCGTGCGTGCAGCCATGCAAATAGAAGAGGATGTGGTGCTGTGGCAGGGCATGCAGATCGGAAGGTATCCGGTGGCCACGTCGGACAGAAGAGGCAGCAAAGGTCACCGGCGAATCGGCGATGGCATCTTGATTCGACAAAAAAACACGCACGCATCCACACGTGCATGCGGTGGGGAAGAAAGATACGATGGCAGGAGTAGAATAAGCTGCAGTGCAGCATGTAGAGAAAAAGAGACAGGAGGAGAGGACTGAGGAAGCCACGGGACGCCGGCGGCGTGCTCTGGACTATGAACACGGGCGAGATGACGAGGCGCCGAAGCCGCAGGCGACACCGGCCACGAACTTGCTGGCCATGATCACGGAGTAGCCGGAGACGGCTGACCCCGTGAAGAACATGCATGGCCGTCGACTGACGCGATGGTGCGGCGGCGGCCGGCGCGGTCGCACGTCCAACCCACCAGCTTGTTGGTATTAGAAGCACACACTCAATCTCAGTAGAAGACACACACGAACACGGGGAAGGAAATGAAACACACGACTCCTTTTTTGAGACTTTTTTTTTATATGACGCCCCAACCTGCGTCGGTTTTTTTCTTCTCTTTATTCTCTCACACATACATCCAACTACATAATCTTTATCTAATGCAACACGCCAACTAACTAACAAACTGACTCAACGCAACGTGTATGTCTCTCCTACTGCGCACAACATGCATCTTTATGCAGCACGGTTATACCACGCCATATGCCGCATGACTCGACTATATACTTAATAAACTCAAGATTATATCTAACATCCTCCCTTCCTAATCTCGACACACCTCTTCACAAATCGATATCCGATCTCCTAACGCATCTCTAAAGAGTTTCGACTTCTTCTTGTTGGCCATACCACTGGTGTCGCACCTCGATGGCAATTACAACCTTTGACTCGGCTCTAATTGTCTTTTCACCGGTAAAACAAATTGACAGCGACACAAACTCGCACTATAGTTTACACACGAGAGAACTTGAACACACCTACAAGGACTCTCATGCGCGCGCGCACATGCATCATGCACGGACTCTTCCAGCATGCATGACCGATGCCGCCCTGCAGGCGTGCCGCGCCCTTCGCTCTTTGCATCGTCGCTACTGTGGTTGGAGTTGAAGACGTTTCTCATGTCATAGTTAGGCTTGCTCAAGTACCAATTTTTTCTAGTTCCGCCATTACCGCCACCTCTTGCCCACTCCCCCAACCAACGGCAACATAGTGATCGTTGGGCTCGTCGTCGTGCTGCCCCAACCCCGCCCGCCACTGGCCAGCAAACCCATTGCCCGATTCGCCCTCGATCGTTGTCCTGCCGCCGGTCCTACCTATCAAATGCCACAATTCAGAGAGGTTATCCGCCCCCTATCAAATGCCAATTGAATTTTCCCTTATGCCGTCGCCTTCGAGTATCTTTCCATCTTGGCCTTTTGCTTGCCCTGTTTGCCTCCACAAGGCGGTTCGCATATGATTTTATATAGTTTACTCCCAATACTCCTAATCAAATAATTATGTTTTTGTTTCAAGTCCATTGATGTTTTCTGTCCATTTTATAGTCGAGTTTTGAATTTTTGAAAATCCCATATTCTACTACATACATAAAATTAAACATGGAAGTATAAAGGAACAGAGAATAATGCTCAACCCTTTTGGACATGTTCCTTTTATTAATCATTTCCATACTAAATACTATCCCTAAAGATAGGATTGTTTCTTAGGGTGAATATGGTACATGTGGAAGTATTTTATGTACATTACATACAATTTCCCACCATCCGCTAATAATTCTACAAGTGAGAGTGGTGAGGAGTAGGAAAAAAATTGGGAGGAAAAGTTTAAGATTTTTCTAAACTAAAAGTTGTATGTACCATAGCCATCCTCATATCTTTTATAAAATTTTCTTTGGAAAATATAATTGATATTTCTATTGATTCACCAAACATAGCCACTTCATGGAGACAAATTTTGATTGTCAACATCTATATGACACTTAGCATCTTACATATGGAAAATATAAGTCCCCATTTGGAAGTTGGAATGCTGGAAATTCATATGAAACAATTCAATTCTCACAGCAGAAAAAACGGGTTCGAAAGAATGCACATCCTCTGCCGTTGTGCAGTGAATGGCACGCTCTTTTAGACCGTTGGTTCGAAATCTGATGCTCCAAATCACAGCACAAGAGAAGGTAAGACCTTTCAGTATCTCGTGATAAATTCATTTTTTTCCTCACTCACCTCACCTGAATCTAGGCCAATAAAAAAAGTCATCCAATGGTCAGAAATCAGCCGAACAATATATTATTGTGCACCTCTAGACTCTACCTTTCATGCGTAAAGACGTATACAATACGCATCCAATTCAAACAGGATTTCATAAAATCTTATAACCATAAGACCTGGTATGAAATGCCCTACCAAGAAACCTATGGCTCTATGCAACTACGACTACAACTCACCTAGCAAAGAGTAGGATAAGCTCTATGGTTTTAACAAGTTGTGAATGGCGATATAGCATGCATCCTATTATTAGAGTTGGCTATCAGCTTAACGAGTTATTATCGAGTTTCTATCAAAATTATCATAGTTTGGTACAAAATCGTTTTATTTACCATTTAAATGGATATTTCAAATTCAAGCTAACGAGTCACTATCGAGTTGAGTTTCATTAATTTTTTCAATTGCAATAAATTTATTTTAATTTTTAACATATTAACTACTATAATGAAAGAATTTTTAATTTAAATCTTGATATACCTTTTTTTTCCAGCCCTACCAACTTTGAGGAAATCAGGTCTGGCATCCTGCTGGCGCTGAGGCACGGACCCTCCTTCCCGTCCAAAATATTTCCGTCAACGAGCATGGCAGGGGGCATCGTCCATGCACCCATACTCATTTGAACTTGAACGTGGGACCCACTCTCTCCGGACCCACCCGCCATCGACTCCATTTTCCTTACCATTTCGATACCTCCCACCAGGGTTCGTCACCGAAGTAGGTCCAAATCCAGTTGGACCCACCTGTCAGCTTCGTGGCATAAAAATCATCGGCCCAAACTGCGGCCCACAAGGTAGCCACGTCTCCTGCCCTCCCACGCGACGCCACGCAGCTCGACCAAGTCATATCGGGTACCCGATTCCAACCAAAACACATTCCCCCACCCCAAATCCCACCATGGCCGCCGCCGCCTCCCACTCCTCCTCCGCCGCCGACGACGAGGAGAGCACCGACACCGACACCTCCAACTCCGACCCCGCAGGGCCTAAGGACCCGCTACCATCTCTCACTGACACCTCGGCCCCACCTCCCCCTCCCGCTGCCGCTCCCGCCGGGCCATTTCCGCCGCCGCCGCCGCCGCCTCAGCCGCATGGGGAGGGTGCGGGGGCGGGGGCGGAGGACTCGAGGAGGCTGTTCCAGCGGCTGTGGACGGACGAGGAGGAGCTGCTCATCCTGCGGGGGTTCCTGGAGTTCACGTCGCGGCGGGGCACCACGTTCGCGTCGCACCAGTACGACACGGGGCCCTTCTACGAGGAGATCCGGCGGCAGCTGTCCTTCGACTTCTCCAAGAACCAGCTCATCGAGAAGCTGCGCCGCCTCAAGAAGAAGTACCGCGTCTGCGCCAACCGCATGGCCGCCCAGGGCGGCGCCTTCGCCTTCAAGAACGCGCACGAGGGCGCCATCTACGATGTCGCGCGCCACATCTGGCGCCCCGCCTTCAAGCGCGACGGCGCCGGCGGAGGCGAAGCCTCGGATGAGGACGACATCAACCCCGCAGCAGCAACGGCAGCCACCGCGGCGCCGCCGCCTGGTGTGATGGAGGACGGTGTTGGCGGAAGCGCGCCTGTGCTGACGCCGAGGGGCAGGGGAGGGCGGCGCGTAAGGAGGAGAACGGCGCAAGAGTTGGAGGCGCCCGCATTGCCTGCAACGCCTGCGCTGATGTTAAACGATGTTGCTAAGGAGCCGGTTATTGCTGCGGTGGAGAATTCGGTGCCGGTGATTACACCACCGCCTCCTGTGCCGGCACCTGCACCAGCTCCAGCTCCAGCCAGTAGTGCCACTGAGGAGGCTGTCCTGTCTATCCTACCACCGCTGCTGAAGGAGCTCATCAGCTCGGTAGCTGTTGCTGGGCAGACTGGGCTGGGATTGGGGTTGGGCATGGGTTTTGGCGGCATTGGAGGCGCCGATATTCTTGGTCTTGGTTTTGGGGTGGCCGGACTGAACCCTGGGTTGCCCAGTGATGAGAAGTGGAGGCAGCAGCTGATTCTGGAGCTGGAGGTTTATCTGAAGAGGATCGAGCTTGTCCGCGAGAATGTCACGGCGGCTCTAGAAGAGCTCAGGTCATCAGAAGGCTAATTAGTTGTCTTTTATTTTAACCTTGTTCTCTCAACAGTAGATTATTTGTTTACTATCAGCTTTTGCTGCTGGATAGTGCGGCATTGGGGAGGGTATACAGAGTTGATGTGTTATAAGCTTCTAATTATATATACTTGCGTCTATCTTAGTTGCTTGTAGTTGCCATAAGGTTAGAGATGAGAACTTAGATGTGTAGATGGAATGGTGATCAAGGTTTGTCATTTACTTATAGTCCACTTTATTCTCTGATGTGGTTAGTCTTACAATCTGACAAAATGCAGTGAAGAGTTTTGATCCAGGCTATTTATGACCCGCATCCTTTCATTTCGACTCGAGTAACTTCGTAGGCCGTTGATTCAGCATTTGTAGAGTAGAACAGAAGAAACGGAGATTGAAGATAAAAAATAAGTCGTCATGTAGCAGTTGTTGGATCATCAGGACAGGCATTACTTTACTGGTTGGTTTTTTACTTGATGGACATTATTTGCTTCTGTGGATGGTGTTCCATTTTGCGTAGAAGAAGAATTGTGCTGCTGGCCTACTGCTACCTGACACACAGTGATGCTTTGAGCTTTTGCGATTGCTGATCGTTGATGGTGGTTTTTGCCTGCTCAATCCCATTATTTGGCTATATGCATCGAGGTGCCAACTGCTAGAGAAGTTCCTTTTGATTGCCTTTCTGCATTAGCACTTATGCTCATTTCGTCCTGGTTTAGTATGGAAGTTTCTGCCCTAGATGCATTGTGTCATATGCTTAACTTTCCGTGAACATTCATTCAGCAAACAAATCAAGCTTGACTGCTTCGTTGGGTAAAAACGCTGTAACGCATTGTTTTCTTGTGGAATGTTCTCAAGACTTTTGCAGCAATATCGTATTATCTTATGACTACAACTAATACCTAGAAAGAGAAGTGCTGGCGTGGACCGTTGCAATCATGCATCATTCTCTGCGTCCGGCATGTTTCGTAAACTCTATGCTTTATGACTTCATGATTCATGATCATATCTAAACGACTGCATAATGACTTGTGTACGCCTTCAATTTTGTTTGGCAGAATAAAAAAAAACAAAACATAGAAGTAAACCAAAGAGCATGATCGCCAACCTTAGACATTGTGAGCTGCGAAACCCTTGGGATCGATCGGCGCAGTATCTGCGTGCGGAGAACAAAGACGCTGCCGGAAGCTCTGCAAATCACGTGTAATGCCGTTCATATAGTGTGCCCACTGTGGATGTCAACTCAGCCAATGCTTGGCTGGGATATGGTCATAAAAATATTTTCTTACTTGTGTTCCACCTGTGCATATTCTAATTGCCGTACTACTCACTGATACAATTCTTTTCTGAATATACAGGACGTCGCAATTGCAGTTGCAGACTTGCATTGCTTGGTTAATTAGGATCGGTCAGTATAGTGCTAGTAGACATGTCAAATCGAAATGGTCAGTCAACGAATGGCTGTAGGTAGAAGTAAAAAGACATAGGAATGTTCATCCTCGGTTGATCAATGAATGGCTGTAGTAGATGCTGTAGGTAGAAGTAAAAGTCATATAAAGAAGGGCAAGAGTAAGGACACACTTGTATGCTGTCTATGTGACGAGAAAGATTATATGATAAAGATTGTTCAAGTTTGAAGTAAATGAAGTGTGCATGCCCAATAGTGGTAGCAAAAAATGGTTTGAACGTACTTATCGCTAGTCAATCATGTGCTTTTCATGGATAGATATTAGATTTAGATTGTTAGTTCCACATATATTCGATGAGGGAGATATTTAACGAATGATCTCTATGTTTGGTGCATGGAACTGTTCACTTGGTAGATTGCAAAGAGTATGCAATTACTAAGGTGGGAGTAGATGTATGATGGAGCACATCACACACTGGCATGAGTTTTTCATGTCCAGTGCATAAAAAAAAATCTAATATCTGTAAGGTCGCTTGAACTCAAAAATTTTGAGGTATCACTTCGAAGCGGAGCCATGCAAGTTACTTGCAAAAGGGCAAGTGATTGTGAAATGTATCTACTGTATTGGAGGATACCGATTGATAGGTAAATATAAAGGAAGGGCAATCGATGGAAGGTCTGATAAAATTCTGATCAGGAGAAGGAAACTGTGTCATCAATGATAGATACTCAGAGATCAACTGTAGCTATGTGTGGAACTGCAAAGACGGCAGCAAAATCTATTAGGCAGAAAAATGAAGGTGCGAGCTATTAGAAGAAGGAAGATGTGGTGGGACGAACCACGCGGTACCATTGAGCAGGTAGAGCTTGGAGGAGGTACAAACATATGGTATGGAGAGCTGTAGGAACAAGAGATGTGGTTACCGAACTACACAATGAAATGGCTCTCAGGTGGATGGTTTGAAAAGCTAAGCCCGAACACTAACACGCACATTGCCGTGATATATAGACGCCCCTGTGGTGGGGACACCCCCAATGATGGGAGAAAAAAAAATATATGAAAACACAAGAAATGCGAGCCAGCTTGGAGCAAGTTATTGGAAGTGCACATTGACTTTAACGAATAAGAGTCAGGGTGAAGATTGTTGAGTATGGTGACTCATATATAGCCTTTTAGAATTGAAAAAGGTGTGCTTTGAGTAGTCCTAGATGAATCATAATATGATTAGGATTTCTACTTTCATTTGGAGTAGGATTTATACTTTCCTTTATATGAGGACTAAGGGAGCTATATAAACCCATTGGGTGGTCATGAAGAAGTCACAAGTCAACTCATTCAAAGCAAGAGGCGCACAAGAAGATGAAATGCTAGCTTATTCTTTAGTGCTAAATTCTTGTGTAGAGCAAGGATCCAATGGTCCTAAAAGGTTTGAGAGGGTTGTGAGAGCGGCAATCCCTTGTAATCTTTTGAGGTTACTCTTAAAGAATTTATGGTCACCTTCGTCAAAATATTTCTCTCTCTCATCGTGGTTGTTTCATCGTTGTTACTCTGGTTCTTACTAGATTCAACTTCTTCATTCTTGAGACTATTCACGCTCGTGTCGTATTTCACAGAACTATGATTCAATTTGGACACTGTTGCGCATAAGAATGTGTACCAGAATGTAACACAGTAAGTATAAATGAATGGTGGATGAGCATGAGCATATTCAAGTATGTATACCATTAATTTTTTTTTGGCAAATGCAAAAATGGAACACATGTATTAAAAAGAATTTGACTAACCTTAGACATTGTGACTGTAGTTATGCCACCATTGAGCTTTAAGTGTAACATCCCAATTTGCATCGAAATATTAAGTTACTAATTTATTTTATGAGTTTATTACAATGGATTTTAATATATATTTTTGGTTTTTTTGGAATTTTTGGTATTACATAAAATATTTTTCATTCCCTAGTTGCTATTTTTTATTTTCAAACTTTAAATTTGAACAAGCACAAAGTCTAGAAGTATTTTACTTAAGTTTCAAATAGTCTAGAGAGCTTCTCTAAAAAGTTTCATGAATGTTTGAGCTAAGTTGCTATTTTTGAAACTACACTTATCATTAAAACTAATGCACTAAAAGAATTATAAGAAAAACATGGGGTTGTTAAATTTTGAAAGTTTTACAGAAATACTAGCGCCACCTCAAGTATGTCTATAAATTTTTTTTCCAAACTTTGGAATTAGTTAGTATTTCTAAAAAATCTAGAGTCATCTATCTGCAATTAAAAGCCTATTTAAAATTCATTTTAAATTTGAAAACAAAAAGCGGCAGCCTTAAAGCCCATCTTTACAGTAGTAAGGTGTATTTCAGCAAATATGCTTTCTCACCACTGCATCTCTCTCTGACGTGTCAAGCCTACGCGTCAGTCTCTCCCATGGCTAGCTCGTGCCCAAGCCGTGCCCATGCCACGTTGTGCATGCCCAGACCATGCTAGCTTTGTGCCATGGGTGCCCATACCAAGCGCGTGTCCTGAGCTTGGCTGCCAAGTCGACGCCCCTCACTGACCTTCGCCGCTAGCATCCATCAAGTCGGCTCGCGCCATCCACACCGTGACAATAGTTGGAGCAATCGCATTGCCCCGTCCCATCCACTAGGCTCTGCTCGCACCGCCTCATCACCTGCATAAGGCTTCTCCACTTAGCCTCACCCCTTTCCACCATCAAAGCCCCCCTGCTTGCACTGCGAAGCTGCCAAAAAAGCCAGGATTCGTGCTGTCGTGGTTCTTTTCCTTTGGCCACAACACCGAGTAAATGAGCCCAAAGCTAGAGGCCTCACCTTTGTGCCTATATGAGACCTGCGCCATTGCAGCTTCAAGAAGCTCCATTGCCGCAAGGAACAACAATAGCAAGCCAGTCTCTTTCTCCTTCTAAGGTGAGATATTTCCAATTTTCTACGAGTTGAAGCTCCCTTACCCCTTTTCCAGCTTTTTGCTACGATGATGCCATCGCCACGGTCATCTTCTTCCTCCACCACGGTCATCAACGCCAGACCTCCACAATGAACTTACAATGCCACCAAACCTCAAAATGGAACTCTCTCACCCCCCTGTTGTCTTCCCCTCCACCAATTTGGCACCCCCACCCCCACTTCTTTCCCCACTAACAGCCTTGCCCGCCGCCGCAGAGCTTCATCACCGGTCCTCTCTACCATCCCCGGTCACATCCAAACCGCTCCATAAGCCTTTCCTCCACTCCCTCTCACTATCTCAGGCATTGGCATCACTAGATTCACTGTTGTTCATCGCCAGCAGCCTCGGCCAAGCTACTGCTCTGTCATGGGTCACTGATGGGGCAGACCCACCTGTGAGGGGCTAGAATTCAAAAACTTTGTCAGTAACATATGGGCCCAGGTGAAAGTAATTATATATTTTGTAATTTAAACTAGTATTTGTTACGAGTCATTGATAAGTGGACCCACCTGTCAGTTATTTCAAAAAATTAATAAAACACTAATAAGTAGACCCCATCTGTCAGTCTCTTTAAAATTAAGTTTAAATACCCAAAAATGAGAAAAACACTTTCAGTTCAAAGGAGAATATGACTTCTCAGTTATAACTTTTGCAAGTACGCCTTCGACATCACTCCTCTTTTTTATTTTAAGGATTTTCAGTCAATTTAATTTCAAATACTCTTAACTTTTACAAATAAACTCCAAATTGAGTGAAACCAGTTTGTAAACTTTTATAAAATCATGCTATTTTTTATTATATGAAAACTATTTGAATTTGGTCTCTATTTGACTTCATTTGGTTCTTATGTATGCTTTACGGTACTTTGTGTGTAGGCACCGATGTTCCGAAAACCTTCCTCGCCAACTTGAACAAACTCAAAAATTCAATGAGTAATATCTATGCCATACCATATATGGATATGATGGTAATATTATAAATATGTGTACTAGCCACTGATTATAAGATTAGTATAATATAGACGTGAGTATTCCACTCCCGAGTCAGGTCTTAGACAATGAGATCGACAGAAATTCTGCGTATGTAGCCAGAAAGGTCGCTCGAGGTTGCACAGAGATGTGGAACTCTAAGCCGTTTTATACTGTGGCAACCTGACAATTCTACTCAAGTGCCAATATACCATTGGCTACGACTTAGTCATATACGAATGATAATTCTTGTGTAATTCTTGTGTTTTACACAACGAATGATAATTCTTGTAGAACGTGGCATGGCCGGCCCTTCGAACGCCGTGAATGGCTGAAAGGACGAGGTCGTACTGGACAGCAATGGTTATTCACACTGCTAAGATTGGGTTGGTCAGCTATGCAACTAGACATGTTAAGGGTGAAATGGCGAGGCAATGCACATGGACAGAATTTGTTTACCAAGTCTTTGCTTTCTCTGTCAAATTTAGGTATACACAGCCTAGCTATGAGTTCTAATTTGTTTGTTTTCATCGAAACAATAGCAAAACCAGACTGTTCCTCGAATAGATCCAATCCAATGTTTTTCATACTAAAGGATTTACAAAGTAGCGTGTGGTGTTTAGGACAAAAAAAATGGTCACTGCTACATAAAAGGTTTATATTAGACGTCTCATCACAGACAATTTTGAAAAACCGTCTGTAATTTTTAACATCACAAATGGTTCTATAGTGCAACTGTCAGTGTAGTTATCATAGCCGATTTTTAATTATAATCGTCTGTGATGTATACCAATATCACAGACGATTACAATTAAAAACCGTCTGTGATATCTGTGGGAATCATCACAGACGGTTTTATAATAAAATCGTCTGAGATTCTGTTATATCACTAACGATTTTTAATTAAAAACCATCTGTGATATCTGTGGGTGTCATCACGCTTATGTGAGCACTTCTATTGATTTTTCAGTCCAATATATTATGGTGTGATGCAGACCCATGATGATTGATGCATGTCTTGGAATAGACCCGATGATACGAAGTTCCATGGAAACCTCCTTTATCGTGAAAACTCTATGAAATTCACATGTAAAATTTTTGAAAAATTCTCAAAAAATTATCACATGTAGGGGAGATGAGGTTCTACAACCGTATAAAATTTAAAGACCAAACTCAATTGCATTTGAAAGATATAACAATGACAAATTCAATATGAATAGTGATTTTTCACTATTTAGCACTATTCATTTTGCAATTTGTATTTTTCATATCATTAAAATACAATTGAGTTTGGTCTTCAAATTTGACAAGGTTGTATAACCTCACCTCCCCTACGTATGATAATTTTTTGAGATTTTTTTAAAACTTTTACATGTGGGTTTCATAAAGTTTTCACGATAAGATAGGTTTTCACTAGATATGTCACACACACACACACACATATATATACATATATGTATGTATATACATATACATATATATATATATATGTATATATGAAAAATACTTTCTACTCCCAGGAGTAATTACTCCCATCTCTGAAAATACCACACAAACGAACTTGAAATATTCCTTTATCACTTTGGATACACTCATATACTAATTATAAGATATTCCAATGAGATCTACCTAAAAAATTGCAAGGCAAGGGAGTACGTAGTTTTTAGTGTATTTTACAAATCTTCATATACGCACATAAAAGAAGTATGCCTAAAAAATGTATATACCACCGTTGAAAAAAAATGTAAATACCGCCTAGATGGTCTTATATACTGTATGCTGCACGTACATACTATCTGTTGCACAAGATACTCCATACGTTGTGAGATACGACATAGGGAGTAATTACTTCTCGAGAGTAGAAAAGAGTATTGTCGGGGATTGGGATATTCATAAGGACTATTCTGCCCCGACGATCATGCACTCACCGACCATAAACATCCTCGGACGCGGTACCCGAAGATGGGTCCCGAGCACCCCCATGCTCGGACACGGGCATACCCGCTATGCCTTGGCAAAAAGTGCTCGGCTACGAGCTTTAAAGACGCGCACGAACAAACGTGCTCGACGAGGCTACGGGGCGGTCGAACCAGGACCAAAGGGACCCTCGGAGATCGCCGAAGGACGTGGTCAACCAATAAAACAGGAAAGTGGTGGTTATTTAGTCAAAGATCCAGGGAAGTTACACCAGAAATTCAAGTATGGCGAGGATCAAGGACACGTCCAAAATGGCAACTAGCATGATTTTAGGAGGCAGTTACCATGTATGTACCACGATACCTTGTATTTAAGCCCCCTCCAACAACAAGGAGAGGGGCATCCCATTGCGAGATCCATGTGTTCGTATCCTTCAATCCAATACCGAGAAACGCCTCTAGGCGACTGGACGTAGGGCTATTATCTCAATCGTGAGAGGCCTGAACCAGGATAAAATCCTTGTGTTTATGTCTGTTCTAGTGGACCGTCTCCCACGTCTTCGACGTTACACCTTTGTGTAAAGGGGCTTTGGTTGATCCTCATTCAACAAGTAAGCTCGACGGAGCCCGTTCTCCAATCGTCGATACCGGTGGCGCCGTCCGTGGGGATCGACGAATTCTTTGCCAAAGGAATCCCGAAGGCGTCATCTTCCACATCTGACGACCAATACTGCACAAATTATGATGAGGAAAGGTATGTAAGATTTCTTTACCTCAATCAAACTGTGCTTAGAAGGGTTGTTCCCGTTCCGCGAGAAGCACGCGCCGGCTCGGCGCGAGTCTCTTCCTCCGAAAGCACGCACTTCGCTCGGGATCGTTCGCTCCGCGCCGAAAGCACGCACTTCGCCGGGCGCGAAGTCTCTTCCTCCGAGCACGCGCCGGCTCGGGATCGATCCGTTCGCGCCGAGCACGCGCCGGCTCGGCGCGAGTCTCTTCCTCCGAAACACGCGCCGGCTGGGGGGATTCCGTTCGCGGCGAGCACGCGCCGGCTCGGCGCGAGTCTCTTCCTCCGAGCACGCGCCGGCTCGGGGATCGATCCGTTCGCGCGCGAAACACGCGCCGGCTCGGGCGCGAGTCTCTTCCTCGAGCACGCGCCGGCTGGATTGATCCGTTCGCGCCGAGCACGCACTTCGCTCGGGCGCGAGTCTCTTGCCGAGCACGCACTTCGCTCGGGCGCGAGTCTCTTCCTCGAAAGCAGCCGCTCGAGGATCGATCCGTTCGCGCCGAGCACGCGCCGCCGCTCGGGCGCGAGTCTCTTCCTCCGAGCACGCGCCGGCTCGGATTGATCCGTTCGCGCGCCGAGCACGCACGCCGCTCGGCGCGAAGTCTCTTGCCGAAACACGCGCGCCGGCTCGGCGCGAGTCTCTTCCTCCGAGCACGCCGCTTCGAGGGATCGATCCGTTCGCGCTGAGCACGCACTTCGCCGGGGCGCAAGTCTCTTCCTCCGAAAGCACGCGCTTCGCTCGGGATCGATCCCGTTCGCGCTGAAAGCACGCGCCGCTCGGGCGCGAAGTTTCTTCCTCCGAGCACGCGCCGGCCGGCGCGAAGTCTCTTGCCGAGCACGCGCGCTTCGCCGGCGCGAAGTCTCTTCCTCGAGCACGCGCCGCTCGAGGATCGATCCGTTCGCGCAGCCGCGCCGCCGGCTCGGGCGCAAGTCTCTTCCTCCGAAAGCACGCGCCGGCTCGGGGATCGATCCCGTTCGCGCTGAGCACGCATTTCGCCGGGCGCGAGCTTTTCCTTCCGAGCACGCGCTTCGCCGGATCGATCCTGCTTCGGCTGAAAGCACGCACTTCGCCGGGCGCGAAGTTTCTTCCTCGAGCACGCGGCGCCGCTCGGGACTGATCTCGTTCAGCGCCGAAAGCACGCCTTCGGCTCGGGCGCAAGTCTCTTCCTCCGAAACGCAGCGCCGCTCGGGCTGATCCTTCAGCGCCGAAAGCACGCGCCGGCTCGGCGCGAAGTTTCTTCCTCCGAGCACGCGCCGGCTCGGCGCGAGTCTCTTCCTCCGAGCACGTTATTCGCTCGGGGACGCACCTAAATTCCTCCAAACGAGCATCGCGTTTGGGTACTTTTCTTGTTCTGGGCCAAGAGTGCACTGCGTTTGAGCACAGGTCTACCAGTTTCTTTCCCTGGACATCGGTCCATGTCCAGGATGCGGCTCGAGCTGGTCTCGTCTGGCCGGTTCCTCGAGCATTTGACCAATGCTTGGGATGCGGCCGATGTGAGTCCGCTCGCTATACGCTAGTTGCCTAGACATCCGATCCATGTCTAGTTCCCTGCACTGATCCGTGTATGGGATGCGGCGACATGTGTTTGTTCTGATCGCTAGTTATCTTTCCCCTAGGCATTTGATCCATGCTTGGGATGCGGCGGTGTGAGTCCGCTCATAATCGCTAGTTGCCTAGACATCGATCCATGTCTAGTTCCTCTGCACCGATCCGTACATGGGATGCGGCGGCATGTGTTTGTTCCGTCGCTAGTTACCCTTTTGCTAGGCGTCTGATCCATGCCTAGCGTCCCTGGCCTCGATCCATGCTCGGGGCGAGTTTCGATCGCATTTTATTTTCCGCTTCGGTGCGGCTCGTGCCGACCCTTTTCCCGAGCATGGTTCGCTCGGGATGTGATAGTATGAGCCTGCCTCATCTATCGATTCCTTTTCTGGTCGTTTCATGACCAGATCTTGAGGTAAGTGCTCCACCATCAAGAATTCAATCCCTCCTTGAACTTCTCGGTCTCAAGGAGATGACCCATCTCACTTGAGCCTCGGGACTATTGTCGGGATTGGGATATTCATAAGGACTATTCTCGCTCGACGATCATGCACTCACCGACCATAAACATCCTCTGACGGTGCACCGAGGATGGGTCCCGAGCACCCCCATGCTCGGACACTGCATACCCGCTATGCCTTGGCAAAAAGTGCTCGGCTACGAGCTTTAAAGACGCGCACGAACAAACGTGCTCGACGAGGCTACGGGGCGGTCGAACCAGGACCAAAGGGACCCTCGGAGATCGCCGAAGGACGTGGTCAACCAATAAAACAGGAAAGTGGTGGTTATTTAGTCAAAGATCCAGGGAAGTTACACCAGAAATTCAAGTATGGCGAGGATCAAGGACACGTCCAAAATGGCAACTAGCATGATTTTAGGAGGCAGTTACCATGTATGTACCACGATACCTTGTATTTAAGCCCCCTCCAACAACAAGGAGAGGGGCATCCCATTGCGAGATCCATGTGTTCGTATCCTTCAATCCAATACCGAGAAACGCCTCTAGGCGACTGGACGTAGGGCTATTATCTCAATCGTGAGAGGCCTGAACCAGGATAAAATCCTTGTGTTTATGTCTGTTCTAGTGGACCGTCTCCCACGTCTTCGACGTTACACCTTTGACAGAAAGGGGCTTTGGTTGATCCCTCATTCAACAAGTAAGCTCGACGGGAGCCCGTTCTCCAATCGTCGACAAGTATATATATATATATATATATATATATATATATATATATATATATGATTAATTTGATAACAATATTTATGATAGTAAGCACTGTATGAGTTTGATTTTTATTTGTAATAGGAGATGCGTGGAGACACAACGTAGGCATGTGTGACGGACGCTGTAGATCGGAGAGAATCATCGTAGGTGGCGCGTAGCGCAAACATAGCACACGAGGGTCAGCGAGACGGTCTGCAAATAGGTCTACACGGATGAAGTAGCGGTCAACGGGTCCTACAGGCGAGTGAGTCATGCAAGAGTAGCTAATAGGCTATGCACGTGCATGTATGAGTTTAAGCTTTGTGTGTGTATTGGAATATGCTATATATTATTAGGTTAGGTGTGTTCGTATGTATGCATGAGATAAAAATTTAAAAAGTTACGGTTAAGTGCTCTGTAAAAGGGATTTCCTCCGGCGAAGAGACAGCAGTCAAAGAGAAAAGAAAAGAAAAGGGCGGGCGGCACTAGGAAAAAGAGGTGCGGCGCACGCTTGGTGTTCCCGGCGGCAGTAGCAGAAGCTAAGCACTCTCTCGGGAGATTGGCATATATGCCACTTTCAATAAGTGGCGTCGCTAAAATGCCACTCTGGCCCACTGTCATAGACACAGATGGTCCCACATGTCAACGACAGCGGAGTGGTATTTTTAGCGAAGCCACTTGTTAGGAGTGGCATTTTTATCAATTTTTCCTCTCGAGGGGGCAGCGGTTGTGCATGACGTGTGGCTACAGTCACCTGCGGATCAGCGAAGAGCGGCAAGAAGACCAAGATTGCCATCTTGTCCTTCGTGAGGTAGCAGTAAAAATAAAAAAAGAGAAGGAAAAAATTTAAGAGATTATTCGAGTATTGTGTTTTTATGTAAACCAGTAAATTTATTCATGCAACTGCGCGGCTAGATATTATGATATAACTATCTTTGATATATAACTCTATTTTCTATAATAATGTATTTTTAATATAATTTTAATATCTATATATGATTAATATGCACCTTTGTAATATGGTCCCAACAAAATAAGTGGTGTAGATCCTTGGACTTTTTTAGGCCCTGTTTAGCAGAGCTCTAGATTCTAACTTCACCTCAAATCTGAAACTTGTAGGCTAAAATAAAATAAGTTAAATTTATATTTTTATTCTAAAATGTAAATAAGATGACCCACCTAAACATCCTTAATATACCCACAGCTCTAGCTCCACGAATCTAGTGTAGCTAGGAATACCTAGAGCTGAAGCTCTACCAAACATGGCCTTAATTGAAGCCGTTATAACTTGAGTCCGCTAGATAGACGGTTAGATGTTTCCTTTTAAATAATAACATCCAATGGTGGTTGTAATTAGAATCCACCAAATTAGGAGCCAGATGTTTTAATTTTTTGTAAGAATTTCTAGCATATTTCTCTTTTTTCTTAGCGACTCTCGTGAGCTTTTAATATATAATAGATGATTCGTTTTATGTATTCTGCATTTTTAATTTAAGAAATAAATCAGTGAGTGTATATTTACTAATTCTTTTATATGTACAGCTAACTTCCTAGTTTTGGTTGTTTAATCTAGTTTTATTTCATGGTCCTAGATCAATTATTCTAGATTGATTTTTTTAAAAAAGTTTGATCATTATTTTATTAATTTTCAGAATTAATAGAAATGAAAAAAAAATTAAATCTCTACTATATAAAGTGAGAGTTTCTTCCCACGTCACATTAATTGCCCTGCTTAATTGCCCTACTTAATTGCCCTGCTTAATTGCCCTACGCAAGAAACGAAGCGTTGCTTTAATTAGTCGAACTTTGCAAGAAACGAAGCGTTAAAGATAGATGTTTGATCTTATGAAATAGTATTTTTTTATTTTTAATCTTTATTTTTCGTTATCAATTTTGTTTTTCGTAGCAACGCACGGGCATATAACTAGTATTAGTTTATATCAATCCACTCTTCTCCTGATACGTCTCGATCCTTCACGTTCCAATCCAACGGCCGGCTCCTGGTCCATACATGCGTCGTCCTATTATATGGCCGGCCTTCTTTTTTTTCTCAAGCAATTTATGGCCTTCTGCTGCGTTGCAGTGAGGAAACATGAATCTATCAAAGGTAGGTTCAGAATGGGGTTTTCATTGAAGTAGGCAGCAGGTTATCTTACTGTCTAATCTAGACCCTTTGTGCTTTTTCACAAAGCTTGCCATTTCATTTTCTTGTTAGGTCCAGAGTTCCAGACCTTGTTGGTGATCAAATTTATTTTGACGCCAGCATATTCCATTGGAACGTTAAAAAAAAGGAAAACCACAGCTCAAGCCTCGTGTTTTTTTTAACCTTCTCTCTCTTTTTTTCTGAAAGCTCTGCCATGCATTAAGCTCAATGGTTTTGTAAGTTACAACATACTCCCTCCGGTCGTGAAAGCTAGTCGTTTGGGGCATTTTGCTGGATTACACAAAAGCTAGTTATTTAGTCAATTATTCCCCTAATTAAGTCAGCTGCATGCATGCTCATCTTAATTGCATTTACCTCGATCGCTTGCTATTCTCAAAGCTTGATTAAAAGGGTTGTTTGCAGCATTTATGGATTCCAATGGAGATGGTGTAATACGGGTAGTATTGTGACAAAATAGCTCATTAATCTCACTTTGGTAGTGTAAACTGTAAACCTTGTCTAAAACGACAAGCTTTCACGGCTGGAGTGAGTAGCAACGAACAGAACATGGTCACTATAAGGATCTGGACTTCTAGTGTGTTTTGGTTAGCTCGTTAGGCCTTATATAGCTTCTGAAATATATTTCCACAGGAAAACATGAGCATTTTCTAATAGGAGCATAAACTTAGCAGGACAGAGCCAAAAAAGCAGATTAGTGACTACCCAGCTAACTATGTTCATTGAGAGTCCTTTCTCTCCAACCATTGAGGTGAAGTGGAGACTAGAGGACGATAGACATCATTACATTAACATTTCTGTTACATTTTCACAGCATGCAGAAATTGGTAGTGTCTCTGTGTAAGCAGTTCAGTACGCTTGGATGGTTATTTGCAACTCTTAATTTTTTTTCTTCTTCGAAATGAAGGCAGGAGCTCTGTTGAATCAATTAAGAAGGGGAAGCAACTCTTAATATTTGATTTTAGGCTCAAATGCCTTGTTTCTGTGCTGCTTTAATCTTCTGAGCTGATGGTCGATGCATAACACTCGTCTCCTAGATGTCAAGTGGCCAAATGGAGTACACGCAGAAATAAGTTTTGTCTAGTAATTTCAGCTTGCAGGTAGGATGACATACATGAGATCAATATTGGGTTGAACTTATTGGATACCCATGAGATCGATTTTGTTTACTTTAAATGAATCTACTAGTACTGTTCAGCAGCGAGATCAATCAATTGTTGTTGCTTGAAGATCATCAAACGGGTTTTCATTTCATCTTTTGTTGAGATCAAATGTTAAATGGTCCCTCTCTAAGGGCATGCTTGTTTTTGTTTTAGATTTTCTAAAAACTGATTCTGGATTGTGGTTGTAGAGAAGCTGATTCTCTGAAGTTGAAATCCAAAAACACGTACGAAATGGATTGTGGATTCTAGTGTATATAGGTGGGTTGGATTGTGAGAATCGATTTCTAGAATCAGGCTGTTTGTTTTTTATTCAGCTTTCGAGGCTAAAATCTAAAATCAAAAGCAAACAATATATGCTCCGTGGTTTGCAATCTTTATATCGGGTCTTTTTCAAGTACTCGTAGCCATTTCTACAATCTTTATATCGGGTCTTTTTCAGTAAAAACAATATATGCTTCGTGGTTTGCAATTTGGATTAGCACAGAAGTCAGCCAGTCTCGTTCGACAACACGGGTGCTTATACGCCGGTCCGAGGAAGAAACGCAACGCTTTTCCTCGAAGAAACACGTTGGTCTCATCGCATCACTCTCAGGCTCGAGGAAGAAAAGCATAATACTAGCAACACGACTATTCCACAACAGCGTAACGGGTTAGTCTGATAAAGATTTGTTAATACTAGTCCACAACAGTGCAGCGTAGCATAATCTCAGCCATAAAGATTTGTTAATGCTAGTCCACAACAGCGTAACGGGTTACTCTGATATCTGACACAGGCATGATACTTGGCGTAAATCGCCGAACTAATCAGCTTCTCCAAGGTACGCCATCGCAATCTTTTCGAGATTATGCTACGTTTGCCTTCGTTAAAGCAACACGACTATTGCAGATGCCATGGTCTATGGCTTTGCTTCAGCCTGACACAGAGGCTTGTAAGCTGAAGCTCTGCCCGGCGAAATAAACAGGTCATTTCAGGTCTTCGATACTGCTAAACTTGAAGTCAAATGTGGGCATTTGATCATTTGCCCAGAAGTTCATGTGCAATTGATTATTTGCCTCGTGTGTCTCACTGACATGTGGCTCTAGGACCCACATGTTAATGAGATATCATGGGGAAAATGATCAATTGCACATGAACTTCGGGGCAAATCATCAATTATTCCTTTGAATTGTATTTGTGCACTGGCATAGAATCCAATAGCTTTCAGGGTTTCATGTTCTGGAAGAAAAAAATTTTTGGCACGCAGTTAATCTCCCTAAGCAATCGATCTAACAGCAATGAGCCAATGACCAACCACCAACCTGGCCTAAATTTGCACACATCGCCGCATCACCTCTCTTTGCTTGAGTTGAAAGTATGGAGGTACTCGCAACGCACAAAGCCACCCTCCTTGACTCGCACTCACTTCGCTCTGCTTCTGGCCCAATCTTTCCTCCTCACCTCGACCGCTCTTTTCCAGCTATAAGTATCGGGTTCCTCTCTGCCTGCTCAGCATCCGGTGGAGCCAGTAGAGGCAACCATCAGTCCATCAGTAGGCAGGAAGAGGTCGGAAGGCGAGTTACATAATTGCAGCGGGGGAACAGGGCAGGCAGAGGCTAGAGCTAGCGAGCTGCGCAAGACGATGGCCGGGTCTTGCTCCTCCCTGCTTCTTGGGGTGGTCGCGGTGGCGCTGGTCCTCGCCGCGCCGGCGCTCGCCGGCGACCCGGACTACCTCCAGGACGTCTGCGTCGCCGACCTCAACTCCGGTAAGCTCACGATTCTTGGCGAACACTACCTTCCTGCAAGCCAGCTTTGTAGACCTTTCAGCCCTTCAGCAGTGAGCTAGCTTGCTGTGATTGTCCAACACCTGACTGGTTTGCAGTGAGATAGCTAGCTAACTTCTGGCAAAAAAATTCAGGGGACGGGCGTAAACAGATTCATTTTACTACTGTCATTGTTTTTTTCATTTTTGGAAGAACTAGTCCATGATTGATGCTTCGTAAGTTCTTTGATGCGCGAACTGATTGTCCTATTTGTTTCGCAACCGATTCGTTCGTACGTGTCCTTGTGTGCTGGCTGCTGAGGCTGGGATACGCTTGCTGAATGCGAGCGCGCGCGCGCGCTTCAGACTTCAGAGCCCAAATTGAGTTGGGACGTCAGTTCCGCATTGAAGACGTACGGCTATAGGATACAATTCAGGCTTGGTAGTTGAAGACGTACGGCTAAATCCAGTGCCAATTCATGGTTGGGTGTAGTAGTAGTACGGATGAGGCTGGGTGGAAGCAGAGTACCTGACAGTGATATAATTGAGTTCTCAATTCCAGATTCGAGCTTATTCAAAATCTATTGTCAGCGTTTCCCTTTAAAACATCAACCGAAGTTTAGTTGTTTTGCAGTTCCAAACAATGACTCAACTTGAAATTTCTCAGGGTTTTTGATCTAAAAAAATTTCTCAGAGTTCTGAACTTACAACCAGTACTGAATAAAAGGTCATGGGCCTTCCTGTGCATTTTTCGTTTTTCTTCCTTTCCTTTTTTGTTTCAAGCTCTTAGCTCTTGTATTTCACTCCTACTGTTAATGAAATACTAGCAGCTCTCCTGCTATCACTTCAAAAAAAAAAAAAAAAAACTCACAGTTCATCATTTTTCCAATCAGAACAGTGCAAAACGAAGATCATATCATCTGCTGCATAGCCAGGACTCTTTTCATAGCCTAGAGGTCAGGACATAAGACTAGTTGGTCATTGTTCGACTTCCTTGCTGCACTTTGCCAGTTAATTTCTTCTTCAAATCTCCATTGTGGTTAAGCTGTCCACCTCAGTTTTTTCATGTGCCATCATATCATGAGCCAATTAGAGCGTACTGATTATGGGAGCGCACCTGGAAAAGACGTCCTTGCAGCACATCTAGTCAGTCATTCAGAGAGCCAACCGCACAGAGCATGTGCATATTTCTATTATATTGCTGCTTCCTTGCATTTTACTCTTGAATCTGCCTCTCCAAATCCTATCAAACATTTCGTCGTATGCAATGTGCGTCGGTGCGTGCTGTCTGGCTGGCCTAATCTGAACCGTCCACACGGGTCGATCAGACGGCACGCACGAAGCTTCATGCAGTGCAAGATACCTTACCCGTTTGGCGTTTGCATGCGTTGCACGCGCAGAGGTGAAGGTGAACGGGTTCCCGTGCAAGGCGAACGCGACGGCGGACGACTTCTTCAGCAGCATCCTCGCCAAGCCCGGCGCCACCAACAACGCCGTCGGCTCCGTCGTCACCGGCGCCAACGTCGAGAAGGTGCCCGGCCTCAACACCCTCGGCGTCTCCCTCTCCCGCATCGACTACGCCCCCGGCGGGCTCAACCCGCCGCACACCCACCCGCGCGCCACCGAGTTCATCTTCGTTCTCTACGGCGAGCTCGACGTCGGCTTCATCACCACAGCTAACAAGCTCTTCGCCAAGACCATCTACCCGGGCGACGTGTTCGCCTTCCCGCGCGGGCTCGTCCACTTCCAGAAGAACAACGCCGACAAGTCCGCCGCCGTCATCTCCGCGTTCAACAGCCAGCTCCCCGGCACGCAGTCCATCGCCATGACGCTCTTCGGGGCCTCGCCGGAGGTGCCCGACGGCGTCCTCGCCAAGGCCTTCCAGATCAGCGACGAGGAGGTGGACAAGATCAAGGCCAACTTTGCCCCCAAGAAGGGCTAGACCATGGAGAAGCAGAATCCCGGACTCTTGTTTTCAAGTTGCATTGGTTGGTTTATTGGTTTGTTTGTGATTCTACAATTATTAAGCGCGTGTCAGTGACTGTACAATTGTCTCGTGTCTTCTTGGCGATCCTTGTGTAAGAGTGACCTGCAGAACGTAATTAGCGGTGTCTTTCTTGTAATAAGTTGCGGGGGAGAACAATTTGTTGGGCTTTATTAGCTCAATCATTTGGGAAGAAGAGGATGATTCTACCTGTAAACCATGGCACTATTACCTTTTGAGTTTAGCCCAGCTCAGCTTGATTCGATCATTTCATGTATGATCTGCGTGGCATTGTCTACTTTACCTACAGGCTACAGCACAGGGATTGAACTCTGAATTGACCAATCTGAGCCAGAATGTCTAGGAATCACAGGTCACAACAGTATCTTCATCAAATGATTGAGGTACACGTCTTCCTGTTTGTTGATCACTTGTGGGGTTGTGCATTATTTTTTTTCAAAAAAAATTAATGATGAAGAGAAAGTCTCGTTTGCAGAAAGAAAACCAAGTTATAGTTAGATATGTACACCCTGAGGTATTCCAGAGATTAATATTGCAGTTGCAGCGTGTCTGAACTTCCTAGATTGCTGAAGTAAACATATGTGCAATGCCAAAAGGTTGAATCAGACATGTGAACCTCTATCTGTTAGGAAAGCTAGTATCATACACTTGCTGGGCAAAAAGAATAAACTAAAGAAAAAAAAAACGATCTTTTGGCAACTAGTCGATTAGCCTGCTCAGTTTGGTTAGTATAGTATAACTTTACGCAATTCCAATTTTTAAATTTTATATTTTGCAATCTAAATTTGAATATAGAATATCCAATTTCATATTTTATTAGCAAATTTTATTTTGAGATCTTTCTTCTTATGTGTGAAAGAGAACCTTTGAATTATACAAAGTGTTACCTATTCTTTTTTTTCAAATTAATACTCCGTTAGATATTTTTAGATCATCTTTTTAAAATTAATATATCTCCAAGATGATTATTGAATATAAGATTTTAAAATTAGCGTCCGTCAATTTAAGGTTCGGATATTTTTCTTTATTTTTAGAATTTTTACATATTTTTTCTAGCAGCCATAAAAACTTATCCCCGACTTTTAAGACGCTAATTTACGCTGACACGTCCTGAGGGCACCACGTGTCATCACACCCGAGGTTCCAGTGTTGCACCGCCCCGTTTGTCGGCAATGAAAGCCTGCAGCTCACCAAACTTTGACTTTTGCTTCAACCGAGACTACCTTCAAATCGTCAACTATCTACTAAGGCCCTGTTTGTTTACCCTATGGATTATATAATCCAGCTTATATAAGTTAATGGGGAAACAAACAGCCTAGATTATAATCTAGATTATATAATCTAAAGCATGAGATTATAATAATCTATAAGCAGCCATTAGGGTGCTTATATAATCTCAAACTAATAATCCAACACAGTGATAATCCAGGAAAACAAACAACCCACCGGTTTATTTAAAGGTAGCTTATATAATCCAGCTTATATAATCCAACACCAAAAAGCTGGATTATATAAGCTGGAGAAGGAAACAAACAGGGCCTAAGACTAAAACTTTCAACTCAAGAAATTTTTACTCAAATTTTAACTTTGAACCAAGGAATTTTTACTTAAATTTTTGAATACTTTCAACGGGTAAATTTCAACTCGGATTTTAAAACTTTCAACCGGGTAAAATTCGACCCAAATTTGAAACTTTCAACCCGGGAAATTGTCACTCAGGTTTTGAAAACTTCCAAGTGGATAAATTTCAACTCTAACTTCGAAAAAAATTAAAACCGGCAAGGCGTCGGTGTGTGTGGGTTGGAGCTGGAGGCGGTCGGGCCATGAGGTCCTCCTCGCGAACGGCGGCCTTGCGGACGGTGGAGCTTGTTGTGGTGGCGCGGAGAGCCTCGCAAATGGCATTTGCCGCCGGCGAATGGTGCCGACGAGTTGGGGGCGAAGTGTACGTACACAAGCGTATGGCTTCTCCTCCCTCGTGCCCCGTTTTGTACGGAGGAGCTGTCTCCGCGCGCGACACCCATGCATGCATATATTGTACGCTGTGCGTGGTCACCTCGTGAGCCATCCGGCCGTTGGATGCTTACAAGTACCCGGAGAAAGGCACGCTAGTCTAGCTTGTGCAGGCAACAGAGTTTGCAGGTCTGATTAGCCAAACACTACTCAAGCATGCAGCGTTTACGCGAGACGAAGAAGGCGATCTTGGTCTTGTTTCTGAGCTTGTGCGTGTCTCGGCTCGGCGCAGTGGTCTGTAATTACTCTTTCGTCCAAGTTTATAAAGTTTATTTTTTGAATAATCATATCCATAAATATATGGTGTATTTTATATTCTAATGCAAAATTAGTGTGATGCTCTCTCTATACCCCTAATAAACATTCAGCTTTACCTTATATTATCTACGTGCATGCATTGAGTATAGTGCTTAATTAGTGATAATAATTAGGGGTAATCTAGCCATTTTTAATATCTTTTTTGGTCTATATGCTAAGGAAAAATACACCTTATAAACTTACTTAGACGGAGGAAGTATTTTCTATTCTTGAGTCCTGCATGGAGAATACATGCATGTGGCATTTGGGTTTGTCCTCCATCCGTTAGGCGTTCGTGTTGATGCTTGGATTCTGAATAGAAAAGCCCTGCATGAAGCATACATGTTTCAACGTTCGCAACATTTTTTTCACTTTTGAAACATTTACTGTTTGTCGAATGAAAATGTTGCATGCGTAGGAGAAAAATGTTGCATGTGTAGAAAAAAATGTTGCATGCGTAGAAAAAAATGTTGCGGTAGAAATCAGACGTCCGAACTGTAGCATTACCGATTATATATATATTCCTTCTAACCAACTTCTTTGGGGTTGTCAGTAGTTACGTTGTTTATGACAAGTATTGGAGCACAGAATTGACGGAACAAAAACTTGTGCAAAATTCAAGTAACGGCAACAGCAGTGGTCTCCCATGCAACTAGCGTTTTCAGAATGTGCCAAGAAAGCAGCTGGGGACAAAAGCGATGGGATGCTGAGAATTATCGAGCCTTCGTCGAGCTATTTGTCGACGATCGGTTTCGCCGGCAATGAGATTTGTGATTTTAGGGGATTTGTGCGGGATCTGAGCTTGATGGTAACACAGGATGCGAGGGCAATCTGTTTTAGACAGGTTCGGGCTCTCGCGGAGGAGATAATACCCTAGTCCTGTGTTCTTGGATATATGAGCCTCCCTTTCTTTTTCTTCTCCCTTCTCCCCTTATATGCTGGGGGAAGGATACATGATAGATGGGCGCCACCGGGCCCTGAACATGGTGGCCTGGCCGACATGTACTTTGTCCTTATTGGCCCTAGCGCTCTACGTCTTGGAGAGGTGGTTATGCTTTCCCCGACCTACGCCTGCCGCCCTGTCAGGTTCCAGCATCCGCAGGCTCGCGATGTCGGCGCATGCTTCGTTCTTGGCGGGTTCTTCGGGCGTGGCGCGAAGCTTCCTCGAAGGAACGGAAGTTGCCTTGGGGAACAAGTCGAAAACCTCCTCCGGGCCCGTCGTGGTGCTTCTGGACTCTGGGCTTTCTACTCCGCCCGTCAAGCCCAGTCGGGTGCGGGCCCCTCTTGCGGGACCCCTGTCTCTGACATCCCACAGCAGCCCCCAAGTGCTTTAGGATCGGATTTCCGTCTCTTATCCTGTCATAAGGATTATACGGGAAAAAAGATCGTAAAGAACTTGTAGTGTGAAGTCACCGTGGTTGGTTAGCTCGTGGCCGAGTGGTACCCGCGCTTCGCTCACGGGCGCTGCAACCGGTTTATCGCTCGTCGGCCCTGGGGTGTACTACGATCTTTTGGCTCGTGGTCGAGTGGTACCCGCGCGTTCGCTACGGCGGCCGGCTTGTCGCCAGGTAGCCTCGTGGGGCGTACCACGCGATCTTTTGGCTCGTGGCCGAGTGGTACCCGCGCCCGTTCACGGTGCGCGGCGACCGGCTTGTCGCCAGGCTGGCCCTCGTGGGGCGTACCGTAGTCTTTCGGCTCGTGGCCGAGTGGTACCCGCGCCCCGTTTCGGGGCGACAACCGGCTTGTCGCTTGGCCCTCATGGGGCGCATCGTAGTCTTTCGGCTCGTGGTCGAGTGGTACCCGCGCGGTTTTCGGCGCTGCAACCGCTTGTCGCTTCTACCGGCCCCTCATGGGGCGTACCGTAGTCTTTCGGCTCGTGGCCGAGTGGTACCCGCGCCCGTTTTCGGTGCGCGGCAACCGGCTTGTCGCTCGGCTGGCCCTCATGGGGCGTACCGTAGTCTTTCGGCTCGTGGCCGAGTGGTACCCGCGCCCGTTTTCGGTGCGCGGCAACCGGCTTGTCGCTCGGCTGGCCCTCATGGGGCATACCGTAGTCTTTTTGGCTCGGGGCCGAGCGGTACCCGCACCCGTTTGCGATGTGCGGCGATTGGCTTGTGAGACCCAACCGACCCTCATGGGGCATACCTTGGTCATCCAGAGTAATGCCTGTGCCCGCTTACGGCGCACTGCTTCAGACCCTCATGGGGCGCATTCTCAAGACCGATTTAGTGAAAATCCTCCCACGGTACCCAATCACGCTAGAAGAAGCAGTGACCAGCAATTGACCCCAAATTATGGGGCATACCGCTTGAGGATGTTCGGAAAGTGCCCAGCCCCAAGCTTCCGTGGCGGCTGGCGTTCAGGCCCATCATGGGGCGCACTTTATCCCAAACTTCGAACCAGATTTGACACCTGGTTGCGTCTTGCGCAACTCAGCTATCGGCCCAACATGGGGCGTGCCCTAGATCTGGCCCAGAATCGAAAGCGGAGGCCCTTGCTTTCCCCGCCGTAAGGCGAAAATTAAGGCTTGCTCCTTATAAATGAGGGAAAACTTGCTAGGCGAAGGTACCTCTGCCCTTCCCCCACCACAGTTGAGAAACCTTTAAGCCTTTTTCGGCGATTTGGGCGACTTAGGGTTTCTAATTTCGCGCCCAAGGCCCCCGACGGTTCCTCCCTCCAGGTCTCCTTCACAGAGATGTCTTCCTCTTCGGGATCCTCGTCAGCGTCGGGGGGTAGCACCGACCCTGCGACTGCGGGGTGGGAGACCTCCATCACCACGACGTCCCGCTTGGAGGGACTGGTCGCCGCCGGCGTCCTTCCTCCGCTGGAGTTGATCTCCGCCCGCCCCGCCGCAGGTGACCCTTACCCCACACCTCTGGAGAATGAGATTGTGGTGTTCGAGTCCTTCTGGCGAGGATTTAGCGTTCCTGGGAGCGCCTTCTTCTGGGGGCTCCTCCACTTTTACGAAATCGAGCTGATTAATTTGAACCCCAACTCGATTCTTCACATCGCTATCTTCGTTCAGCTTTGCGAGGCGTATCTTGGGATACGTCCTCATTTGGACTTGTTCCGCTCCTTCTTCTTGCTCAAGCCTTGTCGGGACCCCGAATTTGCAAATCCGGACCCTCTGTGTATTCAGCACTAGTCCAGGAACGCGCTAGTGCACACAGTCTTAACATTGGTAAATATCACAATCATACCAATCGATACTAATAAAGTACTTTTATTTAAATAACCAAACTGGTTACTCGACCTTATGGTCAAGTCACAAGTGCACGCCTCGCAGGGCGAAACTTATTAAGAGAGAAATAGTAGCAGCGGAAAATCAAATAACTTTGTGGCGCCATCCAGTATACCACAGGCAACTGACTGGGCTCGCTTCCTAAGTAGACGGTTCCTCGTGGAGCTCCTCCTCCAAAGCTGGTATAATCTCCTCTTCAACTGGTGTTGTAGGGTGGCAAGGGTGAGTACTTGGTACTCAACAAGTCATGCACAGAATGCAGGCTAATATACTATATGCATGGCTTGGTACAAAGGAATAGCTTAAGGTATATTTGCAGTAAACAGCATTTGACAAGTAACATAAGTGATTCGAAAGCAGTAGAAACAAGTATAGCATAAATAACTTTTCAAGGAGTTTAATAAACATCTTTTCCATCCTAATCCACATTTCCATCAACATCATTATTAATCCAACCCAACCTTTCAAACCCAAGTTATTTTTTTGAGAAAATCTAACCCTTGACTGTAATTCCCGAGCGATGTCCAATACCGCGGACACGGCTATTCGAATAGATTCTACACTCTGCAGAGGTTATGCACTTTACCCACAAGATACAGTCAAACACCACAAAGGCGAGTTCCCGTAACAAAGTCTTTCGGAAACCTCTAACAATACAAGTGGTCCTCCCCGGTTATTGCACACTAACCCTTCCCTTAGCTAAGGCGAAGTCTAGGCCAATCAACCGTTAGATGGGTACCTGGCCTCAGCCCCGGTACGCTCCCCCGTACAACTTACACAAAGGGTGTAGTTGACCTCCTGAGGTCCCACAGGTACATTATTAGCAACTTAGTCAACTAGGTCCGTCCCATTACAGACATGTGGTTGCACTTTAGACCCAGTTCAAAGGCTTGCAAGGTTAAGTCCTTAGGGTGACCAGGGCAAGACTACCCGAAGAACCAAATCAACATCCCCAATACCACAACTGGCCCACCTGATTATTCTTGCCACATGCCCCGGTCGAAAAACTATTTATCAAACCCCAGTTGATTACCATGCACCACGTGCCATCAACATCACATGATACCTTTCCAAAACATGTTCAATATATCATTAAGTTAATATTAACATTTGATTATCCAAAATCATGTCATGAGCACGTAGCAGGTCTAAACAGTTTACTACAACGGTCTAAAACCCATGTTGGCAATTTAATAATGTCCAACTAGTAATCCACAACTAGGGTGACAAGGGTCATGGTACATATTTAAATAATCAAGGTGTCATACAGCAAATTGGTATTTATCTAATCCCCCATTTTTAAATAAAATATTTTCTAATTGAACTAGCATGCAATAAGTTAAATCAAATTAGATTTCAAAATAGGATCAACATGGTCAAAGCACAACTTGCCTTCAAAAAGTACTTGTTCTTGGTCTTGAGTTGGATCCTGAGTCAATACTTCTCCTTCGAATCCTTCCGGCACTTCAACGTTTACTCGTAAAGCGTGCAAATAGCAAATACACAAATAAACAATAGGCAAAAAGTGTCCAAACATCCAAATAAAATCCATAAACAGAGAGAACATAATTTTATGAATTTTTAGAAACTAGAATCGTCAAATTTGGAGTTAAAACGCAAAAGTTATGATTATTTAAAGTTTAAATAATCAATTAAATAATTTTACAGAGAAAAACTTTAGTCCAAAAATTAAATAAAATTTATATTTAGGTAGATCTCAATTTAATACAAATTTAGAAATTTGAATCACTCAAATCGGAGCTGAAACGCAAAAGTTATAAACGTTTGAAGTTTGAATCAAAATCTGAAATCATTATTTCGAATTAATAAATCATTTTCTTTTTCGGAAATTAATTATTGCGTCAACATGGACACGTGTCAGCCTCGATTGGTTGGTCGACGTCACCGGTCCATGGACTTGGTCCACGCTGCTCGGGTCTACCATGGACTCGGCCCACGGCTCCGCGTGTCGGCGGGTGGGACCACTCGGTGACGTCCATTGGCGTCGGCGGGACTCGATCCGCACTGGTCGGCAGTGGGACCCAACGTGACGTCCATTCTTGGCGTCGCGGCGACGGCCGGCCGACATCTTGAGCCCGCCATGGCGTCGTGGACGTCATGGTGCGCTTTGACCAAACCATCGACACGCTGCGGCGTGTCGGCGGTACACGCGACGGAGCGCCGACCGCGACGGTCAGGCTTCCCGACACGTGGCGCAATCTCGGCCGTTGATTTGAAAATCAACGGCCCAGATTAGATTTGGACTCACGCGTTTGGGTTAACGCGTTTGATCTCGATCGTTGGATCTAGATCCGAAGCCGAGATCGGATCTGAGATTTTTGGACGGGATCTCACCGTCGGTGACGTGGCGTGATCTTGGACCGCGGCGATGGAGATCCAACGGCTCACGGCGTTCGCGGATGACGATGGCGACGCGGCGAGCAGGCCACCGGAGATGAGAACGACGACGAGCCCGACGGCGGCGGGTCGCCCGGCGGAGTGAGAGGTACTCACGGTGCGCGCTTTGGCTTGGGGGTCTTGACCGCCTCAACCGCGGCGAAGACGGCGAACGGCAGAATGAAGCAAAGAATCATGCGGGGAGAGAGAACTCCGGCGAGCAATTGCGAGGTGACGGCGGCGATAAGGCTCGGAGTTGGGGAAGATGATGCGACGGTCGAGCGATCCTCGCAACGATCCACGCCTTAAATACCGGTGCGGACGCCGAGATCTCGCTCGGTTTCGCGGCGGAGCTTCTGACGGGCGACGAGTCCGCTTCAACACGGTGAGGTGACGTGGCACGCCGCGACACCGCCCACGCGTGGCGCCATCAGCGGCCGAGATTGGCTCACGCGCGAACGGATCCGACCGGACTCAGGCTCGAGCCGGTGCGGTCCAATCCGGACCGTTGGATCCCGATCCAACGGTCGGGATCGATTGGGTTAGGAGTGGGTTTGGTCGAGTCGACTGGCTCGGGTCGGACTCGAGTCCGACTCGGGTTCCGACTCGGTCGGATGAACAAGATGCTCGACCGAGTTGAATTTCCAGCGATTTAATATTTAAAATAATTCCCAGTAATTCATTTAATTCATTAAAAATAGCAAAAGACTCAGAAAAATTCCAGAAAAATTCTGGAAAATATTTTAGGGTACTTGGGACTCAAATAAAATATTTCCAACAAAATTTTATTTGCAAAATTAAATTCTTTAATTATTTCAAAATGGAATAAATTCAAATAAATCCAAATAAATTCCAGAAAATTCCAAAAATCCACCAAAGTGCCAAATCACACATGAATTTAAGAAAAGCAAAATTTTGGGGTGTTACAAGCCTCATACGAACCGGGCCGCTCCCAGCGTCGTTGGGGGCGCCAGGCTCCAGCTGCGGGAGGGCTCAAAGAAGCAGTATTTCGTTGTTCCCCTCAAGACATCCCTCAAAGGTTGGAGGCGGGAATGGTTCTATTGTGCCAATGTTGACCCTTTCCTCGCCCCCTTCGCTGGCCGCGCCCCTAAAGCTTCCCGATGCTGGAGCGACGCCCCGGATGGAGGCGGTTCGGCCCAAATCCCCGAGCTTCTGGCATTGATTGACGATCTGAAGAACCGAGGGCTGACGGGTCCCGGGATCGCGATCAGCTTTGTGAAGCGCCGGGTGTAGCCCTTAAAGGAGAGTGTCCATTTGGGGTTCCAGTATAACGGGCCTCAGGATCCTACTCGGGAAACGGATACGTCCTTGTCGATGGAGGCGCTGGCAGCACGGGTAGTTGATCTCTTCGTGCCTGGCACAGTGATCACCAACAGGGGCTGCCCTCATAAATTTTCGACGGCAAGGCCTCCTCCTGTGGAGTGCACTATTCTCTCGAAAAGTCGTTCCATGATTTCTTGGTGATGTGTGATTCAAACAGGGTGCGATCGTTCCTTTTTTCAGGAACGCGCGTCCTTCCTCTCTGACGCTCCGGTCGTCGGCCTCTCTCGGCTGAAAAATGCTCAGGCGAAGCGAGTGGCTGACACCTCGGTCGACGAGCTGCGCCGGGAATCGGCAGAGGAGGTCGCCGATCTTTCGTCAGCCGGGCCTTCGACCTCCGATGCACCGGATCACGGCCTGAGCCACGCCTTGTTCGAGGGCAGCCCACCGCAGCGCCGACTTGCCTCCGAGTGGTCTTGGGTCTCGGATGAGACACAGGATGAAATTCAAGAAATCCAAAAGGTATTCTTTTGGGCGATCCTTGTCTTTTGTTACCTTTGTCTTTGAGGTGTCTTCCCTTTGTCTTGATTCAGGACTCACGCTATGGACGTCCGGTGGAGGGTCTCTGAAAAGGAGCCTCAGCGCAGAGCTTCCCCAAGGAGCCCGCCGCGTCGGCTAGGTCACCCTCGCCGCCGACTGCCGGGGTGTCGCCACCGGGTGCCGGCGGCCTGACGGTCGAACCATCCGGTGGTCCGTCCGCCGACGAGATCGACCCGGCACCGTCTCCCGAAGTGGAGGAGGTGCCTCGAGAGCCACCGCCGCTCGGTCCTCTCAAAGCCCGAATCGGACCGTATGGTGGGAAGGGATTCTGATCGAAAGGGATGGAAGAGGACGATGAGATGGAGAGAGCGGCTCGGACGGAGCTTTATGAGCTCACCGTCAGGTGTAGCACGCTTCGTCGTGGTGAGTTTCTTGTCTTCAATTTGTTGCTTGGTCGACTTCTCCCTGAGATTACGCCTGTTACCTAGGACATGGGGAGCGCTCGAGCAAAGGTCGCGATTTTTCCGAAAGGTGCTCCCGAAGCTCAAGGAGCAGAAGCGATGCAGGACAAGCTCAGCGAGATCAGCGGACAGTGGAAAGAGGTCCACGGGCTCGAGGACCAATGTATGGCGATCCGAGAGGAGAAGACGGCTTGAGCATATGCTCGAAGGTGAGATCCTCCCTGGACTCGGTTTGGATGTCTTTTGGATGGTTGGAGAGGATGATGACGCTCGTGTTTGAGCGACTGACTGCTGTCGAGCCGAGAGCCCGACCGAGGCTTCAGAGAACTCTGGCCTCGAAGCTCGAGTCAGCTTGGAGAGGATGCAGCGGGAGCTGAAGGGTAAATTTCTTTGACTTGGGTTGAACATACTTGGCGTCGGGTGTGCTCTTGATGGCCGTTTGACTTTGTTGCATGCAAGGAGAAGATGGCCGGCCGCCGAACAGAGGCCAGGCCCAGGCTGCCGTCGCTCGCGAGCCATCCTGCACCTTCTGCGTATTGAAGGAGGCAAGCGGGCCAGGGGACGATGCTTTGTTCCGCTTCTCTCCGGAGGAGCCGACAGGATCAGAGCTTACGCCAAGGAGTCCGCGGCCATGAGTGCGAACCAGGCATTGGCAGTGGTCAAGTCTCATTATCCGAGAGTTGACCTCGAAGCTGTGAAAGAAGGTTTTGCCTGTGATGAAGACAAAGCCAACGCGCTCCTCGAAGAGGTCTCCGGTACATCGTAAGCCTTGTTAGAGAATCTTGAATTCTGACTTCGATGTAAACCTTAATGCCGAGTGCTCGCCCTCCTTGTTTGAAATATTGTGTCTTCTCACTTAAATATAATTTGTATGTATTGTCCTCTGCTGAGTGGGCTCCAGACCTCTTTCACTCTTTCCCCCTTGTCTGAGTTGCTAGAATATAGGCCTACAGCCTTTTGGATCCCATTGCGCCTTTCTGGGTGGGTTTCAGCCGACTGGTTTGGCTCCTAGGCGCCAGGGTCTTGGCCCGTGGCTTTCTTGCCCCAGACACGCTTTTCCGAGAGGCTGGTGTGCAGCTCTCGAGCGTCGGGACTTACGTTGTGGCCACCTGGCTGAGTGGTTTAGCCCCCAGGCTTGCGTCGTTTCCTAGCTCTCCAGCCCCCGGGCTTTTTCGCTTAATTTGAGCGAATTAAGCGGGAAGGCCGAATGAGCTTGAACTGCTCATGACACGTGTCTGGCGAAATGCCCCTTGATTTTGTTCAACGTACCGATCTTCTTTGGTACTCCGAACGAATTGTCGCCTTGGCGCGCCGTCTTTTGCATTTTTGAATGGCGTCGCCGATTCCGAGCAGTGCAGGTTATAAATGGGACGTCACCGCCCTCGAGCGATCGTCTCCTTCTTCTTCTTCTTCTTCCCAGCCTTCCTCCATGGCTAGCATGAGGAGATTCATTGGCCCCTACGCGGCATTCTTCCGCCAGCGATTCTTCGGGCTACTCCATAACTGGGAGGAGGCAGAATTTTGGGAGGAGCTCGACTTCGCCACTCTAGAGGCGGAGGAGGAGGAAGGAGCCACCAGCGACGCCGCGATGGCCGCCTTCTTTGGAGATGGCTCCGGGGCTCCACGAGGTGGCTGAGATCATCATGGAGATGATCGGGCGCGAGCGCCGCGACGACCTGGCCATCAGGTCTATCGTCCGCCTCATACCGCCCCTTTGGGTGGTTGAGGACGAGATCCTAGCGGCGCTACGTCGCGCGCGTCGCGTCTGATCCCGACGACCTCTCTCCCGGGCCTCCCGGTAGCGGCGTAAGAAGAGGATTGGCGGCAGAGCCGCCAGCCCCTTTTTTAGCGAGAAAAGAAAAAGAAAGTCGAGTGTAAATTGCGATATTAAGGAATAAAAAGTGGAATCTTGCCCAATCTGTGCCGTCATGTTTATTCCGAGTTTAGGGTTCCGCCTGATCAACTATTCTGGTCCGTTGCTCGATTACTGCTAGCAGTATTTGGGCACGAGCTTTTGGCGGCTAGAAACTCTCGATCGAGGCAAATCTCGGTTAGATTCTCGCGCTGCGAATTGTAGTCCCCGAGTGGTTAGTGCTTTCTACCCATTCCGTTATGCGGCGTTGGTATAAACCGCCGGAGTTTTGTGCTCATCGCGGTTTTTTTATTCTCGTGCGTTTTGTACCGGTAGCGTCCAGATTAGGCGTTACACGGTCGGGTAATAACCACTCGGGACTACCATTACACAGTAGGGCTTCAGAAAATAAAAGGGGATCACCATTTTATTCAGTATGTGAGAGTCGGGTACATAACTTATGCGTAGAAGCGACGGAGCTGTTCGACGTTCCAAGTATTCGCCAAAATCTCGCCGTCTTCACGTCTAAGTCGATAAGGACCCGGCCGGACTGTCTTCTCCACAATGTACGGACCTTCCCAAATTGGAGAGAGCTTGTGCTCGCTTTTCTGATTCCTTCTCAGGACCAGATCTCCTTCTGAAAAGGTTCTACTTCTGACATTGCGAGAGTGGTAGCGCCGAAGTCCTTGGAGGTACTTAGCCGATTGGATGGCTGCAGCGTTCCGAGCCTCCTCGAGTTGATCAAGCTCCACCATTCGGCTTCCCTCGGACTCGGCTTCGTCGTAGTTCCGAACCCTCGTGGATTCGAACCCTAGTTCGTTCGGCAGAACCGCCTCTGCACCATAGACCAGAAAAAAGGGGGTTTGGCCAGTTGCTCGGCTGGGAGTGGTTCTGAGTCCCCAGAGTACCGACGGTAACTCCTTCACCCATCGGGCAGCGTATGGTTTGAGGCGGTTGAAGATCCTAGCCTTAAGGCCTTGGAGGACCAGACCGTTGGCCCGCTCGACCTGCCCATTGCTTCGTGGGTGAGCCACCGAGGCGAAGCAGATCTTGATCCCGACGCCTTCGCACCACTCTTGGAATTCTTCACTCCTGAATTGGGTGCCGTTATCCGTGATGATCCGGTTGGGCACTCCGAATCTGACCACGATATCCTGGAAGAACTCCTTGGCCTTAACCGCAGTGATAGTGGCGACTGGTTTGGCTTCGATCCACTTGGTGAACTTGTCAATAGCTACGAAGAGGTAGGCGAAACCACCTTGAGCCTTCTTGAGCGGGCCCACTAAATCGAGCCCCTGCATCGCGAAGGGCCAAGAGATGGGGATAGTTTGCAGCTCCTGCGCCGGCAAGTGTGTCTGTCTTGCATAGAACTGGCAGCCCTCGCAGGTTCGAACGATCTCCTTGGCATCCGTTACTGCCGTTGGCCAGAAGAAGCCCTGTCGGTAGGCTTTCCCAACCAAGGCGCTTGATGCCGCATGATGGCCACACATCCCCGAGTGGATTTCTTGGAGCAGCTCTCTTCCCACTTGTCCCGAAACACACCGCCTGAGGACACCTGAGGCGCTCTTTCGGAAGAGCTCATCGCCCACCACCACATAGGACTTGGCTTGTCGGGAGACGCGCTCTGCCAGAGTGGTCGCTTCCGGGAGTTTGTCCTTCAGGAGGTAATCAAGGTACGGGGTAGTCCAGTCGGGATCGATGAGCAGGACCCCGGTCCCAGGATCCGTACTCGGCTCTCGTCGTTTTGTAACGGTTGGCTCGTGAAGATCCTGTACGAAGATACCACTCGGGACATCTGCCCGAGTGGCTCCCAGTTTAGCCAACTCGTCAGCTGCCTCATTATTGCGGCGGAGGACATGAACCAGCTCCAGACCGTCAAACTTGCCTTCCAATTCTCGGACTTGCTGGCAGTATGCCGTCATGGTCTGATCCACGCACGACCAGTCCTTCTGTACTTGGTTCACCACCAACTGGGAGTCGCCCCGAACCGCCAGCCATCGGATTCCGAGTGATGTGGCGATACGGAGCCCATGGATGAGAGCCTCGTACTCTGCGGCATTGTTCGAGGGCGGGAAGTGAATGCGAAGGACATACTTCAACCTGTCGCCCTTAGGTGATATAAGGAGAATTCCCGCCCCTGCTCCTCCAAGCATGAGAGATCCATCGAAGTGCATGATCCAATATTCTGGCTCTTCTTCCGTGCGGGGAGCCTGGGATTCGGTCCACTCGGCCGTAAAGTCGGCCAAAGCCTGGGACTTGACAGCGGTGTGCGGCTTGAACGAGACGTCGAAAGCTCCAAGCTCGGCTGCCCACTTTGAAATTCTTCCAGTAGCTTCCCGATTACGGAGGACCTCTCCCACGGGGAAAGAAGTCACTACTGAAATCGAATGTCCTTGGAAATAATGCTTCAGCTTCCGTGACGAGATCAAGATGGCGTACAGCAGCTTCTAGATTTGAGGATATCGCGTCTTGGATTCGCCCAGCACTTCGCTGACAAAATAAACCGAGCGTTGCACGCCGTAGCGGTGTCCCGATTCTTCCCGCTCCACAACTATCACGGCGCTGACTACATGAGTTGTCGCCGCTATGTAGAGCAGGAGAGGTTCACCTTGCACCGGCGAGACTAGAATTGGAGGGGTGGAGAGAAACACCTTGAGCTCTTCAAAGGCTTGCTGCGCCTCCGCTGTCTATTCAAAGCGGTCCTGCTTCTTGAGGAGCTTGAAGAAAGGCATTCCCCGAACTCCCAACCGGGAGATAAATCTGCCAAGCGCTACCATGCACCCAGTGAGCTTTTGGACCTCTTTTTGGCTGGTAGGCGGGGCCATCCTCATGATGGCCCCGATTTTCTCCGAGTTCGGCTCGATCCCACGATAAGAGACAATGAACCCGAGTAGCTTCCGGAGGAAACTCCGAAAACACACTTCTCGGGGTTTAGCCTCATCTGGAACGCCCTCAGACTTGTGAACGTCTCGGCCAGATCAGAGGTGAGGCTGTCTTCTGCCTCGGTTTTGACCACTATATCATCGACATAAGCTTCCACGTTGCGTCCAAGCTGATGGTGAAAACATCAGATCGTACCGATAAGTCGCGCCAGTATTCTTCAGCCCAAACGGCATGGTGATGTAGCAATATGCTCCGAACGGGGTGATAAACGAGGTCTTCTCGCAATCCTCCTCTCGAAGCCGGATTTGATGATAGCCTGAGTAGGCGTCCATAAAACTAAGCAGTCGGGATCCAGCAGTGGAGTCCACCACCTGATCAATACGGGGGAGACCAAAGGGATCTTTCGGACAAGCCTTGTTGAGGTCGGTGTAATCAACACACATGCGCCAGCTTTTATTCTTCTTCTGGACAAGGACAGGGTTTGCCAACCAGTCGGGGTGATACACTTCTTTGATGAAGCCTGCGGCTAGCAGCTTTGTAATCTCCTCCCTGATGGCTTGTCGGCGATCTTGAGCGAATCGCCGCAGCCTTTGCTTGACTGGCCTCGCCGATTGGTCTACATTTAATGCGTGCTCGATCACCTCCCTAGGAACTCCGGGCATGTCCGACGGCTTCCAGGCGAAGACGTCTTTATTCGCCCGCAGGAAAGTGACGAGCACGTCCTCCTATTTGTCCCCGAGCCCTGTCCCGATCAAGGCGGTTCGCGACGGATCGGACGGGTCGAGGAGGATTCTTTTGGTACCTTCTTCGGGGCCGATCCCGGGGTTTCGCGCTTTGCGGGTGGGGACGCCGCCTTTTGGCTTCTCGGAATCCGCTTCTCGCCGGATCCCCTCCCGACCTGCTTGCGCCTCCAGGGACTCGGCCATCTCGCAGCTTTCCCTTGTCATATCCATCCTCTTTGAGGGTGCGAGGGTGAGTTGGTGCAGCAACTGCCACCAGCTCTTCACCCTTGCGCTTCTTTTCTTTCCGCCGGGGGGGTTCAGCCTGATCCTTCCCCTCGTCACGCCGTTCCGCCAGAGCCTCGGAGGCTGAAGCGTAACGGTCCGCTAGGGTGAACAGCTCCCGGACCGACGTCGGTGGCTTCCGGGACATCTTATTGATGAGGTCGGGGTCGCTGACTCCCTTCTGGAAGGCAGCTATCACAATCGCATCTGTGACATCCCGAACGGTGCTTTTCCTGTGCATGAAGCGCTTGACGAACTCCCGGAGGGGTTCGTTCCTCCTTTGGTGTAGTTGGTATAGGTCCCAAGGGGTGCCTGGGCGCTCGTAAGTGTCTTGGAAATTTGAAATGAATTGCTCACACAGATCTCCCCAGGAATCTATAGAGTTCGCTGGATGTCCGGTGAGCCATGCTTGGGCCAGGGGCGAGAGGGTAACCGGTAAGTAGTTTGCCATTACTGATCCCCGGCCCCCGACCGCTTGCGAGCATATACTTGTAGCCAAGCCTCCGGATCCCTCTCACTGTCGAACCTAGTGATGCCTTTAGGATTAAATCCATCAGGCCAAACCACTCGGCGTAGGTGAGGGGTAAACGCGCGAACCCCTTCAATGACCCCGCGACACCCTCCGGGTGGTGATCGACGCGGAGGGGATCGCGCTTGGCGTACTTCGCGATCTCGCGGAAGGATGCCGTAGCGTTCATATTCGTCGGCTTGACGGCGTTGTTCCTCCCTTTCTCGGTCGCGGCGCCTGGCGTCGAGGTCTGAACGGAGGTCGCGGTTGATGCTGTGTCGCAAGTCGTCTCCGCGGGGTAGAACATGATATGTCTGGCGGGCTTCCCATCCTGACCGGCTGCTGGCCGTCTGGGTCCTTTCCGGACCGCGTGACAGCTCCTTTGCCGGTTGGTCGGTCTGGGCCTGCTGGATCGCTGCCGCCGTCACCATGGCCTTTACTTGGGCCACGATCGGGGCGACTGGATCATCCGCCCCCAGCATAGGGGTCAGGGTGTCCAGAAGTGTCTTGGAGGCTACAATATTCTGCTGCGGGGTACGAAAAACAGCTTGGTCCCCCATCTTGGCTTGCAGAATGTCTTCATTGACAGCCCGGGCGCGGTCCCGGAGAGTACGCGCCCGCGCGTCAGGTTCAGTTGCTCGGCCACCTTCCAAGTCGGCGGCGGCTGAGGTGTCGAGGCGCTGCTGCGAATCCGCCCGCGAGCCCTCGATTACGCAGACTCTACGGAAATTCCAGCAGCTCTCTAGGCTTTCTTCTGACTCGGCCGCTGAGCTGGGTGAGCCTGGAGAAGATAAATCCAGGCGCTCGGGGGTGCCGAGTGGCTTGGCGGCGAGAACCCCCACCATTCGCACCTCGGCGTCTTCGAGTCCGACTCCCAGGCCGGAATGGGCCTTCGGTTCCCCACTCGGCATTTTAGAGCACGAGACAGGGGGACCCTCCGATCGGCGCGGAAGTCGTGGCGATGGCTCGCCGGAAACCTCGCCGCGCTGCAGCACGGTTTCCTTAGAGAGGGAAAGGCTTCCGAGGTCGTTGGAGATGAAGGTCAGGCTTCCGAAACGGAAGACCTGTCCCGGGAAGAAGGCTGTGGAGGCTTCGCTCGTCGTAGCCATCAAGCTTGACGAAGATCTTGACACAAGCCCGTACCTGGCGCGCCAACTGTCGACGATCGGTTTCGCCGGCAATGAGATTTGTGATTCTAGGGGATTTGTGCGGGATCTGAGCTTGATGGTAACACAGGATGCGAGGGCAATCTGTTTTAGACAGGTTCGGACTCTCGCGGAGGAGATAATACCCTAGTCCTGTGTTCTTGGATATATGAGCCTCCCTTTCTTTTTCTTCTCCCTTCTCCCCTTATATGCTGGGGGAAGGATACATGATAGATGGGCGCCACCGGGCCCTGAACATGGTGGCCTGGCCGACATGTACTTTGTCCTTATTGGCCCTAGTGCTCTACGTCTTGGAGAGGTGGTTATGCTTTCTCCGACCTACGCCTGCCGCCCTGTCAGGTTCCAGCATCCGCAGGCTCTGGCAGTGTCAGGCTGCATGCTTCGTTCTTGGCGGGTTCTTCGGGCGTGGCGCGAAGCTTCCTCGAAGGAACGGAAGTTGCCTTGGAGAACAAGTCGAAAACCTCCTCCGGGCCCGTCGTGGTGCTTCTGGACTCTGGGCTTTCTACTCCGCCCGTCAAGCCCAGTCGGGTGCGGGCCCCTCTTGCGGGACCCCTGTCTCTGACATCCCACACTATTCGATGAAGCTTGCAAGCCTCGAAAGCTCAAGTTCGGCTCTTTTTCCGACTGAGTCGAGCTCGAATCATACTTAATTTGGCTCGAGTCAAACTCGAGCAATTTATCCAGTCCGAGCTTTATTTCCAGTCTTAACTGTGAGGCTGGTCCGTTGGACCCCAACGGAATATGGCGTAGCCACTGTCTGAACGTTTCGTAGTGTAGATAGCGGCCATTGTGCAGTGCAGTGCAGTGCAGGTCATTTACTGTAGCAATCTGAGATGAAACTGCACATGCTTGTACCTTCTTGATCTCCACATGGTTCACGGATTTTAGTTACTCCAATTAACTATGTCTTCAAAACCATCTCTAGGATCGACGCGTTGCTATGTCTTCAAAACCGAAGGCACACACATTTGTATGAGTTCATGCATTGGTAAAGTGTGCACCCGTGCTCCTTAAAAGCTTGCAGCCTCTGCAAATTTTCTAGCCTATGTAGTTGATGTGTGTGACCTTAGCGGGTGTCGAGGAATCCATCACTTTTCTAGCCTCCGACAACTTTTTTTAGCAAATCTGACACCTTTCTGTATGCAATTGTAAAAATAGCCCTCTCATCGACCACGAAAACATCGACAGACAACACGTATCATATGCTACACTTCCGTACCGCTGTTGAAGCTGAGAAGGAGCAACTACCAAGCCATGGGACCTCAGTAGCATTAATGAACCGAGTTAATTAAGGGAGTCATTATTTGAGTGATTAACAAAGTGATTCATTAATTAAAGTGAATAATTAATATACTATTTCTTGCTAATCCATGGAACCTCGGAAGGAACTTGACGTGGTTCTCCTCATGGCAGGTGAGGCGTGTTGCCCGCCAATACTTTCACGGTCAGGAAGGAGGCTATTTTTATAATTACGTTTGTAATGGGTCAAATTTGCAAAAAAAAAATTATCAAAGGCTAAAAAAGTGATGACTTTGTGCAAGAGTGCAAGGACATAAGTAATGCGAGACAAACCTACTTACATAATTTCATATGACAATCTAATATTCATAAATATATTCTTGGTTACAACTAAAATTGTTGGCAAAAATTGCTACAAGATATTAACCATAAAATGTTGGTATTTTCTCGGAGACACTCTAAAATCATGTCCATTTGCCATAATACACTAACCGATTAAAATTTTATATATTCTTGTGTTTTGGAAAGAGAATATCTCCTATACGCCCAAATTGAGATTCCAAATAAATAATTTTTTAAATCAAGTAAATCATTTTAGGTCATTATTAACCACTAATTAATCACAACAATTACTTTTAAAATTAAAAAAATAGGATAAAGGCTTTTACAATCCATAATAATTCTATAAAAATATCAGAAATTCAGATTTACATTCTAAATAAATTTTAGCCCAAAAATGGTGATTCCCCCTACTTGCTGAGACAATATTATTTTAATTACCGAAATGTACTGTGTCAAATGGCCATTATTTTAGATTATTTTCTAGCCAAACCACAATCTTGGAGTGTGTTGGCTAGGGTAAATACCAATATTTTACGATGTCATGTAGCCAGTTCTATATTTAAAAAAAGTTTGACTGCACGCATTTTAGCCATCACTTATTTTTGTTCCATCCGTGCGCCGGAGAGAAATCAGTGAACCTTTTAAATCGATACGCCTTCTATCGTAAACCAAAAAATTATGTCAAATATAGTGTATATACTATTAATAAGTTACAAAGGCATATGGCTAGCTCATCACGGCATCCGTTTTGGCAATCATGAATGATCCCAACCAAATTAAGGTGGTTCTCAAATGTCGGATAAGGAGGCATGAACGGAGATCGGCTTTTGACTGCGCTGATAAGGTACAGAATCTGAACCGAAAGCTCCGGTGGTCATGAGTGCAAACGATGTTCTAGCGGTTGTAGATCCTTTGCATTAAACTCTGTCGGGGCTGTACTCTGATATCTAGTTTCTCGCCTTTGGATGTACTTAGGCCATGTTTAGATGGGCTAAAACTAATTGTTAGCTGACTAATGGCTAGAGCTAATTGTTAGTCAGCTAATAATTAGTCCATCTAAAATTAGCCTAAGGCTGTTTGGATACATGGCTAATGGTTGGGCTAATTTCTTAGAAAAGTCATGTTTGCCCCTCATAACGGACTGGGGAGTGGACGCACAGGTGAGGAAGTGAGGATAAGGCCAGCGCGAGGGTATTTCAGACTTTTTTCAGTGTGTTACTGTCGGGGGGTCGGGTAATTTCCATAAATTACCTCGGATGCCACCAACGACCAAGCTCGCTCCCGCCCGAGCCACCAGGAGGTCGTTACCCTGGGTTGTCTAATCAGAACTTGAAGGCTACGATTCGGCCCGATTCCGAGCTCGGGCTCGGGTGGGACCGAGAATGCCATGTATTCCAGTCGATTTCGAGCTCGAGCTCGGGTAAGATGTCCAAGCTCGGTGCCGGTCATCGGCCGACCTTACGCGGTCTCGGGGTCGGTGGGAATAACCACCCGAGCGTAACTTCCGCTGGGTCTGCATGCTTTCCCGTGGGAGCGTGGCGGAAAGATAGGATCCACCGGTTGCCACGCGTTTGGGACGAGGTCCAAACGTGCGGGTAGTGGGGTCATGGAGTTCGATCCTTTGTAAGCTATAAAAGGGTCCCCATCGTGAGGGGACACACAACAAAGAATAAAGACAAAGAATAAAGAACAACAACACACGTATGCACTGATTGTAAGACAAGAGTCATACACTCGAGACACTTTGCAAGAGTATACAAGAGCCGGAGTAGGGCTATTATCTCTTCCCCTGAGAGGCCCGAACCAGGGTAAACTGCTGTGTCACGCTCGTTGAGATCTGGTGATCCGTTCCTTGAGTAATCCCTCACGCAAGAAGGGGTCACAGCTTGGTCCCTCCACCAACAAGTAAGCTCGGCGGGGCCTGTTCCCAATCGTCGATAAATGGCGCCGTCCGTGGGGACCGACTTTCCCTTTCGTGAGGAATCCGAAGAATGTCGAATCCCGTAACCACCAGGGGCTACGCCCCGAGATCGAGGAAGAGGACAAGCGATTCTTCGACAATGGGGCGGCGACGTCGCCGTATTAAGAATCAAGACGGTTCCAGGAGCTTTTCCTGGAAGCCGGCTGCACCGAGCGATTCTTTCGCTCGGCTCGACGCCCTCTCTGACGGCGAGTACGACGCTCTACGATGGTCTCGACATCCCGACCTCTACGAAGCTCGACCAGGGGACCGCTTCACGGGAGACACCGTGATGTCCCCTCGCGATCCGTCCAATCCCGTAACGCCTTCGTTGCGGAGGAGGATGGAAATGTCGAGCAAATCCCTACGGCGTCTTCACCGCTACGAAGCGGCCAAAGAGCACTGCAGTATCCTCGAATCGGACGCGACCAGCTTACGGCAAGAAGTCCGAGGTGGCCTGACCGATAAGACCAGGGCCAAGTTCGTGAGAATTTCCACGCGTCACGGGACTCGGAGCCGTCGCGGCGACGCATTTAACGAAGCTCGTCACCCCGCGTCCCCAGCGGGAACGCCTTCAAGCCCAGCCACGGTGGTGCGCAACCTCGAGAGTTTCTGAGCAGGTCGACCTAGAAGCCATGGGCGGCCGTGGCCGACGACCTCGAGGAAATCGCCACAGACATAAGGCGGCGGAGGCCTCCCGAAAGGGGCGCCAGAGCAATTCCTCGAACGCCGCCGGCCGGGCGTCAGCGCCACCACCTCGATGACTCACGCAGCCGCACCCAGAGTGACTGGCGCGAGCGCGACCGGGCTCGGGAGGGCACCCGGAGCAATTCCCGGGGGCTCCCTCGGGACCAGCGGAATGCGAGCCACGGGCAGAACCGGGCCGAACATTCCTCATCGGGCCACTCCCCATCCTACAGGCGTAGGGAGATATTCTCTCGCTGGGCCCACTAACCTCGGGCTCGGTGGTGGGGATCGCCCGACCGCGGCGCTAAATGGGCGATCGCCGACGATCCGTGTTCGGAGTGCAGGCGTTAGCGGACGTCGGCTGCGACAGTGACCTGGCCGACAAGGTTTAAGCCGGGTCACATCGAGAGATTCGATGGGACTCGAGAACCCGACGAGTTTCTCTCGATCTACACCACGGCCATTTTAGGCTGGGGTGATGAAAGGGTGATGGCCAACTTTACGCCTGATCCTGGGCGGGCGGCTCGGGCGTGGCTATTCAACCGTAAGGAGAACTTCGATCCGGTCCTGGCCCACCGAGCAAAGACTCTCCGAGCCAACTTCAGTCGCTACGCCCGCCGGGGAAGGAGCGCGATCTTGAGCGTCGTCTGACGAGGGCGAGACCCTGCGCCAGTTCGTCCAGCGCTTCATGCAAGTGCGCAATTCCATCCCGAGCATCTCGGATGAGGCGGTCGTCCGGGCTTTCAAGTTCGGGGTCCGAGACGTACGCTTTACTCAGGACCTCGAAATCCACCCGGACATCACAGCCAACGAGCTGTTCCGCATGGCTGACCGTTACGCCAACGCGGACGAGGCCGTCCAATGGAAGAAGCTGCTAGACGAGGGAAAGCTGCCCCTCAGCCCGGCTCGAAGGGCATCAAGCCGAAGAGCGTAAGCTCGATCGAGAAAAAATCAAAAGAAGAAAAATCCTCCGTCTCCGGCATGGTGGCGACCATCGAAGACAACGGCCGACCTCGCAGCCAGATAGGGGGAGCCTGAAGGAAAGGGTCGACCGGTTCACGTGAGCAACGAGCGTAACCGGACGACCAAGAACGCTGGCGACCAACGCGCGGCTAGTGCCTATTTCGCCGCTTCCACCAGGCGCATGGGCATGACCTTCGAATTGCGTAACGTGGGCCTCCCGCCTGGAGCAGTTCTACAACGGTAAGGGTCCCATGCCCACGCTCCCCGAGATGGAAGGAGACGTCAAGGGCAAGAAGCCCGCCGAGGAGCAAGACACCGACATGGAGTACCAAGAGCCGAGAAACCACATCGCCGTGATATTCGGGGCTCGCCGCCTATGGGTCGCGTCGGGAGTTAAAGGAGGCCGCGCGAGGTACTCCGTGTCACTCGTGGAAGCCTCCTGTTCAGCGACTCAAGTGGTCCGAGCTGCCGATCACCTTCTCCAAGGACGCATCGCCCTCTGGGGATGACGAAACCCCAAAGGCTTCCGATGGTCGTTAGCCCAACGACCGCAACACCGCGATGAGGTCGGGTCCTTGTGGATTGGCGGAAGCTCCCTGGACCTGATATCTGCCAGGGTCTTGGACGAGATGCATCCTCGCTTCCAAGATCAAAAGCCTGGTGGTCCCGTTCTACGGATAGTGCCTAACGCCGGTCAGGCCGCCGCCAGATCGCCCCGCGATAACGTTCGGCAATCCGAGCAACTTCCGAACGGAGCTGATCACGTTCAAGTGGTCGATTTCGAGTCGCCATAACGCGATCCTGGGCCGACCAGCACTCGCCAAATTCATGGCCGCCACTCACCACGGGTATCAATGCTTGAAGGTCCCCGGCCCCGGCGGCGTGATCACGGTCAAGGGAAGCCCAAAAGCAGCCCTAAACTGCGACGAGAGGGCGTTAGACATGGTCGGTCAACTGCCCCAGCGCGGGTCCGAGCAAGAGCCGAGGAGTTCCCGGCCCAAGGCTAGCCTCCAAGCTGGAGGAGAAACCAAGGCCATCCGTTGTGCGGCCTGAGAACTGCACAAGATCGTACACGTGGGGGCTTCCCTAGATCCTAAATAGGAACTCGAGCTCGTGACCTTCCTCCGGAGACGCGCGGACACGTTCGCCTGGGAACCGTCCGACATGCCCGGAGTCCCAAGGGAGGTCGTCGAGCACAAAGCAGCGATTCGGCTCGACAAAAGCCTGCGGCGGGCAGAGCCAGCGCTTCTCCCGGAGAAGCAAGCCATCATCGAGAGGAACCGGACAAGCTCCTCAAAGCCGGTTTCATTCGGAGGTCGACCATTCCGAGTGGTTGGCCAACCCAGTTATCGTGATGAAAAAAGGGGGCAAGTGGCGCATGTGTGTCGATCACACGGGGCTGAATGCCGCATGCCCGAAAGACAATTTCCCGCTACCTCGGATAGACCAGTTGGTCGACGCAACGGCCGGCTCCGAGGCGATGAGCTTTCTGAACGCCTACTCAGGCTATCACGAGATCGGCATATCGCCCGACGACGAGGAGAAAACTTCCTTCATCACGCCGTTTGGCACATTCTGCTACACGACCATGTCCTTCGGTCTAAGGAACGCTGGAGCGACCTTCCAGCGCCTTATGCAGAAAACCTTCTCGAACCAAATAGGTCGGAACCTGGAAGTGTATGTAGACGACATAGTCGTCAAGAGCAAGATGGCCTCGGACCATGTATCCGATCTAGAGGAGACTTTTCATAACCTCAATAAGCATCGAATAAAGTTAAACCCTGAAAAATGTGTGTTCGGGTCAAAGCCGCAAGGTGCTCGGATACATGATCGGCCCACAAGGAATCGGGGCCAACCTAAAAGATAGAAGCCATCGAGAACATGAGACCACCGACTTGCACTCGGGAGGTCCAGTCCATGACCGGGAGAATGGCGGCCTTAAGTCGTTTCATCTCGCGGCTCGGGGAACGTGGCCTACCTTTCTTCAAGGCGCTCCGGAAGCACGACGGTTTCGGCGTGGACAGATGAAGCGCATCGCTCTTTCAAAGAGCTTAAGCTATATTTGTCAAGACCCTGGTCTTGACCACGCCAAGAATGGGAGAGGTTCTCTTGCTCTACCGCCGCCACACCTCAGCGGTAAGCGCCGTCTTGACGGTAGAACGGGACGGGGTGCAGCGCCCGATCTACTACGTCAGCGAAGTCTTACACGGACCAAAGGAGCGTTACCCCGAGGTCCAGAAACTCCTTTATACGCTCCTCGTGGCCTCGAAGAAATTAAGACACTACTTCCAGGCACACAAAATCCAAGTCCCGACCAACTTCCCGCTGAGAGAAATTCTCGGGAATCAGGACGCAAGCGGGCGGATCGCGAAATGGGCCATGGAGCTCGCGGTCGAGATCGAATTCTCGCCGTAACCGCGATCAAATCTCAGGTCCTAGCGGACTTCCTAGCCGAATGGACAAACCCCGCCCGCCGAACCCGAACCCAACCAGGCCGAGCACGGCCGCTGGGTCATGCACCGACGGATCCCGAGCTTACGATTGCTCGGGTGGAGTGGTCTCGAATCCCCTCGGGGAGCGGATCGATCGCCCTCCAATTGCATTTCGGCGCAACAAACAACGCGGCAGAATCACGAAGGTCCGCTAGCCGGCCGGGCATGCAAAGCGCTCGGAGTCCAACGACTAACTGCGAAGGGCGACTCGCAGCTGGTCGTCAACCAGGTTAACAAGGAGTATCAGTGCTCCGATGACTCAATGGCGCTTTACCTGGCTGAAGTAAGGAAGATGGAAAAGTACTTCAGAAACTTCGAAGTACTATACATCTCCAGGAAGGACAATGCCCTGGCCGACCATCTATCGAAGGTCGGTTCCGCCCAGTTTCCCGCTCCGGCGGGGGTGCTCATCGAGCACCTCTATAAGCCCTCCATACCCCCCGGGGAGGAGGCAACCGAGACGGGTGGTACCGTCTCCTTCCTCGAGCAGGATGCGAATTGGATGACGCCATTCATCCAATACTTCGTGCACGGGACACTGCCCGAGGAGGAAGCCGAGAAATCCCGGCTAGTGAGGCGCTCCTCGACCTATAAAATGGTCGAGGGCCTCTTATACCGCAAAGGCGCGCTTGGCGTCCTCTCCAAGTGCATCACCCAAGAGGAAGGCAAATACCTCCTCAAGGATATCCATGACGGGATGTGTGGAGCTCACTCGTCCTTTAGGACCTTGGTGAGCAAAGCCTTCCGGTTGGGTTACTATTGGCCGACGGCCTTGGCCGACGCGCGCTCAATAGTAACCTCCTGCCGATCTTGCCAGTTCCATGCTCGGAAGGTCCATCAGCCGGCATACGCGCTACAGACCATGCCGCTAACCTGGCCATTCTCGGTTTGGGGCATCGACATACTCGGTCCATTTCCCAGGGGAAGGAGGGGTTGTAAATACCTGTTCGTCGCAATCGACACCTTCACTAAATGGATCGAGGCCGAGCCTATATCAACCATCTCGGCACAGGCGGCTAAAAGGTTCTTCCGCAATAATGTAGTAACCCGCTTTGGCGTTCCGAGTCGCCTCATTACCGACAACGGCACTCAGTTCACAAGCGAGGTGTTTCAGGCTTATTGCGAGGAGGTCGGGACCAAGATATGCTTCGCATCCGTGGCCCACCCACAGAGCAATGGGGCGGCCGAGCGCGCGAACGGGCAGATCGTCCAAGGAATCAAGAAGAGAGTCTTCAAGAGCCTCGATCGGCATGGTCAGGCCTGGGTGGACGAACTACCCCGATCCTGCAGTCGGTCCGCACCCACGACGGGCCGAGCTACGGGGGAGACCCCCTTTCAGCTCGTATATGGCGCGGAAGCCGTCCTACCCGTCGAGGTTGTCCTAGGATCCCCAAGGGTGAACCTAGCCGATAGCATCGACGCAGCGGCGGCGCCTTCGACCTCGACCTCGCGGAGGCGTCCGTGAACGGGTTACATTGCGATCCGCGGTCTACCTCGCAAGCACTTCGCAGGCACGCCGCTAAATCGGTACGACCAAGGACCTTGCACGTCGGCGATCTCGTTCTGCGACGGGTCCAAGACCTGTCAAAAGCCAACAAGCTAACGCCAAGATGGGAAGGTCCTTACACGGTCGTCTCAACAGCACGCCCGGGGGCTGTCCGCCTCGCAATGGAAGATGGTCGAGAACTAGCTAGCACTTGGAACATCGACCAACTGCGTAAGTTCCATGTCTAACCACACTCGCCTACCTTTTTAATAAATTTTGTCACCTCGTCTTCTCGTTCTTTCTCTCTCTCTTTCTCCTTTACCTCCGCAAAAAATTCTACGATTAAGCTCGACCCAGACAAAGTGTCAGGGGCAGGTCGGTCGTCGGGGCAAAACACCGTACGACAAGAGCTCGACCTCAAGGGCTTCCTTCCTCGTAAGACGACCATTTTTTCGCGGTAGACCTCCGCCGCAAGCAAAGATTCGCACAGGACACCCTTACGAACGGTTCGAGCTTAAGTCGGCATGGCGGCATCGCCGCACCGTACCCTACGCGCCACCCGGCCCCCGCAGAACTCTACTCCGCCACCGTGGTCGTGCCCGCAGCCACCGCCCACGACCTCCGTTGGCGGCGGGGGGCTATAGGGGTACCAAGTGGCCACGACCTCGTGCAGCTCTCACGCGAGGTAGCTACTCCCTAGTACGATTGACCGCTAAGTCACGTAAGGCCGAAGTAAGCCGAACAAGGAACCGCGACACCAAACAAGTCGTTATCATCTCGGACAAAACAACAAAAAACGTTTAGAGATAGATAAACGCTCTTTCTATGTTCAACTGGGCGGTTTTCCCTTAAGTTTTTTACAGTAAAGACAGAAAAAGAAAATTACAGGAGCTCAAGACGCTTCTCGTCTGCAGAGCGGCGAGGCTCGTCCCGCACCGAGTCAAGCTCGGACTCAAGGTCGAGCACCCGCCGGCGAAGCTTGACCTTCGCTTGCCGCTGGACTCCTCCGTTGCGGGTCGATTGTCCTTTCGGCTTGGCGGCGTCGCGCAAGGTCGCCACCGTGGCCTCAAGGCCCGACCTTGCTGCTCGCTCGGCCGAGACGCTCTCGGAGCTCGTGGCACGGACTCCTCCACCTTCCGCCGGATCTCGGCCTCGAGAAGATGTCGGCTCGGCAACCGGCGCTCGAGCTCCGCGATCTTGGCGCCCTGCTCGGATTGGTGCTTAGCGACAACTGGCGGCACGGTGGCGGCATGGAAGTCCTTCATGGTGGACTCAAAGACTGCGCGACAAGGTATTTCAGGTCGTGATCGAAGTTTTTTGATAAAAACACATGAGTCGAGTACTTACCCAACAAAGCCGAGCCTCCGGCCCCTCTTTGGAACATCTCGGCGGGTCCTCCGTCTCGTCCTGTTCCCCCTGGCGGGCAAGGGATCTCCCGCCTCGATCCCTTCTCCTTGATCGGAGGCGGGGCTTGAGCCCGAGCTCCTCATCCCCGAGGCGAAGGAGCTTTGTCCTGGGGACGACCTCCGCCTCTGGAGAGGGACGGCCTCAAGAGCGAGGATCACCTCCCGCTCTTCTTCCTCCCGGCAGAGTTGCGCCGGGGCTCCACCCTTCGGCGTCACGGCCATGGGAGCAACCGGGACACCGGTCAAGATCCGGCCCTTGAGGCTGCAGCAGCGTCCCCGACCGCGGATCAATCGGGGCACCGAGTCGGCGGCCGGAAGGTCGGTCCCGATCGAACAGCCTCGGTGCGGCAGATCCCTTCGTCTTGAAGCTGCCCGGCTCACCTACGGTGGCGGGCTCATCTCCCGACCGGCGGGGTAGCGGCTCTTCCTCGTTGGACGAGCTCCCGCCAGAATGGGGTCCCGACGCCGGGCGGCCAGGACCGGCGTGGCGTCACGAGCACGGGGAGACCTCGGCGATCTCTGGAGAGTCGCGGTGATGATGTCATTGCGCCGGAAGAATCCTCGCGGGGAGTTTCGGCCGCTCATCACCATCGACTCCACGACTATGATGTGGGGATGCCCTCCTTCGCGGCTCGGGCATCGGTGCGATCTTCCTCCGTGTCTCCTCTTCGGGAGACACGACCTCTGGGTCCCGAGCTCGCGGCGATGGGCTCCCCACCTCGACATCGTCGCCACCGCCCGTGGGGCTGGGCCTCATGACCTCGGCTCCACTTCGGCCTGCCGCCCACGACGGCCTCGGCGGCCGGGCAAGCTCCTCTCTAGCACGAGGTCAAGAATATCGTCGACCATCGCCGAAATCCCATAACTCCGCACCAACCGCCACACCCACTATAGACGATGTGGGGTTAGTATGGTGCCGGAGGGGAAAGAGACAAACAAGAGGAGCAGAGGATCGACCTTGCTCGGCGTCCGCTAGTGAGCTTCGGGCGCGGGCCAGGAGGCGGCCATGTCTCGCGCGCCTTGTCGGCCCTGGCGGCCGAAGGTCGGCCTCCTGCCGACCTCGGAGGCGATCGGCGTTAGGCGCGGTTGAGGCGTGGCGACGACTGCGGGACCTCGGGACCAAGGGGGCGGGGTCCAGCTCGTCCTTCTCCTCCTCGCGGTCCCCGGGAGCCGAGCTCGAGCTCACCCGCGCGAGCTCCGCCTGAAGGGCCGCGATCTGGCCTTCCAGCTCGACCTTCCGCGCCGGACCGGCCGCGGCTGCGGCCTCCTTCTTCGCCCGCGCAGCAAGCTGGCGCAAACGAGCCATCAGCTCGGGATTGTCTCGGGTGTACTCATCCATCCACAATCTTAGTTCACTCACCTCCTGCCGGTCCGCATACTCCAAGTGCTGGCGGGGTGAGCGGTCGTCCGGGCCGGAACGCCTGCGTATGCGCCTGGGCGGGGACGGCGTGGCCGACGGAGATCGAGCGCGGCGCTTGCGACCCGCCTGTCCCTTGGTCTTTCGACCCCGTCCCGCCAACTGGGATCCCAGCTGGGACACGGCGACTTCGAGGGCAACCTTCTCCTATTGAAAAAGAGAAAAACTCAAATAAGGTCGGAAGGCCCCCGGCGAAACCTGTCCGGACAAAAGCTTCGAAAGAAGTCCGAATCAGAGACTTACCGCCTCGGTCCGGTTAAGGACGTTGTTCGGGATCTGGCGGCCCTCGATGATTTCCTTGCCTTTAGGGGTGCCGAACATCTCGGACACCCTCACATCCACCCAGTCCTCTGGCGGAGCTACATACCAGCCAAGGGAGAGGTCGTGAGAAGGGGCATCCTCTGCTCGGAAAAGAAGATCGAGGGCGACGACATACCTGAGCGTGATTCCCGGGTGATGTCCTGCCACCCCTCGACCTTGAAGAAGGGATGCTCCCTCCTCCTAAGGGGCGATATCCGGTTCCTGACGTATTCCCGGGTAACGTCCCGGCCGGTCAGCCCCAGGCACGTGAGCTCGTTGATCGTCATGAGGATCTTCTCCTCCTCGGGCTCCACGGGCGGTCGGGGCGTCTCGACGGCGCGACCTCTGGCGCCGGAGTAGGAAAGCGTGCCGCCCTCCGCTTTCCTCAAGTAGAACCAAGAGTCGGCCCAACCCGACACCGAGTCCTTGAGCGTGAAGCTCGGGTACTCGTATGGTCGGAGTAGGTCGCAGCGGAAAGTAGAGGCGGCCGGCTGCGGCGTCTTAGGTGCGAGAAAGGGTGTAGAAGTGGAAGAAGAGGCGGGAGTGGGCTCGACGCCCACGAACCCTTCGCAGAGATGGGTAAAGATGGCCATGATGAGAATGGAGTTGGGGTGGAGGTGGCGATCTCGCACTCGCAGGAGGCGAGCACGGCCTCGGCGAACTCACTTTCGGGCGTCCGAGCCCGTTCATGGCGTAGAGCTCGGTGGAGACGATCTCCCTCCTCCTCATTGTGGGCTCTCCTCGGCGCCAGGGACTCTCCATGTGCCGGCATCAACGCACCTACTCGCTTTGGAGGATCTCGACTGCGCCTGTCGAGCTTGCTGACGCCGAACCTCGCCATGAGGGTGGAAAAGATGATCGAGAAGAAGGATGAGCGCCGAAGCAGGGGAGTATGAGACGCAGCGATCGCAAAACGGCCAAGTGAGTCTAAGGGTTTTCTCTTCGAGTGTTTAAAAGCTCCTCCAGGAAATGGGAAAGCAAAAGGACTTCCCGCCGTTATGGTCGAGGAAGCCCTAGAGGCACAGAGGGCAGTTGAGGCGTTCGCCATTCAGAAAACGACACGTGGGCACGCAAATCGAAACCGTCTGCGGAAAAAGACGGTTCCCAGGAAGGACGATTCGAGGCTTCCAGGAGAAGGAACGGCGAGAGGGCCACTGTTAGCTCGGCGACGAGCCGGGGAACAAGCTCGTTCCCGGAGGAGGTTAATAGCTCGTTGGTCGCGGCAGTTGTCCGCCGCGGCAGAACCGACATGCTCGTAGAACGGTAGGCCCAAGGGGAAGGCCTTCCTTAGACCTTTTCCCACTTGAACCTCGGGGCTAGGCTGCCGGGGTCGGGTAATTTCCATAAATTACCTCGGATGCCACCAACGACCAAGCTCGCTCCCGCCCGAGCCACCAGGAGGTCGTTACCCTGGGTTGTCTAATCGTAACTTGGAAGGCTACGCATTAGGCGATTCGAGCTCGGGCTCGGGTGGGACCGAGAATGCCACGTATTCCAGTCGATTCCGAGCTCGAGCTCGGGTAAGATGTCCAAGCTCGGTGCCGGTCATCGGCCGACCTTACGCGGTCTCGGGGTCGGTGGGAATAACCACCCGAGCGTAACTTCCGTTGGTCTGCTACGCTTCCGTGGGAGCGTGGCGGGAAGATAGGATCCACCAGTTGCCACGTTTGGACGAGGTCCAAACGTGCGGGGAGTGGGGTCATGGAGTTCGATCCATTGTAAGCTAAAAAATGGTCCCCCTCGTGAGGGGGACACAAAACAAAGAATAAAGAATAAAGAATAAAGAATAAAGAATAAAGAACAACAACACACAGACAGACCGATTGTAAGACAAGAGTCATACACTCAGACACTTTGCAAGAGTATACAAGAGCTGGAGTAGGGCTATTATCTCTTCCCTGAGAGGCCCGAACCAGGGTAAGCCACGTGTCCACGCTCGTTGAGATCTGGTGATCCGTTCCTTGAGTAATCCCTCACGCAAGAAGGGGTCACAGTTGGTCCCTCCACCAACAAGTAAGCTCGGCGGGGGCCTGTTCCCCAATCGTCGATAGTTACCTACTATTAGCCCAAATTAGCTCACCTCCACCAGCTAATGGACTAATTGTTAGCTGAGGGGTTGGCTAAAAATTAGCCCACCTATTAGTCTTCCTGTTTGGATAGACTAGGACTAATTTTTAGCCAGCTAACAATTAGTCCAGGGATCCAAACATGGCCTTACCCGATCGATGCCTCGTAATATGTCTGTGAATTAAACTACTGCTGTAACTTTTGTTGTCCTATCTTAATGCATCTGGCAGAGCTCGTGCCGTCTCTTTAAAAAAAATATCGGATAAGATAAACGTTTATAGGGTTATGCTTATGAGATCTTGCATAGTTGACCTTAATTTCCTGCAATGATTAATGATTGAGAACGGATTGCTTAAACCAAGTCGCACCTAAAGAGCTTACCAGCTCGTGTTTATGACTTTGGAATTGGTAAACCGGTCTTTCCGCTTGAGCATGTTCTACCTACCTGAGGAACGTAGCGTACGTTGTGCATAAAGAATTCTTGTCAAATTAGTTGATCACAGAATTATCAATTGGTGTTGTGTGCAACGGATTAATTAAACCGACGGTTTCGGATGGTACCATTAGGTACGGCCCTTAAATCATGGCGACTTACGAGAATATTCTGCGCTCGCGCGATCGCCTCCATGTATAGAAAGTGTCAAGTGCCAATTAACCCGTTTACACGATACTAGGAGTAGTAGGCAGGAATGCGGCACACTTGGGCATGGGAGCTGACTCTCTCTGGTTTGCCTAAAAAAAAAGAGAGCAACAATCAAAGGCTATACCGTCGAAATGGAGAATGTGACACACTTGGGCATAGGAGCTAACCCTTCCTGGCTTGCCTGAAAAAAGAGAGCAACTAGCAAATTAAGGCTACACTGTAGGAATCAATTCTGACGGTACAACCCTCCTCCGTCGCCACTAGCGGTCGTAGCTCCACGCGCTTTCTCCATCACCCCTGCCCCACCTCTGCCTCCCCTACGGCCAGTGGCACGGCGAGACGCCGGCTACATAACCCAACCTAATATTCGTTCGGCCCTCGGCTTGCCGTCCTACCCTTCACTCTCTGATGCTATCCATCGTCTGCCACTGCCACCTGCCACGGTCACCCCTGGCATCCCTTTACAACGGGGCGCATGCAGTGAACTTGTCGGCGGCGGCGGCCCCCCTTTGGGGTGAGCAAGAGAGAGTACCAGATATGGTGACCCTCCATCCTGCTGCCACACTCTGATCGTCACTAGATCTGGTGGCCCTTAACCTTATCACCACGTTTTGGTCGCCATCGGATCTGTTACCTGTTAGCCCTTCACCTTGTCGCTACGCTCTAGTTGTCACTGGATCCGGTGACCCTCTACCCTGTTGGCGGCGGAGAGGGAGAGAGAGAGAGAGGAGGAGGAGGAGAGTATTTTGACTTTGGGTGCTCTTGAGCCATCGGATAGGAAAATAAACGGAGTAGAGTGACTGCTATGGATCCAGCTACAGTGAACTGTTACTGCAAATAGTTTCGTTGAGGCAACACGCTATTTGCTATAATGGAAAATCATCTTGCGGCACAGTATTTCTACCTTTTGTACGAGCTGAAAAAATCACTGCAGAATGCAGATTAATGTGAACTAGGCCATGCATGCCATATTGCCATGACATAATCAGCACATCACAGGTGACTTCATCTCGAAATGTCAAACTGGACGGCCTGTAAGGGGCCGGGAGGACGCACATGCCCACATGAACACCGGCATTGCACCGCGGAAAAACCGATCAAGTAACTGCACGAGATTTTGGTCTTCAAGAAGTTAGCGATCCAATTATGAACTCAACAACGTGCAAACGCGAGCAAAAGTCAAGATCAGCCAACCATGTACGCGATAGGCGCTTCTCAAAGGAAAAAAAAAAATGGGCGCGCCAATTAAACGGTCTCCTTCTCACTGCAAATCTTCGCTTACAAGACGAACGGAAATGCTTCTGTCGTAGCCAATCTCGGTAGCAACCGAATCAGTTGGAGCTGCAGTTGACTAGCTAGCTAGTTGCAACGAGCAAGGACAATATAAATAGTGGTGTGGCGACACATACTTGTGCAGAACATTGCACAGGTAAGGCAGAGATCGATATTCCCATTAGAGTACGATCTTGCTTGTGCCAGCGGCAGGAGCTAGCTAGCACTGACATAGATGGCGCTCAAAATGCTCGTGCTCCTGGCGCTGTGCACCTTCCTGCTCAGAGCATCAGCGGCAAAATGGACACCCGCCTTTGCGACGTTCTACGGCGGCGGCGACGCCTCGGGCACGATGGGTTAGTTTGATTATCCCATTTGATCATCCTGTCATGTGTCTCGCCAATTACATTGAGTTTAATTGTGGACGCTAACATGCTTGAATGGCCCCGCGCGCGCGTGGTGCCGATCGATCGACCGCTCAGGCGGCGCGTGCGGGTACGGCAACCTGTACGGCGCCGGGTACGGCACGCGGACGGCGGCGCTGAGCACGGCGCTGTTCAACAACGGCGCGTCGTGCGGTGCGTGCTTCACGATCGCGTGCGACGCGCGCAAGTCCCGGTGGTGCAAGCGGGGGACCTCTATCACCGTCACAGCCACCAACTTCTGCCCGCCCAACTACGCGCTGGCCAGCGACAACGGCGGCTGGTGCAACCCGCCGCGGCAGCACTTCGACATGTCGCAGCCGGCGTGGGAGACCATCGCCGTCTACCGCGCCGGGATCGTCCCCGTCAACTACAGGAGGGTGCGGTGCCAGAGGAGCGGGGGCATCAGGTTCACCATCAACGGCCACAGCTACTTCGAGCTGGTGCTCATAACCAACGTGGGCGGCAGCGGCGCGGTGGCGCAGGCGTGGGTGAAGGGGTCCGGCACGGACTGGATGGCCATGAGCCGGAACTGGGGCGCCAACTGGCAGAGCAACGCCTACCTCAACGGTCAGAGCCTGTCGTTCCGCCTCAAGTCCGACGACGGCCGCGTCGTCACGGCGTACAATGTCGCGCCGTCCGGGTGGTCGTTCGGTGCCACGTACACGTCCGGGACTCAGTTCTAGTGATCCGTATGTGCACCCAATGCGGCTTTTCGATCGGCTTGTCGTGGTTTATTACTCGGAAAAACTAGCATTCGGACGTCCGATTTTTTATTTTTTTTCCGAATGCTGCGCAACATTTTTTCGAACGTATGAAACATTTTTTTTACTGTTTGTCAAAGAAAAATGTTTCACTACGTAGAATAGAAAAAAAATGGTTGCAAAAAAATCAGACGTCTGATACCTAGCAATTCCCTTGTTATTTTCGCCTTTTGCGCCCTACGTTCTCCATTCTCTACGTTGTGAATTGCTACTTTACTATACGTTGCTTAGGAGCTAATTAATTTGGTCCGGCCAGTCGACGTGGCTTAGGATCAAAGGCTGCCAACGAGCATGTATTGATGTATAGTACCATCCTTGTACTATTTTGATGCACAACACACGTATAGCATTACTTTCAAAATCTCCGTACGACCGCATGGACATGGAGGCATGGAACTTGATTGCACAAAGAAGCTGCACCATGCAGGAGGAATGCAGCACACGAGGACATGACCAATGCTGTACGGTTCTTGTGTCAAGATTTGAAGGCAGCAGCAACCATAGGGGCCCAGAGGAAACAAGCTGAAAAAGACGGCGCTCAGCCACCCTTACAGGGGTGTTGTTTGGTTGGAGGATCTGGACCGTCCGATCCAACCTCAAATTTAACTCAATTGTTGGTTTGAGGAATGGGATGAGTTGATCCTTCACCGTCTCAACTCACAAGTACAAATCTAATATAAAATAAAGCCGATCCAACTTTAAATTTAACTCACTTGTTGGTTTGATGAATGGAATGAGCTTATCGATCCTTCACGACCTGGTCCCTTAAAAGTACGGAGTTAGTGTAAAATGAAGAACAGTATCAACTACCAATTTTTATGGAATCGTTGTACTATGGACCAACTCATCCTAAGCTCGGCGCGCGGCCGCCGTCCCGCCGGGTCCAGGTCACATCTATTGATCCCGAGACAGCCGGATCGGAGATGGTAAAAACTAATACGACGTTTTGATAATTAAACACTTCAATTCTCCGATTTAACACCATCCTTCTCCAGAGTTGCCCCAATACGCGCAACCACCAACCGAGAGACCCCGCACCTCAGCTTCTCGGCGGCCGATGGCGACAGTGGATGGGCCTTTCACAGCACTGTCTCCCTTTCAATCTTTTCTGTCCCAACTCTCAGATCTAAACGCCGGCATCCGAGGGTGGCTGTCATCATCGTTGCTGAGCTCGGATTGGTGGCAACGAGCGCCAGGATGGCGCGGCTGGTGGTGAAGATCCACGGGGACCGGTGTTCCGGCCGGTGTCGCATCCTCCTGCCCACATCTACGCCGGATCCGACCAAATTGCGCTTTCTTCCGTGTTGCTTCGCGCGACTATCAAATCTGACTGGAATTGCTCTCCTCCTTGCCATTTCCGGTCGGTGCAGCTGTGCGTGAGGCGCATGACGGGGTTGTGCGGGCTCGGTGGTCCAAATAGGCACGGTCAGGTAGGCGTTCTTCCTGGCGTTATGGCGAGGTTGTAGTCATCGATGTCAGTTGGCTCAAAGCAGCAATGGCGGTGGCATGGGCATGTCAGGTTGGTGGACGCTTCGTGCTCTGGTGGCGGAGTGCGATGAGGCTGCCGTAGATGGCGGCATCCATTAGTGGAGAGTGGTGCTCGAGGACCTTTCAGCGGCCATACCAGAGGTTGGCCTTGTCCTCTGCGGCGGGCGGTGCTCGCTCCAGTGCGCGGCGCAGGCCGTCCGCATTATCGTCGGCAGCAAGCTCGAGGAGGCCGGTGTAGGTGTTGTCCATGTCGACGGTGAGGTGGATGCTGGTTGGTCGGTCGAAGGCCTCAATGCTCTGGTCGGTGAGATGGCGCTGCGTGCTGGTCGGTGCTCTGGTCAGCCTTGGCGGGGACATGGGTGGTGCTCTGGTCAGTGGAGGGCCGCGGTGGCGTGGGTGTGTGCAATGTTGTTGTTGAGCTCGTCTGCGCTTGCCTTGTGGGGCACAGTGGCCGTGAGTGAGGGTCTCCAAGAGGTATTGGTCCTGTTGGTGTAAGTAATCATCATCTACCCTTCATTCATGCTTTAATAATTGTGTAACTTTTAAAAGGAATAGCATAGAAGCACTTCTCTTGTTGTTTTGGGGGAGTCTCCAAGTTTGGGACTCGCTCTTTGTTGTTAGTGTCCTCCCTGTTAGGCGGGTGGTGGGTACTATTATAATTTCCTCCCCAGAGGCTACTGTATTACTCCCTCCGGTCTGGTAATATCTGTCGTTTTAGACATCGACACGGTCTTCAAAACACAACTTTGACCGTTAATTTTTATTATAATATATTTATAAAACCCAATAAAATTATAATATTATGAAAGTATTTCTCAAGACAAGTCTACACATATAATTTTTATGTATCCAATTTAAATATTTAAAAATATATTGTTAGTTAAAGTTTCGAAAGTTTGACCATCACTATGTCCAAAACGACAGGTATTACCAAACCGGAGGGAGTAGTCTCTTCTTCTGAAATGGATGGCAGAGCTCCTACCTTTAGTTTAAAAAGAAGATAATTAAACACTTTGCTTCACCAGGTTTGATTTTTTTGTCACTCGATTTAAAGTGCAATGAAGTAGGATTAGTACGATTTTTAAGGTGGGTTTTCTTGTTTGTTGATCTCTGATAGGTCAATTTTTGCCTTTGCATCTCTGATAGGTCAATTTTTGCCTTTGCACATGTGAGGAGCCGCCCAGACTGTCCTCGAGCTATTGGAACACCCAGTTGACCTCATTGGATTTGGAGGCTAGTAACGATTCGCCGATGGCGCTCGCGATGCTAGCATCCAAACCCAAATGAGATGCTGATGGGACCCTTGAATAACTTCGACAACGACCGGTATTCCCCGGTATCGACCGAACTTCGCCAGATCGCCCGCATAGGTTTCCACCGTTATCACAACTCAATTTGCATAAAGGGCAGCGAACTCAAACCCACAGCCAGGACACGCATAGCGCGAAGCACAACAAGACTAAACCAAAGCACAAAGACAAACCCGACAACCACACAACTAAAACAACTCAACTAGCATGCTAGAAACTTAAGAAGATGCAACCTAAACCAAGATAGCACAAAAATTCGAAAATCGGCATGACCTTCCTAGATTCTAGGACATCCACTCGTGACAAGAAAAAGCGATTGATATAGCATGATAATATGGAAGGATAAAAGCAACAACCAAGCATGATAAGGACATCACACACAACCCACGGTCCACGGGAGGAATACCAAGTCTACAAACCACTTTCGGGACATGGTATTAAAGCTAGCTATACAACAAAGGGAGTTTAACCAACGCATTTAGCAAAATATGACAACTCAGGAAGTGTTACGCCTGAACACTTAGGCGTGCTTGACATCGCAAGTAACCTCTACTCGGTGTCCTTGAACAGAAGCGATAGAGACGAGAACTCGCGACCCTCCGGATCCTCTGAAACCACAGCGAGAAGCATGAAAGTCACGAATGTACTTCAAGGAACTACGCAGTGGTCCATATATGACCGACTCCAAGGGTTATGCATTTAGATACGAGAAGGAATAAAGCTGAAGGTAACGACGGAAAAGCATTAACATTTGTAGTATGAGTATGACAGCTAAATCAATTACAAAATTTAAAGCGGTTATTGTGCACCTACTTCTAACATGAAGTTGAAAGGTAACAACACTAAAGTAAAAGCATTCTGACCATTTTAAAGCTCAAGTACAACGGCGAGCCAGGAATTTAAGTTATTACTACGTTGAGTGTCGGATGGCCAGCGGCGTGCTCATATCAGAGAGCGCGGCAATTCCGAATCAATTAACCTGTGAGGAAGCATTGATCGCCATACGACATGTGCCACAAAGTACCTCATGTCAACCCCTCCCATCCATACCCATTCGTTGAACCATCTTCATGCGGTCCGAGCACCTAGCACCCCTCGGCGACCCAAGCCCGGCTTGGCCCTCGAGGTCGGCCTAAGCCTCGCCCTCAACCCGCGTCCAACCGCATGAGGCATGATCCATCGAGCGGCATGTGATGAAAGAGTGGCTTACCCAACCATATTAGGCATCACGATCAACCCAATGGTGCTCGATCAACATGGCACACAAACGGATCGGTCCTTGGTGACACGGCGGGACTACGCCAATTGAGTCTCCATACCCAATTGATCCTACTCTCGCTTGTGCGTAATTATTAAGGTCTACCTCCAAGTAGCATGGTGAACCCATTTCCAATATAATGCACATGTGTAGTATTGAGTACTCTCAAGTGATGGAACCGTCCACCACTTGGCCCCAAACCAAACCTCTAAGCAAACTAAGCATGGACACATTGTATTTACCCATAAGCTAGCTCCAAAGGAAAAGTTCAACAAGTGTCAAGGAGTGAGTGTGCGACAATTAGGTTCTACTACCCTTACCACCATTGACTCCTAATGCAAAAACCTAATCATTCAATAAGCATTTTATTCACCAAAATAAACATATATAAAGGTTGAACATGCTTAGGTGCTTGCACGATGCTTACTTGGGAGTCTCGGTAACCACGCTCACCGTGATCACCCTCGACCATGATCACGTCACCCTCAGTGCGATCGTTCTCTACTACGATGACAATGCAAATGGAATGAGATGTATGCGATGCATATGAACATGGAATGAGAAAGGAAGACAATACTGGTAAGCATTCATCAAGCCAAAATGACATACAATTGCGAAATTCACAATAACGACCAAACCACATTAGAATGGATCAACACTATTTCGATCCAAGCTGTCTAGCTAGTGATTTAATTGACATCAACCCCCAAAGAAGCTATTAAGGTACACCACAACCCAGGCATAACGGTCCCAACACACCCACATTCCCCATCGACTCACAAGACTCGGATCATAAACACCCCAATGAAATCATTTATCATCGACTAGAGGCTTCGGCGCATGAAATAAAACAGGCAACCATTCTAGGCACTCGTAGAAAATGAACTAGCATAGAGCATAAGCAATAAGGGTTGAGCGAAAAAGAATAGGGACTGGTTCTACGAATTTGAAAGCAGTTGCGTCACGTATTCATTTAGCATACACTCTAAGGCCTTGAATTTGGGAACACACAACACCACCTAGCTTGGATGACACGTTAATAAAATCTTATAACAGAGCCAAAGGACTGACTCACCTTTATATCGACATTAAGCTTCAACATTTACTATGTAAAGAACTTACTAGCCACAACTAGCGAGAACATTTAACTCACAACCATCCGAATCATCAACTGACCACTCTAGAATCAAGCTGAGGCTACATAAGGTGGTACCAGGGACAAGGGTTATAGACTTCATGCAGGCAGGAGCCCCAAGCCAACCCTCAATGTATCTCCATCGGAAGAAGCGACACCACAGCTAGCAGGAGCTCCAGGAGGCGGCACAAGGAACCGGGGAGCAAGAAGAAGAAAGGTCAACCATTAGCGGTATCCTCCACAACTACTAAATCATTCACCCCATAAACGGTGCACAAGATTTCAATTTAAATCCTAAATCCCTCAGTGACCCAAGCATAGCAGTCTCCCATCCATCTATCTAATTGCCCACAAAATTACATAACGACAACAACGAATCACACTCCCATACTAATATTCATGCACAATCGAGAATACAAGCATCCATTTGGGGCAAAATCCCCAAATGCACATAAACCATAGCCATGGCCGGTTGAGGCTAGGGCTCGGCCATGTTGAGGTAGAGGAGGGAGGGAGTGCAGAGAGGAGGAGGTTCAAGCGGCCCGAGGAGGAGGCGGGAGCCATTTGAAGGCGACAGCCGGAAAAGCGGGGGCGGCGGCCGGCCGGCCACAGGCGTGGAGGGCGAGGAGAGCGGCGGCCGGTGGGCGCGAGAGGGAGAAGCGGCCGGGTGGAGAACACCGGTGCAGGTCGGGCCGTGCAAGGCAGAGCAGAGCGCGAGGCGCGGCGTCACCCAGGCGATGGCGTCGGCGGAAGCAGAAGAAAGGAGGAGGCGTGGGAAAAGAGGCTAGGTGGAGAAAGAGAGAAGGAAAAGAAAAAAATGAGGGGTGGGAAAAAAAAATGATCTAGTGCATTTACCTATTGCCCTCAATCTCAATGCATGCTTGGTTGGGATTGGGTATGATAAATCCTCACCTTAAGGAATCTATGAGATTCAAAGCAGTACATAGTTGGAAAGGAAAGGATCTGAGCAAAGGCTGAAGGGCGAATCGGAAGCACTTACATAGTTTGGAAGAATTCGGGATATTCACTTTTCAAATGATCCTTCGGCTCCCAAGTGGCCTCATCTTGATGTGATTGCTCCACTGAACCTTATAGAAACTTGAGAGTCTTCCTTCGAGTCTTAGTTCGGCTTCATCTAAAAACCGAATAGGATGCTCTTGGTAAGATAGATCAGGTTCAGGCTGAACTTAGGTCATCCACCTCGAGCCTCAAAAGAATGCAGAGAGGCACTTCTTCAATGCTGAGACATGGAAGACATTGTGGGTGTCTCTAGTGAGGAGGAAGCTCAAGGCCCGATAGGCCACGACCACGCCTACTAAGGATCAGGAATGGACCTATGTAGCGAGGCGCCAACTTTCCTTGACTCCAAAGCGACGGGTGCCGGAGAGAACACCTTGAGATAGACAAAGTCGCCAATGTCAAAGAAGAGAGGTCTCCTACGGTGATCGGCGCAAGCACCTGTCGTGATTGTGCACCTCGATTCTCTTGGATGGTCTTCACCTTATCCTCTGCCTCCATGACTAGTTCGAGGCCCAAGGAATGAGCGTTCCCCACTCTCGAGACGGTTCGGAGGTGCTCGACAACTACGACCATAAAGTGCTTGAAGGGAGACATTCGATCTTGGTTTTAGTAAGCTATTGTTGTAGGCAAACTCAGCATCACGGAAGACACTCATCCCACTTCTTCCCATAAGATAGAACACAAGACCTCAACATATCCTCAAGTATACGATTGACCCTCTCGGTTTGGCCGTCGGTTTGTGGGTGATATCGTTTGTGAAGTAACAGTGCCCAACGCTTCATGCAAGCTTTTCGAGCAGAAAACAAGCGAGAGCCTCGATGCGAAACTATCCGCTTTGGTACTCCATGAAGACATACAATGTCAGAGATGTACAACTCCATACCTCTTGAATTGATAAGCCGTATGTGACGGCTAGAAGATGTCTTGACTTTGTCAGCCGGTCGACAATAACCCAAATGGAGTCATGACCGAAGAAGTCGAGGGTAGGCGGTAATGAAATACATGCTAATATCCTCCCATTTCGATTTGGGACGGGCAATGTGAAGAGTGCCCGGTGGCTTGAGATGTTCGCTTTCACCCTTTGCAAACATCACATTCGGACACATAACGAGCAATCTACGTGCTTCATGCGGAGTCCACCAAAATGCCGTTTCAAGTCTTGGTACATCTTATTGCTACCGGGATGAATTGTGAGCAACGAGTTGTGGAGCTTCATCAAGGATCGCCGCTTCAACTCTTGGATATCAGGACAACTATCCTGGCGAACCACAGGTTCCTTGCTCATCGGCGAAAGCGAGACCTGACGGAGAACAAGTTATTGCGAATCGGGTAACACGCATCTCCGCCTTGTGCCTCCGAATCGATCAAGCAACGTGGACTTCAATTCCACGTTAGACAAGGTCCCTTCTTCTATCATTTCCAGGTTGAGCTTCTGGAATTCAGCACAAGAGTGGCGCCGTGGTGGAAGAGCAAGGCAATGGCATTGTATCTTGCGGCTCAATCGCGTCGACCACCACATTAGCCTTCCAGGTGGTAATGGACTTCCAAATTGTAGTCCTTTATCAATTCAAGCCACCGCCTTTGCCTCATATTCAGGTGCACTGCGTGAAGATGTACTTGAGGCTTTTGTGATCGGTGTAGATGTTGCACTTGTTCCCAGGAGATAGTGGCGCCAAATCTTCAGCATGGACCAGCTGCTGCAAGCTCGGATCATGGGTGGGGTAGTGCTCTTCATGACATTTTAGGCTGAGACGCATAGCGACAACTCGATTTGTCTGCATAACACCATGACCAAGTCCGATGCGGATGCATCGCGATGAAACGTCGAGCGGCTCGTGGATATTAGTGAGGTGGAGGCTGTAGTGGTATTTGCTTGCCAGTCGAAATGCATGCTCACGACCCACGGACCACTTGAACTTCGATGCCCTTCTTGGCCACTCAGTCGCATAGGCTTGGCTATCTTGGAGAAGTCTGAATGAAGCAGCGATAATAACCCGGCCGGCCCAAGGAAGCTGAATCGGTGGCAGGACTTGAAATTTGTTCCCCATTTGAGCACATCCTGTACTTTGCTTGGGTCGGCGACACCTTGCTCGGAAGGGCGTGCCCCAGAACGATACCTCCTTGACCAAAATTAGCACTTGCGAACTTGGCATAAAGCGATGCTCGAAGCCTCCACGAGAACAATGTGAAGATGCTTGGCATGGTCTTCTTCATTCGCCGAATAGATAAGGATGTCATCAATGAAGATGACCACAAGGAATCAAGCTCTTCCATGAAGATGGAATTCATCATGTACATGAAGTATCTTAGGTGCATTCGTCAACCAAACGACATGACGGTGTACTCGTGCAGCCCATACAGTGGAAAATTTGTCTTGAATATCCTCGGCCGGATCTTGTCTGATGGTAGAGCCTCGAGTCAATCTTGGAGAATACGTGCACCGGCAAACGTTGATCGAGCAGGATATCAATCGCGCGCGAGAGGTATTTGTTCTTGATAGTAACTGCATTCAAGGGCGATAATCAACACATAGGCGAAGAGAACCGTCCTTCTTAGTCACGAAGAAATTTGGCGACCCCAAGGTGAGAGCTTGGGCGAATGAACCCCTTGTCCATCGATTCCTTTATTGCGCTTCTTCAATTCAGCCAATTCATTTGGCGGCATCCTATATGGCCGCTTGGACGCGGAGCGATCCGGGTTGGAGTTCAACCACGAACTCAATGTCGCGTCAAGCGGCATCCGGCGATTGTGGGAACACATCCGGGTACTCCGAAACCACGGAATGGACTCTAACTCCTCAATTTCAGCACCATTCAAGGAGCAAGAGTGGCATTGCCACCATCGAGAAGTAGAGTCAAGCCGGTAAGCCCTTCGGCCCCTTGAGCGAGATGGGGCGGCGAGAACAATCTGAAATGGCACGCTTGGGTTAGCCAATTCATGCCCAAGATAACATCTATCCCACGAAGGTCAAGGAGTAGCAAGTTGACAAGGAATGGAACCCCTTGGATCAGAACAGTTGCTTCTTGGACTACTTGATTAGCCACAATCTTTGAACCCGGTGCTTCAATGAGGAAGGGGTGTTCTTTGCAACTCACTCTCATTTGATGATGCATAGCAAAATCCTTGCGAATAAGCGAATGAAGCCCTGAATCGAGCGAGAACTCTAGCGACATGCCCATCAATGCACAACATACCGGTCAACACATGGTAAGCCCTGCTGGAATCGCCTCGGCGTCGGTGTAGTGGACCGGCCATGCTTCGGCGCTTGAGGTGCCTTCCCGTAGGGGCGTGGAAGCGGATGCGCCCTGAGGCCTTGGAGCATCGAGTTGTTGCCCCGCTTGGGAAAAGGGCAATCTTTGATGAAGTGTCTGCGCCTGATTGTAGCCTGGCGGAACTGAACTTGCCAGCTCACTCCGGCGGTGGCGGTGGAGGCCGAGGAGCAACAGCGGGAAGCGGGGCCAGGAGCATCGCTGGTAGTGGAAGTGTAGGAAGCAGTGCCCTCGGTAGAGAAAAACGATCCAGAAACGCAGCTATGACTGCCCGCCCGGAAAAGGTGTAAATCCTCTTCCGTTTCTTCTCTTCTTGGTGATTCTTCATCTTATGCTCCTTGATTGATGCCCGACTCACCAAGTTATTGAAGTCAGGAAATCACACACGAGAGAGCTTGTCTTGCATCTTCTTGCGACAGCCCACCCATGAAGCCGGTCCACGCTTCTTACGATCATTGTTCACTTCTTACGGCGCATATTGGTCCAAATAGTTGAACTCTCGAGGAATAGTCCATCACCAGACTTGTTCCCTTTGCTTGAGAGAGGAACTCCTGCCTCTTAATGTCCATGAGCCCCTTCGGGATGTAATCGCGAAAGGCCTCAGAACTCCGCCCAATCACTGGTGACCAGCGGGCTGCATGACCAGAAATTAGCCCACCAAGCACCGCGAGTCACAGGCTGTTGAGCGACAAAGTGCCTTTTCATGATCTTCGCAAGCCGGATGAGAGCAAACACGCTCAATTGTGCGCAACCAATCATCGACCTCAAGTGGCTGTTTGGCGCGAGAGAAGGTGGGTGGTGTGTATGCAAGAAATCAGATAGCCATTGGGGCGGTCGCCCATCGCGGCCACCTCGAGAGCTTGATTAAGACAAGCATCTCGAGAATCGGTTGGTTGTCGCTGATTTTGTTCCGGAGCCTCCGGCAGCACATCCAAGGTTGGGAGGAGGAGGCGGATCGCCATCGTGAGGCTGCGATTGGCCCCACCCTCATCACCTCCCATATCCCGTGGGTCCTCGTTACCTTCGTCAACCAAAAGTAGGCGACCTGAGTTAGACACCACAAGGAAGGAATAAGCTCTTACACTCGGCCAAAATTCTAATTTAAACATGAGCTAGGCAGTAGCACAATCTAACATACATAAAAGCATAGATCAAGATGCAAAATGACATGGCAAGGCATATGCATGCATGGTATGACATGGAAATACGATTCCAACGTGATAAGCTTCTCACACTCATTATTCAACCCACGCAGCTTGAATTATAAACATAGAGGCGGGTAATATAGCGTTAATTTCTACTAGAAGGCTAGTAAACCACAATCAATCACCTAAGTGGTTGTCAAGTTTAAGTTCGTCTTTATGCACCTTGCTCACGATACCGGCCTTGTGAGGCGCGGTATCCTCGAGCTATTGGAACACCGATTGACCTCATTGGATTTGGAGGCTAGTATGCGATTGGCCGATGGCGCTCGCGATGCTAGCATCAAACCCAAATGAGATAACTGATGGGACCCTTGAATAACTTCGACAACGACCCGTATTCCCCGGTATCGACCGAACTCGCCCGAGGATCGCCCGCATACCAGGTTTCCACCGTTATCACAACTCAATTTGCATAAAGGGAGACGCGAACTCAAACCCACAACCGGACCATGGCAGAAGCACAACAAGACTAAACCAAAGCACAAAGACAAACCCGACAACCACACAACTAAAACAACTCAACTAGCATGCTAGAAACTTAAGAAGATGCAACCTAAACCAAGATAGCACAAAAATTGAAAATCGGCATGACCTTCCTAGATTCTAGGACATCCACTCAGTGAGACAAGAAAAAGCAGTTGATATAGCATGATAATATGGAAAGGATAAAAGCAACAACCAAGCATGATAAGGACATCACACACAACCACGGTCCACAGGGGAGGAATACCAAGTCTACAAGCCACTCGGGACATGGTATTAAAGCTAGCTATACAACAAAGGGAGTTTAACCAACGCATTTAGCAAAATATGACAACTCAGGAAGTGTGCCTTTGAACACTTAGGCGTGGCTTACATGTAAAGTAACCTCTACTCGGTGTCGCCAGAGACTTGAGAAGGCGATAGGACAGAACTCGCAGCCCTCCAGATCCTCACTGAAACCACAAAGCGGAAGCATGATGCGAATGTACTCTTAAGACTTACAGTGGTCCATATATGACCGACTCCAAAGGGTTATGCATTTGGGTACGAGAAGGAATAAAGCTGAAGGTAACGATCTTGGAAAAGCATTAACATTTGTAGTATGAGTATGACATGACTAAATCAATTACAAAATTTAAAGCGAGTTATTGACCGCACCTACTTCTAACATGAAGTTGAAAGGTAACAACACTAAAGTAAAGCATTTCTGACCATTTTAAAGCTCAAGTACAGCGGCGAGCCAGGGAATTTAAGTTATTACTACGTTGAGTGTCGGATGGCCTTGGCGTGCTCATATCAAGGCGCGGCAATTCGAATCGCTTAATTAACCCTGCGAAGCGTGCCGCGACATGTGCCACAAAGTACCTCATGTCAACCCCCTCCCATCCATACCCATTCGTTGAACCATCTTCATGCGGTCCGAGCACCTAGCACCTCGGCGACCCAAGCCCGGCAGCCCTCGAGTCGGCTAAGCCTCGCCCTCAACCACGTCCAACCGCGCATGAGGGCATGATCCATCGAGCGGCATGTGATGAAAGAGTGGCTTACCCAACCATATTCGGGCATCGATCAACCCAATGGTGCTCGATCAACATGGCACACAGCGGATCGGTCCTTAATTGACACGCAGGCGGGACTATCTAATTGAGTCTCCATACCCAATTGATCCTACTCTCACTTCGGTGCCAATTATTAAGGTCTACCTCCAAGTAGCATGACTGAACCCATTTCCAATATAATGCACATGTGTAGTATTGAGTACTCTCAAGTGATGGGCAACCGTCCACCACTTGGCCCCAAACCCGACCTCTAAGCAAACTAAGCATGGACACATTGTATTTACCCATAAGCTAGCTCCAAAGGAAAAGTTCAACAAGTGTCGAGGAGTGAGTGTGACAATTAGGATTCTACTACCCTTACCACCATTGACTCTAATGCAAAAACCTAATCATTCAATAAGCATTTTATTCACCAAAATAAACATATATAAAGGGTTGAACATGCTTAGGTGCTTGATGCTTACTGTAGGAGTCTCGGTAACCACACGCTCCGCGTGATCACCTCGACCACGATCACGTCACCCTCAGTGCGATCGTTCTCTACGATGACAATGCAAATGGAATGAGATGTATCGATGCATATGAACATGGAATGAGAAAGGAAGACAATACGGTATAAGCATTCATCAAGCCAAAATGACATACAATTCTGAAATTCCACAATATGACCAAACCACATTAGAATGGATCAACACTATTTCGATCCAAGCCTGTCTAGCTAGTGATTTAATTGACATCAACCCCAAAGAAGCTATTAAGGTACACCACAACCCAGAGCATAACGGTCCCAACACACCCACATTCCCCCATCGACTCACAAGACTCGGATCATAAACACCCCAATGAAATCATTTATCATCGACTAGAGGCTTGGCGCATGAAATAAAACCAGGCAACCATTCTAGGCACTACAGTAGAAAATGAACTAGCATAGAGCATAAGCAATAAGGGTTGAGCGAAAGAATAGGACTGGTTCTCTGAATTTGAAAGCGAGGGTTGCGTCACGTATTCATTTAGCCGCATACACTCCTAAGGCACTGAATTTGGGAACACACAGCACCACCTAGCTTGGATGACACGTTAATAAAATCTTCGCAACACCGACCAAAGGACAGCAGCTCACCTTTATATCCCAGCATTAAGCTTCAACATTTACTATGTAAAGAACTTACTAGCCACAACTAGCAGAACATTTAACTCACAACCATCCCGAATCATCAACCCTGACCACTCTAGAATCAATCAGGCTACATAAGGTGGTACCCAGGACAAGGGTTATAGACTTCATGCGGAACCGAGCCCCAAGCCAACCCTCAATGTATCTCCATCAGAAGAAGCGACACCACGACTAACCCGGGAGCTCAGGAGGCGGCACAAGGAACCGAGGAGCAAGAAGAAGAAAGGTCAACCATTAGCGGTATCCTCCACAACTACTAAATCATTCACCCCATAAACCAGTGCACAAGATTTCAATTTAAATCCCTAAATCCCTCAACTGACCCAAGCATAACAGGGCACAGTCTCCATCCCTATCTAATTTGCCCACAAAATTACATAACGACAACAACGAATCACACTCCCATACTAATATTCATGCACAATCCGAAATACAAGCATCCATTTGGGGCAAAATCCCCAAATGCACATAAATATAGCCATGGCCGGTTGAGGCTAGGGCTGCGGTAACCATGGTGAGGTAGAGGGAGGAGGGAGTGCAAGAGGAGGAGAGTTCACCGAGCAGCGGGAGGCGGGGCTTGAGTGAGCGGCAGCCGGAAAGCGAGGCCCGGCGGCGCCAGCCGGCCAGGCGTGGAGAGGACGAGGAGCGGCAGTGAAAAGCGCGAGAGGGAGAGCGGCCGGGTGGAGGAGCACGGGTGCGAGGCGTGGCCAGGCAGAGCCTGACGGAGCGCCAGCGTCACCCCGAGGCGATGGCGTCAGGCGAAGCTGAAAGAAAGGAGGAGGCGTGGGAAAAGAGGCTAGGTGGAGAAAGAGAGAAGGAAAAGAAAAATGAGGGTGGGAAAAAAAAATGATCTAGTGCATTTACCTATTTGCCCTCAATCTCAATGCATGCTTGGTTGGGATTGGACTGTGACAGCACAACACTAAGCATTTGTGCGCACAAGAATAAGCTCTGAGGCTTCATCGTTACGTCCCAATGTTCCTACACCTCTTTGCGGGTGCTAAGAGTTGCTTCACGGTCTTGTAAGCTGTGTGAAGCATAACAGCACGCTTTTCAGCAAAGAGAGATGCTTAGGAATCCGATACTCGCAATGGAACCAGATGCGTATCGACTATCCAAGACTAGTTTATAGTTTGGTCATGTAGCTGATCGCCGCCAAAGATCTATATATCTACCCGTGTTCTCCACGCGCATCTAGTGTTCTACACTAACATCAGTATGAATTAATAGAGTGCATATATACTTAACATGAGATAAAATTTACTCAATAGAATATAAATATTAACAGATCCATTTTTAAAAAACAGCTAATTAAAGCTGTGATTAAATTAGGAGGGTAGAAAAACTAGGTTTAAAGTTACAAGGTGCACGAGACTGCATCCAAGACGGATTGGGAGGAGAAAAAAGAGTAGAAAAAAAAAGTCGAGATTCATTAAAGTTGGTGATTTAGAAGCTTCTTAAGCTCAGATGCCCCCGTTAAAGTCCAGTTTGCAGTCTCGTTTTTGATCGACTGAATAATCTGTTTATTGGTAACCCAACTTCTTTAGAAAATTATGTTGTTACGCTCTTTCCACCATTCCCAGCAAGTTAGGATGATCAAGGTTTTTACGCCTTTCTGGAGGCTCGTTTGGCAGTCTATGTGGTGAATATTCCATTGCTCGAGGTACGCATACGGTTCCCATTGGTCCGATCGAAGCAATGGCAGGCGTACCCATCGTGCAATGGATGACCACAGTCGTTGAACTTGGAGGCAATCGACAAATATGAAAACTCGTTTCTAGGTTCCGACAGCATATTCGACAAAAATATAGGTTAGGTCATCCCCTGATCTGCAACCGTTGCGTTGTCCATAGCCGATTTTGCCGTGCAAATCAAAAAAAGATCTTATAGCGTAATGGTGCCCATGCCGACCATATATATTATAGCACTGAAGGATTTTAGGGTATATCCACTGAACTGTAAGTGATACGCCGAGCCAGCAAACCAGTAAACCCGTCACTTGACCGATTCTCTCAGTTTAGAATATTACTATGGCAATAAGTACATATCCAACAAAATGGCTATAGATTAGAAAGTGGGGCATGCATACATGAACAAAGTAGTCATCAGCTACCACGTACTCAAACATCGTACGCATATATACGTACAGATGTTAACTATGGACTATACAGCCAAAGCTGGAAATAAATTCGGTGAAGAAGGTGTACAAATTCTTTCTCGTGCATACCTGACGTTAATTGATGCCACATGGATAATCCTGCAATCTAACGTCATGATATTAAGTCATCACTAAATGCCCAGAATTGCATCGAAATAAGCAAGAGGTGAGTTCAAAGTCCTCACTTTAATATCGTAGCGTTGGATTGCCAGATTACTCACGTGACATCAATCAGCATCAGGTATGCACGGTAATAAATTTACACACCTCTACCAAATTTATTTCCGCCAAAGCTAGCTTGCAACAACAAAATGTCTCGAGGCATTTCACACACTTGGACAGCATGCATGCGTGCATGGCAGGATGCTTGAAATTATTTACTCCAGGTAACCAACCCATGGGGCACAGTTTCTTACATCAGCTCAGGTGCTGCTCGATCGCGTCGTCAGACCCACCCGCGCGTACGTAGTTCCACCTCGAGCACCCGCCGAAGTAGCTATCCCACATGCCCTCAGCCAGCCGGTCCACCTGCAGAGCCTCGAGCTCCTCCTCGAGCGCCGCGCCGTCCCGCCCGCCTACTCCGGCGCCGGCGGCCGCCAACCTACCGGCGAAGACCACGTCCTCGCCGTCCTCGTCGACGCCGCGCTTCGTCCACCCCCCGCCTGCGGACATGTGCAAGAAGCAGCCCACCTGGACGTCGCGCCGATCGCCGTACACGCTCGCGTTCGCCCCGTCGTACACCTGCAGCAGCCCGACCTCCGCCTTCTCGCCGCAGACGAGCACCACCTCCTCCGCCGCCCCCCTCCCCGAGGAGACGAACAGGTAGACCGCCGCGCAGCAGATGGAGGTGGAGGCCACGAGGGGCAGGAAGAAGACGACGACTCTCGAGAAGGCGGTGCTGCAGAGTAGTAGTATTACAAGAAGTAGGGCCGAGAAGGAAGAGGAAGACCAGGCAGCTGGGAAGCAATGGTTGCGCCAGCGCAATGCGCAGCCGTGCAGCTTGCTGCGGAGAGCCTTGAGCAAAGCATGGCGGGGAGCAGCCATGGCAGGCCGATCGAATTGTTGCAAGAAAAGAAAATTAATCGTTTGGAGCGACTTAGTCCTGGAATGGTTGGCTTATGCAGGAGAACATATTCGCTGAGCACTCAAGAAAAGGATCTTGTACTCGTGTTTGGCGCACGCACCGTTTACACGGAAGAAGAAAAGCTAGGCGGCTTTGAGATCTTTTTTAAACACCATCAGGATCGTTAGCCGGAAGGTCCTGAGTCTTCACGGCCCAGGAGAGGGATGACAAGATGGGCCGCTCGTGGACTCTTGCCAGAGTAGGCAGCTAGATGGGCTGCAAGGGAATTAAGCTTTGTGCTTCGGCCTCAAACTGCACGAATTGCCCGATAAACTTCAGCTGAAACCAACCATACTCCATTCGAAAACACAAGTACAACAAAGCTATATATACATTCTTGCGACAAATCATCCGTGCTATCGCATTATTTTCCTTGCATCTGTTCCTGGAATTGGCCGATCAGTTCTGCCTGTAAGCGATGAACCGCGCGAGGTGGCGGAGCGGCGCGGCGCGCTCGGCGTCGAACCCCTCGAGCTCCGCCTCGGCCATCGCCAGGAGCTCGGCGGCGTACGCGCGCGCCTGGTCGACGCCCAGCAGCTTCGGGTACGTGGCCTTATCGGCCGCCAGATCCTTGCCCGCCGTCTTCCCGAGCTGCTCCGACGTGCGCGTCACGTCGAGCACGTCGTCCACCACCTGGAAGAGGAGCCCGATGCAGCGCGCGTACCTCCGGATGCTCTCGACCTCGCCGTCCGTGGCTCCCCCGACGATGGCGCCGGACACGGCGGACGCCTCGAGGAGCCGCGCCGTTTTGTGCAGGTGGATGTGCTCCAGCATGGCAAGGCTGACCGGCGCGCCCTCGCTCTCCTTGTCGACGACCTGCCCAGCGGCGATGCCCCCCGCGCCCGCGGCGTTCCCGAGCTCGGCGACGGCCCGGAGCGCGCGCTCCGCGGGGACGCCGAGCTCGCCGCAGCCGCGGGCCAAGTGCTCGAACGAGAGGGCGAGCAGCGCGTCGCCGGCGAGCAGCGCGGTGAACTCGCCAAAGGCAACGTGGTTTGCGGGGCGGCCGCGGCGGAGGGCGTCGTCGTCCATGCATGGCATATCGTCGTGGATGAGCGACATGGTGTGGACCATCTCGACGGCGCAGGCGACGGGGCCAGCCGAGTCCGCAACACCACCAACGAGCTCGCACGCGGCGATGGCGAGCACGGGGCGCACGCGCTTGCCGCCGGCGAGGACAGAGTAACGCATGGACTTGCTGAGGCGCTCGGGGAGGCTGGGCGGCAGTGCCAGGTCGAGCGCCTCGTTCACGGCCTTCGCCCTGACCGACAGGTAGTGCTCGAAGTCGAAGCTCAAGTCATTGACGTCGCCGCCTTGCGGCTCCGTGCGGCGGACGGTGGCGACGTCGCTGTCGCTAGTGGTTGTGGCGGGACGGGTCAGGATGCACCGAACGGCGGAAATGGAGCGTCTGCTCGGCGTGAGCAGTGAAGTCATCAATCTCTGAAGGGTGTAGGGCACGGAGCTTTGGGATGGTGCTCCATGTCGGAGGCAGCAGGATGCCACCATCTCCATGCGTCGAGGCTTGAGTGAGTGTACCAGGGACGAAGAGTGGTTTGAGTGCGCAGGCCAGGAAGAGAGCTCAGAGGCGTTGGGTAGGTGGGGCACTTGTTACCGTTTTGGGGGGACGGTTTACTATATATAGACCATAATAGCTAGGGGCGGGCATAAAAAAACCAAAACCGAAAAATCGGACCGAACTGAATTCACAGATTATTTTGGTTTTTCGGTTCGGTTTTTATTTTGTTGTTATTGGTTTTTGAGTTTTGGTTCGGTTTTTGAATCTCAGAAACCGAACTACCGAATAGACCAAACTAACTACTCCATTCGGTCACTCCTCACTCGTTCCGGCACGGTCGGCTTCATTTCCTTCCCTCTCCCCTCGCCTCCCTCCCTCGTAGTTGCCACCACTAGCGGCCACCTCCCTCCCTCTCCCCGCGTGTGACTCGACGGCTCCCTCCCGCGGTCCTGCTCAGCCGCTCCCTCCCTCGCCTCCCACTTTGCTGCCGCTCCCCCCTCACACCCCGCCTCCTTCCTCCCTCTCCCCGCGGGAGGTTCTCTCCGGCTTCCGACACCCTCCACCCCCTCGCGGCCTCACCTCCCTCCGCCAGCCCACCCTTGCCGCCCCCACCTCCCCTTCCTCCTTTGGTGCGCGCGCAGTGTGGCGTCCCCCGCCTCCCCTTCCCCTTCTGGCGTGGGCGTCGAAGTGCGTGGCGACGGTGGGCGCAGCGCGCCGATAGGAGGTCGCGGCCGAGGCAGGGTGCATGGTGGTGTGGGCAAGCAACAGCTATCGATCTAGCTTGCGGCTTGGAGCTTGGAGTGGAGAGCGATGCTGAACCGATTTTTTTTAGTTAATTCGGTTCAGTTCGGCTTTCAGTTTCTAAAAATCATTTAAAAAAAAAAACAAAAAAAAAACGAACCGAATAACCCGTACCCTAATAATAGCCAAACTCCATAAGTGAGTTCTGACAGTGTGCCAACAAGCCAATGGGGCCAGCCTTCTTCGGATGGTGCCAACATGCCATGCCTCGTGACATGTCTGCAAGCAGATCCGAAGCAAGGTGGGTGGATCGAAGGATGCCCCACACCTTCAAAATTTTAAAAACGTGATAAGATCAACTCTCTAGCATATCAAACTTGTTGATTGAATCGGTTCCATTTTTTCGATGGTTTGAAACTTTTTAAAACTTAGAACTGTTTGTATCGTACTTTTTTTTAACACATTTCAAATATATGTGGTATAACAAAATCATTATACAAGGCTACAGATTTGTACATACAAAATGCATCTAAAATTTTCTAGTTCCGCCGCTGGTCGGAAGCTAGATCTCGTTGTAAAACGCACCAACGTTGCCAACTTAATTAGCATGCACTGGCAGGCTGGTGCACACGTACATCACGCGAGTGAATCCTCGTCCAGGGCGGGCACAGGCAGCACGACCAGCGACGAAGCCCAAGGTGAAAAGACCGACCGCTTCAACCAACGGCGACGCCCTAGTACGTACTCTCACTGGCAAGAAGGAGCCACTCGTTTCCCGCACCAGCGACGACGGGTTCTTGGCGCATCAAGCAAACGACAGCGCGTCGTGCTCCATCTCAATAGTGCAGACTGCAGAGGCGCGCCATGTTTATCCCATGCCTGCCTGCTGCTATCTAATCTGCCTGCGCGCAGGGCACGGGCCTCGATCCAACTCATGGGTCCCTTCGACTGGGGGTAAGTGTGTTTCGCAGTCAACTCGGCGTACACTTCTGGACGAAGTAGATCGATGGCCAACCGGAACGTAGTAACAAGTGAGTGTTTTTTTCGTCTTCTCGCTTCTAGCTAGCCAGCCTTGTCACGGAAGAAAAATGTGCGGCAAATATATATTGTTTTATGCATCACGCGAAACATATGCCAGGCCCACCTGCACCGATATGTATACTACTATACTACTTTATCTTCAGCTAAACATCAGCCGAGACTTTCCCGGCCGGAGAGGCCCCCCACGTGGCGCCCCACTCTCTCTCTCCATTTCTTGCCAAAAAAACCTTCGGTTCTTTGTAATTACGGATAGGTCCTTTCTATTTACGAACAGGTCCTTTGTAATTTTCTGTGAGTATAAAATATTTTTTCCCGATTCGCGTTTAGGTCCTCGATTCGTCGTTTTACACAAAGAGCCTCCCATTAAATACGAATTGCGAACAAGTCCTTTTTTACTTATTCAAAATAGCGAACAAGTCCAAAATTATAACAAATAGGTCCCTGCATTTTCCGTTCAGGTCCTTACTCCGTTTTCCCCGAAAAAAATATTCTCGTGGTCCGTTTGCTCTCCGGAGCATGGGAAAAATGTTTCCGTGGTCTGTTTTTTCTCCCAAAAAAAAAACAAAAAATATTTTCCGTTCACGTTCGTGGTCCGTTTGCTCTCCGGAGGTCTGTTTTTTCTCCGAAAACAAAAACAAAAAATATTTTCCGTTCACGCGCACGGCGTTTTTCCCGGAAAAAATATTTTCGTTATCCGTTTGCTCTCCGGAGCATGGGGAAAATGTTTCCGTGGTCTGTTTTTTCTCCGAAAAAAAAACAAAAAATATTTTCCGTTCACGCGCGGCGTTTTTCCTGGAAAAAATATTTTCGTGGTCCGTTTGCTCTCCGGAGCATGGAAAAAATGTTTTCGTGATCTGTTTTTTCTCCGAAAAAAAAACAAAAAATATTTTCCGTTCACGCGCGCGGCGTGCGCCGCGCTTCCTTTTCTAGTTATACGTGAAGCGCATGGAATTGAAGCGCTCTGCCGCAAGCCGTCAGCGAATTCCCGTGACGCCCCTCTGGAAAAAAAGAAATTACAAATAGGTCCTTCTATGGGGTATTTGCAAAAAAAGATCCAATGGTTTTTTTTTAAGAAAGAACCCGTTATTATGCAAATTGGCCCATGATTCGTAGCTAGCCAACTTTTGGAAGAAAAAAAACACCAACGAGAAAACCAAATTTATTATTTTTTTAATCTGACCTAATTGTTTACGCACGGTGCGGCAACGCGTGTTTCGCCAATTTTTACAAAAAAATATCACCAAAAAAACCGAAATTACTTTTTCCTCCAAAAAATCAAACCAAAATTTTTAGCGCGGCGCGGCATCGCGCATTACTCAAATTTGTCTAGAGCTCATAGCCAACCAATTTTTTATAATAAAAAAAAACCACTAAGAAAACCGAAATTATTTTTTTTGCAAAAAAAAAACAGGCATAATATTTTCGCACTGCACGTCATCGCGCAACTTAATCTAGCGTTATCCTATGCGTGATGATTAACCCTCATATATAATGCATCATGCATGTGCATACCTAGCTGCTCGAACCGACCGCAATGTATCAAAGTCACCTTTTTAATTAAGGGAAAAAATATTACTTGTAGTTCATGTTATGATATGGATAGAATTTGTATCCCCGGAGAGAAGGACTCTATCCATGGTGGGCAAATCCGAATTAATCTCTAGAGGTCCTCCACTATATATATAGGGCACTGCCTTGTACAGAAAAATCAATCTAATAAAGAGAAGTTTTCCCCTATATTGTGTGCGCTCTTTTTCTTCTGTTCATGTGATTGCTTGGCGTGCCGCGGATTGGCATGGGTGAACAATCTTGTTTCACAACACGTTATCAGCACGAGTCTCTACCACAAGAAGTGGAGAATCGCCGACAACGACGAACGACTACTACCGGCGATTAATCGCCCGATCCGATCTGCAATCAACTCACCATCAAGCCGGCATCCACTCGGATCGCCGAAAAAGTCCTACGCGATAGTCAACACATCCGGCATCAAGAATGTAAGTAACCGCGCATGATCAAAATCATGCAGATTGTCTTATTGGATGTATTGATCTAATCTACTGTTAGAGATCGTTCTTGATCTGTTACTGTCCATAAAAAAAAATGTTTAGTACACTATTGGAATCTTCATACCCTGGGTTTATTTTCTAGCTTTTGCCATGTTTAATATGTGGTAAATTGACTTTTCTATTACATAAATAATTCTGAAAATTGCTCAAATATTAACGGAGAATTGCAAAATTTGCTAGAAAATTTTGAGGACATGAGTAGTTGGATTTGATTTCAGTAATGAAGGAACAGATGCAATACAATTGGTGTCTAGGAAAACACACATGAGTCTTGGTTCTTTAATTGGCACCCGGAAACGGGAAGTGCTCCCTCCCTCATGTGAGCCCTAGGGGCGGGTTGACCTGGCCATGAGTCGAGCTGACAGAGACATTAAGTATTTGTTTTCACTCCCAGCCAACAAGAGTTACATAAGATGTAATTAGCATTATACCGCGTTTAATTGATGTTGGAATTTTTTTTCTGTTATTAAGTAATGCTGGAAAATTGCTGTATAATCTCTACTATTCTAAAGTAGTACTTGGTGGCAGTGGTCCGTTCTTCCCACGTCATTAATTGCCCTGCTTAATTGCCCTACGCAAGAAACGAAGCGTTGTTTTAATTAGCCAGCTTTCGCAAGAAACGAAGCGTTAAAGATAGATGTTTGATTTTTGAAATAATTTTTTTTTATTTTTTAATCTTTATTTTTCGTTATCAATTTTGTTTTTCGTAGCAACGCACGGGCATGTAACTAGTTAACAGAAAATTGCTAAATGCTAGAAAAATTCTGGGAGAATTGTGATAATTATCTACTGAATAGATATAGACTAAAACTTTATTGATTCAATGAGGGTGCATACAAAATAATATTTTACCAATAGTAAAATTTCGTATTGCTTGCATATAGGATATGTCTGACATCGCAAAAAGGGAATTTGTTGTGCTTGCCCTGGATGGCAGCAATTATCTCACTTGGGCAATGGATGCCAAAATCAACCTAACAGCTAGAGAACTTGGAGCTGCTATTGCCCAGCCTAAAGCTGGTGCACCTGCTGTGCCCAAACCCGCAAAATGCGCTGCTTTACTTTTCTTGAGGCACCATCTTCATCCGGACCTGAAGTCCAAATACTTGATGGAGGAGGACCCGCTGGTATTATGGAATTCCCTGAAGGAACGCTATAACCAGCAAATATCTGTGTTGTTGCTAGAAGCACAACGCGAATGGACCCTTCTACGCTTTCAGGATTTTAAATCTGTAGCAGCATATAATTCCGCAATGCACAAACTTGTAGCTAAATTAACATTTTGTAACCAGAAAGTTACTGATGCTGAAATGATCGACAAAACCTTGTGCACCTTCCACTCCAACATGATGATACTCTGACAAGATCGAGTCATGCAAAGTACAAGAAGTACTCTGAGCTTATTAGTGTTCTGTTAGAAGCAGAAAAACATGATGAGCTCCTGTTGAAGAATCATCATGCAAATGCTAATGAAAATCAAGCATTGCCCGAAGTACATGCTACCGCTCAATAGGCTAGTAATAGCCATGGCTACGAAAAAGGCCAAATGTATAAGGGGAATAAATGGAAGAATGTCACAAACCAAAAAGGAAAGGGTAAATCCCAATGGAAAGGTACTGGAACCTCTCAGCAGCAAGGTCCAGCCAATAAGGACTTTTTGAACTCCTGTTGAAGGACTCCTAGTCGGCTAGGTGTCACTCACGAGTTCCCAAAGATTGTGGGTAGCCGTGAGAAGTTTGTGAAGGTTGATTTCGTCTCCGAAAGGAAAGAAATCAAGAGTGAAACCAAATCTCAATTGTGACCGAGGTTTGGGAGGAAAGGGTTGAAATAGACCCGGTTCTTTGTGAACCTCCTCAACGGAGACGTAGGATCCCCTCAATGATCCAAACTCCGGGAACAAATATTCTTGTCAATTATTTGGATTTGCTTTTTGCTTATTGTGAATCTGGTTCTACTTTCTCCATTAAAGTTCTAATTAGTTTCTAGTTGTCTCTAGATCTTTTACTCTTTCGTGCACCAAGTTGGAGTAGAAGTAATTCGTAGCTATCTAGTTTTCATCACTTGTTCTTACATCTTAGAACTTATCGGATATTCCGATAATTGGTCGGAAGGTCCGATAACATCAGAAGTTTCGATTATTTATCGGAAGTTTCGATACCTTTTCCGCTGTAGTAAATTTTGTTTAAAAATTTTAAATAGCCTATTCACCCCCCCTCTAGGCAAATTACACAGCTTTCACCCACGAAAAATAGTTTTTTTCGATCGATTAATCAGTGACAATGACTAAATCGGCATCGAATAATTAAATGAAATACAATTAATGAAATCAAATGATTAATTGATAGTGTAATTTGAATAATAGTTTGGTTTTTTGATTAATCATCCGTTTTCCCATTTAATCACGAAAATAACTTATTTTTATTCACTAAGTACGATAAATTAGTTTACGATATTGCATCGTATTGTTCATAGCATGTACCTTTCCGATCAAGTATAACTGTCGAGGATTGGCTATCTGGCAAAAGACCACGGTGCCCCCGTGGCAAGTTGAGCACCACCGACCAGGCAGTACTGAAAGAAGATGCTCGGGAGAATGAAACGAGCATCCCTCCTCTTCCTCCGAGCATACGCGTCCACGCCTTTACTCGTGGCAATACCAAACACCCCCACGAGCAAGCATGCTCGTGGAGACCTTGACCTACTCAGGTGTTTGGTCGGTGGACCCGGCAAGCGCTACGAAGAGGGAAGGAGATAACCAATCAGCAGAAGATCAAGGGAAATCCTACCTGAAATTCAAACAGCGTACGAATCAAGGACGGCGCCACGGCGGATCACAAATATGGCTACATAGCGTGATCCCAGGAGGTAGTTGCCTTCTTTGTACCTATAGTCGTAGTATTTAAACCCCCCTGAAGATCTGTAACGGGGGGGGGGGAGATAGATCACAATACACTGGAGTAGGGCTGTTATCTCGGCAGAGGGAGGCCCGAACCAGGATAAAATACCGTGTCCCCCTTTCTCCCGACCTGGCATCGCTCGAACGACCTCCTCGGTCCGTACGACGGGGCTCTGTTGATCCCCCATTCAACAAGTAAGCTCGACAGGAGCCCGTTCTCCAATCGTCGACAATAACCAATGAAATGTAAAACATGTTTTGTAGAGTTATAATTTATAATAACTTTGGGTAAATAAAATATTTTCTACTTAAATTCTAAATATAAATAAATATATTAATAAGAACTTATAGTTATCGTTAAAATTTAATTAATTGATCGTATTATAATTAATTGTTTAACGGTATTATATTAAATTTCAATTAATCGTTCATACTGTGATTAATAGTTTAGCCATATCACTTCTGTTTGTCGAAAGCTTACATTTTTCACAACATTGGTGGCCAAGGTTTAAAATTTTGTTTTCTGAGCATATTTTGGAGTAGGCCGAAATCCAAAATTTCAGTAAAATCTCAGAATTTCGATCGAAATCTGAACGAATTCAAAAGGCAAATTTCAAATCTGATTTGTTGACACCGAGAAAACCGAGATTTCCTCCTGTTTGACCAAAATTTTGGTAGGTTTGAATCCCTGTGAATTGGTCTCTCAATGCTAGATTTTTTTTACCATGATGCATGGCATGAAATTAAGGTTGCCCAGTTGGTCTATGGTGCCAATGCCCTCTCCAAGAGGTCTTGGGTTTGAATCCACTCTTAACCATAAATTTGTAAAATTTTGGAGAAGTAGAGGATCAAACCTGGGACCTGTCACATGCTTACAAGAGCAAGAGCTTAATGTTGTCATATCATGTATAAAAATATTATGAGCTATATCTCTACTATTTAAACAAATTCCAAGTTGTGAATCGAACTCAAGTCTCTAGGGTAAAAGCTAGCAATCCTAACCCGTAGACTCAGCAAATTTTTGTGTGCAATCCGGTCCTAAAAACATCAAATTCGGTAAATTTTGTATCAATTTTGGTCCAAACAAACAAAATCTCGATGAAATTGGATGAAATTTCACCAAAAATTATGAAAAATACTGTAGCAATTTGAATTTTCAAAAGGAATTATTTTGATGAGATTTGGAATCTCGTCCCAGCCAAAATCTGAAATCTCATCCAAGATTTCAGTTTTTATCGGAATTTTGAACCTTGCTTGTGGCAGCATCGTCTCTAAGTACGGACGGGACGAGGGCTTCACCGCTGGCGCCTGGCGCTAATGACCATTTACACCGCTCGTGCCTGCGTCCGATTTGATGTGATTCCACGTGTGCATGTACTTGCCGAGCACTGACCCGCTGGGTTTGAAAAATCAACAAAAAACGCTAAAAAATCATGACTTTCGACCGTACCGAGCCAGCTCGATAAATTATAACTGTCGATAAATCGATCCAATTCATTATGAAAATTTTAAGCGATGTAAACTAGTCGAAAATCAAATCGCTCAAAAAAGGGCTTTCAAAAGCGGTCAATTTTTTTGGGTGGAAATAGTGAAAATCGATCGATTTTCAAATTTTTACGATTTTTACCGCCGAGGTCAAAGAGTTTGAATTCGAAACCATTTAATTTTTACCCATTTTTGGTACCAAGCTCATGGCGATTCCCAAACTCGAAATAGCATTGTAATCACTCGCACCCGTCCGTGGGTAGCACAAATCCCATGACAAAGAAAAGCTGTTGCCTTCCTCTGAAATAAAACTACTCACAGAGAACTTATTTTGTACACCGATATGGTTATCAAAACATAATTTTACATATTAATTTTATCATAATATATTTATAAAACTTAATAAAATGATAATATTATAAAAGTAATTTTTTAAATAAATCTACACATGATTTTAATATATCCAATTTAAATATTTGAAACGATATTGATGCTCAAGTTTCGAAATTTTGTATGTATGTCGAAAACACAGGTATTTATGACCAAAGTGAGTAATTAGTAGATGACTTGGACTTATTTATCTGCATTTACTGCGCAAACTTCATCTTGTTGGTAATTTTGGTATATCTCGCTTTCGAATCACTTGTGCTTAATATTTTAGCTTCAGATCGCATTGGCTATCAACATGACGACAATACCAAAATTTTTGGTTAGGAGAAATGAATTTTTTTTAGACTACGAGGAGATAACATTATTATAACAGAAGCCTGACTGCACCATCTGCAACATAAAAATCAGAAGAAGAATAAAAATATTGGACTAGCGACGGAAGCACGCATGCAAAGAAATGTCTGACAGTTGCTTGTCCGACTGTTCATTCGATTACCTCAGACAACAATTTGGCTTTGAACTCCGGAGTTATTCTAACTTTACTGTGGAGGCAGCTCGCTGCGACGGGGATGGATGGATTAGATCGGCGGATACTTTTCTTTAAGGCAGCGACGTTTGCAGTGGTGCTGTTCTTTTTAATTTTCTTCTGATTTTCCTATTAGGGAGCCTCGCCTTTCATTAGGCTCTCAGCTTCTAAATACCAAGCTATCCATTGATTTGAGACGAAAGCTATTAGCTATGGATTCTGCTGAAGTAGGAGGAGACAAATACCGCTCGTTCATACACGGCGAGAGCGAGAAGAACACCGTGTGGAGGCTTGGAGCCCCTCCCAACTATGACACGGTGAACAAGCTCTTTGAGGAAGAGAGGACGAACTCATCCATATCTTACTCCATGGATGCATGCTTCACGATGAACTAATTAGCCACCCGAGCTTTTCGTCAGAATTCAGAAGTAATGTCTCGAGGAAACAGATTCACTTTGCGAACCGTTTTCGTCTTTACAGATTATAATAACGGGCTAATTAAAGTGCTTTTGTCTCACATCATTAATTTTGGGAAATTTCGGCCGTGTCCACGGGAACTGGCCGGCGTCCCCAATAGCGATTTCAGCATGATGAAATGTCTCCTTGATGAAATGTCTGAAAAATACAGGGGGGAAAAAAATCATAGACGAAGTGGAGAAAGTTATGTAAACTACATCTATGCTTCTTTGTTTACGTAACCAAAAAAAATGCATCTTTGCAATCTCAAGGCTTCAAAGGTGCTTATGTCGAAATCGTTATGAATGCACCTGCTGCTCGATAGGTATGGCCCGAGGGGTCACTGGAAGAGATGATACACCACGAAATTAATCACCGTTGACAGGTCAGGTGCCTTGCAACGGCACGCATACTTGCAGGGCTGAAGGCTCTGACGCGGAACGAGCTGATGGCCATAGGAGGCTACATCGCGTTCTTGATGACCACCCTGCCGCCGGAGCACCGCATCCAGTGGCGGAACTAGAAAAAATTCGATGGGTATGCACATAGTTTTAAATATTAACAAAAATCATGATTTTCGATCGTATCCAGCCGGTTCGATAAACTATACCGGTTGATAAACCGGTTCAATTCAAAAAATTAAGAAATTTTTATATGACGTAAACCACTCGAAAATTGGTGAAAATTGCTCAAAAATCAATCAAAAATCGGTTTCCAAATTGTTTCACTTAGTTTGCCAAATTTTCGAAGAAAATCGACAAAACTAGTCATTTTTTTTTACCGCCGAGTTCAAAGAGTTTGATTTCGAAACCATTCAGTTTCTACCGATTTTCGACAAAAATCGGTGATGAGCAGTGGCGATTTTCGAGCTCAAAATGGTATTTGTCGACGATTGGGGAACAGGCCCCCGCCGAGCTTACTTGTTGGTGGAGGGACCAACTGTGACCCCTTCTTACGCGAGGGATTACTCGAAGAATGGCTCACCAGATTCCAACGAATGTGGACACAGCGGTTTACCCTGGTTCGGGCCTCTCGAGAAAGAGATAATAGCCCTACTCCAGCTCTCGTTTACTCTTGCAATGTGCCGAGTTTCTGATCTGTGTCTTTGCTCGTGGTCGTTTGTCCCCTCACGATGGGGACCCTTTTATAGCTTACAAAGGATCGAACTCCATGACCCCACTACCCGCGACGTTTTGGACCTCGTCCAAGCGTGGCAACCGGTGGATCCTATCTTTCCGCCACGCTCCCACGGGGAAGCGTAGCAGACCCAGCGGAAGTTACGCTCGGGTGGTTATTCCTACCGACCGAGACCTCGTAAGGTCGGCCGATGACCGCACCGAGCTTGGACATCTTACCCGAGCTTGAGCTCGGAATCGATCGAGTACGTGGCATTCTCGGTCCCACCGAGCCCGAGCTCGAATCGGCCTAATGCGTAGCCTTCCAAGCTTTGATTTAGACAATCCCAGGGTAACGACCTCCTGGTGGCTCGGGCGGGAGCGAGCTTGGTCGTTGGTGGCATCCGAGGTAATTTATGGAAATTACCCGACCCCGACAGCCTAGCCCCGAGGTTCAAGTGGGAAAAGGTCTAAGGAAGGCCTTCCCCTTGGGCCTACCATTCTACGAGCATGTCGGTTTTGCCGCATGACATCTGCCGCGACCAACGAGCTATTAACCTCCTTCGAACGAGCTTGTTCCCCGGCTCGTCGCGCCGAGCTAACGAAGTGGGCCTTTCTTGGCGGTTCCTTCTCCTAGAAGCCTGGACTGTCCTTCCTGGGGAACCGTCTTTTCTGGCAGGACGGTTTCGATTTGCGTGCCCACGTGCCGTTTTCCGGATGGCGAACGCCTCAACTGCCCTCTGTGCCTCTAGGGCTTCCTCATCTCCTGGAGGAGTTTTTTAAACACTCGAAGAGAAAACCCTTAGACTCACTTGGCCGTATTGCGATCGCTGTGTCTCACACTCCTCTGCTTCGGCGCTCATCATTCTCCTTGATCATCTTCCTCATCCTCATGGCGAAGTTCGGCGTCAGCAAGCTCGACAGGCGCAGGCTGGAGACCCTCGAGCGGGCGAAGTACCTCGACGCCGGTACATGGAGAGCCCCTGGCGACGAAGAGAGCCCGCAGCCGGAGGAGGGGGAGATCGTCTCCACCGAGCTCTACGCCATAAACGGGCTCCGTACGCCCGAAAGTGAGTTCGTCGAGGCCGTACTCGCCTCCTGCGAGTGCGAGATCGCTCACCTTCACCCCAACTCTGTTCTCATCATGGCCATCTTTACCCATCTCTGCGAAGGGTTCGTGGGCGTCGAGCCCACTCCCAGTCTCTTCTTCCACTTCTACACCCTTTCTCGCACCGGCACGCCTTCGCAGGCCGGCTGCCTCTACTTCCGCCTGCGTCCTACCCGACCATACGAGTACCCGAGCTTCACGCTCAAGGACTCGGTGTCGGGTTGGGCCGACTCATGGTTCTACTTGAGGAAAGCGGAGGGCGGCACGCTTTCCTACTCTGGTGCCAGAGGTCGCGCCGTCGAGACACCCCGACCGCTCGTGGAGCCCGAGGAGGAGAAGATCCTCATGACGATCAACGAGCTCACGTGCCTGGGGCTGACCGGCCGGGACGTTACCCGGGACTACGTCAGGAACCGGATATCGCCCCTTAGGAGGAGGGAGCATCCCTTCTTCAAGGTCGAGGGGTGGCGAGGACATCGCCCGAATCACGCCAGGTATGCCGTCGCCCTCGATCTTCTTTTCCGAGCGAGGATGCCCCTCTCACGACCTCTCCCTTGGCTGGTATGCAGCTCCGGGAGAGGACTGGGTGGATGCGAGGGTGTCCGAGATGTTCGGCACCCCGAAAGGCAAGGAAATCATCGAGGGCCGCCAGATCCCGAACAACGTCCTTAACCGGACAGAGGCGGTAAGTTTCTGATTCGGACTTTTTTCCGAAGCCCTTGTCCGGACAGGCTTCGCCGGGGGCCTCCCGACCTCATTTGAGTCTTTCTCTTTTTCAACAGGAGAAGGTTGCCTCGAGGTCGCCGTGTCCCGGTAGGATCGGTGGCGGGACGGTCGTAAGACCAAGGGACAAAGCGGTCGCAAGCGCCGCGCTCGATCTCCGTCGGCCACGCTGCCCTCGCCAGCGCACACGCAGCGCCTGCTCGACGACCACTCACCCCGCCAACACTTGGAGTATGCGGACCGGGCAGGAGGTGAGTGAACCGAGATTGTGGATGGACGAGTACACGAAACAATCCCGAGCTAATGGCTCGCTTGCGCCAAATTGTCGCGCGGCGAAGAAGGAGGCGCACCGCGCCGGCCCAGCATGGAAGGTTGGTGGAGGGCCAGATCGCGGCCCTTCAGTGAGCTTGCGCGGTGAGCTGGAGCCCGGCTCCTGGGGACCGCGAGGAGGAGAAGGACGAGCCGACCCGCCCCTTGGTCCCGAGGTCCCGTGAGGTCGTCGCCCACGCCTCAGCGCCCAACGCCGTGTCTCCGAGGTCGGCTTGAGGAGGTCGACCTGCGGCCGCCAGGGCCGACAAGGCGCCAAGGACATGGCCGCCTCCTGGCCCGCGCCCGAGCTCGGCAAGCGGACGCCGCGCAAGGTCGATCTCTGCTCTCTTCTTGTTTGTCTTTTTCCCCTCCGGCACCATTCTAACTCCACATCGTCTATAGTGGGTGTGGCAGTTGGTGCGGAGTTATGGGATTTCGAAGCGATGGCTGGCGATATTCTTGACTTCGTGCTAGAGAGGGAGCTAGCCCGGGCTGCCGAGGTCGTCATGGGCGACGAGCCGAGGTGGAGCCGAGGTCATGAGGCCCAGCCCCCACTGCCGGTGGCGACGAGGCCGGGCGGAGCCGAGGTCATGAGGCCAGCCACTGCCGCCGGTGGTGACGACGTCGAGGTGGGGAGCTGTTGCCGCGGAGCCGGGACGAGGTCGTGTCTCGAAGAGGAGGCACGGAGGAAGATCGACGCCGATGCCCGGGCCGCAGCGGAGGGCATCCCCCACATCATAGTCGTGGAGTCTGACGGTGATGAGCAGGCCGCTGAGACTCCCCGCGAGGATTCTTCCGGTGCCAGCGACATCATCGCCGCGACTCTTCAGGAGATCGCCGAGGTCTCCCCCCGGGTTCATGACATCACGCCGGGTCCCAGCGCCGGCCCGGCGTCGGGGGACCTTAATCCTGGTGGGGGCTCGTCCGACGAGGAAGAGCCAGCTACCCCGCTGGTCGGGGAGACAAGCCCGGCTACCGTAGGTGGGCCGGGGCAGCTTCCAGGCGGAGGGGATCTGCCGGGCACCGAGGCTGCTCCAGTCGAGACCGACCTCCCGGTCGTCGACCCGGTGCCCGGTTGATTCCGCACTCGGGGATCTTTGCTGCGGCCCAAGGGCCGGATCTGACCAGTGTCCCGGTTGCTCCCATGGCCGTGGACGCCGAAGTGGTGGAGCCTCCGATCGAGGAGGCGAGCAGGCGCAACTTCTGCCGGGAGGAAGAAGAGCGGAGGTAATCCTTGCTCTTGAGGCCGTCCCTCTCCAGAGGCGGAGGCTGTCCCCAGGGCAAAGTCCATCGCCTTCGAGGGGGCGGGAGCTTCGAGGCTCAAGCCTCCGAGCCCGATCAAGGAGAAGGGACTAAGGCGGGGATCCCTTACCGCCCAGAGCAAGGTGGAGGACCCCGCCGAGTTGTTCCATCAGTGGGGAGACCCGACTTTTTGGGTAAGTACTCGACTTATGTACTTTACCGAGAGTTTCGATTACGACCTGAAAACGCCTTGTTGCGCAGGTGCTGGAGTCCACCATGAAGGACTTCCATGCCGCGACCGTGCCGCCAGAAGTTGTCGCGAAGCACCAAGCCGAGCAGGACGCCAAGATTGCGGAGCTCGAGCGCCGGGTTGCCGAGCTGACATCTTCCGAGGCCGAGATCCGGCGGAAGGTGGAGGAGTCCGTGCGCGAGCTCCAGGAGCGCCTCGACCGGAGCGAGCAGGCAAGGTCGGGCCTTGAAGCCACGGTGGCGACCTTGCGCGACGCCGCCCGAAGTGCCGAAAGGACAATCGACCAAAGAACGGAGGAGTCCAGGCGACTTCGACAAGCGAGCGAAGGTCGGGAAGCTCGCCGGCGTGTGCTCGACCTTGAGTCCGAGCTTGACTCGGTGCGGGACGAGCTCGTCGCTTTGCAGGACGAGAAACGTGCCGGGCTTCTGTAATTTTCTTTTTCCTGTCTTTTACCTGTAAAAAACTTAGGGAGAAACTATCCAGTTGAATATAGAATGAGTTGGTTTAAATGGACGTTTTTTTGTTTTTCCCCCCGAGATGACAACGATTTGTTTCGTGCCGCGGTCTTACGCGACTTAGTGGTTAATCGTACGAGGAAATGACTATCTCGTTCGAAAGTAGCACGAGGTCGAGGTGACCATTTTGCGCGAAAGTTGCACGAGGCCGAGGTCGTGGTCACATGGTACCTCTATAGCCTCGCCAACGGTGCGGTGGGGCGAAATCGCGAGCACGACCGTTGGCGGAGTAGAATGCGAGGACCGTGTGGCCCTTAGGGTTACAAGACGTTGGCGCCACAAGACCGCCGACTGAGCTCGGAACCGCTCGGAAGGGTGTCTGTCGCGAATCTTTACTTGCGGTGGAGGTCTACCGCGAAAAAGATGGTCGTCTTCACGAGGAAGGAGGCCCTCGAGGTCGAGCTTTTGTCGACGGTGTTTTGCCCCAACGACCAGACTTGCACGACACTTTGTCTAGGTCGAGCTTAATCGTAGAATGGGAAAGAGAGGGAGAGAGAGAATGGGAGGGTAAGGTGATAAAGTTTATTAAAGAGGTAAAAAACGGGCGAGGTTAGACATGGAACTTACGCAGTTGGTCAATATTCCAAGTACTAGCTAGTTCCCGACCATCTTCCATTGCAAGGCGGACAGCCCCCGGGCGTGTTGTTGAGACGACCGTGTAAGGACCTTCCCATCTTGGCGTTAGCTTGTTGGCTTTTGACAGTCTTGGACCCGTCATAACGAGATCGCCGACGTGTAAGGTCCTTGGTCGTAGCGATTTGGCGGCGTGCTGCGAAGAGCTTGCAGGTAAACCGCGGATCGCAATGCGAGCCCGTTCACGAGTCGCCTCCGCAAGGTCGAGGTCGAAGGCGTTCGCCTTCTGCGTCGATGTTATCGGCCAGGTTCACCCTCGGGGATCCTAGGACAACCTCGGCGGGTAGGGCGGCTTCCGCGCCATATACGAGCCGAAGGGGGTCTCCCCGTGGCTCGGCTTCGTCGTGGTCTTGGTGACCAGAGGGCGGGGTAGCTTCGTCCACCAGGCCTGACCATGCCGTCGAGGCTCTTGAAGACTCTCTTCTTGATTCCTTGACGATCTGCCTGTTCGCACGCTCGGCCGCCCCATTGCTCTGTGGGTGGGCCACAGATCACGAAGCATATCTTGGTCCCGACCTCCTCGCAATAAGCCTGAAACACCTCGCTTGTGAATCGAGTGCCGTTGTCGGTAATGAGGCGACTCGGAATGCCAAAGCGGGTTACTACATTATTGCGGAAGAACCTTTTAGCCGCTGTGCCGAGATGGTTGATATAGGCTCGGCCTCGATCCACTTAGTGAAGGTGTCGATTGCATTGAGCAGTATTTACAACCCCTCCTTCCCTAGGAAATGGACCGAGTATGTCTATGCCCCAAACCGAGAACGGCCAGGTTAGCGGCATGGTCTCAGAGCGCCAGATCTTGGCCGATGGACCTTCCGAGCATGGAACGGCAAGATCGGCAGGAGGTTACTATTGAGCGTGCATCGGCCAGGGCCAATATTAATAGTAACCCAATCGGAAGGCTTTGCTCACCAAGGTCCTAAAGGACGAGTGAGCTCCACACATCCCGTCATGGATATCCTTGAGGAGATATTTGCCTTCCTCTTGGGTGATGCACTTGGAGAGGACGCCAAGCGCCTTTGCGGTATAAGAGACCCTCGATCATTTTATAGGTCGAGGAGCGCCTCACTAGCCGGGATTTCTGGCTTCCTCCTCAGGCGGTGTCCGTGTATGCAGTATTGGATGAATGGCGTCATCCGGTTCGCATCTGCTTTCGAGGAAGGAGACGGTACCACCCGTCTCGGTTGCCTCCTCCTGGGGTATGGAGGGCTTGTAGACGTGCTCGATGAGCACCACGAGCGGAAGCGAAGCTGCGGAACCGACCTTCGATAGATGGTCGGCCAGGGCATTGTCCTTCACGGGATGTATAGTACTTGAAGTTTAAAGTACTTTTCCATCTTCCTTACTTCAGCCAGGTAAAGCGCCATTGAGTCATCGAACGCGATACTCCTTGTTAACCTGGTTGGCGACCACCGCGAGTCGCCCTTCGCGATTAGTCGTTGGACTCGAGCGCTTTGCATGCCCGGTCTGGCTAGCGGACCTTGATTCGCTGCGTTGTTTGTTGCGCCGAAATGCAATTGGAGGACGTACTGGATCCGCTCCCCGAGGGGATTCGAGGACCACTCCAGCCCCCGAGCAATCGTAAGCTCGGGATCCGTCGAAGTGCACGACCCAGCGACCGTGCTCGGCCTGGTTGGGTTCGGGTTCGGACGGGGCGGGGTTTGTCCATTCGGCTAGGAAATCCGCTAGGACCTGGATTTGATCGCGGTTCTAGCCGAGAATTCGATCTCGAATTCGGCGAGCTCCATGGCCCATTTCGCGATCCGCCCGCTTGCCCCGATTCGAGAATTTCCCTCAGCGGGAAGTTGGTCGGGACTTGTATTTTGTGTGCCTGGAAGTAGTGTCTTAATTTCTTCGAGGCCACGAGGAGCGCATAAAGGAGCTTCTGGACCTCGGGGTAACGCTCCTTTGGTCCGTGTAGCACCTCGCTGATGTAGTAGATCGGGCGCCAGACTTCGGCCCCGTTTCTTTGTGATGACGGCGCTTACCGCATGGGGTGTGGCGGCAGGTAAAGCAAGAGGACCTCTCCTACTCTGGGCGTGGTCAAGACCGGGGGTCTTGACAAATACAGTTTAAGCTCTTTGAAAGAGCGGTCTGCTTCATCTGTCCAAGTGAAACCGTCGTGCTTCCGGAGCGCCTTGAAGAAAGGTAGGCCGCGTTCCCCGAGCCTCGAGATGAAACGACTTAAGGCCGCCATTCTCCCAGTCAGGGACTGGACCTCCCGAGTACAAGTCGGTGGTCGCATGTTCTCGATGGCTTCTATCTTCTCTGGGTTGGCCCCGATTCCTTGTGGGCCGATCATGTATCCGAGCACCTTGCCAGCTTTGACCTCGAACACACATTTTTCAGGGTTTAACTTTATTCGATGCTTATTGAGGTTATGAAAAGTCTCCTCTAGATCGGATACATGGTCGGAGGCCATTTTGCTCTTGACGACTATGTCGTCTACATACACTTCCAGGTTCCGACCTATTTGGCCCGAGAAGGTTTTCTGCATAAGGCGCTGGAAGGTTGCTCCAGCATTCCTTAGACCGAAGGACATGGTCGTGTAGCAGAATGTGCCAAACGGCGTGATGAAGGAAGTTTTCTCCTCGTCATCGGGCGATATACCGATCTGGTGATAGCCTGAGTAGGCGTCCAGAAAGCTCATCGCCTCGGAGCCGGCCGTCGCGTCGACCAACTGGTCTATCCGAGGTAGCGGGAAATTGTCCTTCGGGCATGCGGCATTTAGCCCGTGTGATCGACACACATGCGCCACTTGCCTCCTTTCTTCATTCACGATGGTAGGTTGGCCAACCAATCGGAATGGTCAACCTCCCGAATGAAACCGGCTTTGAGGAGCTTGTCGGTTCCTCTCGATGATGGCTTGCTTCTCGGGAGAAGCGCTGAGCTCTGCGCCGCAGGCTTTTGTCGAGCCGAATGCATAGCTTTGTGCTCGACGACCTCCCTTGGGACTCCGGGCATGTCGGACGGTTCCCAGGCGAACGTGTCCGCGCTTCTCCGGAGGAAGGTCACGAGCTTGAGTTCCTAGTTAGGATCTAGTGAAGCCCCCACGTGTACGACCTTGTCTGGCTTTGTGTCGCTGCATGGATGGCCTTGGTTTCTCCCCGGCTTGGAGGCTAGCCTTGGGCCGGGACCACCACGGCTCTTGGTCGGGCCCGGGGTAGCTGACCGATCATGTCTAACGCCCTCGTCGCAGCTTTAGAGCTGCTCTCGCTTCCTTGATCGTGATCACGCCACGGCCGGGGACCTTCAAGCACCGTAGCCGTGATGAGTGGCGGCCATGAATTTGGCGAGCTCTGGTCGTCCCAGGATGTCGTTATAATCCGACTCGAAATCTAACACTTCGAACGTGATGAGCTCCGTTCGGAAGTTGCTCGGATTGCCGAACGAATCGGGCAGACGACCGCCAAGTGGCACGACCGACGTTCGGGCACTATCGTAGAACGGGACCACCATGTTTTTGATCTTGGAGCGAGGATCTGCATCTCGTCCAAGACCTTGGCAGATATCGTGTCTAGGAACTTCCACAATCCACAAGGACCCGAGCCTCTTTGTGGTGTTGCAGATTGTTGGGCTAACGACCAGCGGAAGCCTTTGGGGTTTCGTCATCCCCGGAGGGCAGTCGTCCCTGGAGAAGGTGATCGGCAGCTCGGACCACTTGAGCTGCTGGACAGGAGGCTTCCCCTGAGTGACACGAAGTACTTCGCGTGCGGCCTCCTTCAACTCCCGACGCGACCCATAGGCGGCGGAGCCCCGAATATCACGGCGATGTGATCTCTCGGCTCTTGGTACTCCATGTCGGTGTCTTGCTCTTGGCGGGCTTCTTGCCCTTGACGTCCCCTTCCACCTCGGGAGCGTGGGCATGGGACCCTTACCATTGTAGAATCGCTTCCAGCGGGAGGCCCACGCCTGCAATTCCGAAGGTCATGCCCATGAGCCTGGTGGAGCGGGCGTAAATAGGCACTAGCCCGCGCGTTGGTCGCCGCGTTCTTGGTCGTCCCGGCTCGCTCGTTGTTCATTGAATCGGTCGACCCCTTCCTTTGGGGCCCCCTACACGCTGCGAGGTCGGTCGTCGATCTTCGATAGCTGCCACCATGCCGAGACAGAGGATTTTTCTTCTTTTGATTTTTTTCTCGATAGAGCTTACGCTCTTCCTACCGGATGCCCTTCGAGCCCGGCCGAGGGGGCAGCTTTCCTCGCCCAGCCTTTTCTTCCATCGGGCGGCCTCGTCGCATTGGCATAGCGGTCAGCCATGCGAAGCGGCTCGTTGGCCGTGATGTCCGGTGGATTTCGAGGTCTGAGTAAAGCGTCGTCTCGGACCCGAATTTGAAAGCCTTGACGACCGCCTCATCCGAGATGCTCGGGATGGAATTGCGCACTTGCATGAAGCGCTGACGAATCGGGCGCAGGTCTCGCCTCCGCCTCAGTATCGACGCTGAGGTCGCGCTCCTTCCCCGGCGACGTAGCGACTACGGAAGTTGGCTCGGAGAGTCTTTGCCACCGGTGGCCCAGGACCGGATCGAGTTCTCCTTCGGTTGAATAGCCACGTCCGAGCCGGCCCGGCCCAGATCAGGCGTAAAGTTGGCCATCACCCTTTCATCACCCCAGCCTAAAATGGCCGTGGTGTAGATTGAGAGAAACTCGTCGGGTTACGAGTCCCGTCGAATCTCTCGATGTGGCCCTGGCTTAAACCTTGTCGGCCAGGTCACTCGTCGCAGCCGACGTCGCGAACGCATCGCACCCGAACACGGATCGTTTGGCGATCACCACGAAGCGGCGGTCGGGCGATCTCGCCACCGAGCCCGAGGTTAGTGGGCCCGGCGAGTGAAAGTCTCCTCACGCTTTGTAGGATGGGAGTGGCCCGATGAGGAATGTTCGGCCGGTTCGCCTGCGTGGCTCACATTCCGGTCCCGAGGAGCCCCGGAATTGCTCCGGTGCCCTCCCGAGCCGGTCGCCTTCGCGCTGGCCGCTCTGGGTGCGGCTGCGTGAGTCATCGGGGTGGCGGCGCTCGGACGCCCGGCGGCGGCGTTCCCAGGAATTGCTCTGGGCGTCCCTTTCCCGGGAGGCCTCCGCCGCCCTTATGTCTGTGGCGATTTCCTCGAGGTCGTCGGCCACGGCCGCGCCCATGGCTTCTAGGTCGACTTGCTCAGGAAACTCTCTGAGGTTGCGCACCACCGTGGCCAGGGCTTGAAGGCGTTCCCCGCTCGGGGGAACGCGGGGTGACGAGCTCGTTCGTCGTCGTACGGGCTCCGGAGTTCCGTACGCGTGGAAATTCTCACGAACTTTGGCCCTGGTCTTATCAGTCAGGCCACCTCGGACTTGTCGGCGCAAGTCGGCGTCCGATTCAGGGATACTGCAGGTGCTCTTTGGCGCCGTAGCGGTGAAGGCAGCGCCGGTAGGGGATTTGCTCCCGGCGTTTCCATCCTCTTCCGCAACGAAGACGTTACGGGATTGGACGGATCGCGAGGGGGACATCACGGTGTCTCCCCGTGAAGCGGTCCCCTGGTCGAGCTCGTAGAGGTCGGGGATATCGGACCATCGTAGAGCCCGTCGTACTCGCCGTCCGAGAGGGCGTCGAGTTGGGAGCGAAAGAATCGCTCCGGCAGCGGCGCTTCAGGGAAAAGCTCCTGGAACCGTCTTGATTCTTAATGCCGGCGACGTCGCCGGCCCCATCGTTGAAGAACTGCTTGTCCTCTTCCCCGATCTCGGGGGCGTAGAGCCTCTGGTGGTTCTGGGATTCTGACATTCTCCGGGATTCCTCACGAAAGGGAAAGTCGCTCCCCACGGACGGCGCCAGCTGTCGACGATTGGGGAACAGGCCCCCGCCGAGCTTACTTGTTGGTGGAGGGACCAACTGTGACCCCTTCTTACGTGAGGGATTACTCGAAGAATGGCTCACCAGATTCCAACGAATGTGGACACAGCGGTTTACCCTGGTTCGGGCCTCTCGAGAAAGAGATAATAGCCCTACTCCAGCTCTCGTTTACTCTTGCAATGTGTCTGAGTTTTACAGTCTGTGTGCTGCTACTGTGGTCGTTTGTCCCCCTCACGATGGGGACCCTTTTATAGCTTACAAAGGATCGAACTCCATGACCCCACTACCCGCACGTTTTGGACCTCGTCCAAACGTGGCAACTGGTGGATCCTATCTTTCCGCCACGCTCCCACGGGAAACGTAACGGGCCAACGGAAGTTACGCTCGGGTGGTTATTCCTACCGACCCCGAGACCTCGTAAGGTCGGCCGATGACCGGCACCGAGCTTGGACATCTTACCCGAGCTTGAGCTCGGAATCGACTGGAGTACGTGGCATTCTCGGTCCCACCCGAGCCCGAGCTCGAATCGCCGGAATGCGTAGCCTTCCAAGCTTTGATTTAGACAATCCCAGGGTAACGACCTCCTGGTGGCTCGGGCGGGAGCGAGCTTGGTCGTTGGTGGCATCCGAGGTAATTTATGGAAATTACCCGACCCCCCGACAGTATTGTAATCCCTTGATGTGCACACTTCATACATATAAATCTATAGTCTTATATAATTATTTTATAATATCATAAATACAACATATATATTTAAAATTTGCTAAAAATAATATAAATAGTTCTAAGGTTTTAAAAATATCAAACTATCAAAATCAAAAAATTCTAAAATTTTTGGGGGTGGCGGGGCATACCCGGCAGGAAAAAAATTCTGTGGAGGAGGTATGTAAATTTAACTCTGTGCATCCCCACTCCGATGGATGCCACGTGTTCATCTTATCAATCTCAACCATTCATTTAATTTCTCACTCCTACCATTAATAACACCCTTGATTTCTCACTCCTCCAATTAATAACACCGTTGATAGTATGAGGTTGAGATTTAGCTAGATAGACACGTGGCATCCATCGGAGTGGGGATGCACAGAGTTAAATTTACATACCTCCTCCACAGAATTTTTTTCCTACCCGGCACCCCCCTAATACTGCCACTGACCGCATCTACGACCCGGACGCGGAGACGGTCGAGTCCGGCATGTCGACGTTCCTGACGGCGTTCCCACGGGGCTTCGCCATCGAGGTGCTCGACGTGTATAGCGGGCCGCCCAAGATCGCCTTCAAGTTCCGGCACTGGGGGCAGCGCGTGGAGTTCTTCGGCGTCTGCATCTTCCATGTGAGTTGGACGCAGCCGGCTACTAGTTCCAAGTTCAGACTTCAGAGTACGCGCTAATGAGATTCTCTGCAACGTCAGGTTGATGAGGAGATGAGGGTGGAGAAGACAGAGTATTTCTCCGAGCGCGGCAATTTCCTCGCGAGCTTCTTGAGCGCGCCTGCTCCTGCTGGCTGCCCTGTGGTGAGAGGAAACTGAAGCACAGATGAATTAATACTAGTAAAAGATGTCACTGATGTCATTGTGTTGAATCGCCTCCATAATTTCATTGGCACTGCTCTTCCATGTAACATCAGAATATTTAAATAATAAACCAGCTTTTGTCTGGTACAGGCCCCACTTTGGGGTTAGCCGGTTAGGTATGAAGTTCAGCGATATATCCGGTGAAAACCTATTTTTACCGTAAAAACTCTGTGAAATTCATCTGTATAAGTTTTCAAAAATTCTCGAAAAATTATCATACGTAGGGGAAATGAGCTTTTGCAATCTTGCAAAATTTAAAAACCAAAGTCAATCGCATTTGAAAGATATGAAAAAGATAAATTCAGCTTGAATAGCGATTTTTCACGGTTTAGCACTATTCATCTCGCTGTTTGTCTTTTACATATCTTTCAAATGCGATTGAGTTTGATCTTCAAATTTTATGGGCCGTAGAAGCTCACATCCCTTACTTATGATAATTTTTTGAGAATTTTTGAAAACTTGTACGCGTAGATTTCACGGAGTTTTCACAATAAAAGAGGTTTTCCCTTGATATGTTGCCGTGAAGTTTTGCTTCATCTCTAGGCAGGGCAGAACTTTGACCTGTTTGGCGGTGGCTTTTTTTGACAACAGCTTTTATTGTACCCGCGTAGTTGAAAGGTCGGAGGGTCGAATGGTTGAGCTGAATAATTTTAGTGTTTGCCAAGCTGATTTTTAATTAGATTGATCGACTATTTTGAGTTGAAAAATATGTGAAATGTCTCTAAGACAAATGATGGCTATTTGATGCCGTTTGAAGGACATTATAACTGGATTTGATTTAAAATTTTAATTTTCATTGAGTGAAACGATGGCTTGTTTGGTGCCAATTTTAAATGTGATTTTAAATACCAAACACATCCAGCAATTCCACGAGTATATTTTGCTTGAAATTATATGAAGTACCAATTGGGCCCATAATTTACAAAGGAATAAGTAACATAAATTTAGAAACTCTAGCACATGCTTTAGCCGAACTCTAGCATAACCTAGAATATAATAATACATCAACAGAATGATAAAGATTAAAGAAAATGACATGGAGTACTGTCTACGAACCCACTGCTTATGAAAATAAGACATATCTACTCTATTACATGGGGAAGATTTGGAGCCCTCTCAAGGCATCCACCTCACCCCCCATGCCATTTTGCAAAAAGTTCCCTCTCTTTTCTCTAAATTACGGATAGGTCCCTGTAAATTACAAAGAAGTCCTTTGTGATTTTTTGTGAGTATAAGAAAAAAGTTTGCAAATATCTACTCTATTACATGGGGAAGATTTGGAGCCCTCTCAAGGCATCCACCTCACCCCCCATGCCATTTTGCAAAAAGTTTCCTCTCTTTTCTCTAAATTACGGATAGGTCACTGTAAATTACAAAGATGTCATTTGCAATTTTTTGTGAGTATAAGAAAAACGTTTGCAAATATTAACTTATACTATAAGGGGTGGATTTCGCGAGCCCAGGGCGTGTCCACGTCGGCGCCTTGCGCGAGGAGAACCCGGTAAGTCTTCGTATTTGCATTTGGCTCCTGTTTTCGTCGCTGTCGTTCACGCCTGCTCGAGGACCAGCCCATAAAGCGCCACCGAATCCATCACAGCGGAGTCCTCCACGCGTCCCCGTTGGCTCGCCGTGTCTCCTCAGCAAGACCTAGCCCGCGCTCACCCCCCATGCCATTTTGCAAAAAGTTCCCTCTCTTTCTCTAAATTACGGATAGGTCCCTAGTTCGTTACTTTACGAAAAAAACCCCGCTAAATACAAATCTCGAACGTCTCCTTTTCTAATTTATCATAATAGCGATTAGATCCAAAAATATAACAAACAGATCACCGGCCTTTACGTCCAGGTCCTTTCTCTGTTTTTTCCGAAAAAAATGTTTTCGTCAATATAAATATGCCATGCAGTGCAAGCCTGCATGCAAGCTGCAAAAATTGTATGATGCATGTCATGGTTGTTGGATGAAGATAGGAACTGGTCACCAACTCCCAACCTAGCTGGATCACAAAAGTTGTTAATTAATTCCAGCCTTTCCTGATGGTTGCAGTCAAGAAAGCTCAGTGACACTTTGAGTGATGAGCAGTCCAGTGGTTACCTCTTTGCCCTTGGTTTCTTCTGGGTCATCCTGGTTTCTGCTCTTTTTCTGACTTGCTAACTAACAGAACAAGCAGAAGCTCCCCCCCTAATGACTGTATGGCATATCATTTGATAGTTGAATTTAGAACTGAATTTCCTAGCATTATTATGATTTGGAACTCGGCTAGATTTGACCTTAAGAACATTTTTTTCGTAGATAATCTAGAGTCTAATGAAGAGAACCAAAATGTGGGCTCAGGAGGATATTTCTATTTACCTTTGGTCCAAAATCCTGTGAGCTGTATCCAAAATTCCAAATATGAGTCTCCGAGGATATTTGGTATTGCATATGGTCCAGGACCAGGTGAACTGAATTGACAGTGGTCCTTTACCCTCTTCATTTGTGGATCAAACTTTTATTCCTCCTCTATCGACACTTCTGAAGATAAACTTTTTGCAAAGCAAGATGAATGAAGGTTAAGAAATATCATTTTGTACAGCACTAGTGTGAAAAACTTTGCAGCTTTTCATACAATGTGTGTTCCAGATCTGCATCTGTTCAGATCAAACACTAGTCACAGAAGAGAGTACAATAACAAACTTATTTCGGGCTTCCCCATCTTTATTATTCTCGGTGTTAAATCTCATCGGTCATCATCGATGCACAAGTCGGGAAACACAAAGGAGGAATGAAACAAAATAAATAACAAAGATGAGAGAAAAGAATAATTATTTCCTCGTATACCATTCACACAATAATTTATCATACATGTCGACATAAATAAATAAATAAACAACCAGAGCTGTTCACATCTGCAGCTGAACGTTGCAAATTTCTCAAATATGTATGGATGTGACGAAGAAACAATTGGTACGTGTGCCCTTTGATCTCCTCCAATTCCCTGCGGATTATCCACAGCTTGATCTCCTTTTTGTATCATTCTTTTTTTCATTTCTCATGTTGCCCTTGTCATCAATGTGACGCCCGACAAGTCGCCGCCGAACTCTTCTAGTGGCTCTGAAGTCTTATGTTTTGCAACTGACTACCGAAATCCTTAACCAAAGGCAAGCAAGAGGAATACTCCGTCCGTCTAAATTTATAATGTGTATTTGTTCAATGATCTTATCTATAAATATATGGTGAATTTCATATTCTAATGCAAAATTAGTATGATGTTCCATCTATATCCTAATAAATATCTATAATTATTTTATATTTTCTACATGCAGGCATTGAATATAATGCTTAGTGATGATAATTAAGAGTGATCTAATTATTTTTAATACTATCTTCTTGGTATATGTGTCAGAAAAAAAATACACTTTATAAACTTGGATAAACTTAGATAGAGGGAGCACTCAAGTGTTGGACTAAGCTGGGATAAGCACATAGATAAGAAGGGATAGGAGTTATCAGAGATCCAATCATCTATATGCGCACAGCTCTGATCTTGCTAGCCTGAACATCTACAAAGTCTCAGAAAAAAAGAGAGGAATTATACAGCCCTAAACATCTACACATCTATGAAAGAATCGAATCTACACAATTCTGAATATCTATACATTGCAGAAAAAAAATATCATTACATTCATTCTAGTCTAGCATTCTATCAGCATTACTTGCAATCACGCTTTTGCTTCTTCCAGGTCTAGTTGACAAGAAACTAGTTCCTTTTTCATCTTCCGAACTAATTTTTTTGGTTGGTTGGAGGGAAGGTATGCTGTTCATCGATTCAACATAATGGCAGCAGTGCCTCCGTAACTCTGTTCCATTAAAACCGAATAGGTTATGCATTTGGAGCATCACTAGCTAGTTACTACAATTACGTATTGGTATGCACTTGAACTACTGGTATTCACATAGAAGATTTTCTAGTACTATAGTACTGATTAATTGGAACATTACCAAAATATTACTTAACATTAGCACTACATAACAAGCTGACAAAGGACGCGCGGGGTCAAACCCGATAGAGCCGCGCCGCATGTCCTGTGACGGCACAAATTGTAGAGGCAATTTCTATACATCAATCACCGGAAGATGGCGTAAATTGCACACAAACGTATTGTAACACTGTAGCCCAAAATCTACTCAAAGTCTAATATACCGTGGGGTGTACCCACACAGATCTACACATGCATAACACTTCACTTACACTTTCGTCTCCATTTCGTGTAAAAAAGTTAATCCCAAAGTGCTTCGTTTAGACCTAATAGGCATTACATGCTACTAGAACTCACTTTAGACAAGTAATATTCACTAATCCCATCACCGCTCCACATGGATCTACACATAACGGACCCAAGTATTACATTTACCCCCCTTAAAGGGCTAATGCCCTCAGAGCACATCATATATACAGCAAATACCTAGAACCATCCATCAGTACACATCCGTACGTCTAGTGGACATATATGCCATGCTGTGTGACCACTCCAGACCCACACACGCCATATGCTCGTGCTCCTGTTCATATGCGTCCGTACAACGAAAGTTGATGCTCTGATATCATCTGTAATACACTGATCCAAAATCTGCTTAAAGCCCAACCCACACTGGCCCAAAATCCGCTTAAAGCCTAGCTCACCATGTAGAAGACCCATGCATGTATAACACCCTATTTACACTTTCGTCGTCGCTTCATGTAAAAGGATTAACTCGAAGATGCTACGTTTAGATCCAATAGGCATTATGCGTTACTACAACTCACTTTAGACAATCAATATGAGACTAATCCCATTATCGCTCCAATGAACCTACATACTAACAAACAGATGGGGGTATTATATGTACACAATTATACATCAATCACTACATCTAGCAATCCAATATGCACAAGCCAAAAGAGCAAATTTCAGATCTGAAATTCTTACAATCCAACATTTTCTTTGCACCTCCATTAAAAAAAGAGAGGGCTTTGAGGTGGAAATCAAACTCGCCAATAGGAGATCTGACCGAAGGTCAGCCAGTTAGAACTTAGAAGCGCGGGTTGCGTCCTCACCTATCAGGTACAGCATTCGAGCCTCCAGCTCAGCGCTGGTGCCCACCCTCTCCGCATTGTAAGAGCTCCTGATCCAATTTCAAAAAAAAAAAAAAAGGAAAAAAAAAAAACAACGCCAATAGGGTTTCTTAAATCGGGTATTCACCGAGACAAACAACTTACAAACTGCTATTAAAGGGAATGCAGGTAGACGGTGTCTTTCTTTCGTTTTCGTTTTTTCTTTTCTGCAGGGTAGGAAGGAGCCTCGCGAGTTATTCTCGTAGGATCAAGTGGCTTCCACTAGACATTCTTGAATGTTACGAATGAACAAATACTATAATTATCATATGACATAGCTTTATTTATCAGCAGTTAAGCACTGGGCGTAACCCGATCGACCATTCATGCCCTTATTTGTCCTGTAACACCACTTTTGGGGTAGGTATTAAGAAAGTTCCACTTCTATTCTAGGCAGGACAGAACTCCGGAAGAGTTACATGACACGGTTTAACAATCAATCAGAATTCAATGAGCAAAGCTCAGACTTCTTATTTTCGAGCAAAACATCATATTCCTCCATTGTTGCGAGGTGCATTTATCCGATTGTTACCAGACTTTATTAGAGCACTACGAGGAAGATAGGTTGCTCATAACTATGCTCGCTCGCTCGCTCGCTCTTGCTCATAGTTCGAAGGTATGAAGTGTGAATTATGAGATCCTAGCTTGTCCCTTGTCCTATTTGATCCTGTGTTAAGACAATATAGGCAGATTATGCTTAAATGACAAAAGACAAGATTCAGAAGCGTTACAAGCCAGGTAAGCTGGGAGGCAGGGAGACTGGGAGAGTGGCTTACGTGTAGTATCTTCACAGCTTTGATTTAGCTGACAATCTTGTCCTCAACTCCTCTGCGACCGCATCAATGAACTCAACAGTGTTCAGATACTTATCTCGGCTAACACTGTACGATATCAAGGGAACCAATTAGTTAAGTCTTGTATACTGTTACTACAGAATACAAGAGAGAAGCGATAGTTACTTGGGCCCATGTATGAGAAGAGCTAGATCCTTTGTCATCTTTCCAGATTCCACTGTTCCCACACAAGCAGCTTCAATTTTTTGTGTGAAATCTAATAGTCTTGTGTTGCCATCAAGCTTTGCCCTATCCAAGTGTTAAACTTTAAGGCATAATGTTTCAACTATAAATGAATCAAATACAGTCCTTGCTCATACTTAATGTTAGAAAAAAAAAATTAATATGAGAACTTTGTGTAAGAATTTATGTTCGAGATAATGAGGTGGAAAGTAACCTCATCCTAGTTTCTATGGTTTAATTCACCCTACATACCTATGTGCTAATCCAGTTGACCATGCAAAGATTGAAGCGATGCTGTTTGTACTAGTTTCACCTCCTTTTTGGTGAACTCTATAATGGCGTGTGACTGTACCATGTGCAGCTTCAGCTTCAATGGTTCTACCATCAGGGCAAACCTAAAGCAATGCAAATTTTATTTGTTAAATTAAGCAGCGAGAAGCATATTTGTGATGCCAGCTATTCCAACAGCAGAGTGTAATCCAGAAGTATCCTCAATGGTGAAACATTATCTTAAAAAAGGGAGATAAGGCGCCTATGTTTGAACTTTGAAAGCAACAGAGAAGAATGATGCATTCAGCAGGGTGCACACACCAGAACCGATGTCATGAGACCTAGTGATCCAAAACCTGCAACACAAGTAACACCATCCTGCTCTTAGCAAAAATTTATCAATTGTATCAAGAAAAAGATCACAAGGTACAAAATACGTATATGCTAACACAAACCTTGAGCAATTAGATCGCTCTGCACATCTCCATCATAGTTCTTGCAAGCCCAAACATAGCCACCTTCACTCTTAAGGGCGTAGGCCACCATATCATCAATCAACCGATGCTCGTACCTGCCATAGCAGAAATTAGTCAGGCACAAAGGGGAAAAAAAGGCCCAAGTAAATACCTAGCTGCAAGATAGACAGCAAATAGGCATACCATATTCCTGCATTCTCAAACCTGCCTCTCCATTTTGTTTCATAATTCTCTTGGAATATGTCTTTAAACCTGATATGTCAGACAGTAAGACAAATACGCAGAGTGATATTTCAATGTAAGGCATAAATGGATGTATGCCTATATCCAAATAAACTAATTATTAACATATGGTAATTGACTATTGACCTTCCATCGTATTTTTTGAGGATTGTGTTCTTGGTACTAAGATAAAGTGGCCATCTTTTCTGGTAAGCCATGTTCATAGAAGCTTCAGCAAATGCCCGAATAGACTATTTGCAATACAACATTAAGATAAAAGATGTCAAGTTTAAAACCTCGTTCGAACAAAGCATCAAAAGCTAGCTTGACACAGGCTATGATTAACAAACCTCATCAGTATTATACATAGACAGAGCTACTCCACCAGCACCACTAAATTTGAACACATCCAACTCGATTTGTTCCTCTTTGCCATCTGTGGCAGTTTTGAAGAGAAGATAAGAGTGTAAACATGACATTGACACAATGAATAACTTATATTTAGTCAATGGAGAAAATATTGATTAAGCCTTCTCACTTCTCAGTGGTACTTGGATATTGATGCAATGATAACACATATAAGTAAGGCATGTTTACGTATGCAAAAGTTATTTTACTAATATAAACTTATTCTGTTCAGTGTTGACATATATCAACCATTCAATAGGTCCTGAATAATGATAGTCAAGTCTATGAGCCAATATGGTGACACATGATGTCTATGCCGCAATCATGTCTCTATTTTGAGAACACCAACAGCATTTTTTTAAAGCCAAAGATGCCCATACGAAAAAGAAATTAGAAGTCATTATCAGTAGAACAAACACTGTATTGAGATCAAGCTAACAAGTAACCAATCCAAGCTGCTACAAATTCACAGCTTGCAGCCACTATCACGACATTAGCTGAATATAATGCTTTACTAAGTCACATACCGAATATTAACTTAAGCTTCCCTGGCCCTCTAATAACTGTATCTGTTGCTCGGTACTGATCACCAAAAGCATGCCTTCCAATGCATATGGGTTTTGTCCATCCTGGAAGCATAAAATATGTAGCATAAATATCAATGAGCTCCAAGTATTGGTTTGTAGTACAGCCTCCATACCAGGCACAAGCCGAGGAATATTTTTGCAGATGATTGGTTCTCGGAAAACAGTTCCTGCAGAGTCAATGAGTTCGGCGGATATAAGTAACAAGAGAACTTAATAGCTGCAAGATGAAAGTTCACAATAGAATGAAGGTTGGATCCACGAATCTCAATGAACATATGTAACAGTAACACAAATGAGCTAACAGTGAGAGGTTTACCATTCAAGATGTTCCTAACTGTCCCATTTGGACTCTTCCACATAGCTTTTAAATTGAACTCTTTTACCCGTCCTTCATCTGTAAGCTCATAAGTAGCATGGCACCAAATCAAAATTAACACGAGTGTCCAAAAGTACTGGCTAACACATCATGCTCTTAGGTTAATAAGCTCAAATTCTGCTGAGCATTACCTGGGGTGATAGTTGCACATTTGATGGCCACATTGTACCTGAAACAAAATTAGACTTACTGAAGCAATTAATGAAAAAGGTTAGAAATATAGAAACCACAAATAATATATATCCATTATGTACCAGCATAAATGACATCACTGGCACACATGCGAATGACCAAATAATTGCTAGCTGAGACTACAGGGCGAAGAAGTTCAGCATAAAGCACCAATAATATCCATTGCAGTAGAAAATACAAGAACCATACAAAAAGGCATAACTTAATAGAGAAAAAGCAATAAAACGAACTAGGAAGTTGAGCAGCGGAGGCTCACATTAGGGTAGCTTCTGCACTCTCTATTGTTACTTTGTCCCCAGTAGCATCACGGTTAGGTAGACCTAAGTCAAAGTATTTTATCTCCAAGTCCAGAAAAGGGTATATAAGCTGCATGATCAGAACACATTAAAAAAATCTCTCTTAATGAAGATGCCAACATTAAGAAACTCATAACATGACAAAGGAATGGTGCTGAGCACTGCACTGAGGTAAGTATTCCATCAAAATCAAGAAAAAAAAATGGTTACAAGGACTTAACCTTATCTTTTATCCATTTCCAAATAACTCTCGTCATTTCATCACCTATGATAAAGAACATACAGTTACACTGAGTTATTTGCAAGCACTGCGGTCTAAGGTGACACAAGGATGATTCAGGTAGCAAAAAAAAAAACAATGTGCAACTTAAAGAAAAGTCTAGGCATGGAACATTATCAGCAAATGAATTCCAAATGAGGAAGAAAATGGCCTGAGTCCTGAAATTTGGTATACAACAAGGGTCCAATCAAACAAGCCAGTCGATAAGTTCTATTTTGAGATACATAAAAGTCGAGTTGAACATAATTGTGATAAGTTCTCTAAATTGGTATCTGGGTATACTGTATACAGTACGCCTTGGAAGACGATGATGGTGTGGGCTCAATTTGAAATGTATTTCATCTGCCATTATGCTCCACATGAATAATCATATTTCATTCAAGATATTGCTTTGAGACAGTTATTTAAATATTTTCAGCACAGGAGACAAGTTGAAAATTGGGACCCCCCAAAAGAGGTAAATCTAGCTAATTGCAGCGCACTTTTCTACTGAAAACCCCTCTACTTATCTTCAATACACCAAGAATTTCAGCAACACTAAGACTTACCGGTTCATACATAACGAATTAGCAAGCAAATTAATTAAACAGACGAAATTGCACATCACCAATCCATCATGAGGGTATGAAACCCCCAGATGTCTACATTCCATCACCGAACAACTTCACCCAAAAAAAAACACATTTCACAAGCAACACAAGCCAGCAAAGGCTGCCTAGAACATGAAACGAAAAGGCAAAAAATTGCTTCAGTAATACAGAAACTGCGTTCCAGTTCGACCGCACACGATCCAAATCCAAGCAGCCTAATTGTCCCCATCCACCACAGTACAACCAAGCAATTCCAGAGCACAGCTCACCCAAACAGTCTGCCAAACACATGTGGCACCGCAAATTCATAATCCGAACAAGCTCTCGTAGATCGTAGCGAAAGCACGATATCAATCAAGCGCGGGGGGTATCGATCGGAAGTGGGGGGAGGAGGCGGGGATCAGGGTTCTCACCGTCCATCTCGACGATGGGATTGGCGACCTCGATCTTCTCGAACTCCATGGCGCCGCGCTTGGCTCGCGGGGCAGCCTGCTCCGCGACGAGAGGGAATTCGAGCTCTTCCTAACCTGCTCAGTCTGGAGGGCGGAGCGCGGAGACAGCGAAGCACAAGCGACACGGCGGAGTTCGGCCGTAGTCCGTGGACTGGGTCCAGGAGGCGGTGTTAGGACAGAGCATGTCGACCGCTGGGGCCACGTCATCTTCGAATCATCAGCCGTCTAATTTAGCAAGTGGAGATCAAGGCCGCCCGTCCGCGATGAAAGTATAGTAAAGAAAAGCATCTCACCGTCATACGTTACACACTAAAAGAACAAAAGTTTCGAATTCTGAATCTTGTTTTAGATTGAAATTCATATACAAATCTAGCCGTTAATTTTTACTTTACTTTGGAATTCGTATGGAAACCTTGTTGCTAAAAGATATTTATCTTTTTCCCGATAATTTGGGAATTTCCTTGAGTGACTAATTAATTTAGAAAATTTATTTTTCGTTCTAATTTGTATGGAAGTAGTTTCATTTAATTTATATTCCAAATTCTATTTTATGAAAATAATTTAATTAAATACATATATATTGAAATATAATTATTTATGTATATTTCATTGGAATTTGTACAGAAAAAATTTCATTCTACATTCCAAACTTTAGTTATTTAGGTATTTTTCATTGGAATTTGTATAGAAATTAAATTGCTAGTTTTATTATTTTACATTCCTAATTCATTTTTTTAATTTGTAGACAATCCATCTGCTAATTTTAGCTATTTATGGCTTTTAAATTGGTTTTATGTTGCAGGGATTTTACTTTAAAGTTTGTATGGAAACCAAATTGCTAATTTTCTTTCAAATTTTTTTATTCTGAATTTGAGTTATTTTTTTATTGTAGTTGTGGTGGACTCTTTCTTTTAATTTTATAACTTTTGTTTAATTATTATTTTGTATTTTAGTTATTTATGGATGAACTTTGGAAGTTGTATGAAAATTAAATTGCTAATATTTTTTATTTTGAATTTTAGTTAATTATTATTGTATTTAATATGGACTCTCTTTTTTAATATGTGCTGTTTTAACTCAAATCCGTCATATGGATAGCTAGATCTTTCTGATTTCATTGTGGCATTTGATTGTATGCTCTATTCCTTTTTTTTTCTTGTTACCTTTCATATTGAACAGCATATATGCCCTAAATAGCTATGTATGGTTGGGACTTCTGGTTCGCTGCTCATCTCTAAGGTCAAGCATATCCATCAAACTCCAACTTCAGTATTGTATAAAGAGGAATGGATATATATGTGCAGTTAATACTGTATATCGCTTTTCAAGGATTTATTGGAAAATTGATTGTTGTCTTTATACCCTTATGGATGGAATGTTGTGGTAAACAACAAGCGGGAGGACGTAATTAACTGCTATTTTCATTTCAATTCGAAAAACTGTTACTTTTGCTCTCTCGTCTATTTTCCCTACTTGTGATTTGATTCAGATAGGGCATGTGTTACAGAGTACATAATGCCCTATTTTCCCTACTTGTTGTGATTTGAGCTTTTGAAGTACGGCTGTTGCAGATAGGGCATGGTGTATTAGAAAAAGGTACTAAAATTAATTTACAATGAAGTTGTAGGTCCCAAAGATGATAAAAAAAAAAAAGTCTCTAGTCTTCCCTCTCTCAAAGAAAATGAAGTGATGCTTCTTTTGAAGGGATCATACCAATCACACTGACAGTAACCTCAACTTTTTCTAATACACCATTAGGGTGGTGTTCACTCAGTGAGCCTATCGACAGAGTGTAGGCAATTTGGCGAGGTCATTTCAGGTTGCAGGTAACAATGGACTATGCAGATAGTACTCTTTAATTTAACTTTTCATGTAGAAGTGTTAACTAATTAGGACACCAAGTGGGTTTTGGTTGACCAAACCCGAAAGGAATCCTCCGTTAGGGGAGTTCCGAAGCTGTCGAGTGTCGACTACGTACAGAAGTACTCAAGTACATGTCATTGCTGAACGGAATATGAGATTGAAAACTTCCCATTACTTAATAATCTATGGCAACAAATTAACAATCTTTAAAACTACATCAACAATAGTGCAATACTTGAACACTGATGTGTTTCTAGACTCATGCCGTGCATTGCGGATCGTGGTAACATGGATGTGTTCTCCTGTACAGCTCCTTCAGCTGCTGCCTAAACCAGTGTTACTTGATACGGACACGAACTAATTCAGGCGTCCGATTCGATAAAAAAAAAAAATCTAGATATAGAGAATGCTATTTGGGTCTTGAAATTCGACTCGGATTTAAGATGTTCAATTCGGCAAAGAAAAAAAAATGGATACGAGTGCCTAAATTAACCACAAACGCCGACAGAGTACCCCTGGAGGGAGCTAGGCTAGCTACCAAGAGCTTGATCGACGGACGTAAGTCACAATAGCACTCCCAGCTTGCTCTCTACCTAAAGTGCCATGATTATTACTGCAATTACGGTGAGTAGTAGTCAACTCATGCACAGATCTAGGACACGTGTGATCAGCCATTGGCATATGCCAATCTCTGCAAAAGAGGCAATGCGCAAGCTAGCTAGGTCACCATTGCAAGCATGTTAAAGTCTAATGCATGAGCACGTACGACTGTACGAGAGATGAATCAGCCATGGCATGGGTGGTCTGGAGCCGGCTATAGCTTGCAAAGCCCACAACCTTGCGCCGCGCACTCCCTCCCGGCACTCCAGGCTTTTGCATGCTACTTCTCACTTTCACGTTGCCTTTTTAGTACAAAAACTCCTCCCCTCCCTCCATTCACCCCCGTTTCTTGTCCCTCCATAGAGGCACCTGCCGAGGCACACACCCTGAAGAACGCATTGCCACGACCGCCGCGCGCCAGCCTCGCCACCGCGCGCCCAGCCGCCATGAGAAAAGCCACCGTCTTTCTCATGGCGCTCGCCTTCGCCTCCGCCGCCGCGGCCGCTAACACGATGCCGCCTCCTGCAGATGCCAGGAGAAGCCGCTTCCTGGCGAACGTCAAGCCCTCGCCGCCGCCCCTGTCGTTCTACGACTGCATCAAGAAGCCGCCGTCGATCTGCCTGGAGCCGGGGAGCCCCGGGGCGACGTGCTGCAAGGGCATGTGCGTCGACACCGAGTCCAGCTTCGCGCACTGCGGCAACTGCAACAAGACGTGCAAGTTCGGGGAGACCTGCTGCGCCGGCCACTGCGTCGACCTCCTCAACGACAAGAAGAACTGCGGCGACTGCTTCGTCCGGTGCTCCAAGAAGTGCAACTTCGGCATGTGCAACTACGCGGGGTGATGCGATCGCACGACGCGGCGTCGCGCGCTGCTCGGTCGGCCGTGCGAGGCAGCCAGGCATACACGCATTTCTACATCCAGCAAGAAATTAAAAAAAAAAAAATTGGCAGTACGCACGTATATATATATACTACGTAAGTGCATCTTAATTGGATTCCAATTGTCTGAAACATTTCAATTGTTGAGCTCCTGATACATATATAATACAGCCAAAAAAAAAGAGGATAAATTTATACAAAGGATCTACGTGTGTTCGTCTCATGTTTAATTGTTCGACTACGTCATATATATAAGTGGTCTTATGGTATCAATAAAGCGAATAATGTGTTGTAATGTGTCATATGTTTTTTAATTCGGTACTTGTAGCTCGATCATTCATCACATAGCTAGATTCCTTTTCTTCTATACCGAATAATGGAAACATCTGCATTGAATATTTATTTAATTACTGGTTCGAAACGAGGTATTTAATTAATTACTAACTTTTTTAATTGTAACCGCTGTATAGATTAGCAAATATGATTCGTCTGTACATGCGTCGATCATACGTACACTGCATGCCAGGCAGACTTGCTTAATTTCCAATTGTCGTTAATTATGGGCTTTGATTCTTTGGTAATTTCAGTTTTAGTATATATGCATTGAACTCTTAGCGAGTACGCGTACATACTGGAAAGCAAGTAGGTTAACGTAGATGCCAAAAGGTTAGGTTAATAAATTCATTTGCATGTGGCATACATTCTTGCATTGGTACATGACGTGTCGGGCTCCGGCCACGGCAGTCAAATTTACTAATTTTCTACGCATATGATTACGGGGTCTTGAACCTTTTTTTAAAAAAATTGCAAGATAGTTTATACAGAGTGGTAAGCATATGCAAACAAGCCAGATGGCAGTTTCGATTTTTCCTCAATATAAAGACCAACGTTTAATAGCAATTTGTACGTTTAATGGCATCTTGCAAAGTCTATTTTAAGTTTTCAACTACTGTAATTACAAATTTACAAAAACATTATAATTATGCCAGTTTTGCCACTACATTAGAAAGTTAATAGCCTCAACACACATGCAACATTTCCAAATTTAACCATGCAAAATATAAGTAGTGAAACCTATATGCATTGGTGTTTTTTAAACATATAAGGCGGAATGGTTGAAGAAATATTGAAAGGGCATGCAGAATCCTGCTGTTACAGAGAGGCGCTCGTGCAAACACTTGTTTGAAGGCAACCTATGCAATGCACTTATTACTTTGCAGCAGTTTGTCATGCCGTGCAAACCACCGAGCTATTTGTAATCGTTGACTTTTGACCCGCTTTGAACTATTTGTCTGCACTTAAAGGCATGCAGCTTTTTTCTCTCTTCCTTCTCCGTTCGTTTATCTTGCTAATTTGCACTGGTACTGCTTGTGGTTTCCTAATTCCTCCCGGGGTTTTGATAATTTTCACCGGATGTTTTCTTTGGCAACCATCATCTAAATTTCTGGTCATTAGATTTGCTTTGAGATCGATGCATGCCGTCCTGAATTCGAGGTAAGTTACTATATTTTGATCGGACGGATGTGTGTTTTGATCGTGCGGTGCAAAATTTGGATATTTTTGTCCGAAAAAACATCAGAATGATACCTATACACTCCCTTCCTCCCGAGTCCAACAAGAAGTTAATTGCAAAAAGGGGAAATAAAGAATGTTTTAAATAGAAAGACACAGAATTATACCCTTTTATTTTACTATGCCAAACGAATAGAATGCCAACAAAACGCCAGTGTGCCTGGAACACACACACATATATGAATCTGGCGATTTTCTGCAATGCCAAATTGCAAATGCACGCGCGCACTGCAAACTTGGCCTGATTTAATTTGCAGATGCCTTGGAACCGACTCTAGGAATCTTTACGTACGAACGTCAAAAGAAAGGCCTAGATGACCTGTGCGATACACTTCACCGCCATGCATTGGCATTGGCGCGTGCACAGGCAACGTACGGCACACGTACATCGGCCGGCCGGTACATATGCTTCTTCTCGAGCGTACGTAGCGTGTAACTAACGACGGGCTAATCAATCAATCAATCAAATGGAGTACGTGATTGTTAACTAATTGTACGTACGTATATGGCTTGTGGAATGTACGTACAAAGGAGCGACACGAGCCAGGCACGTGATGGCCTGCCGGGCAGCATGTCACTGGGTTAATTGGGTCTCCGAGAGCTCCCCGCGACCAGGTTGCTTACGGCTCGATCGGTCGCATTCATGCTTGGTATAGTTTCACGTTTCATCTCCATCTCAGATTTGAACTTGTAGACTAAAATAAAGTAAATTAAATTTATATTTTTATTCTAAAATATAAACAAGATGACCCACGTAAACACTTTTATTATATCTATAACTTCAACTCCACAGATCTGATGAAACTAGAAATACTCAGCTCCATCCGATCCATGAATCTGATGGAACTGAACCTCTACCAAATAAGCCTTAGTTTTGAGTTTTGACCCGTTAATTGCTTCGGAGTTTAATTTATCGTGCATGCGTGCAGACGATCGATGCATGCATGCAGTAGCCTCTCTTCCCCTGCTTGCGAGTAGCAGTGCGTATTTTGGTAGGAAACTTGTAACCTTGTGTGCGCGAACCCGGTGCAAAGGACTGATCGACACGTACCATGCACGTGTAACTTGTAAGCTAGCTAGGTCCGGGAAGAGATCCTTCAAGATGTCTTGACACTGCAATTAATGGTAGCTTTTCATGATTAATTAAGGTTTAGTTCGTCTGAACCAAGTTACCTTTTTTTTTTCGTGCTTGCTTCGTTTGGAAACAGCACACTCACGCATAAGATTCGCTGCAGAGGAATTAATCTTGCACTGCAAATTAAACTATGGTTGTGTCTACAGAAATTGGAGATTGAAGATATATACATCGTTAGTCAACAGTCACAGAGATGACGTCGTCTCATTCTTTGACACTACGCCCGGTCACTCACCACTACCGAGTCACCGATTGCATGATGCAGCAGGTTTGCTTCTACCCCGTGCAAAAGGAAACGAATCGATGGATCATTATTCATTACAGCTAAATTTTGTATACATACCTAACAGTAGACACACACACACAGTCACACACACACACAGAGAGAGAGAGAGAGAGAGCAACACGAAATCTTGAAGAACTCGGGTCCTTTCCTTCGGCTGCAAGTCCCACTCTATATCGATCGATCTACCTCGCTTTACAACCACGGGGAGTTGTTCTTCCTCCAGTGAGAGGCAAGCAAAGAACAAATCCGAAATGCACCGGTCGTGCCCTAAACATGTATATAAACCGCAAAACTGCTGTCCAGCTTCTGAACCATCAGGCCGGGTATTGCAGTACTGTTACGGCCTTAATCGACTGAGTATTAGCGAGATAACTGGGTAGTATTTGCCTAGGTTCGTACAAAAAAAATATGGTCGGCAATCTGAAGCCCGTCGCCATGGTCCTCCTGCCGCTCAACTTATGCATGTACATCATCCTCGCCATCATCGGCGGGTGGGCGGTCAACGTCGCCATTGACCGCGGCTTCATTATAGGTACATCACCCCTCGCTCAAAAGCTTAAGTTTTTAAGGGAAGGCTAAAGCTTAAGGCTATATTTGTTTAGAGTCAAGCTTTTTAACCTTTTTTTTTCACTAGTTTTGGCCCCCTTTACACTTTTATTTATTTATTTATTTTTGCAAAAATAGCACTCTTTCCAATTTTTTACAAAAATAGTCCACTCTCCTAGCACGAAAAGAAAAGTAAAGGAGAGGGCCAGATGAGTGAACAATTCTATAGTTTAAAACCAAATTTTAGGCTGAAATAGCTTAAAAGCTATATGTTTTTATACTTGATAGATGTCGGTAATTTTACCTATCTTTAGTGGCATTAGTCTAAAATTAATTCTTAATAAGTCAAAAAGGCATATTTCGGTGGCTTTTAGCTTTTAGCTATATAGAAGCTTATGGTTTTCGAAAAAGTCCATATAAAAACTACCTATTTTTTAAGTTTTGATTTTTTAAATTTTAAGCTAGTAAAAAGGTTTAAATAAATATGATCTAAGTTGTCAAGGAAAGAAGGACAATTCTCCTCGTGCATGATTTAGCAGGAGAACGTGCATTTTGCACGTATTAATTGCCGTCTCTTACCGAGTTCTGGCGTGATTTGCTTTCTGCAGGCCCCGAGCTGCGGCTCCCGGCGCATTTCCACCCGATATTCTTCCCGATCGGGAACTTCGCCACCGGCTTCTTCGTGATGTTCTCGCTGATCGCCGGCGCCGTCGGGATCGCCTCCGGCATTGTGGGTATCACCCACATCCGGTTCTGGAACTACCACAGCCTGCAGCCCGCGGCGGCGTCCGGTCTGGTTGCTTGGGCGCTCACCGTCCTAGCCATGGGGTACGAACGCACAATCTCCAATACCATTTTTACCATATTAGACGCACTTGTACAATTGATTCGTCTGGTCTGTCACTAATGCATGCTTTGGTCCTGTGGATTGCAGGTTGGCTTGTCAGGAGATCAGTTTCGATCGAAGAAATGCGAAGCTGGTAAGATCTGCTTCGATCGTTTCTGTTTCCCCACCTCGACCGGCCGTCAGATTCTTTCGATGGTTTGACAGCTGAAACTCTCGACCTGGCAGGGAACCATGGAGTCCTTCACGATCGTCCTGTCAGCGACGCAGCTCTTCTATCTTGTTGCGATCCACGTCGGGAGGCATGGACCCGTCCCGGTCGAACGGCCCGACGACTTGACCTGATCGGAGAATATTACCGATAGACAGCGCGTGAAGGAGAGACGTACGGCGGCCACGGCCACGGCCACCGCGGAGAATGTTGCTTGGTGTGGTTGTGCTTTTCTTTTGTCCATGGCGATTCTTTGGGTGGAACTGGGGACAACGGAGGTTTGCATTCGATTTGTTTGTATTCCGTTGGGTTTGCCGATGAGTTCAGCTACCTGCAAATCTGATTCCCGGCCTCCCTGTTGTCTGCCAGGATCAGAAGCAACGACAACTTTGTGGCTATCTGCTCATTATTATATCGGTAATGCAACGACAACGTCTATTTTTCTTCGAAACATTTGTTTCTACGCACGTAGTGAAACATTTTTCTTAAAAAGAAATATTTCATACGTTATAAAAAAATATTTCACTATATTCAAAAAAACCTTCATACGTTTTAAAAAAAGTTACGACGGCGTCCAAAAAAATAAAATAAAAAATCGAACATCCGACTGCAAGTGCTTATGAGCTCTATTTAACAACCGAAGAGGCTGAACTGTCTCCTGTGGGCCCCCAATGTCTTGTAACTGGGCCCGCAGGATTAAATGAAAGCACGTGGTTTGGGCTTGCAGGCCCAATCGAGCCCACAACCTGTGGTCGTCCTCTTCCGACCAGCGACAAGGGCTTTCTCGGGGCCAAGCAGATCCGAAAAGACGGCGATTCTCCGGCGAGCGCTTCTCGCTTTCTTTTCTCCAGGTAGGAATCTTCCCGAACGGAATGTCCAGCCCCGGCACGCACTACGCACCGGCACAGCCGCGGCGGAGGTGCGGGAATCTCCCCCGACACCGGCACGGCGCTGTCGCGTCATCAACCAAGCGGGCGAACCGATGCTTTCCGAGGATCTCAAGGAGCGGACGCCCCAACTCGCGTGGCGGCTGCACCAGCATGGAAGGAACCCAAGAACCAACGCGCGCCGCTCCCATTTCGTCGCCAGGTCACGGAGATTCGCCGTGCAGAGCGTCGGGAAACGAACAGAACACGATCCTCCATTAAGTAGATCGCTGAAGCTTGGCATTCTATGCGAGATGCCGAGTTCCAGTTCCGTTGTGCGTCCCCGTTCCATTGCTAGCCAGTCGATCGAGTCGCGTGCCAACTTGGCCCTGTAGACTGCAGCATCCGAATTCCGAATTGATCCGGCCGGGAAACTCTAAAGTCGTTTCGCAGCGTCAGGAGAAGAAAAGTTGTGTAGCGCAGGTCGATCGACCGCAAGAACAATATCGATACGTACCAGATCTATAGCCACACGACATTCCCGTCGCTAGGCTGCCGTTGGCAACTTAGACACGTGTAATTGACTATTAAACCATACTATGTGTTATCTGTCAGTAATCAGAAACAGTAAAACCCCCGTAGCCGCCGGTGGACGTCATGGCAATTTTAATAAAAAGAAAATATTTTAAAAACTGAAAATGAAAAGAAAACTAGTTTTCTTTCAAAAATATAGAAATTTTTTTTATAAAATTGTTTTCGTTGAGACTGGATCTCATTGTAAATTTTTTTTTAAAAAATATGATCTCATTGTAAAAAATTTAAAAAATATTTAAAATTCCATTTAAAAAGTCTAAAGAACATAAAAAATTTGTTAACAAGTGTTTTTCCTGGTTTTTTAAAATAAAAAATATTGTAGCTGTACTACTTTTGGGAAAATTGCACTCGGTACTCAGTACTCACTCGCTACTCATAGTACTTGGGGATTTTTTTTTTCCAAAAGAGATGAAAGATAAATTCTTGAAGCACCACCTCAAAAGAATACAAGGGATTATCGTTTTCTCATAATCTCTCGAACCTTTTCAGACCATCAGATCCTTGCTCTATACAAGAATTCAGTGCTAAAAGAATAACCTAGCCTCAAATCCTCTCATGCATCTCTTGCTTTGGATGAGTTGGTTTGTAGCTTCTTGGTTGTTTAGGGTCTCCATGACCACCCCATGGGTTTATATAACCCTCTTAATCCTTCTCCAAAGCAAGTAAAAATCCTACTCTGAAAGAAAATATGAATCATAATCATATTAGAATTCATTTAGCACAACTTTCTAGATCATAAAAGATGAGTCATCATAATTAACATTTCCAACTTGCCTCTTATCCGTTGAAGTTATCGTATTCCTCCAAGAACTTACTCAAAGTCTACTTCATGTTTTTTTTTGTATTTCCTCCAACCTTTTGGGAGTGCCCTATCATAGGGGCTCATGCACATAATTGCAATAAGCATGTTAGTGTTCGGACTTGGCTGCCTGAACCTCCACTTGATAGCAATTTCTTTGTGTAGTTTGGTTAACCACACCTCCTGTTGCTACAACCCTTCATGCTATAGGTTTGCACCGCCTCCGAGCTTCACCTGCTCGTTAGTACCACGTGGTTGTTCCTGCCACTTCCTCCTTTTAATAGCTCATACCTTCGCCTTTGCACATGCTAGATTTTGCAACAGTCTTTGCAGTTCAATACATAACTACGGTTAAAATCTAATTACCTACTATTGATGATATGGTTTCCTTCTCCTCAGTAGGATTTTTTTAGACCTCTTATTGGTTGCTGTCGGGGGGTCGGGTAATTTCCATGAATTACCTCGGATGCCACTAACGACCAAGCTCACTCCCGCCCGAGCCACCAGGAGGTCGTTACCCTGGATTGTCTAATCGGAACTTGGGAGGCTACGCATTCCGGCCAGTTCCGAGCTCGGGCTCGGGTGGGACCGAGAATGCCACGTATTCCAGTCGATTCCGAGCTCGAGCTCGGGTAAGATGTCCGAGCTCGGTGCCGGCCATCGGCCGACCTTACGTGGTCTCGGGGTCGGTGGGGATAACCACCCGAGCGTAACTTCCGTTGGCGATTCGTTTCCGTGGGAGCGTGGCGGAAGGATAGGATCCACCAGTTGCCACGTTTGGACGAGGTCCAAACGTGCGGGTAGTGGGGTCGTGGAGTTCGATCCTTTGTAAGCTATAAAAGGGTCCCCATCGTGAGGGGGACACACACAGCAACACACACAGACAGACTAATTGTAAGACAAGAGTCATACACTCAGATACGTTGCAAGAGCATACAAGAGCTGGAGTAGGGCTATTATCTCTTTCCTGAGAGGCCCGAACCAGGGTAAACTGCTGTGTCCACGCTCGTTGAAATCTGGTGAGCCGTTCCTTGAGTAATCCCTCACGCAAGAAGGGTCACGCAGTTGGTCCCTCCACCAACAAGTAAGCTCGGCGGGGGCTGTTCCCCAATCGTCGGCAGTGGCGCCGTCCGTGGGGACCGACTTTCCTTTCGTGAGGAACCCGAAGAATGTCGAATCCTGAACCACCAGAGGCTCTACGCCCGAGATCGGGAAGAGGACAAGCGATTCTTCGACAATGGGGCGGCGGCGTCGCCGTATTAAGAATCAAGACGGTTCCAGGAGCTTTTCCTGGAAGCCGCCGCACCGGAGCGATTCTTTCGCTCCTAGCTCGACGCCCTCTCTGACGACGGCGAGTATGACGGGCTCTACGATGGTGCGGACATCCCGACCTCTACGAAGCTCGACCAGGGACCGCTTCACGGGAGACACCGTGATGTCCCCTCGCGATCCGTCCAATCCCGTAACGCCTTCGTTGCGGAGGAGGATGGAAATGTCGAGCAAATCCGGTGAAGCGGCGTCTTCACCGCCACGGCGACCAAAGATCACTGCAGGCATCCTCGAATCGGACGACCAGCTTACGCCGGCAAGTCCGAGGTGGCCTGACCGATAAGACCAGGGCCGAGTTCGTGAGAATTTCCACGTCACGGGACTCCGGAGTCTGCGGCGATTTAACGAAGCTCGTCACCGCGTTCCTCGAGTGGGGGAACGCCTTTCAAGCCCTGGCCACGGTGGTGCGCAACCTCGAGAGTTTCTGGCAGTCGACCTAGAAGCCATGGGCGCGGCCGTGGCCGACGACCTCGAGGAAATCGCCACAAACATAAGGGCGGCGGAGGCCTCTCGGGAAAGGGACGCCAGAGCAATTCTGAGAGCGCCGGCCGGGCGTCAAGCGCCGCCACCGACGACTCACGCGGCCGCCTGAGAGTGGCGCTGGCGCGGCAAGGGCTCGGGAGGGCACCGGAGCAATTCCGGGGGCTCCTCGGGACCCGGCGGAATCACGAGCCACGGCGAAGGGCGAACATTCCTCATCGGGCCACTCCCCATCCTACAGCGTAGGAGATATTCTTCGCTGGGCCCACTAACCTCGGGCTCGGTGGTGGGGATCGCCCGGCCGCCGCGCTCGTGGTGATCGCCCCGACAGTCCCGTGTTCGGGTGCAGGGCGTTCGCGACGTCGCTGCGACGAGTGACCTGGCCGACAAGGTTTAAGCCGGGTCACATCGAGAGATTCGATGGGACTCAGAACCCCGACGAGTTTCTCTCGATCTACACCACGGCCATTTTGGCTGCCGGGGGTGATGAAAGGGTGATGGCCAACTTTCTGCCCACAGTCCTGGACGGGCCGGCTCGGACGTGGCTATTCAACCAGAAGGAGAACTCGATCCGGTCCTGGCCCACCGAGCAAAGACTCTCCGAGCTAACTTCCAGAGCTGCTACGTCCGCCCGGGGAAGGAGCGCGACCTTGAGCGTCTGATACAGACGGAGGGCGAGACCCTGCGCCAGTTCGTCCAGCGCTTCATGCAAGTGCGCAATTCCATCCCAAGCATCTCGGACGAGGCGGTCGTCCGGGCTTTCAAGTTCGGGGTCCGAGACGTACGCTTTACTCAGGACCTCGAAATTCACCCGGACATCACAGCCAACGAGCTGTTCCGCATGGCTGACCGTTATGCCAACGCGGACGAGGCCGTCCAATGGAAGAAGCTGCTAGACGAGGGAAAGCTGCCCCCTCAGCCTGGGCTCGAAGGGGCGTCCAGCCGAAAGAGCGTGAGCTCCATCGAGAAAATATCAAAAAGAAGAAAAAACCCTCTGTCTCCAACATGGTGGCGGCCATCGAAAGACAACGACCGACCTCGCAGTCGTATAGGGGAGCCAGAAGGAAAGGTCGGCGGTTCAATGGAACAACGAGCGTAACCGGACGACCAAGAACGCGGCGACCAACGCGGGCGGGCTAGTGCCTATTTCTCGCCCGCTCCACCAGCGCATGGGCATGACCTTCGAATTGCGTAACGTGGGCCTCCCGCCTGGAGCAGTTCTACAATGGTAAGGGTACCATGCCCACGCTCCCCGAGATGGAAGGAGACGTCAAGGGCAAGAAGCCCGCCGAGGAGCAAGACACCGACATGGAGTACCAAGAGCCGAGAAACCACATCGCCGTGATTTTCTGGGCTCCGCCGCCTATGGGTCGCGTCGGGAGTTAAAGGAGGCCGCGCGAGGTACTCCGTGTCACTCGTGGAAGCCTCCTGCTCGCCAGCCTCAAGTGGTCCGAGCCGCCGATCACCTTCTCCAAGGACGATCGCCCTCTGGGGATGACGAAACCCCAAAGGCTTCCGATGGTCGTTAGCCCAATGACCGCAACACCGTAGTAGGTCGGGTCCTTGTGGATTGCGGGAGCTCCTAGACCTGATATCTGCCAAGGTCTAGGACGAGCTGCAGATCACTCGCTCCAAGATCAAAAGCATGGTGGTCCCGTTCTACGGGATAGTGACCGGAACATCGGTCAGGCCACTTGGCCAGATCGCCCCGCCAAGAACGCTCGGCAATCCGAGCAACTTCCGAACGGAGCTAATCACGCTCGGCGGTCGATTTCGAGTCGGCTTACAACGCCATCCTGGCCGACCAGCGCCGCCAAATTCATGGCCGCCACTCATCACGGTACCAATGCTTGAAGGTCCGGCCCGTGGCGTGATCACGATCAAGGGAAGCCCGAAAGCAGCTCTAAACTGCGACGAGAGGGCGTTAGACATGATCGGTCAACTGCCCCAGCGCGGGCCCGAGCAAGAGCCGAGGAGTTCCCGGCCCAAGGCTAGCCTCCAAGCTGGAGGAGAAACCAAGGCCATCCTACAGCGACGCAGAGCCGCACAAGGTCGTACACGTGGGGCTTCCTAGATCCTAAATAGGAACTTCGAGCTCGTGACCTTCCTCCGGAGGAGCGCGGACGTTCGCTCGGGAACCGTCCGAGCATGCCCGAGTCCCAAGGGAGGTCGTCGAGCACAAAGCTATGATTCGGCCTAACAAAGCTTTGGCGGCAGAAGCTCAGGCGCTTCTCCCCGGAGAAGCAAGCCATCATCAGAGAGGAACTGGACAGGCTCCTCAAAGCCGGTTTCATTCGGGAGGTCGACCATTCCGAGTGGTTGGCCAACCCAGTTATCGTGATGAAGAAAGGGGGCAAGTGGCGCATGTGTGTCGATCACACGGCTGAATGCCGCGCGTGCGAAAGACAATTTCCCGCTACCTCGGATAGACCGGTTGGTCGACGCAACGGTCGGCCCGAGGCGATGAGCTTTACGACGCCTACTCAGGCTATCACCAGATCGGCATATCGCCCGACGACGAGGAGAAAACTTCCTTCATCACGCCGTTTGGCACATTACGCTACACGACCATGTCCTTCGGTCTAAGGAACGCCGAGCGACCTTCCAGCGCCTTATCACGAGAAAACCTTCTCGAAACAAATAGGTCGGAACATGGAAGTGTATGTAGACGACATAGTCGTCAAGAGCAAGATGGCCTCGGACCATGTATCCGATCTAGAGGAGACTTTTCATAACCTCAATAAGCATCGAATAAAGTTAAACCCTGAAAAATGTGTGTTCGGGGTCAAAGCTGGCAAGGTGCTCGGATACATGATCGGCCCACAAGGAATCGGGGCCAACCCAGAGAAGATAGAAGCCATCGAGAACATGCGACCACCGACTTGCACTCGGGAGGTCCAGTCCCTGACCGGGAGAATGGCGGCCTTAAGTCGTTTCATCTCGCGGCTCGGGGAACGTGGCCTACCTTTCTTCAAGGCGCTCCGGAAGCACGACGGTTTCGCGTGGACAGAAGAAGCAGACCGCTCTTTCAAAGAGCTTAAACTATATTTGTCGAGACCCCCGGTCTTGACCACGCCAAGAGTAGGAGAGGTCCTCTTGCTTTACCTGGCCGCCACACCCCATGCGGTGAGCGCCGTCATCACAGTAGAACGGGACGGGGTACAGCGCCCGATCTACTACATCAGCGAGGTGCTGCACGGACCAAAGGAGCGTTACCCCGAGGTCCAGAAGCTCCTTTACACGCTCCTCGTGGCCTCAAAGAAATTAAGACACTACTTCCAGGCGCACAAAATCCAAGTCCCGACCAACTTCCCGCTGAGAGAAATTCTCGGGAATCAGGACGCAAGCGGGCGGATCGCGAAATGGGCCATGGAGCTCGCCGAATTCGAGATCGAATTCTCGGCCAGAACCGCGATCAAATCTCAGGTCCTAGCGGACTTCCTAGCCGAATGGACAAACCCCGCCCCGCCCGAACCCGAACCCAACCAGGCCGAGCACGGTCGCTGGGTCATGCACTTCGACGGATCCCGAGCTTACGGTTGCTCGGGGGCTGGAGTGGTCCTCGAATCCCCTCAGGGGGAGCGGATCCAGTACGCCCTCCAACTGCATTTCGGCGCAACAAACAACGCAGCAGAATACGAAGGTGCGCTGGCCGGGCCGGGCATGCAAAGCGCTCGGAGTCCAACGACTAATCGCGAAGGGCGACTCGCGGTGGTCGTCAACCAGGTTAACAAGGAGTATCGGTGCTCGATGACTCAATGGCGCTTTACCTGGCTGAAGTAAGGAAGATGGAAAAGTACTTGAAACTTCAAGTACTATACATCCCAGGAAGGACAATGCCCTGGCCGACCATCTATCGAAGGTCGGTTCCGCCAGCTTTCCGCTTCCGGGGTGCTCATCGAGCACCTCTATAAGCCCTCCATACCCCGGGAGGAGGCAACCGAGGCAGGTGGTACCGTCTCCTTCCTCGGCAGGATGCGAGGTGGATGACGCCATTCATCCAATACTTCGTGCACGGACATCGCCGAGGAGGAAGCCGAGAAATCCGGCTAGTGAGGCGCCTCGACCTATAAAATGGTCGAGGGCCTCTTATACCGCAAAGGCGCGCTTGGCATCCTCTCCAAGTGCATCACCCAAGAGGAAGGCAAATATCTCCTCAAGGATATCCATGACGGGATGTGTGGAGCTCACTCGTCCTTTAGGACCTTGGTGAGCAAAGCCTTCCGATTGGGTTACTATTGGCCGACGGCCTTGGCCGACGCACGCTCAATAGTGACCTCCTGCCGATCTTGCCAGTTCCATGCTCGGAAGGTCCATCAGCCGGCATACGCGCTACAGACCATGCCGCTAACCTGGCCATTCTCGGTTTGGGGCATCGACATACTCGGTCCATTTCCCAGGGAAGGAGGGGTTGTAAATACCTGTTCGTCGCAATCGACACCTTCACTAAATGGATCGAGGCCGAGCCTATATCAACCATCTCGGCACAGGCGGCTAAAAGGTTCTTCCGCAATAATGTAGTAACCCGCTTTGGCGTTCCGAGTCGCCTCATTACCGACAACGGCACTCAGTTCACAAGCGAGGTGTTTCAGGCTTATTGCGAGGAGGTCGGGACCAAGATATGCTTCGCATCCGTGGCCCACCCACAGAGCAATGGGGCGGCCGAGCGCGCGAACGGGCAGATCGTCCAAGGAATCAAGAAGAGAGTCTTCAAGAGCCTCGATCGGCATGGTCAGGCCTGGGTGGACGAACTACCCCCCGTCCTCTGGTCAGTCCGCACCACGACGAGCCGAGCTACGGGGGAGACCCCCCTTCACCAGTATATGGCGCGGAAGCCGTCCTACCCGTCGAGGTTGTCCTAGGATCCCCAAGGGTGAACCTAGCCGATAGCATCGACGCAGAAGGCGGCGCCTTCGACCTCGACCTCGCGGAGGCGTCCGTGAACGGGTTCATTGCGATCCGCGGTCTACCGCAAGCACTTCGCAGCACGCCGCTAAATCCATGCGACCAAGGACCTTGCACGTCGGCGATCTCGTTCTGCGACGGGTCCAAGACCTGTCAAAAGCCAACAAGCTAACGCCAAGATGGGAAGGTCCTTACACGGTCGTCTCAACAGCACGCCCGGGGGCTGTCCGCCTCGCAATGGAAGATGGTCGAGAACTAGCTAGCACTTGGAACATCGACCAACTGCGTAAGTTCCATGTCTAACCACACTCGCCTACCTTTTTAATAAATTTTGTCACCTCGTCTTCTCGTTCTTTCTCTCTCTCTTTCTCCTTTACCTCCGCAAAAAATTCTACGATTAAGCTCGACCCAGACAAAGTGTCAGGGGCAGGTCGGTCGTCGGGGCAAAACACCGTACGACAAGAGCTCGACCTCAAGGGCTTCCTTCCTCGTAAGACGACCATCTTTTTCGCGGTAGACCTCCGCCGCAAGCAAAGATTCGCACAGGACACCCTTCTGAACGGTTTTGAGCTCAAGTCGGCCGGTGGGCGGCATCGACGCACCGTACCCTAAGAGCCACACGGTCCCCGCAGAACTCTACTCCGCCAACGAGGTCGTGCTCGCAGTCTACGCCCACGACCTCCGTTGGCGGCGGGGGGCTATAGGGGTACCAAGTGGCCACGACCTCGTGCAGCTCTCACGCGAGGTAGCTACTCCCTAGTACGATTGACTGCTAAGTCGCGTAAGGCCGAAGTAAGCCGAACAAGGAACCACGACACCAAACAAATCGTTATCATCTCGGACAAAACAACAAAAAACGTTTAGAGATAGATAAACGCTCTTTCTATGTTCAACTGGGCGGTTTTCCCCTTAAGTTTTTTACAGGTAAAGACAGGAAAAAGAAAATTACAGGAGCCCGCAAGACGCTTCGCCCTGCAGAGCGACGAGCTCGCCCGCGACCGAGTCAAGCTCGGACTCAAGGTCGAGCACCCGCCGGCGAAGCTTCCGACCTTCGCTTGCCGCTGTCGGTCGCTGGACTCCTCCGTTGCGGTCGATTGTCCTTTGGCGCCCGGGCGGCGTCGCGCAAGGCCGCCACCGTGGCCTCAAGGCCCGACCTTGCCTGCTCGCTCGGTCGAGACGCTCCTCGAGCTCGTGCACGGACTCCTCCACCTTCCGCCGGATCTCGGCCTCGAAGATGTCGGCTCGGCAACCCGGCGCCGAGCTCCGCGATCTTGGCGTCTGCTCGGCTTGGTGCTTAGCGACAACTTCGGCGGCACGGTGGCGGCATGGAAGTCCTTCATGGTGGACTCCAAAGACCTGCGCGACAAGGTATCTCAGGTCATGATCGAGTTTTTTGATAAAAACACATGAGTCGAGTACTTACCCAACAAAGCCGAGCCTCCGGCCCTTCTTTGGAACATCTCGGCGGGTCCTCCGTCTCTTCCTGTTCCCTCGGGCGGGCAAGGGATCTCCGCCTCGATCCCTTCTCCTTGATCGGAGGCGGGGGCTTGAGCCCGAGCTCCCTCATCCCCTGAGGGCGAAGGAGCTTTGCCCTGGGGGACGACCTCCGCCTCCTGGAGAGGGACGGCCTCAAGAGCAAGGATCACCTCCCGCTCTTCTTCCTCCCGGGCAGAAGTTGCGCCCGGGGGCTCCACCCCTTCGGCGTCTACGGCCATGGGAGCAACCGGGGACACCGGGTCGGCATCCGGACCTTGGGCTGCAGCAGCGTCCCCCGAGCGGGATCAACTGGGGCACCGAAGTCGGCGGCCGGAGGTCGGTCCCGATCGAGCGACCTCGGTGCCCGGCAGATCCCTTCGCCTGGAAGCTGCCGGCTCACCTACGATGGCCGGGCTCGTCTCCCAACCAGCGGGGTAGCGGCTCTTCCTCGTCGGACGAGCTCCCGCCAGATTAGGGTCCTCGACGGCCGGCGCTGGGACCCGGCGTGACGTCATGAGCCCGGGGGGAGACCTCGGCGATCTCCTGGAGGGTCGCGGTGATGATGTCGCTGGCGCCGGAAGAATCCTCGCGGGGAGTTTCAGCGGCCTGCTCATCACCATCAGACTCCACGACTATGATGTGGGGGATGCCCTCCTTCGCGGCTCGGGCATCGGCAGCCGCGATCTTCCTCCGTGTCTCCTCTTCGGGAGACACGACCTCTGGGTCCCGGAGCTCCGCGGCAGTGGGCTCCCCCACCTCGACATCGTCGCCACCAGCGGCCCGTGGGGACTGGGCCTCCGCGGCCTCAGCTCCCACTTCGGCCTCGTCGCCCACGACGGCCTCGGCAGCCCGGGCAAGCTCCCTCTCTAGCACGAGGTCAAGAATATCGTCAGCCATCGCTTCGAAATCCCATAACTCCGCACCAACCGCCACACCCACTATAGACGATGTGGGGTTAGTATGGTGCCGGAGGGGAAAGAGACAAACAAGAGGGGAGCAGGAGACTGACCTTGCTCGGCGTCCGCTAGCTGAGCTCGGGCGCGGGCCAGGAGGGCGGCCATGTCCTCGCGCGCCTTGTCGGCCCTGGCGACCGAAGGGTCGGCCTCCCCCAAGCCGACCTCGGAGACGGTCGGCGTTGGGCGCGGTTGAGGCGTGGCAGACGACCTGCGGGACCTCGGGACCAAGGGCGGGAGTCGGCTCGTCCTTCTCCTCCTCGCGGTCCCGGAGCCGAGCTCGAGCTCACCAGCGCGAGCTCCGCTGAAGGCCGCGATCAGCCCTCGATTCGACCTTCCGTCTTTGGGCCGGCCGCTGGCCTCCTTCTTCGCCCGCGCGGCAAGCTGGCGCAAACGAGCCATCAGCTCGGGATTGTCTCGGGTGTACTCATCCATCCACAATCTTAGTTCACTCACCTCCTGCCGGTCCGCATACTCCAAGTGCTGGCGGGGTGAGCGGTCGTCCGGGGCGCTGCGTGTCTTGCTGGCGGGGACGGCGTGGCCGACGGAGATCGAGCGCGGCGCTTGCGACCCGCCTGTCCCTTGGTCTTTCGACCCCGTCCCGCCAACTGGGATCCCAGCTGGGACACGGCGACTTCGAGGGCAACCTTCTCCTGTTGAAAAAGAGAAAAACTCAAATAAGGTCGGAAGGCCCCCGGCGAAACCTGTCCGGACAAAAGCTTCGAAAGAAGTCCGAATCAGAGACTTACCGCCTCGGTCCGGTTAAGGACGTTGTTCGGGATCTGGCGGCCCTCGATGATTTCCTTGCCTTTAGGGGTGCCGAACATCTCGGACACCCTCACATCCACCCAGTCCTGGGCGGAGCCGCATACCACCAAGGGAGAGGTCATGAGAAGAGGCATCCTCTCGCCGGAAAAGAAAATCGAGGGCGATGACATACCCGAGCGTGACTCGGGTGATGTCCTGCCACCTCGACCTTGAAGAAGGGATGCTCCCTCCTCCTAAGGGGTGATATCCGGTTCCTCGACGTAGTCCCGGTAACGCCCCGGCGGCCACCCCAGGCACGTGAGCTCGTTGATCGTCATGAGGATCTTCTCCTCCTCGGGCTCCACAGGCGGTCGGGCGTCTCGGCAGCGCGACCTCTGGCCGGAGTAGGAGAGCGTGCCGCCTCCGCTTTCCTCAAGTAGAACCAAGAGTCGGCCCAACCCGACACCGAGTCCTTGAGCGTGAAGCTCGGGTACTCGTATGGTCGGAGTAGGTCGCAGTGAGTAGAGGCAGCGGCACAAGGCTGCGGCGGCGAGAAAGGGTGTAGAAGTGGAAGAAGAGACTGGGAGTGGGCTCGACGCCCACGAACCCTTCGCAGAGATGGGTGAAGATGGCCATAATGAGAATGGAGTTGGGGTGGAGGTGAGCGATCTCGCACTCGCAGGAGGCGAGTACGGCCTCGACGAACTCACTTTCGGTGTCTGAGCCTGCTCATGGCGTAGAGCTCGGTGGAGACGATCTCCTCTCCTCCGGCTGTGGGCTCTCCTCGGCGCCAGGGACTCTCCATGTGCCGGCATCAACGTACCTCGCCTGCTGGAGGATCTCCAGCCTGCGCCTGTCGAGCTTGCTGACGCCGAACCTCGCCATGAGGGTGGAAAAGATGATCAAGGTCGGGGGATGAGCGCCGAAGCAGAGGAGTATGAGACGCAGCGATCGCAAAACGGCCAAGTAAGTCTAAGGGTTTTCTCTTCGAATGTTTAAAAGCTCCTCCAGGAAATGGGAAAGCAAAAGGACTTCCCGCCGTTATGGTCGAGGAAGCCCTAGAGGCACAGAGGGCAGTTGAGGCGTTCGCCATTCAGAAAACGACACGTGGGCACGCAAATCGAAACCGTCCTGCCAGAAAAGACGGTTCCCCAGGAAGGACAGTTCAGGCTTCCAGGAGAAGGAACCGTTGAGAGGGGCCCACTTCTGTTCGCTCGAAGCGCGACGAGCTGGGGGAACAAGCTCGTTCCCGGAGGAGGTTAATAGCTCGTTGGTCGCGGCAGTTGTCCGCCGCGGCAGAACCGACATGCTCGTAGAACGGTAGGCCCAAGGGGAAGGCCTTCCTTAGACCTTTTCCCACTTGAACCTCGGGGGCTAGCTGTCGGGGGGTCGGGTAATTTCCATGAATTACCTCGGATGCCACTAACGACCAAGCTCACTCCCGCCCGCCACCAGGAGGTCGTTACCCTGGATTGTCTAATCGGAACTTGGGAGGCTACGCATTCCGGCCAGTTCCGAGCTCGGGCTCGGGTGGGACCGAGAATGCCACGTATTCCAGTCGATTCCGAGCTCGAGCTCGGGTAAGATGTCCGAGCTCGGTGCCGGCCATCGGCCGACCTTACGTGGTCTCGGGGTCGGTGGGGATAACCACCCGAGCGTAACTTCCGTTGGCCCGTTACGTTTCCCGTGGGAGCGTGGCGGAAGGATAGGATCCACCAGTTGCCACGTTTGGACGAGGTCCAAACGTGCGGGTAGTGGGGTCGTGGAGTTCGATCCTTTGTAAGCTATAAAAGGGTCCCCATCGTGAGGGGGACACACACAAAGAACACGCATGCACTAATTGTAAGACAAGAGTCATACACTCAGATACGTTGCAAGAGCATACAAGAGCTGGAGTAGGGCTATTATCTCTTTCCTGAGAGGCCCGAACCAGGGTAAACTGCTGTGTCCACGCTCGTTGAAATCTGGTGAGCCGTTCCTTGAGTAATCCCTCACGCAAGAAGGGGTCACAGTTGGTCCCTCCACCAACAAGTAAGCTCGGCGGGGGCCTGTTCCCCAATCGTCGACAGTTGCCTTTCCTTTAGGTTTACTTATCAATCGGTATCATCCATTGCTCCACTTTTCTTGATTACTTGCCCTTTGCAAGTAACACGAATTACTCCACCTCGAAGTGATACCTCACAATCTTCAAATTCAAGTGATCTCACATATATTAGATTCTTCTTTATATTGGAAACATACTACACTCCTGTTAGTATGCGATATGCTCTATCCTACATCTCCAATATGACAATTCCCACCGTAGTTATTACATACTCAATACAATCAGCCAAGCGAATAATTCCATACGTCGAACATAGAGATCATTCGTCAAATATCTTTCTCGTCAAACATATATAGAGGCAACAAGCTGAATCTAATATACATCCATAAAAAGTATCTGATTGACTGACGACATGTATGACTGAATCATCTTTAGCTACCACCATTGAGCATACACCCTTCATTTGCTTCAAACTGCTATAGTCCTTTATCATATGACCTTCATTGTCACATAAATGGCAGGCACATGTGCTCTTATTTTTGCCATTTTTCTTTCTATAACTCTTGCTTATGCCTAAAACACCTAGTGCAGCCAATACTTGATCACCCGATTATGAAGATTCTGTTGGCTTTTTTTAAAGACTCCACCTCCAATAGATATGCATCTGCCTCATTTAAGTTCAGAGCGCTTTTCCCGATGAGAATATTCATCATTAATTACTCTCAAGATGGTGGTAGAGATAATAACGGTGTGACAACCTTGTCTTTCTTCTTAGTTTTTTTATCCACACTAATTAGTTATGTGATGAATTTATTGAATATATTAATTTTGTCAACGAACCGTGTACCTTTCTCCATACGCAACACGTACAGTTGTCACTTTAGCATCCACTGGTCTACTAGTGCCTTTGCCGTATACAATTCTTCTATATCATTTCATAATTTTTTTAGCAAATCCTCCTCGATCACCAAGTATTTTATCTCATCAGAGAGACATAAATGGATTGTACTAACAACATTTCGCTACATCACCTTCCAGTCTTCAGCGGTTATTTTTTTCGGTTTGTCTCCTTAAAGAACAACGATTAACTCTTACTAGATAAGGACATCTTTCACCACACATTACCACACACTGAAATTTCCTCTGACGTTAAATTTGTTCACTTTATTCCACATCGTCGATATCAATCTTAATTTTATACCACCTAACGCTTTACCGACCTTCTCACAAATCTAATTAATCTGTTCTTAGTTCTGATAGCACTTGTTACACTATGATACCCTTTCTTATGCAAAACAACTCTTAGAACAGATTAAATGTTTGTGAGATACGACACGAGAATGCATGGTCTCAAGAACAAAGAAGATAAATCTCGTAGAGATAACCAAAATAATAATGTTGAAGCAATCACGATGAGAGAGAGAGAGAGAGAGAGAGAGAGAGAGAGAGAGAGTTAGCGAGGCCAACCACAAATTCTTGAAGCACAATCCCAAAAGACTACTAGAGATTATCACTCTTTTACAAGTTCACAACTTCTCGAACGTTTATGACCCTCGGATCCTTACCATATATAATAGTCTAGTACTATAGAATAACCTAGACTTTAATCCTTTCGTGCATCTCTATACTTTAGATGAGTTGGTTTGTGGATTTTTAGTTGCTTGGGTTCTCCATAACCACACACATGGATTTATATAACCACTTAGTACCCCTCTAAAAAAAGATAGAAATCTTACCGCGAAAGAAAGTAAGAATACTAATTATGTTAGAATTCATCTAGCACACTTTTAAAAATTCTAAAAGACTATATATATTAGTCGCTATAATTAACAGAAAGATCTACCGTTCGATTAATTTGTGCAGTCTTGCGGCCTATGAATGAACGATAGTATATATGCACCAATTAATAGATGCGTGCATTTGCTATCTCCTTTCCCCGATCATCGTTCCCCAAACATCATCGGATATGGTTTAGATAAGGTAGCTCCTGCTTCGTGGATCTCCTTTATATATCAAGCAAGGATCAGATCGCTAAAGAAGATAGAAGCGCGATACTGCCGGCGTTAGAGTATTCTCGAGATAAAAAAAAAAAAATGTTTCCTCCAGCTGTGGAACTTGAGTAGTTGAGTGTATGCAGCACTACCTTGGGAACAAATCCATCGTTTTTCGTCGTGCGTAGATTTGTGCCGTATTGCGATCACGATTCATCCATGCATGACACAATTATTAAGTGATCTACAGGGCACATTGTTGAGCACGATTAATTGGTTATCTTGATTAACAGACTATATATATTAAGAGAAAGGACGTGCATGTATATTTAAAACTTTCACAGGAACAACAGTTTTTAGCTCACAGAGTCGTACGTTCAAATGTGCGTAGATCAATATGATCGAAATGACAATTTTATAAGAGCCTACAATGACGCTTCAATGGCTAGATAGCTTCAAAGAAACCACAAACATTTTTAGTGTACCTTTTGTCATTTCGAATCAACCGCTAGATCTTGCGCACATGATGCACAATTCGATCGATGGTAGTTGAGCGGAACCACTTATCTTGTACATAGATCGAACATGTGCATAAGCAAGAGGGAGAAGCCGAGAATAAAGAAGTGTGACTGCGATCACGAAAGCAATTCCTTTGAGAGTAGGCCATGGGCATTTTAAAATTTTCTGCACGCGATACGTAGAGATTATAGTACTCAGGCACTATAATGTCTAAGTTAATTAAAATGGTTCCACGTGAGTATTTATTTCCACCTCTCACATACATACCGATTAAACAAATAAATTATACCTTGTTATCTTTTTAAGCATACTCATCTAATAATGATTATAAGATAATCTAAAGTGAGTTTCACGAAAAATTTCATCAAAATCCACTTTATATAGCGTAGTTTATGCATATACTAACGATATATTAGACTTCGATTAATTTTTTTCAATCATATTGTATTGGACTATCTTTGAATTAGTATTAAATGTACCGAAAATAATAAAGAGTATAACACAATCGTTGAAGTGATATATTAGAAAATAAAAGTATGTATTGGAGTTTCGTGTACATACTCAATCATATTGTATTAGAGTATCTTTGAATTATTTTTATATATAAATGTATATATATTATATATATTCCTTTCATTCACACTTGTTTCGAACATTTTAATAGCCTTCGCCTACCATTCTACCTCCATAATCATTTCCTCATCACAAAGGTTCTAGGCAAAGTTGTTTCGCTATTAACTTCTCCTTTGTTTTAGGGAGTCTCGGAATCCCTAACTTACAGAGTTTTGATAGAGCACTAAGGCAGAGGTGGCTTTGGTTTCGGTGGAAAAACAATAATAGGAATTGGGCAGGTATTGACACTATAAGTAACAACAGCGATCTCGACCTCTTCAATGCCAGCACTCGCATAACCTTAAAGGATGGTCGACGACCAGTGTTACGACTTCGCATTGGCTACAAGGGAGAGCTCCGATGGATATAGCACCCCTCTGTTACCGGCTGGTGAAAAGAAGAAACAATTCGGTTCTCCACGAGCTCACAAATAACTTCTGGATGATTCCGTTACGGAATATACACTCAAACACCCAGCTCGCACAATTCTTCACCCTTTGGCAGAAGATCCAGCAGGTTCAGCTACAACCCACTGCCCAAGATGAAATTGTTTGGCGTTGGACAGAAGACGGGAAGTTCACTACCAGTTCGGCCTACAAGGTGCAATTCGTGGGAGCTCTTACAGACACTACCGGGCTGCTGATCTGGAAAGCTAAATCGGAAAGTAAATGCAAAATCTTCGCTTGGCTTTTGCTCCGAAACAGTGACTTGGCACGGCGAGGGTTGCCTCACGGGCAGGCTTGTCATCTTTGCAATGTTCCGGATGAAACGGCGGCACACATCATGCTCAATTGTCACTTTGCAAGGAATTTCTGGCCCTTGTTTCTTTCCTCTCAAGGTCATAACTTCCCAACCCTTTCCCCCCCAGTCAGCAACCTTCAATTCTAGACTGGTGGCTTCATCTCCGCTCCCTGCTGCCGCATCATACGAGACGCAGATTTGATGGCATAATCATATTCAGCTTTTGGAACCTCTGGAAGGAAAGGAATGCGCGCATCTTCCAGGAGACGGCGAGCAATGTTCAGCTAGTAGTTAGTAGAGCCAAGGAAAATGTGGTGGAGTTTAATTTTGCTTCTAAGAGAGTAGGCTAGGTGGAGGTGTTTTTTCCAGGTTGTTTCCTGGGAACTCTCTTTGTTGCGTATCGCTAAAAGCTGTGACAATACTTTGTCTTTTATTTCTCCCCTTAATTGAATAGGCAGACCTTCTGCCACCAGTTTCGAAAAAAAAACTTCTCCTTTGTTTTATGACGGCATGCACAAACTTTGGCCAGCCTGTGAAGCATGACAGGCAATATCTTCGGTTTCCTATTTTTTAGGAAAATAAAATAAATGCTTGTTATTTGCACGACATTGCACTAGGTTCCGGTGGACATGCATTCATGTGTTTAACCATTTGCCTTTTGTTCCATTAGGCTAAGCAAAAAAAAAAAAGCTGCTCAATTTCCATTCCTTAATGCAGCAAACATATTAAGGCTCTGTTCGAAACCCATGAATTAAGTACAGATTTCGACGTAGGTTGAGTTGATACAGCTGCTCTAACATTCCTACGAAATTCCTCCGTTTCAGACCCAAACGAGCCATAAACATTCCAAACTTTTTCTTTCTTTTTTTCTTTCCTTTCCTCCCAGATTTTCCTTGCACGAATGATTTGCCAAATACACCACGTGGCAACCATTAAAAAGATCCAACACGGTGTACCGCGCGTGACCAAGCTTTTGTGTTTTTTTACATACCAGGCAAGTTGGTACGACCGACCGAGCAGACACGCTGCACTGCAACAACCGACTGAAACATGGCCTCACGTTCCGCGTCGGCTTTGACCCGTTGAACAGGCGGTGCACGTACGTACGTTTCGGCGTAGGTGGGCTTGTTTCCATGGAGGAAACCTGTTAGGGTTAGGGTTGGTAATGCACACGCACATTATAGATTGGAACGGTGGACACTGTTAGACAACCTCGCTATCGAATAGTCCGGGGTTGCCTAATAGATCTAAACTGGAGAACAGAGAGAGGGCGAGAGACACAATATGAGGAGGAACTGCTCTGCTTTATTATTCTGTATGCTTGTGTATACAAAGGGGTAGCCCCTGCCTCCTATATATAGCGGTTCTGCTAGAGATAAGGAAGAGTCCATATAGGATACGTCAATCGGTTTCCTAACACTCCCCCTTGGACTCTTCACTGCGAGATGCATATGCCTCATTAAAACTCCATAAAAACCCAGTGGAAAAAATAATTGGAGAAAGAGTACATAGCACACGCTTGCTGTGTTGCACGGATTGCCTCATCAAAAACCTTAGGTAAGAAAACTTCAATGAAAAACTTAAGGAAAAGAGTACAATCCACCCAAACTTCAATGTTAATCTCCAAGATTCACGTTGGGTACTCAAACTTCATGTTCGAGATTTATGTAGGAGTATGTGAAAATTCTCCCCCTGAAATCTGCACTTCTCTAAGCCTCATCATCCCGATTCCTCTAATACATCTTTCAAAGGAAGATGCTGGGAGTGACTTAGTGAATAAATCTGCGAGATTGACTTAGTATGCAGTATCTTTATCTCGTTCATCTTATGCATTTCATGGGCATAAAAGAACTTGGGGTTGATATGCTTTGTAAGGTTACTCTTCACATATCCCATTTGCACTTGTGCAACACAAGCTGCATTATCTTCATAGATAATAGTGGGGGTTTGTTCCATGTTCGAGCCACATGACTTGGATGTGGTGAACCATTCTTCAAGCCATGCACATTCGAGAGGCTTCATACAATGCAATGATTTACGAGTGGTTAGTCGACGTCGAGACAAGAGTCCGCTTAGACGACTTCCAAGAAATTGCTTTGTTCCACCGCAAAGGAAAACATACCCGGTTTGTGACTTGCGATATGCGGGTCCGATAGTTCTGTGACATCGGCATAGCCAACTAAATTCAATTCATTGTTTCTTCTGTAAAACAAGCCGAGGTCTTTGCTTCCTTGAAGGTAACGGAAGATGTCCTTCACCCCTTTCCAATGCCTTTTGGTGGGTTCTGCACTGTACCGCGCTAGCAAATTCACGGCGAACGCAATGTCCGGCCTAGTGCTATTCGCAAGGTACATGAGCGCTCCAATTGCACTCAAGTATGGGAATTCCGCTCCCAGGACTTCCTCCCCCTCTTCTTTAGGCCTGTACGGGTCTAGGTCTGCTTGGAGTGACCTTCCGACCATTGGGGTCTTTGCGGGGTATGTCTTTTCAAAGCCAAATCTCTCCAACACTTTCTGCGTGTAGGATGCTTGGTGTACCAAGATTCCGCCTTGGACATGTTCAAGCTGCAAGCCTAAACAGAACTTGGTTTTACCCAAGTCTTTCATTTCAAACTCAGATTTCAAGTATGTGCATGCTTCTTCAATTTCTTCATCCGTCCCAATGATGTTCAAGTCATCTACATAGACGGAGATTATACAAAATCCATTCGTGGATCGTTGTATAAATACACATGGACAATCTTCATTTGTTCGTGTAGCCTTTCTTGCAGAGAAAGTCACTCAAACGATTGTACCACATTCTTCCCGATCGCTTGAGTCCATACAGTGATTTCTCCAATTTCACACTGTATAGGTTTCTGTTTGCTCTGTCTTGGTTCGGGATAGGGATACCTTCCGGTACTTTCATGTATATCTCCGAATCCAAGTTTCCATACAAATATGCTGTGACAACATCCATTAGCTTCATTCTCAATTTCAAGTTGACTGCCATTGAGATCAAGTACCTAAAGCAAATTCCGCCCATGACCGGAGAATAGGTTTCTTCATAATCAACCCCAGGACGTTGAGTGAAACCTTGAGCGATAAGCCTTGCCTTGTACCTTACAACTTCATTGTTTTCGTTTCTCTTGCGAACAAAAACCCATTTGTGATCTACGGGGTTTATATGGGGAGGCGTGCGGCACACAGGCCCAAACACCTCTCTTTTGTTCAGAGAGACTAACTCTGCGGTGATTGCCTTCTTCCAATCTTCCCAATCGAGCCTTTTCTTGCACTCTGCAAGAGATGCGGGCTCGGAATATTAATGATCGTGGCAATCTTCTTTGCAAAGTATGCATCGACATTGGCTGTTGCTCTATTCATTGATTCTCCTGATATTACAAAATTTATGGCCATTTCGTCATGGTGTGCTTCATGCACTTCTACTTGCTCTTCATTGCTATTTCCCATTCTAGGAGCAAGTTCCTTTAGTTTTTCTCCGCCAATGTGTGCGCACACATTATTTCCGGCGGCTTCTTCCAATGGAAGGTTCAGATCTGGAATTGCCTTTTCCACAGGCTTCTTTCGGTGCAGGTCTCAAGCGGCTCCCCTTCTTGCTTTGGGGCACTTTTGTGATTGGTGTGGTAAGTCTTCTTGCCCGATTTTCCCCAGACGTCTCCGGTACTTTGGGTTTGAGAAGCGATTTCTGTTCTTTTTCTTTGAGGCCTCTGAACAGGATGAGGGATACCTTCTGCTTTCTTTGGTATTTTCACCCTCTCTGGTGCATTTCTTGCTGGTACATGCGACTTAACCACGCTCTTCAGATCACAAAAATGATCAGACAGTTCATTTGCTAAATTCTGCAAATCGATTGTCTTCTTGACTTCATGATTTGCTTCATTAGTGCGAGGGTCATGCACGGGGATCTCAATGGAATGCCATATGATTTCCCGGCATTTTCATCCAATGGTTCATTTCCTCCCCCTAATGATGGGAAAGCGATCCTCGTCAAAAAAATGCAATTAGCGAATCGGGCTGTATGCAAATCTCCAGTCGTGGGTTCCAAATACCTGATTATGGATGCATTCTCATAACGAACGTATATCCCAGACTTGCGGAGAGGGCCCATTGCAGTTCGCTGTGGGGGTGGTATAGGTACATATACCATTCATTCAAATCTTCAGGATGACCCATTGCATTAGTTGCATAGTTGAATGGATGTTTTAGGCCGGCGGTCTATAATTGATGAGTCTTCTTTGCGTGCATGATGCGTGTCCCCAACAAGTGTTGGGCAAGTTACAACTCTGCAAGAGTGGTCGGGCTATGAGCTTAATCCTCTTTATTAGTGCTTCACTATTCCATTTTGCGTATGGATGTGCGATGCAGAGTGCTCAACGATTATTCGATTCTTTGTGCAATAATCATCAAATGCCTTGGAAGTAAATTCGTTGGCATTGTCCACTCGAATGGACTTCAGCGATGATCGAGAAAAGCATTCTTAATTCGATGATCTGCGAGATCAGCTTTGCGAATGCATGATTCCTTGTTGACGACAAACATGTATGTGACCATTTCGAGGAAGCATCAATGAGCACCATAAAGTATCGAAAGCGTACGACAAAGGCTGAATCGGGCCGCAAATATCCCCCTGAATGCGTTCCAGGAATGCAAGGATTTCATGTTGCACATTCACAACAGAGGGTTTTGTTATTAATTTACCTGTGGCACATGCATGGAACACAATATCTTCGTGATTCGGGAAATTTTTAACATTAGTGTCATGACCTTGTGAGTTGTTAACTATATTTTCATCAATCTAAGACCAGGATGACCTAAATATACAATGCCATAACGAAAATAATTCAGAGCTTCTAAATACAGTCTTCAAATAAGTATACCTTTGCGTGTGCATTGATTATCGTGTAGTACAACCCGATTCATATGAGGGATATTTTTCTAATACCATTTTTTTCATATTCAGCGTGCTTCACGATTGCACAAATGCTCTTTGTCATTTTCTTCATTGGTTTCTACGTGAAACCTATTGGCGCGGATATCATTGAAAACTTAAGAGAGTGCGTGTTGATTCAGGGTACAAAAGGGCTTCTTCAATTACCAAAGTTGTACCAATTGGCAATATAATTGTGGCTTTTCCAGAGCCTATTATATGCGTGTAAACTCTGCGATTTTCGTAATCCTTCGGCGTTCTTCGTGATCGCCTGGAAGTATTTCGACTCTCTTAAGATGGTATTAGCTTTGCCTACTATCAACAATGCATATCTCCTCTATTTGGGCGCTACACAATTTCTCAATGAAAAGAAATATAATTCTAATCATACAGTGGCAAAGTAATTCAAAAACATTACTTGCAAATATAGAATCTTTGGAATAAAGAATAAATTGCAATTCTATTCATAAGAAAAGAAAATGTATGCTCTTCGAGAGCTTACAATTCATTATTCAAAATTCATTAACCATCGTTCGTAGTCCGCAAAATTTCAAAGTAATTCAATCTTCTTTGTGCTTAGAGTAAGATGGTGGACTTGAGCTTCTCGAACAACCACGAAGTGCAGTTTATAACTCAAGTACACTCACCTCAGCCATGTATTCATTCTTCAGAGTGGCTGAAAGGTGATGTCTGAGAAAGGGCAAAGTTTGATCATTTTGCTCGGCATTAGGTTGTGCGTCCTACGAGGACCCTAAGCCACATTTGGAGCTTCTTGCTCACAAGCATGATCTTCAAATTTGATGCCCATGTGAGATAGTTCTGTCCATTCGGGGTCAGTTCTTCAAACTCACGTTTGACAATGCCATGTATTTGCATATTCACAAGATTCTTTCTTTAGATTACTTCGTGTAATCTAATAGATAGTGGTTGCAAAATTCATAAATGCATAAAACAAATTCTCATGAATTTCCAGTAAACTAAAAGAAAACAATAATTGCAAGATTCATAAATACAAGATTCATAATTACGGGATTCATAAATGCAAGATTTATATATACCTGATTCATAAATATTCATAAAGATTCATAAATACAACCGTGCATGTATGTGATCGGCCGTGCATGCGATCAGATTTATGCGCGCGATCGACTTCATGTATGCCATCGGATTCATGTGCATGATCGACCGTGCGATCTGTTTCATGTGCACGATCGGCCGTGCATGCGATCGGATTCATATGCATGATCGACTTCATGCGATCTGTTTCATGTGCGTGATCGGCCGTGCGCGCAGCGATCGGATTCATACGTCGCGATCGGCTTTGTGTGCACGATCGACTTGACGATTGGCATAAGCGCGGCTTCATGCGTCTTGCTGTCGATTCCATGCACGTCGGCCTTCTTGGCGCGACGGTGGCCGCTTCGTGCGGCATGCTTGAATTTCCAATGAATTATATTAAGGTAATTTTTCATCATTACTTGATAACAGAAAATAAATTCCAACATAAATTAAATGCGGTGTAATGCTTATTACAACTTATGTAACTCTCGTTGGTTGGGAGCGAAAACATGTAACGAATATCTCCGTCAATTCGACTCTTGGCCAGGTCAACCTGCCCCTAGGGCTCACATGAGGGAGGGAGCACTTCCCGTTTCCGGGTGCCAATTAAAGAACCAAGCCTCATGTGTGTTTTCCTAGACACCAATTGTCTCATGTCTGTTTATTCATTACCAAAATCAAATCCCAACCACTCAGGTTCTCATAAAATGTTGTATGAAATATTCTGGAATTTTCCTAGCACTTTTCATAATTTCTGCTAGTTTCCAAGCAATTTTCAGAATTGCTTGTGTAATAGAAAATAATTTACCACATATTAAACATGACCAACATCTAGAAAATAAAACCCAGGGTTTGGAGCTTCCAATAATTTTCAAAAATTTTCGGAAGTCCACATATCCAGATATCCAATTTTCTAGTTTAATAACAATTTTCTAAATTCACTTCTTGATTTCTAGATTTATTGAAAGCAGAGGGGCTTTACGGGCATCCGGGTATGTGATGGCTTCGTGCCCACGCATCGCTGTTTCGTGATAGGGCTTCGTGCCGATGTACTATAGCGATCTGTAGCTTCATGCTACGATCTGCGAAAGTTGTTGTGAACTTGTAGCTTCGTGTCACGTTGAAGAACACGGTACTTAGATGCGTAGATTAGATGCATACTCGTAGCTTCATGCCACGATTAGATGCATTCATATTATGTACTAGAGAAACGCCGCGAACTCGTAGCTTCGTGCCACGATTAGATGCATTCATACTATGTACTAGAGAAACACCGCGAACTCGTAGCTTCGTGCCACACAGATCTTGGCGTAAGAAGAATTGAACGAGCTATTAGATTCAATCTTCTGTTTCTCACCTTTCCAATCTATTCTTCGGTAGGCTATCGCGTACGATAGAGTCGCGTAGGACTTTTTCTTTCGGCAATCCGAGTGGATGCCGGCTTGATGGCGAGTTGATTGCAGATCGGATCGGGCGATCGATCGCCGGTAGTAGTCGTTCGTCGTTGTCGACGATCCTTCACTTCTTGTCTTTTTCTCACCTTTCAATCTTTCTCCGGTAGAGCTTCGTGCTGATAACGTGTTAGATAACCTCGCTATCGAATAGTCCGGAGTTGCCTAATAGATCTAAACTGGAGAACAGAGAGAGGGCTAGAGACACAATATGAGGAGGAACTGCTCTGCTTTATTATTCTGTATGCTTGTGTATATAAAGGGGTAGCCCCTGCCTCCTATATATAGCGGTTCTGCTAGAGATAAGGAAGAGTCCATATAGGATACGTCAATCGGTTTCCTAACAGACACAAGATTTACGTGGAAACTCTTCCGGGAGAAAACCACGTGAGACAGAAAATCCACTATAATGGTTCAAGGATTACATGTACAGGAGTTGACTATATACAGCCAAAGAGCCCTAGTAGTAGAAGACTAAGACTAACAATCTATTTGGATAATACCAAAAGATACGATAGTTAGAGATATTTGAGTTATCTCCAACAAAACCGACTAGGCGAGGGCTTCTTGACAAGGAGGCAAAGCCGTGAAGAAAAAAAAAGTGAAACAAGTAAAAAATATATTATCATTTATCGTAATGAGAGGACGTTATTATCTTTTAAATAAGCAATTGTCTTTTGTTTGTGCTGGTCCAATAAATGATTCATGTGTCTGCTTGCTCAGTCAGGGATGAATTTCGTTCGCCGCGAGAGAGCGGGGAGAGTTTTGTCACGGTAGCTCAAATTTTTACCTTGTTCTTGGAGTGCCCTCGGACCAGAGATAAAATGGCAGTAATTTTTGTTCCCTGTGGTTTGCTTTATTTACCATGGTAGTAGGAGCAATGGTTTCATCTAGCTCTTAATGGTATGCTTCGCCAACAAACAACTTTTACGGCCTCTTGTCTATTTTTTCAAATCTAACTCAATGTGTTGTTTGAGCCGGTGTAAAAAGCATTGGATTCATACTTCGTAGTTCGCCTGCAGTCGCTTGAAAAATACTAGCGACAAGTCATGATCTCTTGCACGTAGGGGTGGGAATTCGTTTTTTTTTTTTGTTTTAAAATAATTTGATTTTTAGAAATTGGCTACCGAATTTCTTAGACCAAAATAAAGAACTGAACCGAATTAATCGAAATATTTCGATTCTGTTAATTCGGTTAACCAAAATATGAATAAATGCTATGTACATTAGATTTTGTTCTTCTTATATCGCAACACAGAGTAGAGATAAACCCCCACACAACATTCATATATAGGTCATTACAGTACAAGCATAGTAGAACGTATGAACATACCACATATGCATAAGATGTTAGAACATGATAATTATTTGATGGTTCTAGGAAGAACATTATAAAAATGATATTGTACATGAGTTATTCGGTTATTTCAGTTTCTGGAATCAAAAAATCGAACCGAATACCGAAAACCGAATTATACTAAAATAAAAATCAAACCGTAACCCGAAATAATCAATTAACTCGATTCGATAATTCGATTTCGGTTTAAAAAGCCCACCATAGATACACGGGAAAGGCGAGCGTTTCGTTTCCGGGACCTAATATCTACCTAACACGGCGAGACCCGGTGCTGGCTCACAACTTGCGGCTTGTGCTACCTCCACCTGAGCCTGCTCCTTTTTTTTAACGTCTAGGATATCAACACGAGTAAAGTGGCTGCGTTGGCCCATTCCGACGAGGAACCCACGTAGGATCGAAATTTTGGAGGTGAGATTTTTAATCTACGGGTGCATGCTGCGACAATTGCCTGATCAGCGCGCGGGAGGTTAATTCTGTCGTATCTGCTCCAACTATGATGGCGACAAGCTGGATATATATCCATGGTAGCCAAACCAAGTTCAGCTTCAGCGACCACCACAGTGGGGTTCAGTAGCTCCCCCGGCCATCTTTGATTTTGAGTGTACGTACGTAGTGGCTCGATGATGGGCGGTGGTAGGCGCTCAGGGGACTATCGGCTGCAGGGGTGGAGGAGGATATATAGTGGGTGGTGATATAGCAGTTATATATCTTAGAGATAGAGTTATGCTTACTGCTAGAGTATGTACAATAGTGTGAAGTCAGCCATCGATATGTTCTGCTACGTAAGATTTTTGTTGGCACGGAGGGGAGAGAAGGAATATGAGAGAGAGTATAATGGTCTCTTCGTGACAAAGCAACCATGTAGATAGCATAAAACAACGTTATATGAGCTGCTGTTTGTAATAAACACTTTTTCTATGCTACAATTAAGAAATTTCAAGATCTCATATAGTTAACCTTAAAATATTATCTATTATACAAGTTGTTTTTAATTTTATCTTTAGATGATATAGATGAGTATATAGATAACTGTCGTCTCTACTATTGTACATGCTCCTAGGGAATCAACGGCTTTGGGGAAGGTAGTTGAGTGCCAGAAGAGGAGGTATAGCTCACTAGCTTGCCCATGCATGACTCGGGAGAAATGCCAAATTCATTGCTTTCAAATCAATTGTGTTTTGACAGAACCATGCATCAACATAATCATCATCATCATCGATCATCACTATATCAGTATTGGTGTGGTTAATAATAGTACGCGGCTAAAAACATCTCTCTAACTGACATACGGGTCCTAAAAGGAGCGAGAAGATCCGGATTTGGCTAATGATGCAATACAATATAAAAAGTCCAAGGATGACTTGGGCTTTTGTCCTTTTCCTTATCTTTTTCTTGTGTTGTTTGAGTCGACCAGAAACAGTTTTTCTTCAAGTGAAAGACAGATTTTTGGACAATGAGGCCGTTTACAATACGCACAACATTCAGTGTCACAACAAAGATTTGCAGGTTATACGGGTATGTCAAAGCTTTTAATTTCCAGCTGAATTCACCACCGAGTGATCATTTTTTTTCTTCAGGCTGGTTTGACCAAAATCCCATTACTTCGGCCAAAGTTTCCACAAAAATGGGGGGACCAAGAGTGTTTAACATGCATTAGTCCGATGATGCACCACATTATTCCAACAATTTTAATGCGACAAATTATCTAATTTAACCATGCATGTAAGTTCATATTTTAAATTTAATGAGAAAATATATATTTCCTAGGGACCAAGCATACTACAACTTAATTTGTAACAATGGTGAGGGCAGAGTGTTACTCGGTGGCAAGTGCGCTAGAGTACTCACCCCGCCCCCGAGAGCATGGGTGGGGTGGGGGATGCATATACGTTGTAAATCGGCTATTGTTTTTATTTAATAAAATATCAAAGATTCTGACCAATTGTTTTTTAAAAAAACTTTGCAAGGTGCTGGCGTGCTGCTGCTACTACTACAGGCTACAGCTTAGACGTCTCGCATGTACGCATGGGCAAATCGGGCATGGCATGGTAAGGCAAGCAACTGCGTCCCGCGTCCGTTCAAGTCAGAAATCCTTTGCCATGATTCAGGTAATCGCTTTTGCTTGTTTCATGGAGATTTTATCGTGCAAGAAACTGCCTGCAGCTTCCCCGGCCCCCGATGCGTTGAACAAGAGATGGGGCGAGTAACTTTGTCGTGTACAGATATTTACCACTAGCTGGATCCATCCAGTTACAGCCCGGCCGTTAACGTCGATTAAAACTAAACTAATTAAGTCAAGGATATGCGCATGCAAAGTGATAAGTTATCCCAGCTCTTCAGGCTAGCTGAAGCCACACACCGCTTTCTGAGAAGCCAATTTACCTGCTGATCTTATATATATTTTGCATGGGTATGAACGAAGGCAAGCTAGCTAGCCGGCCAATAGCTCCAAATCCAATTGCTCAGTACGTGTTACCTAATTATCCCAACAAGTGCTGCTTGTTTGGTCACTCCACAGTGCGACGTGGCCGGGCACCAACTCTCCAGATCTTTCCATGGAGTTTCGATCGTAACAGACACTGGCATTCAGGGCCAGGGGCCAGGGCCTCAAACAATCACTGTCTCATGTAGGCCCTCAGACTTTAGAGAGCTCTTGGCCGGATTGGATCCACCTGTCTGTCATTAAGCATCGACATGCCTATCGTGGAGTTTTATTTGCACCTGAACTAATGCTTCCCTCTGAGGCTACATATATAACCTCTGTATGATGATTAGGATCAACTGCTAGGATACCACTAATATGGACAAGTAATTGGAGTCACTTGCCTGAAATGAGCTAGCTGGTCATTATCTTCTACTGGGTGTCCAAATTTGACAACTGATCAGAGACGACTCTCGTAGCACAAAATCATATTTAGGATCAGGAGTGGGTGCCAACGGCGTAACTATTTTCGCCCAGAGATAGGATCTGCAGATTATAATTACTTTTATGCCAAAGTATGCAGATTATTTGTGCAGGCCACAGAACGTACGGCGCAGAGTGGGCGGCGTACGTGCCTGCTGCTTTCCACAGCATTTTGTTTCCTCAACGGGTAAAAGTCGCCGGCGTGGTGCGGCCGTGCTGTTTCTGCACTGATCGATGGCGATCGCAGCGTTCGTGCATATATGGCTAGCTGCATTCGTTTTCGTTGGTTGGTTGGTTGGTTTATGATTGACCCATGATCTGGTCGTGTTGATCGGGTGGCCATTAATTGTGCCACGTACGCCGCCGCGCCATGTACTCGTCTAGTCTTAAGCGGATTAGACTCAGCGTTAGGACGACCGGCGCCCTGGCCTGTACCCGGATGCCAAATCCCATCATGGGAGTGTATAGGTATCATCCGGATGTTTTTGTTTTAGCTAACATCTAAATTTCGGACCGTTGAATACCTCACCCGGATATCACCAGACCGTTACATCAAATCATAGGATCGGATGTAATCGATCGATACTCCCGAATCTCAACAATAATATATCCGATGGTCGTAGATTTGGATGGTTTCAGCAATGAAAACATCCGAATGATATTTATCAAATCCCATCATGGCTCTCACATGATGCTCAGTATACCACCCTTTCTGAATGAGGGAGACAATATGCATGGGTTGGATGCGATGCAAGTCAATGCCACCGGGAGCAACATGCATGATCTGCACAAGTTAATCGTCTATATATGAGACGGAAGTGCGCATGGACTAAGCCTGATGTGATATTGCCTTTCTTTTGGTTGACTTGGGCTTCGCCTCTTCTTAGTTACATTTATTTTTGGATGAAGATTTGAGCCTGAATTAGGAAATTTCCTTACGTAAATGTTTTCCGATGTCTAGTCAACGGGCATTAGTCGTGCTAATTAATTTCCTTGTTAGTGCTAGACTGTAATCAACGTATGTTTATCCGCCTATATAATGCAACAATTGCATCGTACTATTACTAACCGCTATGAGGCTTTTTACCATCGATAACTATTACTAACCGCTATGAGGCTTTTTACCATCGATATTTGAGAGGTACCAAAATTTACATTAAACTAGTACAAAAAAATTAGCACCTTCACCATTTAAACTTGTAGTACTAAGACTCTTGTACCAGCTCAATGTAAATTTCGGTACCTCACAATGGTGGTAAAAAGTCTCAGCTACTATATATATAGGAGAAGAATGTTCAAACATTTGTAGATCAGAATGTATGTGTATTATTGAGAAATTTTATAGTGCATTATACTGGTAGTATATAATATATAGTAGAAACCAATTCTAGCTATTGATTCGTTAAAGGTATCTCTACTGCCATACTATCGGATGAAGTATAAATAGGTAATAGCTAATCTGATCCATTGGAACAAAAAGAATGAATGGGTCATATTCTATTTAGGCCCTGTGTAGAAATGACTAAATAGCCATCCTTCATTAGCTCACTTATTGCTCTTGAATGGGGTGTGTGTGTGTGTTAGTCTATTCCACATCAATAAGTAACATCGGGAATAATGAATGGTAGGGGCCGGTATGCAAAGGAAAACACAGTTAAAAGTTGTCTCGAAATTGTAGAATGATATGTATTTAAGAATAAAATTTAAAAGCTAGAATGACATGTATTCATGAACAGAGGGAGTAGCATATTATTGCCCAATTTAACAATCCAAAGATCTTTTTTTTTTATGGCGGCCAAGGCCAAGATTAAATTAGTAGAGAAAAAAAGACAAATTAGTTAAAGAGTTACAGGGCGGAGAAGACTGCACCTAAGACGAGGGGAAGGAGAAAAAACAACAACAAAAAAAGAGAGGAAGAAAGACCGAAAACTTTAGATTTGCCGATGCAGAAGCTTCTTGAGCTGTGATGCTCTTGAGATTATCCAGATTGCTCCTTCATATTTAATCGATTGAAGAATCTGTTCATCGGTCGCCCATCTTTGACCACTGAACAATCCAAATATCTAGACATGCTTCAGGACACCTAACTCCCAAATCAGAGCTAACATTGGCCTAGAATAACATTCCAAAATATGAACCTCATCTCCACCACAGAAGTAGCCCACATCAGCAGCATTCTTCATCGATCACATCACAGTATCGCACAACCAAACCTTGACAAGAAAATCGTCGGACATTGCAAAATGGAAGTAACCAAGAACCACCACCCTCAGTTTCTGCCTCACCCACATGTACCCAGACTTGGAACACTACATGCACAGCTGCTTACTCGTAAGTCCTAACTCCCCTATAAATACCCAGCTCCCCTACCAAGCACACCACATTCCGCCACCGCCATCGATCGACCGCAATGGAAACCTCCTCCCACTCCCTTAAACCCTTCGGCTCCCACCCCCAAGACCCCATGGGTGGTGGCGGCAGCGACGGCCACGGTGTCGGCACGGCGCCCAAGCCGCTGATGGCGCGGTTCGCGATGCTGACGCGGTTCCACGCGGGGTACTTCCGCATCAGCATGTCGCTGAGCGGGCAGGCGTTGCTGTGGCGCACGCTGAGCGACTCGTCCATGGACCCGCGCGCGCTGCGGCCGGTGGTGCGGTCGCTGCCGTCGGCGGCGTTCGTGCTGCTCTGGTCGCTGGCGCTGCTCACGCTGGTCGCGCTGTGCGCGCTCTACGCCGCGCGGTGCCTGCTCCGGTTCCCCGCCGTGCGCGCCGAGTTCCGGCACCACGTCGCCATGAACTACCTCTTCGCGCCGTGGATCTCGTGGCTGCTGCTGCTGCAGTCCACACCGTTCCTGAGCCCGGACGCGCGGTCGTACCACCTCCTGTGGTGGGCCTTCTCCTTGCCCATCCTGGTGCTCGACGTCAAGATCTACGGCCAGTGGTTCACGCGCGGCAGGAAGTTCCTGTCCATGGTGGCCAACCCGGCCAGCCACATCACGGTGATCGCGAACCTGGTCACGGCCAGGGCGGCGGCCAAGATGGGGTGGCACGAGAGCGCCGTGGCCATGTTCGCCGTCGGCGCCGCGCACTACCTCGTGCTGTTCGTCACGCTGTACCAGAGGTTCCTCGGTTCCGACTCGCTGCCGGCCATGCTCCGCCCGGTGTTCTTTCTCTTCTTCGCCGCGCCGAGCATGGCGTCGCTCGCCTGGGACGCCATATCCCTATCCTTCGACACCTGCTGCAGGATGCTCTTCTTCCTCTCCCTATTCCTCTTCGTCTCCCTGGTACGCAATTACGACGAACCAAACGTTACGTTATTGTTTACCTTTCGACCTGCACACAGTACGAAAACATGATCATATATAGTTCACCATGGTGTTCAATCCCAGCCGTCCATTTTAGATCTAACTAAAATAAACAGAGGGAGTTTAACCATTAGCTAGCGTTGGATAAGAAACGAATGGGGAAATTTCTTGAGGAAGTTTCCAGCTATCTATCATATAGCAACCAAATTTCTTTAGGAAATTCCGTAAAGCCATTATTGTTATGTGAGTCCAGAGTCGTCAGATTTAGTTAGGCTATGTAACGCTAAAATTTGTCTCTTTTGTTGAGGACCATCCTAGCTGTGAGAATGCATTTGTCAACCGTCCGATTGTACAGATCACACCAATTAACAAATCCTTTAATTGGATGCATCGATCCAGTGGTAAAATCTCAGCTGGAAACATATGAACTTATACAGATGAGTTAAGAGTTTTAGAGAAAGACAGAAACGGGAATGCGCATTATTTCCTTGAAGTCGATCGAGCTCAGTACCTTCCATGTTCCATATCCACCTCGAGGCTTTTCTAAGCCTAGCTTTCTCCATCCATCGCTTTTGCTTTTCATCCTCGTTGGTGGGGTAATTAAAACCGTAAAAAGATATGGTCCAACTAGCTAGGATCATGTAGGGTGCCACGCAGACGGTAGACTAATCTTTTTTGAGATTGTACGTACCTCTAATGGAGTGCAGTATTCACCTTAACAAAAGAACATTATTAATTAGGGTTTTGATGCATATACACTCCCAATTAATTAAACCTAGGCAGAGTTGCATGGCCACTCACGTTACCACCCCTGCATACTGATCAGCTAGAGGATCATATATAGTGCATCTATACTCATTGTCAACTAATCAAGAACAACGCACAAACGTATTTTTATATATATAAATTTTTTTTTAGGGAACAATTTTGTATTGGCAGTACTGGCGATGACGATGCTGTTGTACATGCAATTAATATGCATGTTTAATTCACACGTAGGTTTCGCGGCCGACCCTGTTCAAGCGGGCGATGCGGCGGTTCAGCTTGGCGTGGTGGGCGTACTCGTTCCCGCTGACGGTGCTGGCGCTGGCGGCGGCGGAGTACGCGCAGGCGGTGAGGGAGGCGGCCGCGAACGTGCTCATGCTCGTGCTCGCCGTGCTCTCCGTCGTCGTCACCCTCGCGCTCATGGTCTTCACCGCCGTCCGCACCAACGACCTGCTCCCGCACGACGACCCCTACGACTGCACGCTGCTCGTACGCTAGCTAGCTACTCCGCCGGACCCAGTGCAGCACTCGGGCAAGTCATCGGATCGGCCGCGTACTCTGTACATGCACGTTTGTATATGTAGCTAGATCATTGAGCGTTCTACGCGTCCAGTACATCATTGAGATGGCCGGCCTGCAGGGTGCATGCCAGCTGATCATGGCGTTGCATATATGCGCATGTTCCAATGGGGACGTACGGATGCAACGATTTTTTTTGCTGTGACTTGGGGGGACACTTTGGATGATGCCGATTGGGAGCCCAAGGTAGAGAGAATTTTACATACATTATACTGTTAGTATATAATATATAATAGAAATTGTATCTAACCGCGCGTCTACTACTCTATTGTCAGATGAAGTATAACTAAACTAGTTAATTCAATCCATTAGATAAAAAAGAATGAACGGTTGATGTTCAATTTAGTGTGCTAAAAAAGAACTCAAAATAAAAAGGTTGACATGCCCTCCGCACAAATGCAAATGTCTCGTCCTGCCGCAGGTGCTTAATTCTCCTAAGCACTCGGTAAAGAACGGTAGCCGGCCCGAAGAGACATCGGGGCGGATCGGTCGGTCTTTCTCATGTACAGTCCTTATCAGAAACATTTAGCAGCGCGTGTACCTAAAAATTTGAAAACCGCTATAAGATTATTTTGTAATAGGCTAAATTTATTTGTTAAATTGGTTCCGGTTTTTATGGTTTGGGATTTTTAAAACCTTAGAGCTATTTATATTGCACTTTTAGCAAATTTCAAAATATACGTGTTAGATTTATGATGCTACAAAATCATTATAGAAAACTAAAAAATTGGATGTGTACTGTAGCATGCACTCCCATCAAAAATTTTCTACCTCCGCCGCCGGGGAGAAATGCTACCACTCTTCCATGCATATGTCTGTATACCGCGGCTAACATGTCGAGCTACGAGCCCCGTGCTGCCACTACGAACAGGGCGGTATCAAATTGGGTTAGGTAACTTAGGTCTGTGTCTGATGCAAGACACATATGGGGTCCTCAGATGTATGGTTGTGGCTGGCAGGATAGCACCAGCGGTACGTGTCCTGCGTGCATTTTTTGCGTGGTTGTGATGATCACATTTGACTGCAGCTGCGTGCGGTCGTACCAAAAGTACCGGCTCGTACGTACGTCCTAGCAAATTAAGCTGCTTCTTCTCTGGGTTTCGTTTCTGATGACGAGCTGGTTGTACGTTTTTCAACAACAACAGCAAAAAAAAAAAAAAAAAAAAAAAAAAAAAAAAGCGCTGGTCGATCGTATCAAATTAAAACGATTCTGCATCCGTGAACGTTCTTCGAGTTCTCACCAAGTTGTTTCGCGATGGATCCAAGGGAAACATTTTTTAAGTTCTCACTGAATTCTTTCGCAGTGGATCCAAGGGAAACATTCTTTCAAACTCTCACTAAATTCGTTCGCAACGGAAGGGAAAGCATCTTCCGCTTGCCTCTTGTACGAGGTTTAATGCATTCGAGTGGTTGTGATTTGCGAAGGTAGCCATCGATCGAGTTGCTAATCTCTTCTCGGATTGGAGGCTTAGTTAGGTCAAAGAAGGTTTAACCTAGCTCGTGCATGGGGTCCTCCAGACTAGTGGCACGAGCACTAGTTCACTGCAGGTAGTGGAGTACACTACGATTTATCCTACCAATCCTGAAGACTCGAGTGACGCAGTCTGCGGTAGTATTTGCACGGGTGGTGCTTTGCGGTGAGCACTATGTGCTGCAGTGTTGTAGACGACAATATATTTTTCACCATTACTTTTTCATGAGGAGATTACACTTACGGCCCTTAAATTTATATCGTCCTTAGCTTACATGTGTTAACTTTTTAGTCTTGCAAACAAACGCGACCTAATCGAATGCACGCAAATATCTCGAATAGTGGAACAAAACGATGTAAGGTTGTACCTAAAAAAAATCAAAAAGGGAGCTGGGATGGCTTTTAGGCTTACATGTTTCATTGGGCTCTCGTGAAACCAAGTATGGGCTCACGTCGGTCCACTTCAGATCTGAGACTGGCCCTAGCCCAGCTTGACCGAATCGCCCCAGATGCGCCCTCCGTTTAAATTTACGGGATATATTTTCTCGTAACATATATATCAAGAAGATACTAAAAACACTAAATCATCACTAATTATTATCTCTAAACACTATAATTAATGTATGCATAGTAAATAATATATAGTAAAGTTGAATGTTTATTAGAGGTATAAAGATCACATCACACTAATTTTGTATTAGAATATGAAACACATCCTATATTTGTGAACAAGATGTTCAAAAAAAAAGCTTCATAAACTTAGATAGAAAGAGTACATATTAACGGTGTTTCATTTCTAGCCAGTGCTATTTTCATTTCATTGTTTTTCTTTTGCGAGGAACAATTTTGATTTCCTTGATAGCGGTGGCATCGACTACTCCTTTGTCCTTATTATACTCTGACGAAAATCATTTTACATGTTTTTTTAATCTTTCTTCTTAATTAGGGTGACACTCACTTTGCCGTAGCTTTGATTTTTCTTCCACAAGTTTTTTTTAGAGTATCAGGCCAGACACCTGCAATTTAAACAAGAAACAATTGCACAATTGCATATCAGTTCTCAACTTCTCTTCAACAGCTAGCTAGCCCATATATATAATTTCCTTTTTACAAGGGCGCACATACATACAGGAACACTTAGAGTTAAGTTAAAAAGAACTTGTATTTGTGTGTCTGATTGTGCTTAAGACGTGTGTTGCCTGCTCTACCTCTACCTCCAGTTTGATCACGTGATTCCAAACAAAGTTGGATAAACGTTGCTGCTACAGTCGGCAGCATCATCCAATCGTCCACACGGCTCAGGGAAAAAAAGAAGAAGAAGAAAAGAAGCCAACACGCCATTTTCTTGGAGGCAGACTAAGACAGCCTCATCTGCTTCACTTTTCAACAATTTTAGTTCATAAACCACATCACAATGACGAAATGAAGTGCCAACTATAGATAGGACGAGTTCCTGACTTCCTTCACACTGACAGGCTTAGCCCTACCTCGCCGACACTGCCAAACTAGAAGACGCTTTCCCATGATCACACTGCCCTGTGAACGTGCAAGTTTCAGAAGCAACCGCCGAAATTAGTACATGCCATGCTTCAAGAAAGTTTGACTTGGGACACTACATATGTAGCTTCAAAAAAGAGAGAACATAGTTTCTAGATCTAGTGACAGATAAATGTTTAAAATTTTAAGTTTAAACTCAACTCGTCCCTCCAATATGTTCGCTCGAATACAAGGGATGTAGGGTAAAAAGAAGTAGGGGATGATTAATATAAAGTGACAATATATTTTTTTTCTGACTGAATAATGATAAGGGACGTTACTGAGTTAGCAGTAATCTGCACCAGATACAATTACTACATCACTTTTCTCTGTACTGGTGATAAAAAAAACAAAGGGAAATTAAGGAAGGACAGTACGAAAGAATGGGATAAACAGTGGCGGAATTAACTAGGGTTCACATGATCCAACCAGCTCCATTGATTGGGGCAGCGTACCTTTTTTCCAGCTCCCCTGCCCAACTGCTTACTCATCGAGACACCTGTGCTCCTTCCTACAGTGGTCACATGAGTACAATCGCCAACATGTTCACATCTCCATGCTCCCCACTTGCTGATTCCAAAGCATCTTGTGCCCATGCAGAAGAAAGCCTCCTTTCTGTTGCTCCTGAGCTGAGCTCCTCAAACTGCTGCAGTGCTCTGGTTGTTCTGCTGCCTCCTTCTTCTGGTCTGGGTAAGCTTCCTTCCTCCTTTTCTTAGCTTGGCTCAGAAGTGCGCAGAGTTCTTCCGTGCTCTGATGCCGATGATCTTACATGTATTTATGAGCATCAGTGCGGCTGTTTATTGTGCAGGATTGGAAGATGAATACCACCTTGGTTGCACTCTACATTGCTATCTGCTCCGCCCTGTTCATCGTATCCAAGATGCTCATCTCGTTCCTGCTTTACAAGAAGTGGGCTCGCAAGAAAAGAATCATCGCGAACAGCCTGACAGGTAACATCCCTCTCTCTCTCTCTCTCTCTCTCTCCATCAATCCGTAGTTTCAGACAAAAAAGTTTTCACAGTGGAGTTCATGGATACTTAGGCTACTTCTGTATGTGGGTATATATCTTCACTCCAGGTGGCAAGATGGTGATCTTCCGGTCCGCCGCGATGCAGTCGCTGAGCCCCAAATCGTTCTTGAGCATGATCATGGGGCTGTCGAACAAAGACGTCATCGGCTCCGGAGGATATGGAACCGTGTACAGGCTTAGGATAGACGAGAAGTCGGCGTTTGCAGTCAAGAAACTGAACAGAGGAAGTGCAGAGATGGACCGTGGGTTCGAGAGGGAGCTGGAGACCATGGGCGACATAAAGCACAGGAACATCGTCCCCCTCTGCGGCTACTACGCAGCACCTCACTTCAACCTTCTGATCTACGAGTTGATGCCCAATGGAAGCTTGGACACGATCCTCCATGGTAGCTAGCTTCTATGCTCATGTAGTCCAAGCAACGATTGCTTTCATATACTACCAGTGTGTGTCAGGTTTGACATTAGCGGCATGCTGATCGCAGGGAAAGAAGAGAAGAGGCAGGCTCTGGACTGGCCGGTGAGGTACAGGATCGCGCTGGGCGTGGCGCGAGGGCTTTCCTACCTTCACCATGACTGCATACCGCATGTGATCCACCGAGACATCAAGTCGAGCAACATACTTCTCGATCAGAACATGGAGGCGAGGGTGTCGGACTTCGGCCTCGCGACGCTCATGAAGCCCAACGAGAGCCATGTCACCACGGTCGTCGCCGGCACGTTCGGCTACCTCGCGCCAGGTCTGAAAATTAACCCTGAACGCGCTCCGGTTCTCCCCTCTGCCCAATCGGCGAGTCTTCATGTTGCCCGTGTGCCTCACTCTGACAGAGTATTTTGAGACCGGGAGGGCGACGACGAAGGGCGACGTCTACAGCTACGGCGTGGTCTTGCTTGAGCTTCTGACCGGGAAGAGGCCGACAGACGAATCGTTTCTTGAAAACGGCACAAGGCTGGTCACCTGGGTAAGCCTCCATCCAGCTCATGACTTCTCTCTCTTTTTTTTCCCTGAAACAAGGGCATCCAGCTCATGACTCTTGATGTACTGTACTCCATCCACTATCTACTGTGCTCATGTGCCTACACCAGTATTTGTTGGATACAACAGCTTAACTCAGCCAAACACCAAATAGAACGCAAGTCTTATTGGCTATATATGATGCGCTGAATAGAGGTCTTGACTTTAATCACCCCAATGATCAATTGAACGCAATGCGCAATGTTAGCATGCACTCTGTACCCATCACCATGAGGTGCCAAGTCAAGATCAACGAGTACTAGTACAGTGCTACCTAGCATGTGCTGATCTATAGACGTGTCGTTTCTTTCTGTGAAAAATAAGAAGTTCCAACCCATCAATGAATTGGATGCAGAACGACGAGACGTATGGTTGTCGACGAATTAGGCATCCCCTGACGTTCAGGGGGGAAAAAATTCAGGCATCCCCGGCCGTGCTAACGTCGATCGATTGGTGCGTGTTTTCAGGTTAAGGAAACGATGGAGGAGAAGAGGGAGGAGCACGCCATCGACAGCGCGTTGCCGTCTTTTCCGGCCGAGGAAGTCAAGTTCGTGTTCGCCGTGGCAGAGAAGTGCCTGGAATCTGATCCCTGCAACAGGCCAACGATGGCAGAAGTTGTTAAGATGCTTGAGCAAGCGAAGATGGCATAGTAGGCTAACGCGTATAGTGCATAGCTAGGTCCTTAATTAATTACAGAATTTTTTCCACTCGAGGTGTTGTTTCTGCGTAATCCGTTATGGATTCTGTACAGAGTTCAGAAGGTGTTTTTGGCGAGCTGCCAAAGATGTACTACAAGAAGCAAGATCTATTGCTTGCCATGCTAGTTACCAGATGTAGGGGAATGTTGTTAGCAGATGTAGGGGAATGTTCTTATGATGATTATAATCACGAACAGATATAGCATGCATTTGCAAAGGCAGCAGCATGATCCGTGATTTGTTTTGAATTGCAGGGCTTGCGTCGAGTACTCCTACCAATACTTGTTTCCAACACTAGCTGAAGCTGGCTTTTTTTTTAAAAAAAATAGAAGATGAAAGATTGGCAGGAGCTCTGCCTTTTATTCAAGCGAGAGAGAAAGAGAGAAGAACAAAAGTATCTTGACAACATGACGCCTCATGTTAACGGCAAATAATCGAATGGACCTAAACATCCAAAGTATGCCACATGGCAGAGTATCACAACAACGACGTCAGCACACCCCGAGACAAGCTACAGCCAGTGGCGAAACTAGAAAAATTTTAATAGAGGTGCACACTTCACACGTACAACTCTATAGTATTGTATAATAATTTCGTACCATAATAGACCAAATATATATATATATATACTTGAAGAGAGTTACTAAAAGTATATTACAAATAGTTTTAAGGTCTTAAAAATCCAAAACCACAAAAATCGAAACCAATTCAATAAAAAAAATTAAACCGTTAAAGAGATTTTTTGCGTTTTCTCAAAATTTTAGTGGTGCCGAGGCATTCCCAACACCCCACCTAAATCCACCTATGGCTGCAGTAGTCTGCCAGGCGTGAAACAGAGCTCTGCAAGCTACAAGAGCGCCCAATGGATGGCGATCCAGGTAGCAAGATCCAGCTAAATGTTTCCAAATAGGTCTGGATGGAGCAGACCCAGCAGTACCAGGGAAAACTCTTCTCGGCCCAGCCGCAGGCCCGCAATCCATGAGAAGCCCAATCCAAATGCCGGAGCTCTTGAAGCACTGCTCAAACGTTAATCTTGTGGTTTGCCAGAACTGAACTGAAGCATCACGATCAGCCATTTCAACTCGTAGGCAGCAGTCTGTGCGCACTCAAAGCGGCTCGTCGACCTCGGATCACCTCGTCCTGCTGTGTCTCCGCCGAAGCTGTCTTTAGCTCAACACTGACCTGAAGAACGAAGACAAGTGGATTGATGGTTGCTGCAGAAAGATGGACGCGTGCAGGCCCCTGGAGGATTAACTCAACGCTTACCTGATGGGATTAACTCAATTGCCTTCTCGGCTCAACCATTAGAGGCTGCAGCTTTCCAGATAAATGCGATCATGGTCAACATTAGAGGCCGCAGGTTTGACGGGCTATGCATAATCCTGAAGCCGAAGTCATGAGATATCGGCCTCGACCGTGCGTACTCTAGGAGAAGAAAACAGTAACGTTTACCTGGAAGCTGCGTACATCTAAAACGACTGGGCTATAGTTCCTCATTGTCGTTGGATGGTTTTGTTCAGCTTCACCTATCGAAAGCAAGGCTCACTCTTCCAAAGAATCGAATAAAAAAGAATCAAAAGATGAGACGAGAGATGACGAGACTGATTTTTCAAGGCAGAGATTAACCAACAGGTATTGACTTCTTCGATCTTTTTTCTGGGGTTCTATGCCAGGATGAGCTGAGCTTTAGGTTTCAGTGTTTAGACTTCCTGCGTTCTTCTATTAGATCTCCGATTTCTGTACTCCATTTTATTGCTAGTAAGCGTTTTATTCATCTATTGATCGTGTATTCTTGCACACGGTTCAGATTTCAAGTCTGGTCTGATTGTACATTCGAGCGATACCATCGCACAGCTCGACTACAGATGCTGACGTAGTCGAGATATTTTTAATCTCTTTTTCCTTTTCAACGGTTCATGCATCCATTAGCACGCCACCAGATGATCCAATGGTCAACTTGATGGAGAAATAGATATAGATATAGTCAAATTTTTAAAATTTTGATTATCAATATTTTTTAAATATTTGTCTCAAAAAGTGCTTTCATAGCATTACAATTTATTGAATTATATAAATATATTATAACAAAAATTACCGATCGAAGCTGTGTTTTAGACTACTAATACTCTAATAGATAGCTCAACTACAGTGATTGAGCGTATCCGTGTATGTAATGAAATTAACTACAGTCTGACTTAGGCCATCTCAGCAATCAGCATCACTCCAATATCAAATGTAGTAGTAACAGGATAGATGGAATAACCTACCCATTAATTTCTGAGATAATGCCTCAGCGAAACTTTTGACCCGTCATTGTGCTATAGGCCAAACTAGAGTCCATGCCCACTATGGTCTTTTGCTTTCGTTGGTCCATTGGAGCATGTACTCCCTTTTTTTTCCGAATTAAATCATTATTATTGCTTCAGCTCTTATACAGGACTGCGAAGCCTTTACTGTACTAACCCTTCGATTTTTTTTCTTATAAAACTAGCCCCATATATTCAATTTGCAAAAAAAAAATAGTCACCTAATCCACACCTACCAAGCTCGGGGAGCACGGAAGCTCGCTTCCACGATCGGGTTGCGTGGAAGTTTGCTTCCACGTTCCCCTAACACAGAAAGCAAAGCACTCGTGGTCATCACAAGTGCGCCCGCGCCAACCCGGCCTAGCACGAATCCTCGTGCACGCGCCCACGCCAGCTCGACCCCGCGCGAATCCCCGCTCCCAAGCGAGGCTACGCGCCCGCACCTGACCGCCCTAGTGCCCATGATTTCCCGTGTGTCGCACCGCCCCGCATGCGTGTCGCTTGCATGCCGTGCAAGCTGTGCGCGAGACCTGACCTTTCGCGCTTGGGGACCGCGACAAGCTTGCTTCTGCGCTACCCGGTTGTGGAAGCTTGCTTCTGCGCTCCTTGGGCGCGGTAGGTATGGGTTAGAGGACTATTTTTGCAAATTTGAGCGCATGGGAGCTAGTTTTTTTTTTAAAAAAAAGGAGGGCTAGTACAACGAAGGCTTCCAAGCCTGCCTGATTTGGTTTGAACAGGTTGATTCATGACCTCTTCAGTCCTGATTGCTCAGTCCAAGATCTTTCCGCCACATGCTCACCTTTTCGAGAGAAAAATAGCTGTGATAGTCAGTGTTCTAAATAGCCAACTGTAGCTACACTATAGCTTGTCTAACTCAAACACGAAGTTACGGGACAATGTTCCGCTATATTAGCTACAAGAGCTATAATTAGCAATAGCTCTGTTATTTGATGTAGCTTGTAACCAGCAATAGTTTCGGTATCCTACATAGCTACCCATGGGACAAAACATTACGCGTATTTTGAGATCCAATATTACTAAAAGGCCCAAATGCATCTCTTATAAACGTGAAATATGTGAAGAACTAGAAAAATACCTCATGTTACCCTTTTTCACTAATCCAACATTTTATATTTCATAGTGATTAAAGTACCTATTGTTAAGAACATTCTGATATAGTTATCATTTATGGTTTTTTAGACATGTACTAGTATGTATGTTAATTTTAGGGTTGACTCATATTTTATTATAAAAATATTTGTCTCTTCGAAAGTACCATATTTTTATGATTTGTTTGGAGGGTAATTATATTATATAAATATTTTTTTAAAAAAAATCCTTTAATACTGAAAATAGGACAAAGGATAGCTTTGTGATAGCTAGCGATAGTTGTTGTAGCCTTTTTGAGGATCTTGTCGCGAAAATTGTGATTTAAAACCTTGGTTGAAAGCAGTGGTGTAGCCAACAGAGGGGATCTGTTGGACTAGAGCCCACCAGCAGTCATATCCTAAGTATCCTCTTTAGCACTAATGTTTAGTTTTTAGCATAGCAGCAGTGACTGTACATGCACTCGGGCGCGACTGGAGGAAGAAGAAACTTTGTTAGGTGGTGAGCTGCTTCCTAGACCATGTGGCTTGGTAGACCGCTGTTTATTGTAGGCCTAATTTGGCAATCGGTAATTTCACTTACTGCCTGCAAAACTAGATGCAAACCCTAAGCGCACGTAGAGACCATAGAGAGAGAGAGAGAGAGAGAGAGAGAGAGGCCTAATTTGGAAAGACATGGCAGCCCACCGAATCGAAGGCGCTTGACGCATGTCACGGGAAGTCGACGATTACGAGAGCACGGTGAGAGCATCGAGTGGATGTTGGGGAGCCGATGAGTGTGTGGTGAATGGTGATGGGCAACCCACTGCGGCAACGTCAAGTGAGCAAGGAAGGAGGCACAACTTGTGTTAGAGATGCTTAACTGACTTAGTGGGCTGACCATAACAATAATTAGGCAATGTGAACATCTCTTTTGATATATGACTTTTTTTGTCAATTGTTACTGTGTCAATGAGTTGAATGGAGACAATAACCGATTTATTTGATTGACTGGTGTTAACTTGTTCATAGATTTTTAAAAGTTTGACAAGTGAACGTTGCTCAAGTATTTCTCAAATAATGAAGTACTAATAGTAACTACAACTAAGAAAAACACAAGATAAACTGTTTAATATGTTTATCTCAATTTAGCATAATTCTTTGAGCATATCCTCTATTTTATCCTTAATGCACCATTAGTTGAAAGGCAGTGGTTTTGCATCGCAATAGTGGACCATGTCCTAGAAACCCCTCCTAAAAGTGAACGGCAAGTTGGCTCTATGGACAGCATCGAAAACGAAAGAAAGGAGAAAAAACATTCTAGGTCAGCTTATGCTCTCAGATTTGTCACTGCTCACCGTTGCAACGTAGTTTCGCGATATGTGACCAGGGTAAGGTTTCAAAAGTAGGATGTGACTGGTTACTTGCACCAAATTGGCTAGTAGTTTTCAGGGAATGAAATCTGGGTGAAATTTCGGATCTCGAATTTCTCCGAATTTCATAATCCCGACGAAATTAAGAAATCCCTATAAAAATTCAAAGTGCTACAATACCTAAAATCTCGGCGAGATATCGGTATATTTGACCGAAATCTCAGTAAATTTGACCGAGATTTGAACAAAAATTGACCGGATTTGAGCAAATTTGATCAGATTTTGGTCGGATTGGATTCTTCACGTCATTTTACATATGGGACAGTCGGTAGATCATAATTCCGATGGAACTAAAAAAACCCTAAAACATTCAAAGGGCGACAGCATCTAAAATTTCACCGAGATCTCGGCATTTTGGACCGAAATTTCGGTATTTTCAACAAAATCTCAAAAATTTCTGTTCAAAAATTACCGGATTCAAACTTTTCTTTTGTATTTCATTTGAATTTCATCTGAAAAAATGAGATTTCGTCGAAATTTCAGATTTCGAAGAGTGCAGAGATGAAACTTGTCGGGGGGTCGGGTAATTTCCATAAATTACCTCGGATGCCACCAACGACCAAGCTCGCTCCCGCCCGAGCTACCAGGAGGTCGTTACCCTGGATTGTCTAATCAGAATTCGGAGGGCTACGCATTCCGGCTGGTTCCGAGCTCGGGCTCGGGTGGGACCAAGAATGCAACGTATTCCAGTCGATTCCGAGCTCGGTGTCGGCCATCGGCCGACCTTACGTGGTCTCGGGGTCGGTGGGAATAACCACCCGAGCGTAACTTCCGTTGGCCCTGCTACGCTTCCGTGGGAGCGTGGCGGAAAGATAGGATCCACCAGTTGCCACGTTTGGACGAGGTCCAAACGTGCGGGTAGTGGGGTCGTGGAGTTCGATCTTTTGTAAGCTATAAAAGCGTCCCCATCATGAGGGGGACAGGACAGCAACATACCACGCACAGACTGTAAGACTCAGACACATTGCAAGAGTAAACGAGAGCTGGAGTAGGGCTATTATCTCTTTCCTGAGAGGCCCGAACCAGGGTAAACTGCTGTGTCCACGCTCGTTGAAATCTGGTGAGTCGTTCCTCGAGTAATCCCTCACGTAAGAAGGGGTCACAGTTGGTCCCTCCACCAACAAGTAAGCTCGGCGGGGGCCTGTTCCCCAATCGTCGACAGCTGGCGCCGTCCGTGGGGACCGACTTTCCCTTTCGTGAGGAATCCCGAGGAATGTCGAATCCTGAGAACCACCAGGGGCTCTACGCCCGAGATCGAGGAAGAGGACAAGCGATTCTTCGACAATGGGGCGGCGGCGTCGCCGTATTAAGAATCAAGACGGTTCCAGGAGCTTTTCCCTGAAGCGGCTCTGCCGAGCGATTCTTTCGCTCGGCTCGACGCCCTCTCGGGACGGCGAGTACGACGGGCTCTACGATGGTGCGGACATCCCGACCTCTACGAAGCTCGACCAGGGGACCGCTTCACGGGAGAAACCGTGATGTCCCCTCGCGATCCGTCAATCCCGTAACATCTTCGTTGCGGAAGAGGATGGAAATGCCGAGCAAATCCCGGTGAGCGCGTCTTCACCGCCACGGCGGCCAAAGAGCACTGCAGGCATCCCTGAATCGGGCCGACCGACTTGGCGGCAAGACCGAGGTGGCCTGACCGATAAGACCAGGGCGGGTTCGCGAGAATTTCCGCAGCGTCACGGGACTCGGAGCCGTCTGACGGCGATTTAACGAGCTCGTCACCCGCGTTCCCCGGCGAGGAACGCCTTCAAGCCCAGCCCGCGGTGGTGCGCAACCTCGAGAGTTTCTGGCGGAGTCGACCTAGAAGCCATGGGCGCGGCCGTGGCCGACGACCTCGAGGAAATCGCCACAGACATAAGGGCGGCGGAGGCCTCCCGGGAAAGGGGCGCCCAGAGCAATTCCTGGGAACGCCGCCGCCGGGCGTCCGAGCGCCACCACCCCGATGACTCACGCAGCCGCACCCAGAGGATCGGCGCTTGGCCTTGGCCGGCTCGGGAGGGCACCCGGAGCAATTCCCGGGGGCTCCCTCGGGACCAGCGGAATGCGAGCCACGGGCAGAACCGGGCCGAACATTCCTCATCGGGCCACTCCCCATCCTACAGGCGTAGGGAGACTCTCTCTCGCCTGGGCCCACTAACCTCGGGCTCGGCTGGTGGGGATCGCCCCGACCGCCGCTTCGTGGTGAATCGCCAAACGATCCGTGTTCGGGTGCAGGGCGTTCGCGACGTCGCTGCGACGAGTGACCTGGCCGACAAGGTTTAAGCCGGGCCACATCGAGAGATTCGACGGGACTCAGAACCCCGACGAGTTTCTCTCGATCTACACCACGGCCATTTTAGCTGCCGGGGGTGATGAAAGGGTGATGGCCAACTTTACGCCTGATCCTGGGCCGGGCGGCTCGGGCGTGGCTATTCAACCGAAGGAGAACTCGATCCGGTCCTGGGCCCGGTGAGCAAAGACTCTCGAGCCAACTTCCGTAGTCGCTACGTCCGCCGGGGAAGGAGCGCGACCTTGAGCGTCGTCGTCTGAGGCGGAGGGCAAGACCTGCGCCCGATTCGTCCAGCGCTTCATGCAAGTGCGCAATTCCATCCCGAGCATCTCGGATGAGGCGGTCGTCCTGGCTTTCAAGTTCGGGGTCCGAGACGTACGCTTTACTCAGGACCTCGAAATCCACGGGACATCACGACCAACGAGCATTCCGCATGGTCGACCGTTACGCCAACGCGACGAGGCCGTCCAATGGAAGAAGGCGCTGAGCGAGGAAAGCTGCCCCTCGGCCGGGCTCGAAGGGCATCAAGCGAAAGAACGTAAGCTCGATCGAGAAAAAATCAAAAGAAGAAAAATCCTCCGTCTCGGCATGGTGGCGACCATCGAAGAGCGGCCGACCTCGCGATCGTATAGGGAGGGAGCCCGAAGGAAAGGGTCGACCAGGTTCGGAGCAACGAGCGTAACCGGACGACCAAGAGCGCGGCAACCAACGCGGGCGGGCTAGTGCCTATTTACGCCGCTCCACCAGGCGCATGGGCACGACCGAATTGCGTAACGTGGGCCTCCGTGCGGAGCAGTTCTACAATGGTAAGGGTCCCATGCCCACGCTCCCGAGATGGAAGGAGACGCGTCAAGGGCAAGAAGCCCGCCGAGGAGCAAGACACCGAGCATGGAGTACCAAGAGTGAGAAACCACATCGCCGTGATATTCGGGGCTCGCCGCCTATGGGTCGCGTCGGGAGTTAAAGGAGGCCGCGCGAGGTACTCCGTGTCACTCGAGGAAGCCTCTGTTCGGCGACTCAAGTGGTCCGAGCTGCCGATCACCTTCTCCAAGGACGATCGCCCTCTGGGGATGACGAAACCCCAAAGGCTTCCGATGGTCGTTAGCCCAACGACCGCAACACCGCATGATGGGTCGGGTCCTTGTGGATTGCGGGAGCTCCCTGGACCTGATATACGCCAGGGTCTTGGGCGAGATGCGATCCTCGCTCCAAGATCAAAAGCCTGGTGGTCCCGTTCTCACGGGATAGTACCGAACGTCGGTCAGGCCACTCGGCCAGATCGTCCTGCCAGTAACGTTCGGCCATCCGAGCAACTTCCGAACGGAGCTAATCACGTTCGAAGTGGTCGATTTCGAATCGGCTTACAACGCCATCCTGGGCCGACCAGCGCTCGCCAAATTCATGGCCGCCACTCATCACGGGTACCAATGCTTGAAGGTCCCCGGCGGCGTGATCACGATCAAGGAAGCCCGAAAGCGGCTCTGAATCGCGACGAGAGGGCGTTGGACATGGTCGGTCAACTGCCCCAACGCGGGCCCGAGCAAGAGCCGAGGAGTTCCCGGCCCAAGGCTAGCCTCCAAGCTGGGGGAGAAACCAAGGCCATCCCGTTGTGCGACGCAAAGCCAGACAAGGTCGTACACGTGGGGGCTTCCCTAGATCCTAAATAGGAACTCGAGCTCGTGACCTTCCTCCGGAGAAGCGCGGACACGTTCGCCTGGGAACCGTCCGACATGCCCGGAGTCCCAAGGGAGGTCGTCGAGCACAAAGCTAGCGATTCGGCGACAAAAGCCTCAGGCGGCGAAGCTCAGCGCTTCTCCGGAGAAGCAAGCCATCATCGAGAGGAACTGGACAAGCTCCTCAAAGCCGGTTTCATTCGGAGGTCGACCATTCCGATTGGTTGGCCAACTTGATCATCGTGATGAAGAAAGGAGGCAAGTGGCGCATGTGTGTCGATCACACGGGGCTGAATGCCGCATGCCCGAAGGACAATTTCCCGCTACCTCGGATAGACCAGTTGGTCGACGCGACGGCCGGCTCCGAGGCGATGAGCTTTCTGGACGCCTACTCAGGCTATCACCAGATCGGCATATCGCCCGACGACGAGGAGAAAACTTCCTTCATCACGCCGTTTGGCACATTACGCTACGACCATGTCCTTCGGTCTAAGGAACGTGAGCGACCTTCCAGCGCCTTATGCAGAAAACCTTCTCGGACCAAATAGGTCGAAACCTGGAAGTGTATGTAGACGACATAGTCGTCAAGAGCAAAATGGCCTCCGACCATGTATCCGATCTAGAGGAGACTTTTCATAACCTCAACAAGCATCGAATAAAGTTAAACCCGGAAAAATGTGTGTTCGGGGTCAAAGCTGGCAAGGTGCTCGGATACATGATCGGCCCACAAGGAATCGGGGCCAACCCAGAGAAGATAGAAGCCATCGAGAACATGCGACCACCGACTTGCACTCGGGAGGTCCAGTCCCTGACTGGGAGGATGGCGGCCTTAAGTCGTTTCATCTCGCGGCTCGGGGAACGCGGCCTACCTTTCTTCAAGGCGCTCCGGAAGCACGACGGTTTCACTTGGACAGATGAAGCAGACCGCTCTTTCAAAGAGCTTAAACTGTATTTGTCAAGACCCCCGGTCTTGACCACGCCCAGAGTAGGAGAGGTCCTCTTGCTTTACCTGGCCGCCACACCCCATGCGGTAAGCGCCGTCATCACAAGAGAAACGGGGCGAAGTACGGCGCCCGATCTACTACATCGAGGTCTTGCACGGACCAAAGGAGGCGTTACCGAGGTCCGAAGCTCCTTTATACGCTCCTCGTGGCCTCGAAGAAATTAAGACACTACTTCCAGGCACACAAAATCCAAGTCAGACCAACTTCCCTGAGAGAAATTCTCGGGAATCGGGGCATAGCGGGCGGATCGCGAAATGGGCCATGGAGCTCGCCGGTCGAGATCGAATTCTCGGCGAACCGCGATCAAATCTCAGGTCCTAGCGGACTTCCTAGCCGAATGGACAAACCCGCCCGTCCGAATCCGAACCCAACCAGGCCGAGCACGGTCATTTGGGTCATGCGCCGACGGATCCCGAGCTTACGATTGCTCGGGGTGGAGTGGTCTCGAATCCCCTCGGGGGAGCGGATCGACGCCCTCCAACTGCATTTCGGCGCGACAAACAACGCAGCAGAATACGAAGGTCTGCTAGCCGGGCTTCGGGCATGCAAAGCGCTCGGAGTCCAACGACTAACTGCGAAGGGCGACTCGCAGCTGGTCGTCAACCAGGTTAACAAGGAGTATCAGTGTTCCGATGACTCAATGGCGCTTTACCTGGCTGAAGTAAGGAAGATGGAAAAGTACTTCAGAAACTTCGAAGTACTATACATCCCCAGGAAGGACAATGCCCTGGCCGACCATCTATCGAAGGTCGGTTCCGCCCAGTTTCCCGCTCCGGCGGGGGTGCTCATCGAGCACCTCTATAAGCCCTCCATACCCCCCGGAGAGGAGGCAACCGAGACGGGTGGTACCGTCTCCTTCCTCGAGCAGGATGCGAATTGGATGACGCCATTCATCCAATACCTCGTGCACGGGACACTGCCCGAGGAGGAAGCCGAGAAATCCCGGCTAGTGAGACGCTCCTCGACCTATAAAATGGTCGAGGGTCTTTTATACCGCAAAGGCGCGCTTGGCGTCCTCTCCAAGTGCATCACCCAAGAGGAAGGCAAATATCTCCTCAAGGATATCCATGACGGGATGTGTGGAGCCCACTCGTCCTTTAGGACCTTGGTGAGCAAAGCCTTCCGATTGGGTTACTATTGGCCGACGGCCCTGGCCGACGCACGCTCAATAGTAACCTCCTGCCGATCTTGCCAGTTCCATGCTCGGAAGGTCCATCACCGCAAGATACTGGCGCTCTGAGACCATGCCGCTAACCTGGCCGTTCTCGGTTTGGGGCATCGACATACTCGGTCCATTTCCCAGGGGAAGGAGGGGTTGTAAATACCTGTTCGTCGCAATCGACACCTTCACTAAACGGATCGAGGCCGAGCCTATATCAACCATCTCGGCACAGGCGGCTAAAAGGTTCTTCCGCAATAATGTAGTAACCCGCTTTGGCGTTCCGAGTCGCCTCATTACCGACAACGGCACTCAGTTCACGAGCGAGGTGTTTCAGGCTTATTGCGAGGAGGTCGGGACCAAGATATGCCGCATCTGTGGCCCACCCACGAGCAATGGGGCGGCCGAGCGTGCGAGCAGGCAGATCGTCCAAGGAATCAAGAAGAGAGTCTTCAAGAGCCTCGATCGGCATGGTCAGCCTGGGTGGACGAGCTACCCCCGCCCCTCCAGTCGACCCGCACCACGACGAGCCGAGCCACGGGAGACCCCTTTCACCAGTATATGGCGCGGAAGCTGTCCTACCCGCCGAGGTTGTCCTAGGATCCCGAGGGTGAACCTGGCCGATAACATCGACGCAGAAGGAGAACGCCTTCTCGACCTCGACCTTGCGGAGGCGACTCGTGAACGGGCTCTGTTGCGATCCGCGGTTTACCTGCAAGCTCTTCGCAGGCACGCCGCTAAATCGATACGACCAAGGACCTTACACGTCGGCGACCTCGTTCTGCGACGGGTCCAAGACCTGTCAAAAGCCAACAAGCTAACGCCAAGATGGGAAGGTCCTTACACGGTCGTCTCAACAGCACGCCCGGGGGCTGTCCGCCTTGCAATGGAAGATGGTCGAGAACTAGCTAGTACTTGGAACATCGACCAACTGTGTAAGTTCCATGTCTAAACCTCACCCGCTTTTACCTTTTTAATAAACTTTGTCACCTTACCCTCCCATTCTCTCTCTCTCTCTCTTTCCCCATTCTACGATTAAGCTCGACCCAGACAAAGTGTCAGGGGCAGGTCGGTCGTTGGGGCGAAACACCGTACGACAAAAGCTCGACCTCGAGGGCTTCCTTCCTCGTAAGACGACCATCTTTTTTCGCGGTAGACCTCCGCCGCAAGTAAAGATTCGCACAGGACACCCTTCTGAACGGTTCCGAGCTCAGGTCGGCCGGTGGGCGGCGTCAACGCACCGTAAACCTAAGGGCCACACGGTCTCCGCAGAATTCTACTCCGCCAACGAGGTCGTGCTCGCAGTCTACGCCCACGACCTCCGTTGGCGGCGGGGGGCTAAAGAGGTACCATGTGGCCACGACCTCGACCTCGTGCAACTTTCGCGCGAGATGGTCACCTCGACCTCGTGCAACTTTCGCGCGAGATAGTCATTTCCTCGTACGATTGACTGCTAAGTCGCGTAAGACCACGGCACGAAACAAATCGTTGTCATCTCGGAGAAAAACAAAAAACGTCCATTAAAAATAACGCTCTTTCTATGTTCAACTGGGCGGTTTTTTTCCCTTAAGTTTTTTACAGGTAAAGACAGGAAAAAGAAAATTACAGGAGCCCAAGACGCTTCGCCCTGCAGAGCGACGAGCTCGTCCCCGCACCGAGTCAAGCTCGGACTCAAGGTCGAGCACTACGGCGAGCGTCCCGACCTTCGCTTGCCGCTTGACGAAGTCGCCTGGACTCCTCCCGTTGCTGGTCGATTGTCCTTTCGGCGCTTCGAGCAGCGTCGCGTAAGGTCGCCACCGTGGCTTCCAGGCCCGACCTTGCTTGCTCGCTCCGGTCGAGGCGCTCCTGGCTTCGTGCACGGACTCCTCCACCTTCCGCCGGATCTCGGCCTCGGAAGATGTCGGCTCGGCAACGGCGCTCGAGCTCCGCAATCTTGGCGTCTGCTCGGCTTGGTGCTTAGCGACAACTTACGGCGGCACGGTCGCGGCATGGAAGTCCTTCATGGTGGACTCCGGCACTGCGTGACAGGCGTTTTCAGGTAATGTCGAAGCTCTTGGTAAAAGTACATAAGCCGAAGCACTTACCCAAAAAGTCGGGTCTCCGGCCCACTGATGGAACAACTTCGGCGGGTCCTCCACCTCGTTAGGCGGGCAAGGGATCCCCGCCTTAGTCCCTTCTCCTTGATCGGGCTCGGGCTTGAGCCCGAGCCTCTGGCCCCACGAAGGCGATGGACTTTTGCCCTGGGGGCTGACCTCCGCCTCTGGAGAGGGACGGCCTCAAGAGCAAGGATCACCTCCGCTCTTCTTCCTCCCGGGCAGAAGTTGCGCCGGGGGCTCGCCTCCTCGGCCCGGGCTCGCCTCCTCGGCCGAGGCTCCACCCTTCGGCGTCTACGGCCATGGGAGCAACCGGGGACACTGGGTCGGTATCCGCCCTTGGGCTGCAGCAGCCCCCAGCGGGATCAACCGGGGCACCAAGTCGGCGGCCGGGAGGTCGGTCTCGGCCGAGCGACCTCGGCGCCCGGCAGATTCCCTTCGTCTGGAAGCTGCCCGCCGCTTACGGTGGTCGGGCTCGTCTCCCAACCGGCCGAGGTAGCCGGCTCTTCCTCGTCGGACGAGCTCCCGCCAGATTAGGGTCCTCGACGCCCGGCGTGGCTGGGCCCGGCGTGGCGTCATAAGCCGAGGAGAGGCCTCGGCGATCTCCTGAAGAGTCGCGGTGATGATGTCGGGCGCCGGAAGTTTCAGCCGCCTGCTCACCACCATCAGACTCCCGGTGTCATCCTCCACAACTATGATGTGGGGATGCCCTCCGGCGGCCGGGCATCGGCGGCGCGATCTTCCTCCGTGCCTCCTCTTGGGAGACACGACCTCCGTCCGGGGCTCGCGGCGTGAGACTCCCCCACCTCGGCGTCGCCGCCACCGGCGGCAGTGGGGTGGGCCTCCGCGGCCTCGGCTCCGCCCGGCCTCGTCGCCCACGACGGCCTCGGCGGCCGGGCAAGCTCCTCTCTAGCACGAGGTCAAGAATATCGTCGACCATCGCTTCAAAATCCCATAACTCCGCACTAACCGCCACACCCACTATAGACGACGTGGGGTTAGTATGGTGCCGAGGGGAAATAGACAAACAAGAGGGGAGCGAGGCCCGACCTTGCTCGGCGTCCGCTAGCCGAGCTCGGCGCGGGCCAGGAGGCGGCCATGTCCTCGCGCGCCTTGTCGGCCCTGGCGGCCAGAAGGTCGACCTCCTCCAAGCCGACCTCGGAGGCGATCGGCGTTAGGCGCGGTTGAGGCGTGGCGGGCGACCTGCGGGACCTCGGGACCAAGGGCGCGGAGTCGGCTCGTCTTTCTCCTCCTCGTGGTCCCCGGGAGCCGAGCTCGAGCTCACCGCGCGAGCTCACTGAAGAACGCGATCCGCCCTCGGCTCGACCTTCCAGCTGGGCCAGGCGCGGCTGCGGCCTCCTTCTTCGCCCGTAGCGACAATTTGGCGCAAACGAGCCATCGGCTCGGGATTGTTTCGTGTACTCGTCCATCCACAATCTCAGTTCACTCACCTCCTGCGGTCCGCATACTCCAAGTCTTGGCGGGGTGGCGGTCGTCTGGCCGGGGCGCTGCGTGTCTGCGCGGGGACGGCGTGGCCGACGGAGATCGAGCAGCGCTTGCGACCACTTTGTCCCTTGGTCTTTCGACCCGTCCAATCGCGATCCCGGTGGGACACGGCGACTTCGAGGGCAACCTTCTCCTGTTGAAAAAGAGAAAAACTCGAATGAGGTCGGAAGGCCCCGGCGAAACCTGTCCGGACAAAAGCTTCGAAAGAAGTCCGAGTCGGGGACTTACCGCCTCGGTCCGGTTAAGGACGTTGTTCGGGATCTGGCGGCCCTCGATGATTTCCTTGCCTTTAGGGGTGCCGAACATCTCGGACACCCTCACATCCACCCAGTCCTCTGGCGGAGCTGCATACCAGCCAAGGGAGAGGTCGTGAGAAGGGGCATCCTTTGCTCGGAAAAGAAGATTGAGGGCGATGACATACCTGAGCGTGACTCCCGGGTGATGTCCTGCCACCCCTCGACCTTGAAGAAGGGATGCTCCCTCTTCCTGAGGGGTGATATCCGGTTCCTGACGTAGTCGGGTAACGTCGGCCGGTCGGCCCAGGCACGTGAGCTCGTTGATCGTCATGAGGATCTTCTCCTCCTCGGGCTCCGCAGGCGGTCGGGCGTCTCGGCCAGCGCGACCTCTGGCCGGAGTAGGAAGCGTGCCATATACGCTTTCCTCGAGTAGAACCAAGAGTCGGCCCAACCCGACACCGAGTCCTTGAGCGTGAAGCTCGGGTACTCATATGGTCGGGTAGGTCGGCGGAAATAAGCGGCCAGACTGCGGCGTCTTGGTGCGAGAAAGGGTATAGAAGTGGAAGAAGAGACTGGGAGTGGGCTCGACGCCCACGAACCCTTCGCAGAGATGGGTGAAGATGGCCATAATGAGAATGGAGTTGGGATGGAGGTGAGCGATCTCGCACTCGCAGGAGGCGAGTACGGCCTCGACAAACTCACTTTCGGGCGTCCGGAGCCCGTTCATGGCGTAGAGCTCGGTGGAGACGATCTCCCCCTCCTCATTGCGGGCTCTCTTCGTCGCCAGGGGCTCTCCATGTACCGGCGTCGAGGTACTTCGCCCGCTCGAGGACCTCCAGCCTGCGCCTGTCGAGCTTGCTGACGCCGAACTTCGCCATGAGGATGAGGAAGATGATCAAGGAGAAGGATGAGCGCCGAAGCAGAGGAGTGTGAGACGCAGCGATCGCAATACGGCCAAGAGTGAGTCTAAGGGTTTTCTCTTCGAGTGTTTAAAAACTCCCCCAGGAGATGGGGGAACGAAAGGACTTCCCGCCGTTATGGTCGAGGAAGCCCTAGAGGCACAGAGGGCAGTTGAGGCGTTCGCCATCCGGGAAACGACACGTGGGCACGCAAATCGAAACCGTCCTGCCAGAAAAGGCGGTTCCCCAGGAAGGACAGTTCAGGCTTCCAGGAGAAGGAACCGATGAGAGGGGCCCACTTCCGCTCGCTCGAAACACGACGAGCTGGAACAACAAGCTCGTTCCCGGAGAAGGTTAATAGCTCGTTGGTCGCGGCAGTTGTCCGCCGCAGAACCGACATGCTCGTAGAACGGTAGGCCCAAGGGGAAGGCCTTCCTTAGACCTTTTCCCACTTGAACCTCGGGGGCTAGCTGTCGGGGGGTCGGGTAATTTCCATAAATTACCTCGGATGCCACCAACGACCAAGCTCGCTCCCGCCCGAGCTACCAGGAGGTCGTTACCCTGGATTGTCTAATCAGAATTCGGAGGGCTACGCATTCCGGCTGGTTCCGAGCTCGGGCTCGGGTGGGACCAAGAATGCAACGTATTCCAGTCGATTCCGAGCTCGGTGTCGGCCATCGGCCGACCTTACGTGGTCTCGGGGTCGGTGGGAATAACCACCCGAGCGTAACTTCCGTTGGCCCGTTACGTTTCCCGTGGGAGCGTGGCGGAAAGATAGGATCCACCAGTTGCCACGTTTGGACGAGGTCCAAACGTGCGGGTAGTGGGGTCGTGGAGTTCGATCTTTTGTAAGCTATAAAAGCGTCCCCATCATGAGGGGGACAAAAAGAAGATACCACGCACAGACTGTAAGACTCAGACACATTGCAAGAGTAAACGAGAGCTGGAGTAGGGCTATTATCTCTTTCCTGAGAGGCCCGAACCAGGGTAAACTGCTGTGTCCACGCTCGTTGAAATCTGGTGAGTCGTTCCTCGAGTAATCCCTCACGTAAGAAGGGGTCACAGTTGGTCCCTCCACCAACAAGTAAGCTCGGCGGGGGCCTGTTCCCCAATCGTCGACAAAACTCTAAAACGAAATTTAAAATCTTTACAGAGACTAGGGACCACCAGCTTGACAAATAACATGGGACGAGAGATAGCAAGCAAGCAAATGCCCGTAGCAGTATTGCACCCATAGTTGTGGCTGCGAATTGTTGTAAGCTGGTCTTATCAAACAGAACTTGGCAGTGATGTCCAGTTTTGACAGTCTATAACGTAAAATGAGACTTTTTTATTTTATTTTTGTGAGTTACTAAAATTTATGTTGATGATACTGTTTAGTACCTTTTATAATAATTTAATGTAAAAAAAGGTTTCATGTAAAATAGTGCGGAAGCTTCCATCCGCTCCACTTGCAATGTGCAAGAAGTACATGTAACCCAGCATTAATTAATTACTAGTTACATGCCCGTGCGTTGCTACGAAAAACAAAATTGATAACAAAAAATAAAGATTAAAAAATAAAAAAAATTATTTCACAAGATCAAACATCTATCTTTAATGCTTCGTTTCTTGCGAAAGCTGGCTAATTAAAGTAACGCTTCGTTTCTTGCGTAGGGCAATTAAGTAGGACAATTAAACAGGGCAATTAAGCGGCAATTAATGACGTGGGAATAACGACCACTGCCACCAAGTGCTGCTTTAGAATAGTAGAGATACTTGCTACAAACTGTCGGCAACTACATACACGAAAAAGAAGGAATGCATCGCAAACAAGTTAATCGCATGCATGTGCATATCAATCTCATTCTCGGAGAAAAAGTGTACATCTAGTGGGCATACTTAGAATAAAAATTTAAAGATGCTAAATCAGTAAGTTTTTTGATATTTTTCATCTTTAGCATATTTTTCTTTTTTTCTATCTCTAACACCAATTTTTTTTATTCTATAGTGCACTGGCGCCCCACCTTGGGTTAGCGGGGCTAGAGAGGATACCCATAATTTCATCGAAAGTAGGATATGTACTGACCCTTTTTGACCATCTGCTTGGTCCACCCTGTGTACACCTATCTCTAACTCTCTATTCTCGCATAAGCTGTAGGGGAAGAACAGGATGACGAAAAACACCACGATGCCATGGCCTCATCAATGTACAATGCAAGCGACTGGTTTGTCCGAAGCCACACGCTGCACATACAAGAGGGGCACCATCTTGTTGACTGCCACTCCACGAGGGGAAAATGAGGCATATCTAGAATAAAAATTTAGGGGTGTTAAACCGGTAAGTCTTCTTGATCTTTTTCTATCTGTAATATATCTTTTTCTTCTCTTTCCACCTCTAACATCAATTTTCTTAGCTTCTATAGTGCGATGGCGCCCTATGTTGTGTTGGCGAGGCTAGAGAGCATACCAAGTTGCAGGCCGAGACCAGCGTCCTAGTCGCCGTCACTTGCCATTACGCCCCCCCCCCCCCCCCACCGGGTCTAAAAATTGGCTCTCTCTCTATCCTTGTCCACGGGCTTTTCATGTTGCTAACTTGCTATACTTTCTAGAGTGAGACGGTTTTACTGGTGATCAGTGCACCCCAACTGACAGTCCAGCAGAATCTGCGGGAAGCATATGCTGCGATTATAATTCTAGCTAGAGTGAGAGTGGAATGGCTGCATAAACACGGATGCTGTCATCCCCGTTCAATGTCGAGCACTTAATCTAGATGATATCCTGCTAATTAAACTTCCCAGCTGCTAGGGAACATCTGCCATGCACATATCTTGGATTGCCATTGACTCTGCGAAAACTCAGGAAGGTGCAGCTTCAGCCATTGCCCATTGGTTGTTAAATAGAAGGGGGACTAGCAAGGATACAAAGGTCGTATGCGTTCAAGGGCTGGGAGATTGACAATCCTAAAGACAGTGCTCACAGTCACAGCCATGGGCGGAACTAGAGACAAAATCATCGGGGTTCACCACTTTATCATATAAATAATAACAACTTATTATTCTTACCATTTGCTTGTTATTTGCCTCCCGGTATCACAAGATTTAGATCAAGGGGGTTCACATATACTATATATAGGCTAACATACACTAATTTTTTTTTAACCCGGTATCCTGTGACAACGGGTATCCTTATCTACTTCCGCCCCTGGTCACAGCCATGCCGATCGATCTACCAAGTACCAACTCACTGTCAGACTTGCTGGTGTGGGCGCGAAAACAGATAGACAAGCGCTGAAGAGCTTGGTTTTGGAGTGGAAAAGATTCATGCGCTGGTGGGAAATATCGGACAAATGTATTATACTGATGGTATATAATAGGTGATAGAAATCAGATCTAGCTATTAATTTATTAATGGTATTTTTATTACTCTACTACTAGAGGAAGTATAAATAAATAAGTACGAACTAATCTAATCCATTAAATCGAAAAGCATAATTAATCTATATTAAATTTAGTATACCATAAAAAAAATCAAAAAAATGTGAACTTGGAGTGCTCGAATTAAACCGTTTCAGTCGAGCACTACGCCTCCGTTGGTTATGACATCAAATGGAAAACACTGAAAAAACCATGGTGTGTAGTATGCAGTTGCCGGTTGATGATGAAGAAGATCGAGTGCTGTTCCCGGCATTTACGACAATCATTTTGGGCGATGGCAGCAAGGTGAGTTTCTGGAAGGATGCATGGTTAAATTCCACGCCTTTAAGAGATTTTGCACCTGAGTTATTCCGAATTGCAAGCATAAAAAATCGGACAGTGCAGAGGCACCAGGTTAATCAAATCGAAATCAAAAAAATCGTTAGTAAACTAAAATTTAAAAATTGAAAAAATCTAGAAGAAAATCGCTATAAAATCGTCATAAACTGAAGGGTTAAGAATTTATTTATTTATTTATTTAAAAAAAAAACGATCTGTTTTCATCGAAAACCAGCCTGTCTTAACCGAAAACCAATCGATTTTGATCGGTATTGACCGTCCGATTGAACACCGCAACGTTGCGACACGATTTCGACCTAAAACCGATCGGTTTTTACCGAAAACATGTCGATTTGTACCGAAAATCGATCGGTTTTATGTCGTATAAATTTGTTTTGATTTTTTTTAAGTAAGACCGGTTTATCGACATGTTTTGGATAATGAGCCGGCCCAATACGATCGAAAACTATAGTTTTCGAGCGATTTTCGACGATTTTATAAACCCTGAAAGGCACTGAACGGGAGCAAATGGATAGTCCGTCTAAGGAGGAGGATCAGCAACATCAAATTATGGAGCTTGTAAATCTGTTCGGCAAGCAGGTCACATTAGACATTATAGTCGGAAAGACCAGGTGTCGAGATTTGGAAGTGGACACCTGTTAGAAACAACTCAATATCCAAATATGAAATATATCTCTATCTTAGATTGCTAGTTTTATCCAAATATGAAATCTTGGGTCGATGGAAAGGCCTTTTGAATGCTTGATTTGGAGAACTTGGGCACCAGAGAAATGAAAATTTTTCGCGTGGCTACTTATACAACATCGCCTACCAACGACGGCCAAATTAGCTAGCGATGCGACATATGCCCAGCGACCTCTGGTGCCACCTTTGTACGTAATTCTCATCAAGAAACAACACACTTAATCTGTTTTTGGAATGCGTTTGGAGCTTGGTGGCGACTTGGTCTCAACGACAAACCTTGAACCCGAGCCATTCGAACACAAATGAGGATATTCTGGGATGGTGGCCTGAGAGGTTTCACAATGAAACGAGCTATCAGAGAAACGGTCAGAGCACGACAATTGTTTTAGTCCTTCAGCAAATCCGAAAAGAAAGAAAGAGGAGGATCTTTTAAAATAAAAGGAACGAGCGAGACAGTTGGAATAATAGCAGTCTCATCAAAGAAGAAGCTCATGCACGATCAAATTGCCAATTCCTTGCTGCGATTTCAGACTATTGTTTCCTATCTACCTAGCGGTTATCTTAACTATTATAAGAATGAGTTGGTGGTGATGGTGAGTCTGCCAGGCCGTTCTTGGGCCAAGACAGTAGGGGTCCAAGGCCCAGTAGGTGAGGAATTCTGTAGCTATTTATTGTTTGTCTAGCCTTATTTGTATTTCATTGTATTCCCTTGTTCAGTGATTCTTCAGTAACGGATCTCAAATAAGTGATAGCTCAAGTTTTAAATTCTCGTTTTTTTGTTTTTAAGAGTTTAGAATTTGTGGTGTCATCATCTATTTGGGATCCGTTGCAACGCACGTACACTTTACTAGTATGTATATATGATCCTGCGCGCCATGCAGCGACTACACCCCTACGTACCTGTTCTATTTCCCTAAGACTTCGACATGTTCTAAGACTTGTACGATGTATCGATCCTCGTTGGTTTGGTTGGTTTGCTAGCCTTGTGAACCGATGAGACCAACCGGCAGCGTTTTGCCAGACAAGAAAACTAAAATTGTGACTTCCTGGTTAGCCTTGTCGGCAAGTTTGGTCTGCGTATACAAGTAAATGGTCCTTTCTTCAAAGGAACAAGATCCAAGAGACATATCATGTTCACAGTTGTCTGTGTTCATCCTGGAACTGACAGTACTATAGGCATAATCCGTCGACTTGCCATCATTTGTCGGTTCACAATTGGTGGGAAAGTACCCGATCTATTATATATTAAAAGTTCACGAGAGTTACTAAGGGAAAAAATATACAAAAAATCCGCATAAAAAAAAATAAAACATCTAGCCCTTAATTTGGTAGGCTCTAATTTCAACCGCTGTCGGATCTTTCTAAAAAATAGGAGTATCCTAGAAATTCTCATAAAAAAGCAAAACATGTGACCCTTAATCTAGTGAATCCTAACTAAGTTGAACTGTAGGAGCTAGTGATGTTAATAAAAATTCACAAGTTTGTGTACCCATCCCTATTATTTACGGTGAGGCACATTAGTCCGATTCCAAGGGATCGAACTCACGATTGGCCCGGTTTGTCCTCATCATAAATAGTGTTATGCAATAATCTATATTTTAAAATATATATAGCAAAATCATTTAAACATGATTTAAGAATGATGTCTGCACAAATACACGGGATACCTTTGCTAGTTTGATAAAAAGGCGGAAAAGTACCGGAAATAGCAAAGCCTTCTGAATTTTGAAAAGTTAATTTACACCTAAAATAGATGTATCCTAACAATGTTGAGATATTAATAGGTTTGGTTGCTCACGCGTTCTAAAACTGACATCCGTTTTGTTAATGCCATATCAAGTTAAAAAAAAAACAGTATTTTGTAGGACTCATTGGTAACATGAATATATAATACATGATAATATAATATCAGAGACGGTTCTATGATAGAATTGTTTGTGATAATATACTGTCAGAGATAGTTCTATGACAAAATCGCCTCTGATGTTAATTTCCATTGACGGTTCGACAACCGACTGTGATGTGCTATTGTTATCACTGACACATCGTTACAGACGGTTTAACCGTCTGTGATGATGGTTCCGAACCGTCTGTGATAAGCATTTGTGTAGTAGTGACCATTGACGCCCTTAGCCTTGGCCTCACTGCCTCCCTCATGTGAGAAATAGAGGGAGCCGTAAGTAAGTGACGGAGGAGGAGCGAATTATTTTGAAATTGGAACCCTCATGTCCTCACCCTTAGCCTCACTGTCTGTCTTTTATGGTTGGGGTCAATGAAATTATTTTGAAATTGGAACCCATTTAGCACCCAAATTTCACTTTGTCCCACTAAAAGACTATCCCGAGAGGCACATCACAATCAATTCTGATGTGAGAACCGATTGTGATAATTCTTCATCATATTATTGCACTCTTACAGAATCATCTATCACAATCAATTTTTTTCTGATTTTTTTTTTTGCTAATTAGCGTGGATGATTCTTGAAACTGTGAAACTATGGATGCATCCAAACAAAACACACACTCGCTATTTCAGTGCTTAAGGAAAGCAAGCTCGGAGAGTTTCTTTTCACCACTTCAGAAAAAGGGCACCTCGTATATGGTTTGGACTTTGGATTCGATATGAAAGCCCCTCGTGGGCTTCTCTTACTTTGGCGGGAAATCTCGTAGACGCCGCCGTAAAATCCGACCACAAGGTAGCAAGATAAGCAAAGCCGGTGGCCGTCCCGGCCGGTAGTCAACAGAAGACGGGGTCGCGACTCCGCGCCAAAGAAGCGATTTTTTTTTTCTCACTCATCGGCTCAATTTGTTTTTTCTCACGCATTGGATGGATATATATATATATATTTTTTTTTTTGCAAGTTTGATCCGACGAAGTCGCATAATCCAACTATCTATCGCACTCTTACACCGTGGTAGTAGACTTGCTGTGCTCTCCAACCGCGATGGATCTAACTGCTATGATCTCACACCGCAACAGATATTTCCACGATAAAAAAGATGCTAGCTAGGTTTATAACTTTATTTAGTTAGGAGCTAAAGTTAAGAACAGCTAGACCAATAGACGAGAAAAAGCTTCAGAGCTCCCGGAGACCCCAACCGTACGGCGGCCGGGTCAAATAACGAGCTGTCACGTAACCGCCTTCCTCGAACTCGACTCTCCGGTGACCCCACGTGAGAAGCTCCCCTCCCTCCGAGCAATTCCGTGTCAAATTCGTGGTAGCCAGCGCCCCATGATTTCTCGCCCTTTTCTCCCGTCCGCAGCCACATTTTCCCCGTGCCGCCTCGCACCGTGCGCCGCCGCGCCCACGCCCACGTCCACGACCATGCCGAGCTCGGCTACGCACGCACGCCACGGCAAAGTGGCAAGCCCATGACGACTCAAGTACTACGTGCTCAGCTCAGTAGTACAAATAGCACCAGTATTACGTACGTACTAATGTTTCGCGAGTTTGCGACTGTGCATGCGTAATTGACCGAGTGATATATCTGCGCGAATGGGGTGTGCAGGACCTTCCGTGTGTTAAAGCGTACGTACGTAGGTGTAACGTAGTGTGGGTCCAGTCCGTAAACCGGTAAAACGTACAGGCCACGGTAAGACCGACCGGTAAAGGTAAAAGTATTACGTGACGGGCCGGCCTCGCGGGTGCCGATCGACTTAGTTTTCGCTGGAGCCTAAAAACGGAAAACCTGTTTTGCGGTCGCTCTCAGCGAGCCTTCGGTGCACTTGGCTACACGTAGCAGGTCACGACTCGCACCGCTTCAGCGTGATCGAGCGAGCGATCGAGACGTGTATACGCGTATACGGAACATGTATACGGGTAACATACGACAAGTATGTGTATACGGGAGCGAGTGATCCAGACATTGTGATTAGTAAACTAGCTACATGGCGGATAACGTACGGGTACGTATGTGTATACGAAAATCCTATTTTTTGATTTAAAAATGTTCGAGTTGAAATTTTTCGATTTATATTTTTTCGAGTTGAATTTTTTTGATTCGAAATTTTTTGGTTGGCAATTTTTCGACTTGAATTTCAAATCAAATCTTTTCGAACCAAGAGTTTATTGAATCGGAACTTTTCAAACCAAAAACTTTTGGATCGAAAGTTTTCTGATTTGAAACTTTTCGAGTTAAAACTTTCTTAGTTGAAACTTTTTCGATTTGAAACTCTACGAGCTGAAATTTTTCTAGTCGAAATGTTCTTGTTTGAATTTTTTGAATTTTTTTTGTTACTCTTAACATAAAATGAATTTTAATTTGAAATTTTACACATAGGTATATAAACCAAGAAGTACACCCATACAATAATTTCCTAATATCGATCGCGAACATCCGAGTGAGCCGGCTTCGGCCGTGACTTGTTTGAAAAGGCCAATGAGAAGAAAGCGAAACAATGTAAGCCAACAAAGGAGAGGGGGAAAAAATGAAGATGTGAACAGACACGTAGATGGCCTCCAGTAAAAGTTGTCGTTCTTCTTTGCTTTTACAAGTATCCAACATTCTCCGGAGGCGCTATTACTGTACTTATTATTATTTCTGTGAAGTATCAACAGCTGTTGGCGATAGAAAAGAACTAAGGAAAAGCAATGAATTAATACAACATTAATTTGCTTCTGCAAAACCATGAAAGAAAAGAGAAGTGTATACCATGAGCCGGCCCCGAGCTATCAAAACCAAAGAAAGAAATCAGGAACCTATCCTGAGAAGAAAGGATGCGTGCATGTGACTCGCGATCTATCTCAATTCTGGCTCGTTTGAGCTAACGAAGCCGTTCACTGGGTCTCGCTGTTGGTGTTGTTGCTAGTCGTGTTGTTGCTGCTCGTGATGTTGTTGTTGCTGTTATTATTTGCGTTGCTGTTGCCGGCCGCGTTGTGGCCGCCTATGATGGACGTGATGGCCGCGGCAAGCGCCGCCGTGAAGTTCGGGTCCGCGGTGATGGCCGCCGCCGCCGCGCTGACGGTGTCGGACAGAGGGCCCGGCAAGCCGATCGGCGGCCTCGGCTGCGCGAACTGCACGGCGTCTGCCGAGTCGGACGACATCTGCAGCCCGGAGAACCTGGACTGGTTGTACAGCACCTGCGGCGGCACGGCGAAGGCCGGGGCCGTCCCGCCGCCGGGCAGCGGCACCTGGAACTGCGCGGGCGCGGGCGGCCGCGCGGCGCTGAGCGGCACGGCGTTGGGCCCCCCGGGCGGGGCGTGGGTGAGGTCGAGCGTGACCGTCGGGAACGGCGCGGAAGCCGAGATGGTGGCCATGCTGGACGAGCACGGCAGCACGGCGCGCGCCAGGAAGTTGGAGCTCATGAGCCCCGCGCCGTCCGCGCTCGGCATGGAGCCCGAGAGCAGCATGGACGCCGCGGCCGACGTGGTCGACGCCATCGCCATCGCAGCCGGCGGCAGCGGGTGGTTGTGCGTGCCCTCGTACGTGGTGATCAGGATGGACCGGTCGTCGGCGCACCGTTGCACCTGTTGGTCGATTCCGTCACGTGTAGAAAGTTAGACCAATCAGTCACCCTCTCCGATACGGTACTTGGTGAGGTGGTTGTACTCGTTTGACCAAGAACTTAATTAGTCGTGCGTGGTCAGTTACCTGCTTGCGCACCGGGCAGCCGGTGGCCATGGTGCAGCGGTAGTACGCGCGTGGACAAGGGTTTCCCTTCGCCATCTTCTGACCGTACTTCCTCCACTGGCATCCATCAGCGATCTACAAGAAAAGTGATTCATGCACTGTAAAGTCAGCACGTTTCATGCCCACAGCAAGACGATTAATAAGATAGATTCATCATATATATAAGTACAGCAACTTCGATGGAAGTAGCAATAGTCGTACAATTGGAGCTTCGGATCGCGCGCGAACGGAGACGCGGGCCTTCCTCATGGTGGCCTCCTGAGGTTGCTGGTCGTGGCCCTCGGCCGCCGCGCCCAGATGCTGGCCCACCGCTTGACCGGACAACCACGCCGCAGTGGACGGCCCGTCCGGGCTGTCGCCGCGCTCCTGATCCCTGTTGCCTGTGGAAGACGAGCGGGGCGGGCTGCCCGCCTCCGTGGACGAGTTGGACGGCTCCTGGGCCGCCTCGGCGCCGGCGCCGGCGCCGGCGCCGGAGGGGGCCAGATCGAGGAATCGCCTCGGCACGATGGCGCCCTCAGTCTTGCCATCCTAAAAACGAAAATTGATCCGGTTAATTTCTCGGTTGAGGTCAGCTGATTCAGTTCGTAGCACGAGTCTATTTGTCTCGCGGCTGGCTAGGCAATAGGGTTGTTATATTTTTACCGCGTGAGTGGGAGGTGGTTGCGGCTGGGTCGGAGGCATCTGGGTCCTTCGCTGCGTGAGCGCGACGAGATGCAGCTGGAGAGCCTGGTAGCTGCTGGTGACCTGGGTCAGCATCCCCCGCAGCCGCTGGTTCTCCTCGTTCATCCGGCCCAGCTCCGCCTGCATCGCTGCGAGCTGCAACACACACGACACGCGTGGATTAATATCGATCGGTCCAACTGGTCAGATCCACCACGCTCGCCGTGGCCGGTTAATTTCGACAGCACCAATCGACGAGATGGCGATTTAGCCTCATGAATTAACTACCTCGTCGGTGTTAATCCCGCTGTTCTTGTCCTTGTCGGGCCGGAACGCCGCGTCGTCGTCGACCACCGCGGACCGGTCGCTCCTCGTGTTGTTCCCGGGAAGAAGCTGCACGCAGGTACGCACGTACGCCAGGTGTAAGATCACCGTGGAAGACACAAGGGCCTGTCAAGGCATGCATGATAAGAATGAGCGAAGAAGAAGTGGCTGCTAACGTTAATGGTGAGGTCCTCCTTCTTGATGGCGAGGCCGGCGGCGGCCGGCCCCTTCATGTCCTCCGCATCGGCTCCGGCCGAGACCCGGCTCTTCTTCATGTTCTTCTTCTCGTCCGAGAAGAAGTCCACCTCGACGGACCTCCGCCCCCTGCCGGCCCCGTCGTCCGCCTCCTCCATGCTCCTGTGGAACGGCGCCGGTGAAAGCAAGTTCAAGAACCCGAGCTGCCGCGGCGACGCGTCCAGAGCTAGCAGCCCTCCTCCTCCGCCACCCCCCAGGCGGCCCTTGTCCATGCAAATGGAAGGCCTTCTCGGAGAAGGGAAGAGAGAGAGAGAGAAGGAAACCTGGTAGAGAGAGAGAGAGAGAGAGAGAGAGAGAGAAGAAGAGTGGGGGAGGAGTCTGAAGTCTCTCACCGGTTGGACGGGGCACGTATAAAAAAGGGCGAGCTGCCTCGAGCCTGACATCAGGAGCTGCGTCAGTGCGCGAGCACACGTGGCTAGCCCCCCATTGGCCGGTGGGAGAGACGACCCTAGCCTGGACGACCGGATAGGCCTTTCCGGCGAGACGGAGACGCCTCCATGTTATTTACGTGCGTGTCCACACTTTTCCTCTTCGGCATACGCAGCTTTTTCTCCCCGGATCAGAATCCCAACGCGTTAAGGAAGCCGGAAACTTGTGGCTTCGATTTTTCCAGCCTGCAACGGCGACTTCATCTCCTGTCGGTCCAACAATTTTCAACATCGCGTTGCTAGATTGGCCGGCCGTCGAGAGAGATACCGCGGGCCGTCGATCCCCAGGCTGCCACTACTTGCAGCGGAAATCGTCACCGTTTTTCACCACCACTTGCTAATTAACAGATAGGTATACGTACGGTGGGTGCATACGTCCAACTCGCCTCTGATCGCGCCGGTCAATCGCTGCCACACTTTGGGGGGGTGCTCTGCGAGATACACAAGCTAGGAATATTGAGGTCCAGCACGAGGGATGGAGTTTTCCACGGGCAGAAGGTTCCGTCCGTAGATTACTTGCACCCAGACAGAACAAGAACGAAGAGAGGGAAAAAGGAATAAAGCTAAAGCAAACGAGATGAGTAGGTAGGTCTCGTCAGGATTGGTCGGAAACGAGCTCGGGTTGGTGTGCCTACGTACTGAGCCATATAATGGCTCGCGAGTCCACACAGCAGACTCGGATCTCCCCCGTTTCTTATAATTCAGCTCTTTTTCAGTACACTGAACCATTCATTTCTTTCCGATCAGATACATCCTATTAGCTATTACTTTCTCCGTGTAATTAAATTCATAAGACGTTTTTTTAATGGTTATCTATAAATATAATGAAACAACCCAAAAATTCAAAATGAATTTAATTTGGAGTTTAATTCAAATTTCAGTTCAAATTTGAACTGAGTTTGAATTTTGCTTTTTGATTTGCTTTTTGATTTGCTTTTTGTTGGTTTTCGTTTCTCCGGCCCATTGGCCTTCGGCCCGTGCGCCTCCCTGGCCCAGCCGGCTTGGCCAGCCGGACCCTTCCGCGCCTCCGGCGCGCCGCCTTTGCCGCGTGCTTCAGCGCGCGCTTCGCCCAGCGCCGCTTCCGCCGCCTCGCGCCTCGCGCCGCTGGCCAGTTCCGGTCTCCGGCCGGACCAGCTCCGTGGCGCGCCTCCGCTCCGGCCGCGACCCGCCGCCATGTAGCCCGCGCCGCCTGCTTGTGGTTGCCGCCTATCCGGTCTCGCCGACCGTGCCGCCTGCGCCGCCGCTCAGCTCGGCTGAGCCTTGGCTGAGCCGCCGGCCGACCGCCGTGCCGCCGCGCTCGCTTCCTTTCGAGCTCACCTCGCTTCCACGCCTATAAAGGGGCGAGACCCTCGTCTCCTCCTCGCCCTCCCGCCCCTTGGTGAGCCCTCCCTCCTTGCCCTCCCTCCTTCCCCGTCTCCGGCGAACCCGCTCCCAGGCCGCGTGGCGCCCGTGACCAGCCGCCACCCCTCCTCGCTCCCACGCAAACCCTAACCCTTCCTCGCGCGGCCAGCGGTGGGCCCGCCCGTCGACCCTCGTCCTCGCCTCGCTCGCCGACAGTAATCCCACCTCTTAGCGCCCTGTAGCTGGGCCGCTTCCAAGCTGGCGAAGCCAGCTCGCCGCGCCAGCCGCTGGCCAAGTGGGCCGACCCATTTCGCGTGGAGTCGGCCAGTTCCACGAAACGATAAAACCGGTTTTCGATTTTAATAAATCGTTTATTAATTCCGAAAATCGATTTTCATTCCAGAAAATAGCCCAGAAAATCCCCGAAAATTCCGTGAGCCCCAGAAACCCACCAAATACACTATCCGAACCGTTTCGATCCACTGAATCCAAAAATGCCCTCCGTTTCTCAATCCGGAGTTCCCAAAATTCCGAATTGCCCAATTCGCCCTTCGTTCTCTCTCTCGGCCCGGTTCTGGTTTCCGATTTCGTTTTCGTTTCCAGTTCTTTTCCGTTTTTCGTTTCTTTATTTGTCGTTCGTTCTTGTCGCGCTAGATCCAGACGTTGGACAATTCCGAGCGATCCCTGGAGCGGAGGCTGTTCCAGGAAGCGAGCGTGGATCCTGAGAAGATCCCGAGCGAGGCGTGGACGCGACGGAAGCCCGAGCGACTACTTCGATTCGGCCGATCCGATCGCCGAGCAAGGCAAGCCGTACACCCTTGATCATGTTGATCCTATCATGCCATGCTATAGTAGTAATTATTTTATATCGCATTATTTCACTGTATGTTGAATTATTTGAAAACCGTTATTTTGGAATGACATGATACCTAGGTAATGCCGAAATTGATCATAAAACCTCCTTGAAATCTCTGAACCAGATTAAATCCTTTGTAACCCTAGATGATTAATAGTACCCTGTTAAGTTAGTTATTATTAATCTTGTGGTTAGCTCAAATGCTTTTGAAAATGGAAATAAAATGCCGCCGAATCTCGGATTCGGATGTTTGAGAAAGTGCTACAGTTTGGGGGCGAATCGGATAAATCCGGAGTGGATGTAACTCCGATCCGGTGATGATTGATGCCTTGGTTTGTATGGTGGCCGGTATTATGGGATACCGGATCGGGTTTGCGGATGAAGGCTTGATCTTTGGCAGTGTAAGGTTAACAACCCCTTGAGCAAAGTAAACAACTTAAGTAACCGCTCAACCACAGGTCGGACTAGTCGGCAGACTAGTATCCGACATGGCTCGGTAAATTAATCATTCCTGAACCTAAAATCAGATTCTTTTGGTGGCTACCATTCTCAGGAGAGAATGGGGACCGGGCCTTCTGGCGAGGAAACGCACGGAGGGGTGGAGCAGGGAATGGTCCTTCGCGACATTCTTGGTTCTCACAGCGGTAGATGCTAATGGGGATTTGTGAGCCCAAGGTAGCTATACAACTATCGGTTAACAACTAAAACAACAGGAATGGTTAACGAAAAGCTGTGATCATCTCGATCTGGCCGCATGCATTTAAGTTGCATGTTTGTTAGCGCTTGGCATTAACGGTCGTTGATATCTTGTGGGTAAAGCTGAGCACCTCTGCAGAGTTAATCATGATGGTATTCGAATACGCCGTACTTCCGGTTAATGGAGTTAAGTTTGAACTGGGGTGATAACCGTAACCAAGCTCAAGTTACTGTTTGTTGAATTTGGAAGAAGTTGATTAAGTGTTGTGAACTTGTGGAACCCCCTTAACTATTATTTATGGTTTGTGCTTCAAATGTAAAATGAGTTGGAAAATAAAACTGCATGCATCCAGATACTTAAACCCTAGTCCCTTCCATTGGATAATCCCCTGCATGTAGTATTCAGTGGTTCCGTACGACTTGTTGAGTACTCCCGTACTCACCCTTGCAAAACCCCGCCTTCGAGTTTGAAGAAGGCTGGAGGCGTTCCAGGAGTTAAGTAGTTGGCGATTTTGTCCGGTTTTGAGGTCTTGGTCTTTTGCTCAGGCTGCTGTGCGGTGTTTTGATTGTAAGTTATTCGGGCCTGCTGCGCCTCTTTTGTAAAAACCACGGCGTTAGGCCCTATATTGAATAAAAAGAGTTGGATTTGCTTTTGCCAGGTAATTGTACTCTTGTTTTCCAACAGTTAGTCTTCCTGGGTAACTGTTGTGAGTTTTCGCACTGCCCCTAAAAAGGCGGTCCGTCACATATAAGGCGTAATTATATTATTTTCTAATGTAAAATTAGCGTGATGTTCCTAAATACCCCTAATAAATATCCATTACTTCATGCTCTCTACGTGCATGCATTAAATATAGTGTTTAGTAATAATAATTAAGAATACTCTAATCATTTTTAATATATTATTGGTCTATCTGATAAGAAAAAATACGTCTTATAAACTTGGACAGATGAAGTTTTTATTTACACTTCTCCGGCGTTAAGAGTAATAAGAATGCTCTTAATAAATCAATGGATGGATCTAATAATTTCTCTCACTTCTCCGGCCTTAAGGCCATTCACAGTGGGAGTTTCATTTTCATTAAATGATGTGACACATCATCATGTTTGGTGACATGGCAAGATAATTATGAAGAGAGAGATAGAAAGAGTTTCATGGGAGATGAGTGAGTTTCATCTGGATGAAACCTGAGATACACGGTTACCTAAACAAAAGCTGATGTGACACTCTTGGAAACTGAGAAATAAAACTATGCACTGGGAATGGCCTAAGAGTAATAGGAATGCTCTTAATAAATCAATGGATGGTTGTAATAATTTCTCTCCTTAATTACGTTCCCGAGATCATGGCCGGGCTGGGCCACTAGTAGTAATCGGTTTTCTATGTATTTTAACTATTGTTTAGCTCCGGGTTCGAGGAGGGTTAGGGGTGGGTGGGTGGGTCAATAGGCGCAGGGATCAGTTCTTCGGCTCCCGATTGGGCCGGCCCGCCCCACGTGGACAAAACGTCAACGCCCTTGACCTGCTCAGCCCCACAGCCGGGTCCCAACGAGTAGACAGCTTCGTTTTCTTCCCTTCTTGCCGTCATTTTCGGATAAGAGCTACAGCGCTGCGACCCGTCTAGCTCCATCGTCGCCGCATGGCTAACGGCATCTGCAATGGTGCCACTTCATCTTACTATAAAGGTGCTAACTCAGCATTTTGCTTAAGTGGATGAGAGAAAAAGAAGAGAGAGATATAGACTTACTACTAACTTATAGTCAGGCTATGGCTGATTCCAAGGCATTTACTCCCTTCGGTCTGGTAATATCTGTCGTTTTGGACATCAACACGGTCTTCAAAACATAACTTTGACCGCTAATTTTTATTATAATATATTTATAAAACCTAATAAAATTATAATATTATGAAAGTACTTCTCGAGACAAGTCTACACATATAATTTTTATGTATCCAATTTAAATATTTAAAAATATATTGTTAGTCAAAGTTTCGGAAGTTTGACCATCACTATGTCCAAAACGACAGGTATTACCAAACCGGAGGGAGTATCACCTCTTACATATGGGCTCATATTTAATTTTGTAGATAATGCTATAGCTAGTCCATTGGAGAGGTTGTCTATTAGCTATCTATAGATGATATGTACATTTTTTATAGCTAGTAATGACTACACCATTGCAGATGCCCTAAGCTAGCAGATCGAAGCAATTAAGGCCGGCTCACTTAATTGTCTTAAAAATAAACTTTGTAAGGGTGATAATAAATAAATGCATATGGTTGAGAAAGAATAAAAAAGGTATAAAAGGAAAAACATCATTAAATCTACATGCTCGCTCTATATTTAGAACAAGACCATTCAAATTACCGGCCTTATAATTTTGGACGGATAGAGTATATCTCTAGTCTCTAGATGTCTCTAAAGATTACAATAGTATGTCTCTAGATATTGTCTCTAAAGATTTCAACTCATTTAAAGACATCACTAGAGAAAACATCTCCAATAGTTTGTCCCTAAAATTATTTCTATAATTGTTTTATATTATTTTTATCATATTGTTTCTCTCACACTATCACTTTTTGCGTTGATTTAGTTGATCAAGTTGTTTCCGCCGTGAGAGATATCACATTCCCTTTTCTCACTTCCTCTCCTTTTTATATAAGATTTTATTAATATTATTGTCGGGGATTGGCTATCTGGCAAAAGACCACGGTACCCCCGTGAAAAGCTAAACCCGCCGACCAAGCGGCACTAAGGGAAGATGCTCGGGAGAACGAAACGAGCATCCCTCCTTCTCCTCCGAGCATACGCTGCGTTTTGCGCCTCCGTTCATGAAGCACCAAACACACCCCACGAGCAAGCATGCTCGTGGAGGCCACGACTGCCGGGTGTTTTGGTCGGAGGGCCAGCCGAGTGAGGAAGGAAGGAGGCAACCAATCAGCCAGGAGATCAAGGGAAATCATACCAAATTCAAATAACGCGGGAATCAAGGGCAGCATCACGGATATGGATACATAGCGTGATCCCCTGAGGCAGTGCCATTTTTTCGTGATCTCTAGTCATAGTATTTAAACCCCTGAAGATCAGAATAGGGAGGGCACATGAAAGATAGAACACAATACATCGGAGTAGGGTCATTATCTCGGCGGTGAGAGGCCCGAACCAGGATAAAAACACCGCGTCCCCCTTTTTTTTTTTTCGGCCTCCTTCTCCCGGAGCCTCGCGTCGCTCGAACGCCTCTCTTCGATCCGTGCGGCGACGGGCTCTGTTGATCCCCATTCAACAAGTAAGCTCGACGGGAGCCCGTTCTCCGATCGCCGATACCGGGCGCCGTCCGTGGGGACGGCAGCTTTGATTCCCGTGCGGATCAAGATCCTCGAGGATGCCAAACTTCGGAGACACTCGGGACCTTTGTGTCTTCGACCACGTTGAGGATGACGGCGTGTACTACGCCGCCGATTAACGTGCCCGGTGGTGACCGATCCTATCGATCACTGACCGAGTCCGGGAGCTTTTCCTCGGACACGGGAATGCGAGGGCAGATCCTCCATTCCCAGACATTACCCTCGGAGACCCCGAGGATGGCCGCAACGAGCTCACGATGGCCTGGACATACCAGACGACCTAGAGCTCGGCCAGAGACCGCGTCCCAAGGGGATACAATGATGTCCCCATCGCTTTCGTCTCGCTCGTCGAGTCAACATGGTGGAGCCACGCGAGCCCGGAGAGAGGATCCTCGACGCCGCCAGCACGACCACTATGAGGCGGCCAGACGCCACTTGAGGCGTCTTTGGGAAAGACGCTATGCAGCATTCGCCGCCAGGCAAAGGGGAGGTGCGCCTCCACGGAAGGAACTCGCGGTACCGAACTCCCGATCGCACTCGGGCGCCGTCAAAGCTCGCCGCCGCCGCTTGATTCACGAAACAGGAACGGCTACAGGCCTTGGCGGCGGTCGTGGCGTGACTCGCGTAGATTTCCGAGCAAGTAGACTTAGAGGCCATGGGCGTGGTCGTGGCCGAAGATTTGGAGAGGCTTGCCGCCGAGCTAAAGTCTCGGATCCTCCCCATGGCGGATGCCCGAGTGTTTCCGGGACCATCACAACGCTTCCCGTGCGTTCGCACAGAGATGAATCTCGAGCCATGCTCGAGATCGCCCAGTCGCCGACCGATCCGGAAAGGCCCCGAATAGCCAGAGCAACCTCGGGCGATATCTCGTGCAATCGCTTCAGACTGAGCGCCCGAGCACTCCGCAACCATGCGGTCATCGCACGACCGACGCATGAGGTTTTCTCTCGACTCGGCACAGCGACGGGCGTTGGGTGGAAGATCCGCGGAGGCCGCCGTGATCGAGGTTTTCGTCGCGAAACCCCGAAGCCGGTGCCGGGGCCTTCACGAAGCTCCCTCCGGACGTCGCATGGCCGAACGAGGTTCAAGCCGCCACGCCGAGAGATTCAACGGGACCCGTAACCCGGATGAATTCCTCTCGATATACACTACCGCCATCCTCGCCCGGAGGTGATGAGGGGTAATGGCAAATTACCCGCCGACGGCCCTGGGCGAGCCGCTCGTGACGTGGCTTTTCAATCAAAAGGAAGGATCCATACGGTCCTGGGGCAGCTTCAGCGCCGCACTCGGCGAATTTCGTGAGCTGCTACATCCGCCGAGGAAAAAGAGCGACACTGGAGCGCTTGAATCTGACGGACGGGGAAACTCGCGACAATTCGCCCGAGGTTCATCCAGTCCGAACTCGATCTCGAACATATCGGACGAGGTCGTCCGAGCTTTCAAGTTCGAGTACGAGACGCGGCGCTTCACACAGACCTGGAGATCCACGGATCTAACAAACGAGCTCTTCCGAATGGCCGATCGACACGCCAACGCAGATGAAGCCGCCCAATGGAAGAAAATGCTTTGGATGAAGGGAAGCTGCCGCCTCGGCTGGTCTAGAGACCTCGGCTAGCAAAAGGGTTGGTCTGTAGACAAGAAGATCAAGAAGAAGAAGAAAAGCAACCCTCGCCCGCCATGGTAGCCGCAGTTGGAACAACAACGACCCGGGCAACTCAGACAGCGCCGTGGGCCTAATGCTCGGGAAGAGGACAACCACCCAGGCCTCGAGGACGAGGCGACCAAGCCGGACCGACGAGGCGACCAAGCGGACCGACGGGGCGACCTCATCGCTCCACTTCACCAGGCGACGGCACGACCTACGGAATTGCGAACGTGGACCTACCGCTGGAGCAGTTTACAATGGCGAGGGTCCCATGCCGACGCTTCGAACAGGGTGAAAGCGACAAAGGAAAACAGCCCGCCGAGGAAAGTGAGGATGAAATGGAATATCAAGAACCAAGGAATCACATAGCGGTCATCTTCGGGGCTCCTCGCCTACAAGTCCGCTCGGACTTAAAGGAAAGCTGCAGGAAGTGCACCATGTTACCCAGGGTAAGCCTCGGTGCGGCGGCTGAAATGGTCGGAGGTATCCTCACATTCTCCAGAGACGATTGTCCCTTGGGGATGACCAAACCTGAAGGCTTCCGATGGTCGTGAACCCCACCATCAAGAATACTGCTGCCGTCGGTCGGGTCCTCATAGACTCCGGGAGCTCTTTGGACCTTATTGCAGCCAAGGTATTGGACGAGATGCAGATTCCTCGTTCCAAATCAAGATTGTGGCCGTGCCCTTCTTCGGGATAGTCCCGGGCACCTCGATCAAACCTCAGGGGCAGGTCGTCCTGCCCGGAAGTTTTGGCGGCCCCAGTAACGTCAGAACGGAGCTAATCACCTTCGAGGTGGTAGACTTGAGTCGGCCTACAACGCCATCCTCGGCAGTCGGCCGGCCTTGGCCAAGTTCATGGCCGCCGCATCACGCTGTGACGGTGCCTAAAGATTCCGGGCCAAACGGAGTCATAACCGTCAAAGGGAACCACAAGTCCGCACTCAATTGGCGCATTTAAAGAGCGCTGGATATGGTCGGTCGATTGCCGCTCGCGGCCACGACCAAGAGCCGAAGCATTCCTGGCCTAAACTTGCCCTCCAACCTGGAGGAGAGACCAAGGTCGTTCCGCTCAACGAGTCGGAACCGGCCAAATGTCGCTTCATTTGGGATCTTCCTAGATCCCAAATAGGAACTCGAGCTCGTCACTTTCCTCCGAGCAAGGTCGGATGTGTTCGCTGGGAACCATCCGACATGCCCGGGTCCCAAGGGAGGTGGTCGAGCACAAAGAAGCGATTCACCGACAAAAACCAAGGTGACAGAAACTTAGACGCTTTTCCCGGAAAAACAAGCAATCATCCGGAGGAACTTGATAAACTCCTAAAGCTGGCTTCATCAGAGAGATTGAGCACTCCGAGTGGCTAGCCAATCCAGTCTGGTCGAGGAAGAAAGGAGGCAAGTGGCGCATAAAGGCGTCGACCACACGGGTTTGAACGCGGCGTGCCCAAAAGACAACTATCCGTTGCCTCGCATAGACCAATTGGTGGACGCGACGGCGGGTCCTGCACCATGAGCTTCCTAGACGCCTATTCAGGCTATCATCGAGATCAGACTGTCGCACAAGACGAGGAAAGACTTCCTTCATCACCCCGCTCGGTACCTTTCCGCTACTCGACCATGTCTTTCGGCCTCGAGAAATGCGGGAGCAACCTTTCAACGCCTCATGCAGAAGACTTTCACGGACCAAATAGGTCGAAATTTGGAGGTATATGTCGACGACATAGTTGTCAAGAGCAAGAGTACTTCAGGTCACGTTGTCGACTTAGAAGAAACTTTCACGTAACCTCAATAAGCATCGAATAAAGCTAAATCCGAAAAATGCGTATTCGGCGTGAAGGCCGGCAAGGTGCTCGGCTACATGGTCGGGCCACATGGCGTTGGGGCTAACCCGAGAGAAGATCGAAGCCATTGAGAACATGAGGTCGCCCACATGCGTAAAGGAAGTACAAGCTCGACCGGGAGGATGGCCGCCTTAAGCCGGTTCGCTCTCGACCGGGAGCGAGGACTACCTTTCTTTAAAGCCCTCCGCAAACATGATGGCTTCACATGGACGGAGGAAGTCGATCGCTGCTCAAAGAGCTAAAACAAGACCTCTCCAAGCCGCCCGTCCTCGTCACACCCACGGCAGGGGAAGAATTGCTATTATACTGGCAAAGAACCCAAGACGCAGTGAGCTCGGTGTTGGCGTAGAAAGAGATGGTACCAGCGACCTATCTATTACGTCCGGCCAAAGTACTTCATGGACCAAAGGAGCGTTACCCCGAGGTCCGAAAACTCTGTACTCATTATCGATGGCCTCCGGAAGTTGCGTCACTACTTTCAAGCACACAAGATCGTGAGGCCGACCGGCTTCCCACTCGGAAATCCTGAAAATCAGGACGCCTTGGTGGTCGCATAGCCAAGTGGGCAATGGAACTCGCCGAGTTCGAGTTGGTATTCTCAGCCCGCACGGCGATAAAATCACAAGTCTGGCTGATTTCGTGGCGAATGGTCGGCTCGGCACCACCACCAGTAGGGACCAATGATTCGAGGGGAAACTCCTCGACATTGTATTTTGACGGATCCCGAGCATACGAGCGCTGGTCAAGGCGTCATCTTGGTCTCCCGGACGGAGAGCAGCTACAGATCGCCATCCAACTACATTTCGCCGCGACTAACAACGCGGGCGGAGTACGAAGGCCTTTGGCGGACTTGAGCATGCAAATCGCTAGGAGTCCAACGGCTCACTTTGTGAAGGGCGATTCACGCTTGGTCGTGAACCAGTGTCAACAAGGAGTATCGTTGTTCGATACCTCAATGGCGCTCAGACTGGCCGAGTAAGGAAGATGGAGAAATACTTCAAGAATTTAGTAATCTACATCCCCGGGAAGGATAATTCCCGGCCGACCAAATGTCTAAGGTCGGTTCCTCCCAAACCGCCCGCTCCGGGGGTGCTCGTCGAGCACCTACATAAGCCCTCCATTCCTCTCGAAGAGGAGGCACCAGAGACGGCTGGTAGGGTCTCATTCCTCGAGCAAAGCGCAAATTGGATGACGCCATTCATCCAATACCTTGCGCATGGGACATTGCCCGAGGAAGAAGCCGAGCGTTCTGGCTAACAAGGCGATCTTCTCAAGTCTGATCGATCGGCGACCTATCTGGGAAAGGCGCATTAGGAATCCTTTCCAAATCGCCTCCCAGGAGGAAGGCGATGACTTCTTCGTGATATCCACGAAGGAATGTGCGAGCTCATTCGTCTTCGAAGCGCTTGTGAGCAAAGCCTTCCGATTGGGTTACCATCGCCGACGGCCTTGACGGACGCTGTGGTCAATCGTAACGACCGCCGAGCATGCCGTTCCATGCTCGCAAAACCCGGCCAACCGCATATGCCCTACAAACCATACCGCTGTGGCCATTCTCGACACAGGGGCTCGACGTCCTTGGACCCTTTCCCGAGGTCGGAAAAGGTCGCAAGTATTTGCTCGTGGCCATCGACACTTTCACTAAGTGGATAGAGGCCGAGCCCGCCTCGACCATCTCGGCCCAGGCGCCAAGAGAGGTTCCTCCTCAGACAACGTGTGGTAACCGGTTCGGGATACCCAACCGCCTTATCACAGACAATGGGACCAGTTCACGGCTGAACTGTTCCAAAGTTACCGTGAGGAGGTCGGGACCAAGGTCTGCTTTCGCTTCGCGTGGCACATCCACAGAGTAACTGAGCAATGAAAGCGAGCAAATGGGCAGCTAGTCCAGGGCATAAAAGAGAGTCTTTAAGACCCTCAACCAAAGACAAGCGGCGAAGGGTGGAGGAGCTTCCCGCCGTTCTTTGGTCTATCCGCACCACGACAAGTCGAGCCACAAGGCAGACGCCTTCCAACTCGTCACGGTGCGGAGGCCATTCTCGCTGCCGAAATCGTGGCCGGGTTCCCCAGCAGTGCAAATCGATCGATTCCATCGATCAAGAGGTTGAGCGCCTCGTCGACCTGGACCTCGTCGAAGCGACACGCGAACGGCGTTGTTCGGTCTGCAATTTACCTACAAGCTCTTCGTAGGCATGCGGCCAAGGCAGTCCGACCTAGGGCCCTACAAGTCGGCGACATGGTCTTACGAAGAGTTCAAGACTCCGTCGAAGGCCAACAAGTCGACCCCAAGGTGGGAAGGACCCTACACGGTCATGTCTGGCAATACCGGGAGCTGTTCGCCTCGCGATGCCCGGATGGTCGGGAGCTCACCAAGCACTGGAACATCGATCAAGCTGCGTAAATTCTACGTTTAGACGAGTACTCCTATCTCGCGCCTTGCGTTCTTTCCAATAAATCATTTTCCTCTTTCTCGAGTTTCGTCCTCGCTTTGTCGAACGAGCATCGTCGATCTACCAAAGACTACTGAGACGAACTTATCCAACAAGTATGTGCACGCCATCTCCCTTGGCCCTGGCCGATGCTCGCCATGTCGTCCACTTTCCACCGCAGAGCTCTTCGTGTATGCATGGTCGGGCGCGAGCATCCACTCTAAGCCCAGTTCGATGACCACTCGGGTATGGTGGCTCTACGTATTGTTGGTTTAAAGCTCGCCCGCTCTGTGCTCTGATTCACTCAAACACAACCGATCTATTCGAGTAATTCAAAAATCGTTACGACCAAAGCGACCCTTAAAAACTCCCATGAACAAACTCGTGCTCACAGCGGTGAGGACACGACCTTTGTCCATGGCAGGGGGCTACGTATGATAGGAACGTTCCGTCCCTCCTTACCAAGGATCCTTTGCTCGTGTCTATGATATTTGATCTACGCAGAACTTGTTTTCTTTGCTCGTATCTACGCTCCATGCAGAACTTGCTTTCTTTCTCTGCAACCGGATCATACGGGCATATCTGAAAGCGAGTTCAAGCAAAAAAAAGCAGGCAGGACCAAACTCCTGCGAATATGCTCATTTAATCCAAAACGTTGTTTTTTACGTGGTTTTACACAAGATAAAAATAAAAGAAAGAGCTAAGTCCTACGACCAGGCCTCGAGGGCGGCGAGCTCGCCCTTGGGGAGTCGACCTCCGCCTCTAGGTCCAGGACCTTCCGCCAAGACGCGCGACCTTCGGTAGCGCTTTCCCGAGGGCGCTGCGCCTCCTTGAGTAGGCTTCCTCGCGCTCGAGCTCATTGAAGGTCCTGCCGAAGCTTCACCGACTCTTACGTCAAGCTCGGCGCATACGCTCTGAAGTGCTCTTCGGCCGTCTCGCTCTGGAAGAGCTGGTCCCGGCTTGGCGATGAGGCTCCTCGCCGATTCCAACGCCAGTCGGGCCTCACAAGACTCGGAGACTCCGGCGCTCAAGATCGGCGATCTTGGCGTCTTGCTCTTGATGGTGCGACCGGTACTCTTCTCTTCACAGACCGAGGTGGCATCGATATCCTCCATAGCCTTCGCGGCAAACTTGAGCGTAAAGAGAAAGGAGAAGGGAAAAGAGCCGAGGACTCCCGTAAGATCGTTCGCAGCAGAAAAAGAAGAAACATGGAAACTTACGAGAAGAGCCCGGTGACCACTTGTCCTGGCCGTGGCGGTCGATCGCGCCACCGAAAGAAGGGATTGACCAAGTCATCCCGGCCGGGCGTCAAGGTCTTGCTCCTCCTGAGCACCCGGTGCTCCAGGAGAGCAACGGCGTCACCACCTTCGATCAACCCCGGTCGCCCGAAGCTGATCTCGCCCACAAGCGGCTCGTGGCCGCTTCCCCATGAGTCGCCACCGCGCTCGGGTATCGACGCCAACCACGATTTGCCACTCCATGCTCCGCTGGAAGCCGATTGGCTGGTCGTTAGCAACCACCTCCGCCTCTGTTCCTCTTCAGCCGAGGCGACCAATGCTCTCCGGCCAGAAGGCATTGGATCGAGGGCGATCACCTCCGCTTCTTGTCCCTCCATAGTCGGGCGGCCGATGCTCGCATGGCCGAGGCGATTGATCAATACGATCACCTCCGCCCCTTGCACCTCCGTGGCGGGGCGCTGGTGCTCCGGGACCGAAGGAGCTAGGCCGACGACCTCCTCCTCCTCCTCTCCTTGGCTCATGGCCAAGGGTACATTGTCGGGAGCGACCAAGCTCTTCCCGGGGCTCGGCGCTTGAGCCTCGCTCACTTGATCATCTCTTCGCAAGGGGCCAAGGCCAAGGCGTTTTGGTCTCAGTCCCCTGCGGCTCCTGCTCCTCCATGGCCGGATAGGCTCCACGGCGCCGAAGGAGCTGGTCCCGCCGAAGGAAGCTCGGGCTCCACCGAGTCCGGTTAGCACCGGCTCCTCCGTCTCGGCCATCACCGGCCGACGACGCGGTCGAGCTTCGGCGTCCATCGCGGAGTTGATAATCTCCTCACCATCCGCGGAAGTCCAAACGCGACATCCGAGCTATCACGCCCACGCCAAACAGGGGTGGGGTTAGCCCAAGAAAGTCGCAAGACAAGAGCGGAATAAGAGAATGAAGAACGATTTTACGCGCGAGCGGCGCCATCCTCCTCGGCCTCCTCGCCGGGCCACTTCGGCGACCTTTGCCCGCGGCGGCCTCGTAGGCCTCGGCCATTTACCACGGCGCTCCTCATGCGGCGGCTGGCGTGCCATCGCCGGGTCGACATCGCCCATGTCGACCTCTTCCGGCGTCGAGGCGGTTTGAGAGGTCGACCTCCTGCTCCTTCTAACCGAGCATAGGCGGCCTCCTCCTCTTCTTCCTCCTCCTCGGGGCATCAACCACCCGAGTGAGCTGGTCTGGAGGGCCTTGATCGCCTCTCGGCCGCTCCTTGGTCGGGAGAGACACGGCATCCTCTCGGCCTTCCGCCGCTTTCGGCGAGGCTGTTCGATCGGCTCATCAGCTCGGCTTCCTCCGTTTGAAGTCATCGAACCAAATGCGGAGTTCGCACCTCCTGGCGGTCGGCGTACTCAAGGTGCGGGGTAGGGGTCCTGGTCGGCTTCGGCGCCTCGACCGCTTAGCGGGAGGCGAGGCGGATGCTCGGCGACCTCGACCCGCCGCCCTCTTCTACGGGAACCCCTGGCGAGTCTTTGGCTTCTTGGCGTGCGCTGCGGCGCTTCGACACCGCAAGCTCAAGGGCGACCTTCTCCTGCCACTGTAAATCGGGAGGAATGAGCTCGGAAAACATGCCCTCGAGCGGAAGTGGAAAATGTACTTAGCGTCGCCGCGGTCAAAAATATTCTTGGGGACCTGACGATTGGGCGTCGGCTCCTTCTCTTCTGGCGCCGAACATCTCGGCGACCCTATCGTCAACCAGTCCGAGTCCTGAGCTGCGTCACAACCGAAGACTAAGACAAAAGGCATATACGGATGCATAGCGCGCTTCACCGTAAAGCGGCGATGCTCGAAAGAGGTCCAGAACATACTGCGTTGTCCTCGCGGGTGAAGTCGTGCCACCCGTCACCTCGAAGAAGGGATGCTCGCGGCGCCTCGGGGACACCGGTTGAAGGTAAAGTCGGGCGATATCCCGACCGCTGAGCCCCATCTGGGCAAGCTCACCGATCGCCCCGAGCACCCGCTCTTCCTCGGGTGTACTGGCAAGGCGCAGGTCTCGAGAGGCGGAGCGCCCTCCCGATGTAGACCAGCTGGGACCCTCCGCCTTCTTACGGTAGAACCAGGTCGGCCCAACCCGACACCGAGTCCTTCAGAGCAACGAAGGGGTACTCGTATGGTCGGTTGGGCGAAGGCGAAGATAAACGGCCGGCGGAACCATCCCGGCGGCGGAAGGGGAATAGAAGTGAAAGAAGAGGCTAGCCGTGGGCATTACACTCCACGTAAGCCTCGCAAAGGTGGGAGAAGATTGCGAGGGAAAGGATGGAGTTGGGGTGGAGATGAGAGATCTCGCACCCGCAGAAGGCAAGCACGGAGGCGGTGAAGTCGCTTCAGGCGCACGAAGCCCGTTGATGGCGTACAACTCGCAGGCGATCTCGTCTCAGCGGTGCGGCGCCGCATCATCCGGGCACTCGACCGAGCCTGGTCGACGTACTCTCGTCCGTGAGCACCTGGAGCCTCCTTCGGGTCATCTCGCTAACCTTGAAGCAGCGCCATGGCGAAGAAGGAAGGAGAGCGAAAAGGGTTCTTGGCGCTAGGGCTCTTGGAAGATTTTTCGCGAAGGCGAGCAAAGAGACGCAATGGGACTCCGACCTCTCGGTAGAAAGGGTTAAAAGGATAGTGAAGAGGCGGGATAAAAATCGCCGCCTATCGCTAAGCGACAACACTGGCGGAAAAAGCGCCGCTTCCCGAAACTACCGCATCTGCAGGGAGGCTTCTCGGAGAAGGAACCGCAGAACAACCAACGACGCGTCAGCAGAGCAAGCACGGCCATGGTAAAGAAGCTTCGCCTCTCGACGTAAAATGGTCGTGAGCCACGACCAAAGGAAATTCAATCCCCCCTCAAGTCTTCTTAGGCTCAAGGGAAGCCCGAGGTTCCCCACTTGAACCTCGGGGGCTAGCTATCGGGATTGGCTATCTGGCAAAAGACCACGGTACCCCGTGAAAAGCTAAACCCACGACCAAGCGGCACTAAGGGAAGATGCTCGGGAGAACGAACGAGCATCCCTCCTTCTCCTCCGAAAGCATCACGGCGTTTGCCTCCGTTCAGAAGCACCAAACACACCCCACGAGCAAGCATGCTCGTGGAGGCCACGACTTCGGGTGTTTTGGTCGGAGGGCTCAGCCGAGCTGTGAGGAAGGAAGGAGGCAACCAATCAGCCGGAGATCAAGGGAAATCATACCCGAAATTCAAATAACGCGGAATCAAGGGCAGCATCACGGATATGGATACATAGCGTGATCCCCTGAGGCGATTACTTTTTCGCATCTCTAGTCATAGTATTTAAACCCCTGAAGATCAGAACAGGAGGGCACATGAAAGATAGAACACAATACACTGGAGTAGGGTCATTATCTCGGTGTGAGAGGCCCGAACCAGGATAAAAAACACCGCGTCCCCCCTTTTTTTTTTCGGCCTCCTTCTCCCGACCTCGCGTCGCTCGAACGCCCTCTTCGATCCGTGCGACGGGGCTCTGTTGATCCCCCATTCAACAAGTAAGCTCGACGGGAGCCCGTTCTCCGATCGTCGACAATTATATTACTGAGTAATAGCTGAAGTAACATCATTGAAGATGCGCTTGGGGTTTAGGCATCTTGCCTTGGGACGAATCGTGCTGTGGGAGCGGTCCAAGATGCGATCGGTACGCACGTGCTGATCTCTGAACAGCTTCGTCGTCGCTAAAAGCTGGCTCATGCCTTTTGATGCTTTTGGAACTTTTTGATATTGGGGTATAGTCGGTGCTGGCTTATACTTCTTACTGTATTGACATGTCAACTTAATTGTGTTTTTTTGGGTGTAATCTGAAAATTTTCAGCAGTTTTTATATTGCTTTGTTGGGGAGTCTATGCACGCGGACGCGCCGTCGAGCGTGTGTAACTTGATCATCCGAGTCGGAGGGTAGTGGCCCGCTCAATCAATTATCGGAGCATGGGGTCCTGCCCTATTTTATATAGTATAGGGAAAGTGCATATATAATAAAGAACAATATAATGATGCAAACATTAGACAAAATTTACCCCACTTGCCATGTCACTGCGTTGAGTTCATCTTGTTGCACTTGCATAATAAGTTGTGACACGTCTAGCTTATCACGTGTCGTACCCGATATTGTATAAATAAGAATAATATACGATGACTTAATCAACTCTATATTTAATGAAATAGAGAATTATCAAAATAATCATGCTCCAGCACATGACTATAGTGAAAATAAACTGTTTATGGTATTTCTTATTTGGAGATGAGTATGAAGTAAAAGATAAATCAGAGCATGACAACTTTAAGGACGAACTGTGGATAGAATTGGATTTTACTCTGGAATCCATTAACATTTGTTCTCATAGATGCGAGAAGGTACTTAACTTTCTACTATGCTTGTAAATCATTTCACTGATATGATAATAGGCTATCACATATGATTCTTAACAAAATTGTATGTGATATTCTATTATCACATGCAATTATTCTTAATAGAACCACCTAGCTATAATAATTAATAGGATATCACAGACTGTACTGCAAATAACCGTTAGTGATAGGTGTTTCATAGCGAAGTGGAACGTGGAGACTGCGTGTCTTTTGTGTGTTATCTGTTCTTCTTCTTCCAGGAGCTCTCACATGTGTTCTTCTGTGAGTTTAGTCCACGGGTAGTTTCAACATACTGAAGTTCATTTTTTGAAAATAAGTTGGGGCCGGACATGATTTTCATTTTTTAAAATTAAACAACAAAAAATCCTCTTAAAATGTTTTTTTTGGTATTTTTTTCCCTTCTCACCCTAATCTAACCAAAAAAATTGGTTGTTACGGTTATGATTTATATATTTCTGATCAGCTACTAATATCTATTCCCTTGAGAAAGCAGGTGCTTATTTGCAAATACTACCTCCGGTCCAAATTACTTGTCGTTTAGCTCTACGCACATATAACCAGCTGGGGATCAAGATAGATATTTCAGTTTTTAACATGGTGTGCTTCTATTAAATTTATATCAATTTTTTAACATCACTTGAGAAACCAGGTGTTTACTTGCAAAATGCTACCTGGAAAAACAAAACTAGGGTATTTAGAAACCGAAATCATCTTCCAAGAACATTACCATCTACAATTTTGGACTGTAGGTAGCAGTATTGTTGAAAACAAAAGGCCATATTCAATGAAAACATAGAAAATATGAAGGAAACGAAGGCGTTGTTTCCCTGCGAAGCTAGCTAGGCCTAACGTCACCACATCGATCGGTTTCGTTCTCGTGGCAGAGAAGACGGAGGGGGACGACCCGCGTCGGTGCATGCATGGCGACCATACGGCGACGAGGCCCCGGCACAACCGGTATAATTAGCAGCCGCTCCGCCTCCGCGTCTCTGACCGTGCGTCGACCGGTCGTGGGCAGGCTAGTCTAGCTTCCCCCGCGTCGATCCCCATCCAGCAGCTGCGAGCAGCGCGAGAAGCCAACCGTCACCTGACTCGTCTCGATCTTTCTCCCCCATGGGCCACATGCCCCAGCCTGCAAGCCAGTGGGAGTTGACCGCGGCTTGCTTGTAGCCGGCCGGTGCCCTGCAGGTGGGCGCCGGTGTCGTCGACGACGGCCGCGCGCGGGAGGGTTAGATCAGTCATTCTCGCGGGAAGCGAAGCGAGCACGACCACGGGCTGGGCTGCAGATCGTACGGATTCTGTACTGTAGCTTCTAGGGAGTCCAGCGGCCGGGTGGGTTTAGGCATTGCGAGGGGACGTCCTCGTCCCGTTTACCGGCCAACCGACACGGGAATTGCTAGATGCACATGCAAGCTCGCTGCGCTGCGGTTGGGAAGAAACATGTAACTCAACTTGTGATGCATTTCCGACGACTTTTTTTAATGTACAAAACGAACGTATGTAACCTACACACTCACACTCACATATCGTACATACGTATACGATGTCACACTTAACTCTCACGTGTGTATGTACACATTTTAATTAGTAAGTGTATACGTGACTGGAGTTGAACGCGACGAGCTTGAGCACACGATAACACCCCTGCGGACTTGAGATCTTGCGGATAAACAAGTAGTCCGACTAATAACCATCTTATCTTTATATCACAACTTGCTTATACTTATATTGTAATTCTTATGAGTAGTATACAACATATATATCTTGAACATATAAAAGAATGCCTCTTGAGAATAAAAAATACCTCAAATAACATCTCTACAACATAAAGTTAATTTAAAAAGTGTATCAAAAAATGCATCTACGGTTTATATTGGGTAATAAAGAAGCAATCATATTTCCTACTACTTTCAGTCTCTTATTTGTTAGACAAAGGCAATATAAATTATATCAGAAAAACTAAAAAACGGTATACCGTTGCAACGGTATACCTCTGAAACTCATGAAACTTGTGATTTTTTGCACTGAAACTCATGAAACTTAGCACTAAAAACTGATAAAACATGAAACTGATGAAACTAAACACTGAAACTCATGAAACCAGCACTGAAACTGATAAGTTTCATAAGTTTCATGTCTATACCGTTGCAACGGTATACCGTTCCCTAGTCATTCTCAAATTATATTTGTAAGTTCGATCTAGGGGCTTTTTGGTCTTGAACATTGACATGATTTTTGTTTAGACAATTTAAAAATGCATCTACGGTTCACATTCTACGTTCTTTAACTAAATATCTTAAAAAATGTCTATAATATATTGTGGTAATTTAGAGACAAATAAAAAATATTTATGGAAAAATATCTCTACGTCAGGTTTTTGTTACAGTGGACGTTGTGCAATCGGTACTTCGATCGATTTGGGATCACAAAAAGGAAATCCAGAAAATAACTCATTCAACGAGTAGAGATACATCGAACAGAACCTCACCAGTCACGCACGCCCAAACTACGGACTGCCCAAAAGTTGGCTATGGACAGTGAACAAGAAATCTCGATTATTCTGTGTGAAGGGTTTTCTGATGGTCTTAAAGGCACTTCTAATACGCCTATATTAGCATTTTTTTCAACATATCATGCATCTCTACTATTATAAAGCATCAGTTGGTGGCAGTTGTGAGTTCTACCCACGTCATTAATTGCCCTGCTTAATTGTCCTACTTAATTGCCCTACGCAAAAAACGAAGCGTTGCTTTAATTAGCTAGCTTTCGCAAGAAACGAAGCGTTAAAGATAGATGTTTGATCTTGTGAAATTTTTTTTTAATCTTTATTTTTATTTATCAATTTTGTTTTTCGTAGCAACGCACGGGCATGTAACTAGTATAGAATTAATGCTGACGAGGTGGGAAGATTAATTTAAAGAAGAGAGATATAAAAGCTATTTTTCGTATAAGAAACAGTATATGCACACAACCAAAGGAAGAGCTCCCTCCATTTACAAATAGTAGTCGTTTTGGATATTGACATGGTTTACAAAAATCAATTTTAACCGCTAATTTCTATTATAATATATTTAAAAATCTAATAAAATTATAATATTATGAAAGGACGTTTCGAGATGAATCTACATATAAATTTTAATGCATTCAATCTAAATATTTATAATAATATTGATAACTAAAGTTTCAAAAGTTTGACTACACGTATCTCAAACCGGCAAGTTTTTGTGGACCGAAGGGAGTACAACAAAAACATGCATAGGAAGATATATAAGGGTTGTACCTATGTATTACATGATATTTATTTGATGTTTTTTTATGTATTTGTGCTAAGATACAATAGATTGAATAGGCAGTATCTAGTACTATATATTTATTAATGATATTGATGTTTTTAGATATGACTATATATATAAATTATGCATTAGGAGCGCCTAATTGCTAGTATATACTCCCTCTGTCCCACAAAGAGTGCATTTCTAGGATTTTTAAGACAGATTAGTGTGCAAGGTAAATGACCAATGTGACCCTCATTACTCCATACACAAGCATGTTGGTGCTTCGGTTTCCACAAGCACTTAAATGAGCATGCATACACTTACAGCTGGGCCCTACGGACTAGAAATGCACTCTTTGTGGGACAAAATTTGAACACTAAAAATGCACTCTTTGTGGGACAGAGGGAGTATGATTTTTTGTGCGTTTCTAGAACAGTGCCAATTATCTCCCATATTAATTCCGCAAAGCGTGCTTCTCCTGGGAAGAATTCCAACCCGCTGACGACAGCGCAACGAGAAACACAGCTCATACAATCAAACAGAACAAGCGATCAAATTCAAACCACGTAACTATACGTAGAGAATGACTCCTCCAGTCACAAATAGTTATTTTGTTGAACATATGTACAGTTAAAATTTTAAAACTTTGACTGACAATACCTTTTTAAATATTTAAATTAGACACATACAAATCATATGTAGATTTGTCTTAAAAAGTATTTTTATAATATTATAATTTTATTGGGTTTTATAAACATATTACAATAGAAAATAGTGGTTAAAACTATGTTTTAGATGCCGTATCGATGTAAAAATGATAACTATTTGTGACCGGATGGAATAGGAAGACAAGCAAAAATCAAATTAATTACCGGGGAATTTAATTTCCGGTAGTAGTTCTTCGATTTGGACAACACTGCACGGTCTGATCTCTGATGATCGATCTTCTCGGGCTATTTAATTACCGGGGAATTGATGCTTCCTTGACTAAACCGGCCGGGCAGATCGAATGATCAACGGCGTCTGGAACGAGTGAATGGCGGCTGTGGAGGAACCGGTCAATGCGGTTTCAATAAAAACTCAGACGACTCCTCCAAACTTGGCTTGCGTGCGTGATAATGCCATGGAGGACGCAAAAGTCAGCATGCACGGCCGGTCGCGCTCGTTGACAAAAAATATTTCCACCGATGTCACAGCGACCACGTAGCAACGACCCAGATTGTAATTAACTGTGGATCGGTTATAAACAAGGGCGACTACTACTACTACAGCTATAGCTGGATTAGCGCTAATTAAGCTAGCTAGCTTCTCGCTTGCGGCGACGCACGTTTCTAGTTTCTTCAACGATATGCACGAGCTAGAGCCGACGAATGGATTAGCTAGAATGTGGTGTGCCGTGTGCGTACGTACTATCACGTAAGTAACGTTCGTGCACGATTTGTACAGTCTCGCGCGCCCGGGTCTTGACATACATGTAGCTAGCACTGCTCTAGTTGTCTACTGTCACCTCCATCGAAGAAGAAGTCCAAGCAAAATCAACACGCTGTGTACGGAGCAGGCTGCTGGATAATGAAGGCTAGCATAGTACGTAGCATCTGGCCTCTCTCAACCTAGCTCATTGTCTAAACTCGAAATTTATCAACACTAGTAAGATGCCCGTGCGTTGCAACGGTATATACATTTTGAACGGCTGTCCTGCTATTACGATAACATGAAACAAGAAAATATGTTGTGCAAATAATACCTTATACAGTATGACACTATTGAAGCAGTATTTATATATTTCTATGCAAATGAAGTGTTCTGATGCTTCGTTTCTTGTGCCTGAAGTGGTTAATTAATTAAAGAGGTGAGTAATTAAAGAATGGTCTTGTGTGCTGTTTTCCAACCACACCTGAAGTGGTTAATTAAAGAGGTGGGTAATTAAAGAATGGCAGAACTGGTAATTTTGATGAAATGACGTGGAAAGAAACTCTCACTTTATATAGTAGAGATCAAGGATTTTTCACTTCGATCAGCAGAATTAACCAGCCCAATAAAGACGTGGTTTGTTCGAGTTCTAGGATCGTCGGCTTGGGTGTCCATCTCGTTATTCAGCGAGAATTAATGCCATATATATATCTTGGACATTTTTTTTTTTTAAAAAAAGAGATCTTTTGTTTCAAAAAGGAAAAGGAATTTTCACTTTGAAGTACAAATTCTCCGTTGTTTCAAGAATGTGTATCTCACAAAATAATAATAAAACCCTATATATATCTATATATATATATATATATATATATATATATATATATATATATATATATAATGCATGCATGCATGCGTGACTAAAAGCTCTTAAATAATGAGAAATATGCTAGAAATTATCACGAAAATAAAAACATTTGGCGACCCTAAAAACAACTTAATCTATAACCTTTTACGTTACATGACATATGCATGGTATTTATATAACCTTGAAGATAAGAAAGAGTCCTCGGCCATAAAAATTAAGCAACTCCCATTAAGCGTTGATCCAAAAACAAAAAGCAAAAAAACTCACATCAAGTGAGTTGCGTAAAATTAACAGTTTAGCGCACGACCGAAAAATCTAGCTATACGTATTCCACTCTAGGTCGTTGTGGAGGTGCATTCTTGCCTATTTGATCATCAAAACTCCCTCCCATGCATGTACGCCGTTGGTTTAAACTGGGATTCTGAGCTCGTGACGGCTTGAAGAGGAGAGTTCGCACGACATCATGTAGAACTGTAGAGAGAGGTCATGCACAGTGGTGGACCCAACAGGGGTGAAGGGGAGCTAGGGCACATCTTATCTCCGATGAGATCATAGGTACCCCTCTAGCACCTCCTATCTATCGTGGGGTGCTTTTCAAAATAATTGCACTTTGTTGGATTTCCTAATCTTATTTTAGTATTGTATCACTGCCAATTAGCATCTCCTAAATTTATGTCTTGAATCCGTCACTGGTCATGCAGTCTCTTCTTTCATAGCCACTAGGGGTTTGTTTATGTGAAAGTCGGGTAGAATTCTGGAGTCTGCAGCACAGCACCTTCCAATCGCCTAGGGAAGGAGCGGAAGGTCAGAGCAAGCGTAGTTGCCCACGCTGTACGGTTAGAAAAAAATGGAAGCATCGATCGATCGCCCCTCGAAACGCCACCCCCTGATCGGTGGATCATATGGTCTTCGTATACTCACGTGAATGTGACTTCCTGCAGCTAGCTAGCTAGCCTAGCTCGTACTCGGATGCGTCCCCGTTGATTAAGTAATGGACTTAATCGGACTAAGCCAATCGTCTAGGTTAGCAGATAACATAGACAGCACATCTGTCCCTTTCTCTGTTGTTGGGATAAGAGACGGGTTAAACATCTAGCGACTAAGATAAGAGAATACATGGCACGTAACTGACTAGCCTGAGATTTATAAACTCGTAATAGCCCAGCCCCAGATCTTTTTGGTCTTCGACCTGCAATACCAGCCAAAAGAAAGTCTTATTGCCCTTATCAGGCAGAAGCTCGAGCAGTTGAAGATGTGGATCTATATTAAGAATTTACCATAAGTTATCGAAAGCTAATCAGAACTACTAAAAGTATTAATATATAGAGAGCGAGCGGTGCTTTTATACTTTCCCTCGTAATACAAATTATACGAATTTTAAAACAAACAAATAGATAAATAATCATTATCTATCTTTCGTTTTTCGTTTAGATCAACTTAAAAAAAAAATTCAGAAGCAAACTCTGGCGCGCAACGCCCCCGCACGTCTTCCACAGCTGAGTTCTTCGACCGGCGCTCTCTGACGCAGACGATAGACCATGGAAGCTCCGTGTCTACTCAACCACCTCTCAGTCCCTCTCTATCTGCAGCCAGCCAGCCATGCATGCCCATCACTCCTCCTGCCTATGGAAATTAATATTAGGTGCCCCTAATTGGAGTAAAAAATTAACCGGGCGTTACAACTTCGATTGTTTTCAGCACTCAATTCACACGACTGACTACCTTGGTCCTTGGTCTTTATGCCGGGTATATATCATGAACTCTCTTGTCTTTTTTTTCCCCATTCTCTTGCAAAGGAAAAGGCTAGCTAGGAAGAGTGTTGAAACTGCTCCAAAATTAATTATTACTCATGCAGCTCTCTTTCTATATTCTGTGTAACCTCCATCATAGTTTTTTTTTAAAAAAAAAAAAATACACGCATATATACAACATATATGATAGCATGATTCCATGCATGTAAGCCACAGATCACCAGCTGATTGTGCGTGTCTCGTTGCACAAGGCCGTCCTTCTGTACACACGCCCTCACATGGAGGAGAAGGCATGTCAAACTATCAAGTCATGGCCGGGATTAGATGGGATGGGAGTGGGGAAAGGGCAGGATCTTCTACTCGGAATAGAAGATTTGATTGATTGGGTGATGGACGGCTGCAGGAGGCTGAAGAGCGGAGACGGCATTGACTGGGATATGATTATCTGTACGCGCGTGTGATGCGCGGGCTCGTTTGGTCGTAGCAGCTTGCAACCACGTGGGTGCGTGAGATGCCAACCAACCCATCGGTGGACGTCACCAAGCGACACGGAGCGAGGAATATTGGAGAAAAAGACGACGGAGCGATGGAATCATGGAGCCCATCGGTCGACGGCCAGCTCTGTACTACAGTATGTGTCGGCGTTGGCCACCGGTGGTTCGCTCTTCGATTTGTTTTGCGTCTGTAGGCGCGACGGCGACGTCCACGACTGTTTCAGGACGCAGATCGGCTTCCAAAGGAAGATAGTTTCGTGTTATTTCGGGCTTGACTGGGGTAATGGCAAGAAAGTTCATCTCTTGGAGAGATGTGTGGTTGACAGAAAGCCGTCTGAGTGTGTATTAGGGCATCTCCAATGGTGTCACTTCAGCTAGCTATAAGGGTGCCAACTCAGCATTTTGCTTAGGTGGATGAGAGAAAAGGAAGAGAGAGATATATGCTTACTACTAATTTATAGCCAGGCTATAGCTGATTCCAAAGCATTTATCACCTCTTACATATGGGTCCATATTTAATTTTGTAGATACTCCCTCTGTCCCACAAAGAGTGCATTTCTAGTGTTCAAATTTTGTCCCACAAAGAGTGCATTTCTAGTCCGTAGGGCCCAGCTGTAAGTGTATGCATGCTCATTTAAGTGCTTGTGGAAACCGAAGCATCAGCATGCTTGTGTATGGAGTAATGAGGGCCACATTGGTCATTTACCTTGCACACTAATCTGTCTTAAAAATCCTAGAAATGCACTCTTTGTGGGACAGAGGGAGTAATGCTATAGCTAGTCCATTGGAGAGGTTGTCTATTAGCTATCTATAGATGACATATACACTTCTTATAGCTAGTAATTGACTACACCATTGGAGATGCCCTTACCATGGAAATTTTCCCAAGTTCCGAGCAAGCTGACAAAACAATAAATGAGGTGTACAGGCGCAACGAATGGGGGTTGAGTCGTTTCAGGAGAACTTTTGGAGATTTATAGCTAGCAGAATGGGATTGATTGCAGAATGCTTTGAGCAATGTTACCCTGAGTGACAGCCCGGATAAAGCTACTTCGTCCCTGGAGAAATCTGGGAATTTCTCAACCAAATCAATGCACAGGGCTTTATCTTTAGAGGTGTTATTGATTCCAGGATGCTAGAGATCGATTTGGAATGCCATGTACTCCTTAAGATAAAGAGAAATTTTACAAGCTCTTTTACATTACACTAAATTCAATATGAATTGTTCATTTTTTTTCGATCCAATGAATCAGATTAGCTAATACTTATTTATACTTCCTCCGATAGTATAGTGGTAAAAATACTTTTAACAAATCAATTGTTACATTAGATTTCTACTATACATTAAATATTGCCAGTATAATGCATCGTAAAATTCAAAGATTTTCCTATGGCATGTCTTTGGAGATAAAATTCAATCTTCCGAATAGTTGACAAAAAAAAAACATGGCACTGAATTTTGTAAAATGTGTGGTTAATTTGGTAGAAAGTACTAACCATGTCATCTTTACGTGCCCTGAGGCCCAATATGTTTTGTGTGTGATTACAGATGCCCTGGGATGGACTGGGATCCAAAATTACAGCTCTCGCTAGACTAGAGGTGGTGGTGGATCAACTCCGATCTACGCTGCACCAAGCTACTGAAGCTCAAAATGCTACTCATTCTAGTTAGCTCTTTTGTTAGTTTTTTGCTAGTCGAAGATTGTGGGTCTCTGTTTGTTTCCTGTCAGGTTGCGATGAAAGTCTGTTTGGTTAGTAGAGTTGGTTTTTAGCATTGGAACCTTTCTATTGCTAGCAAAGTTAGTTGTAAGAGTGAGTCGATTTTTGCGAGTAAAACTGATTCCAATTCCTGGAACCTGATATTGTAAGCTGGTGTGACTTCTTTGATTTAAATATTGGGAGTAATTACGAATCCGTTGCTCGTTTTTAGTTAAGCAATAAAAAAATGCTGCTCTTAATACCATTTATGATGCCGTTTTATGGAGCTTGCGGATTAACAGAAATAAATTGGTTTTTCATTCCCATAATTGGTCAAGTGTAAAAACAATATGGAGAAAAATGCTTTCTTCATTAAGGAACTGGAGTCTACTGTTCAAGCACGAGATGATGGCCAAGGTGCTGATGTTTTGCAACAGATTGGAGGCCAGTCTTCATGCCCCGCTAGCTTTGGGTCCTGGAATACCCTGAGTGGGAAAGAAAACTTGGATATGGAGAAGATTGAGGAGGATACAATTCCAGAAGAGTTGATTTCTCTTTCTGCATATTTCAGTGGTTTGGTGGATGCCAAAAAATGATGTTGTTAGATGTCTTTGAGGTTTTTTGGCTGCTATCTTTTGGCTGTGTGCTGCTCAAGTCTTGAGGGATTAAAAACAGACTTTGTAATAACTTTTGTTTGGTTCCTGGTGGAACTGGGGCATCGCTTAGACGTCCTTTCGATCTAATAAAAATATTGTAAGCTGGTACCCCCAGCATCTGATGCTGTTATTCTAGCTTTCATAACAAAGATGGCCATCTGACTTGGTTCTAAAATCGAGGCTTGATTGGTGCGATAGTCTTTCTTCTTACGAGACGTGAGCAGCTTCGGACTACCTGCGTTCTGTCGTAGTTTGTAGCCCAAATGGAGAGGTTCAATTTTAAGCTGTGTCTAGATGAGGGGCCGGGGTTTGGCGAAATTTAGTTCCAAATGTTTGTTTCAAACTAAGGAATGTCTTGTCGCATGCATTATGGCGGCTGCTAGTGATCCCTGGAGCTGAAAGTTCCCAGTGACGTCCGTTGTCGCCGGTACATTTTGGCACCGGATAGAAGCAGACTGATCATGATTCGTGCCACAATTTAGCCAAGAAGACCTAATGCAGAGTAAACATTACGTGTATAGAAAAGAAAATGTTGGACGAAACATTAACACCTTGGCAGTTGGGAGCTCGTTAGGATGTTCGGACGCTTCACCATTAAAAACGCATCACGCTTATTCCCCCGCTTAACAGCCAAGAGCAGCTTCGAAGAGCACCGAACCCGCCCTTCAAAAAGGCAAGACAAGAAACCGCTGTAATTAACCTGCACAAGGACGTGTCGCAACCAAATATTTAACGTGCGCATGGGCATGGCCACCGCAAGTTCTGCGACGGCGGCAGTGCCGGATAAGCTCCGGCAGCCGTGCAGGCCGGCGCTGTGCCCCCCCAAGAACCGCCCGAAGACGCCGGTGGTGATCGCGCACGAGTGCCCCAGCGCGGTGCGCGCCCACGTCCTGGAGGTGCACGCGGGGCGCGACGTCCTGTCCTGCGTTGCCGCGTTCGCGCGGCGCGGGCAGTGCTGCGCGCTGGTGCTGGGCGCGGCTGGGCGTGTCGCGGACGTCGTGCTCCGGGAGCCCGCGCTGGTGCTCCGGGGCACGATGGAGATACTGAGCCTTGCCGGGTGCTTCTTCCCGTCACCCTCGGTGGCGTCCGCAGGTGCGGCGGTTTTCCTGGCCGGTCCGAGCGGGAGCGTGCTGGGCGGCGGCGTCGCGGCGGGAGGGCTGGTGGCCGCCGGGCCGGTGGTGGTGACGCTGGCCACGTTTGTCGCGGCAGCGTTCGACAGGTTGCCGTTAGTGAAGGGGGACCAATCCGCGAAGCCAGACGAGTGCGACGTGCATGGCGTGGACAGACGCCGGCGGTGCGGTGCCCAGCCGCTGCCGCAGCAGCAGCGCGGATGGGCACCGCTGTGCCGGAAGCTGGGCGCGAAGAGCTGACCGGTGTCCAGTCCAACGAACAGGCCGGTTTGAAGGCCAAGGCCATCTGGGCCGAGTTAGTACAAGTTTATTAGCATGTCCAAATGGAGCTCAAACATGATTTCACGATGTTCTTTGACCGTGAGACAATAATTTCGGAACTTATTGAGATACGTGAATTTTAAATGAAATATGCAAGCTGTTGGGGGAGGTTCTGATCAATTTCATCTGTACGGAAAACATGTACACCTATTCCAGACTAAAAACAACTTTAGGCATCCCTTGACAATGCGAAAATTAGACATGGATTTTTTTAAGGGAAATATGTTGTCTCTCATGAAAATCTTATGAAATGTATGTGTTCCAAATAGACCCTTAATCAGCATTAATTCTGTAATGTGGTTGCTCGAAGATATAAAAAACATTTTGTGCCGTAAAATTAAATCAGATGAATGCATTAAAATGTAAGGATACCATGGCATAATCTTCGCCAAATTTTGAAAGAATTATCGGCAGAACAAGGCACACCTCTATACACAGTGGCGGACCCAGAAATTTTTTAGAGCCCGGGCACGCTTAAAAAGGACAACAAGTCCAAAGTTATTTAAATTTTAGTTGCTAACTTTTTATAAAATTTAGGATGTTTTTTACAAGATGCTAGTAAAGCTTGTAGATTCAGGCTCTATATTTTCGTTTCTGATTTGAAGATTGTACTTGCCAGATTACGTGAATATGAGATTTAGGATGTTTGTTACATGGGCTGAGCCCAGGCTGGCCGGGCCTTGGATCCGCCCCTGTCTATATATGCAGATTGTAATCCTGCGAGCGATGGCGTGGTAGGCATGGTTTATATCTGAAATCAAGCTCATAAGGTTTTTTATTCTTTCAAAAAGTTAGATGTCCGAGGTATCTACAAAATTTGTAACGTGTGTGTAGGACGCGTGTGTATATGCGTCCTTGTAACCTTAAAAAAAGCTGATAAGGTTTTTATTCTTTTAAATAAACCCATTTAATTTAATCCCAGGCGTAAATGTCCCAATTACTTCGACAGCTGCGGTACACCGTAAGCAGGCCCACCTGTCGGTCTCCGTAACGGTCCCCCGCTCGAGCTGACCGCAGGGGCGCTGCAGCAGCAGAAGCCGCCCCACCCCCCCAAATCGACCGGCACCGAACGGAATCAGCCGCCCTGCCGACCCGATCCGTCCCATCCATCGGCCGCCACCGCAGCGGCCTCTCCCGCCGCCCCTCCTCTCCTTACCGCTTCGACTCGATCCGATTCGCGCTCTCCGCTCCCGCTTCAAATCTCCCCCGGCACAGCACACTGTGCGCTTCCACGCGCACCCCAACGCCCTCCATGGCTTCCGGCGCGCAGGCGCAGCAGCAGGCGGCGGCGGTGCCGGCTCCCGTGGCGCAGCAGCCGAAGCCGGCTAGGGTGTCGCTGTCGTACGAGGAGATCTCCAAGCTCTTCTCCCTGCCCATCGCCGAGGCGGCCTCTATCCTCGGTAACCCCGCCCAGCCTCTCTTGGTGGAATCCATCGCTGGAGCTCGTGGAAGCAACAGTTCCGTAGTACCAAGTTGGGTGACGGACTGACGGCTGCGTGACCTTGGTTTTCGGTGCTGATTTGCAGGCGTTTGCACGAGCGTCTTGAAGAGGATATGCCGCACCCACGGTATTGTGAGATGGCCGTATCGAAAGGTAAAAATTGGTTTGTTTAGTGGCAGATCAGATTAATCTTGTATGCTGCCTGCTTTTATTTTTTAGTGTTTGCGTGTGTAAATGACGTCAAACCCTGTGGTAAGAGGAAGGCAGCTATTTGTTTGTGAGAAGATGACTGTTTGCTCTAATGCAGCCACCCAGGGATTACCCGAGTCAAGAGCAAATTCAGACACTTTAAGAATAGGAATTCTCTCGGCTTGTTATTTGCTGCAACAATAAAAAAATCCTAGCGAAACACCTAGATAGAATTCGATAACTGAAACCAATTGTAGAACTGCACATTCAATTATGGCTTGTTGATTTACGGCTGACAGCTGCTAGCTGCATGCTTGTAATATTGAGCTGGCTCATACTGTTAACAAAAAGGCAAAAACTAGTTTTTTTTTATCATGTTCTGGAAGCTTCAGCATCTAGAACCAAAAAAAGAAATACTTTGGTGGACAAACCACACAATACATAATGCGTACAACAGACAGAAATTTTAAATTTTTTTTGAACACTATGTTTGAAAAAAAATTCTCCTCTACAGTCTTAAAAACTTTGAAAGCTGTTATGCTTCCCACGTTATTGTTTTGTGGGCCACATATTTCTGTTCAATATTGTAAATGTCATGTAGAAATAAATCTTCCATAATAATACCAGCAGAAGTACAGTTTCAACAACAACAAAACTAGCAAAATTGCCTGCTCAATTGTGCACTCTTGTCCAAAATTGATTTTTTTTACACCTTTTCAACCTACAACTTTCTTATTCTTTAATAAGAAACTTGATTTTGTTGATTTTAACCAGTGTTTTCCTAGGCGCTAGGCGGGTGGCACACCGGTGCCTAGCGCCTAATCGCTGATTAGCCGGGCTAGGCGGGAGGGTGTAGCGTAGCGCCTAGGGGAACAAGGATTTTAACACAGGAGTGTGAAAAAAACAACGGATGGCAATCGTATAATTCTCAGGCATATATCTAGCAGTCAGACAGACGTCTCCAGAAATATTTCACCATATAGTTCCAGAATGCAGCACTAAACCATTTCCATTGCTAATCTCTATTTTAAGCAAAATGACAAAATTTTGACTAAAAAAATCGAATATTCCTATTTGGCAATTATTGTGGTCGATATATTAATTGCTAAATACTATTGAGTGGCACTTATTAATAGCATGACAGCAGTGTTAGCGTGATGAATAGGGTAATGGGCCCAGGTAGTTGGTTATGTTTGGCAAGGATCTCCTAGATTAGATCTTTCCTATTCTTAGGGATATCCTTGCCTATATGTACTTGAGCCTTGGGCTCCTCTCATAATCAATCTACTATTTTCCCAACCATACTCTTTCATGGTATCAAGAGACCGGGATCTTCCCCTCTCGCCTTCCACGCCTGCGGCGCTAGCTACCGCAAAGATGGTCGGGACCCTCGCCGCCTTCCATCGCCGACCTCGCTGAAAGGTGCTCGTTGCGACGCCGACGCTGGCAAAGAAGCCGAGACTCGCCGACCGCTCGGCTGAAGCTCCAGCGCCGAGCAGAGGCCGCCATCAGATGCGAACGCGACGCAGCGGCCGAGCGTCCGCCCATCGCCAAGGCGGCCAAAGCCCGGCCGACGCGCCGCTGGCCGATCCGCCGACCGCCGGCGACAACCACAGAATGACACGGACATCTCCCGCGCCATGATCCTCCACGAGCGCGCCGTTCTCAACCTCCACGCCAGTGTCTCGTGCGTAACGCCCGCGGCTGGTCCCCTCGTCCTCGACACCTCGGCAACTACCCACGTTGGCGCGAACAATTCCTCGCCGTCACGAAGTATTCGGCTGCAGGACCACGTCCGCCGCCCGCCACCTCGGCACTTCACGATTGGGCTCGGATGAACGCCGTCGTCAAATCATGGTCAGACAAAGACGGCCACCGCCGACCTTGCCGACGCCGTGATCGACCACCGCGCCACCGCCCTCGACGCTGGATCGCCATCGAGGATCACTTCCTTGGCAATCGGGAGACCCGTGCTCTCCACCTTGACGCTAAGTTTCGCTGCGTTTGCCCAAGGTGACCTCTCCGTCACCGAATATTGCAAACGCTTCAAGAAGATGGCCGACGACCTCGGCCCGACCTCGGCGAACACGTGATCGACCGCGCTCTGGTCCTCAGCGTGATTCGCGGGCTCAACGAGCGGTAAGGACATCGGTACATCTCGCCGGCCCGCCCTTCCCTTCCTTCGCCGTCGCAATGAACTCCTCCTTGAGGAGATCAACATGGTGCAAACTCCCTTTGCTCCTCATTGCCCTCATCGCCGGCTCTCCCGCCGCCTCGCGATCGGCCTGCAAACCCGGCGGTCCTCTCGTCGGCCGGCTCCCAAGCGAAGAAGAAGAAGCCGATGGACCACCGCAACTCCTCGGCGGACTGCTGCGCTGGCGCGCACTCCCTCCTCCGGCTCCTCCTCGCGCGACGGCCTTTCTGCGCTTTGGCGGCGGTGGCCGTCGTTCTTCAACCGTGGGCCGGATCCATCCAAATGTGGCGGTCCCGTCGCCTCCTGGCCCAACTTCCCTAGGCGTCGGCCCAGAAGACAAGCCCGGCGGGCGGCAGCCAAATGCACCCGCTCAACACAATCCTTCCTGCCCGGCCACGGTATCTCTGGCCCGGCCAATGTGATACCGGCCCATGGAGGGTCTCCGCCTGGGACGAGAATTCTCACGGCCTCCACGTTCAAAGACCATCACCCTCGCTCCGGCCGGCAAACAACGATTGGTACCTTGATACAGTGCCTCTTCCCACATGACCTCTCATGATGGTACCCTCTCTCACTCATCAACCCCTCGGTATCCCTCTCCCACCTCCATTGTTGTCGGTAATGGTTCGCTCGCTTTGTCACCGCCACGGCCGACGCACCTTGGCTCTCTTGTTACGAATAATGTTCTTGTTTCACCTCGACTTATCAAGAACCTTATTTCGCTTCGCCAATTCACTACCGATAACAATTGTTACGTGGAGTTTGACCCGTATGGTTGTTACGTGAAGGATCTTCTCGCGAACGTGATCATCAGTGCAATAGCTCGGTCCGCTCTACCCGCACCGCTCGTGGCTCACTCCCTTGTTGCCGGCTCCACATCATCCTCCCTGTGGCACCGCTGCCTCGGCCACCCTGGTCGCGAGGCCCTCTCCAAACTCACTTCGTCTATTCCTGGTTGTAATAAAAGTTTGGAGCCTTTGTGCCATGCGTGTCAACTAGGACGACATGTTCGTCTTCCTTTTAGCCCTTCAGTATCTCGAGCGTCAAACAACTTTGATCTTATTCATTGTGACTTATGGACATCTCCCATTGTTAGTGTCTCTGGTTACAAATATTACTTAGTTGTTCTTGATGACTGCTCACATCACCTGTGGACGTTTCCTTTACGGCTTAAATCTGACACGTTTTCCACCCTATCTAACTTTTTCGCCTATGTGTCTACCCAGTTCAGCACTCGCATCAAGGCCGTCCAGAGTGACAACGGCCGGGAGTTCGACAACTCCAGCGCGCGCACCTTCTTCCTCACACATGGCGTTCGGTTTCGCATGTCGTGTCCCTACACGTCCTCGCAGAACGGTCGAGCTGAGCGGATTATTCGTACCACTAACGATGTCATTCGCTCCCTTCTGTTTCAGGCAAGCATGCCTCAGCCGTATAATGTGGCGTTGCACACCGCAACCCTCCTCCTCAACATCTTGCCGACCAAGACACTTTGGATTTCGACCCCGCACTTTGCTCTCTTCGGCGGTGCAGTAAATGCGATAATCTGCGTGTCTTTGGTCGCAAGTGTTACCCCAATCTTTCGCCATTGCTCCACAAACTCGCTTCGCTCGCCTCTCTGCATCTTCCTCGGTTATTCCGCTCACCACAAGGGATACCGATGTCTTGATCCTACCACCAATAGAATCATAATCTCCGTCATGTTCTCTTTGACGAGACCGCTTTTCCTTTGCCGAGCATACCTGCACTCCCACCGCTGCGGACTTCACCTTCCTAGATGAATTCCCTAACCCGCCGCCTTCCCATAGTGGTCGCCAATCGTGTCTCCCGCAGTCCTCCCGACGCCACCATTGTTGTCAGACGCCCCATGACGACGCACGACCACTTCTGCGCCGCCAGTACCACCGGGATTTCCCGCACTCCCACGTGCGGGTGGTGCACCGTCCGCGGCACCGACGGCTTCTCCCGCACTCCCACGTGCGGATCCTACGCCATGCGCGGCACCGGCTTCTCCACTGTGCCTTCCGACGCGACCACGCACGGCCCCTACCTTGCGCGTCTACTCCAGGCGCCCAAAGCAGGCTGCGGTCCCTCCGACAAAGATCGCCGCCTGGCGCCCGGTGCCGGTGCCGCTGCCTCTACGATGAACCACCACCGATGATGACGACGGGCCAAGGCGGTTTTCGTGATACCGCCCTTGTACCATGTCGCACCATCGCCCCTGCCCGACGACTTTCCGTGGGCGCCTTGCCGATCCCAATTGGCGGGCTGCTATGGAGGAAGAACATGCTGCCCTTCTCCAGAACCAGACTTGGGAGTTGGTCCCTCGCCCGCGACATGCCAACATTGTCACGGGCAAGTGGATCTTCAAACACAAGTTCCACGCCGACGGATCTCTGGAGCGCTACAAGGCACGTTGGGTCCTTCGCGGCTTCACCCAAATGACGGGCATCGACTTTGCCGAGACCTTTCACCGATCGTCAAGCCCGCCCAGTTCGCGACAAAGGTTTCTCTCGGCTCTCTCGCGATGGCTTGATTCACCAGCTTGATGTCAAGAACGCCTTTCTCCATGGCACCTTGACAGAGACAGTGTTTGCAGCTCAGCCCTCCGGATTCGAGGATCCTGCCAGGCCCGACTTTGTCTGTCATCTGAACAAGTCGCTCTACGGTCTCAAGCAGGCTCCTCGTGCTTGGTACAGCCGCTTCGCCACGCATCTGGTATCTCTTGGTTTTGTGGAAACCAAGTCGGACACTTCGCTGTTTGTCTACCGCCGTGGCACAGACACGGCATACCTGCTCCTCTACGTTGATGACATCGTTCTCACCGCCTCCTCGACACACCTCCTGCGGCAGGTCATCTCAGCCCTCCGGCAGGAGTTTGCCATGAAGGATTTGGGAGAACTCCATCACTTCCTTGGGATGCAAGTTCGGTAGCGATCGAAGCGGTATGATACTCTCTCGGCCAAGACATGATCGACATCTTGGATCGTCTTTGGGATGGCCGAGTGCAAACCATGCACAACGCTTGTGGATACGACCCCAAGGTCTCTGCCCGAATCGGGAGCTCGATTCTTTGACCGTCCAGGCCTCACAGGAGTCTTCTTGGCGCCTTTGCGATATCGACCTTCACACGACCCGACATCGCCCTCGCTGTGCGGCGAGTTTGCCTACACATGCACGACCCTCGAGAGCCCCACTGGCCGCTCTCAAGCGCATCCTTCGCTACATTCGGTACTCTACACAGGTCTTCATCTTCGACCAGTCGACCCAGGATGACTTGGTGGTTTATTACGATGTCGATCGGGCCGGGTTTGTCCCGATACGCGCAAGTCCACCTCGGGCTATGCCGTCTTCCTTGGTGACAACCTGGTCTCCTGGTCCTCCAAGCGTCAGAACACCGTGTCCCGCTCCAGCGCTGAGGCCGAATACCGCGCTGTCGCCAATGGTGTTGCTGAGGCTTCTTGGCTCAAGCGGCTTCTTCATGAGCTCCACATTCCGCCGCGTGCTACCCTTGTCTCTGCGACAACGTCGCCGGTCTACATGTCCTCCAACCGGTTCGGCATCAACGGACGAAGCACATCGAGATCGATCTTCAGCCGTTCGTGAGAAGGTCGCCATGGGTGCCGTCGCGGGTTCTTCACGTTCCCACGACATCGATTCGCCGATGTCTTCACGAAGGGACTGCCCTCTTCAGTGTTCTCCGAGTTTCGGTCCAGTCTGAATGTCCGTGGCTAACCACCGACGTTCCGACTGCGGGGGCGTGTTAGCGTGATGAATAGGGTAATGGGCCCAGGTAGTTGGTTATGTTTGGCAAGGATCTCCTAGATTAGATCTTTCCTATTCTTAGGGATATCCTTGCCTATATGTACTTGAGCCTTGGGCTCCTCTCATAATCAATCTACTATTTTCCCAACCATACTCTTTCAAGCAGTAATCCCATGTCATGCTGTGCACGACTGCACGGTTTAGGTAAAGATAGATACCGTCTGTTCGAGACTGATACACCTCCAAATCATGTGGTCCCACCATTGGGTGGTTGGCTGTCATCTGGATTTTGGGGTTGGCTCAAGAGATCCCCTCTTCTCTATATAACGGGTGTCATCCCCCTCATCTGGTTTCCATACAAGTCTAGAGGAAAACGATGGTTTGGGAGAGGTCTAAGAACCTAAGGAGACTTTAGAGTGAGGCACTGAATCTCATTCGAGTAAATAAAGCCACCTCAAGACATTTCTTCCACTTCTCAAATCCATCTTCCTATTCATTGACATCACGGTGCATGGCGTTTCAGTTCATTGCTGACCAATATGATTTCTCTTGCTGAAACAGTTGTGCATGCTTTCATGTAGCCCGATCCTCATCACCATCCCCTATTAATTAGGTTGGCTACTGTATATATGATTGATCCCCTCATCCCTTGACCGTTCCCATCGATTGCACTGCTACAGGATTGGCTACTCCATCTTTACAAGATGTAGACGATCCTTATCATCGTTCCCTATTATTGTTCTCCCATTTGTATTTTTGTTTACACAGAAAATGAAAGGAAAATCCAACTCAGATTCAACCTTTTTTATTTTGGTTCAACTAGAAAAGCAAGAAGTCATGATCACATCACATCACAACAATTCAATTTTATTTTATTTTAGGAAAAAATACACATTTGTACTTTATATAGTAATATACTATTATGTATTGATAGATAATGAATGTTCTCATCTGCTTTACTGTTTTTATTTTATACCTTTAAATTATTGAATGGTATTTTGTTGAAAATTGAAATAACACAGATGAAACAGCTTCCAGAATATGTTGATCTCAGCTGGGAGTAATTTATACATTAAGATGCATTGCTCTAACAATACTTAAGCAGTACCCGTTAATTTTTTTAAATGCCACAATGTTGCTCCATGCAACCTTTGCAGCTAATATTAACACTTAAGAGTATGTCTCCTAGTCCTAGTTTTGCTTGTAGTTTCTTCTTTTCAATTCAATCATTTATATTTTGACATGAATGTTCATAACTTGCAGCTTGTTTCTGGGAAGGCTGGTGATGACATAAAAAATGCTGAAAGAGAGAAAGCCAAGGAACTTCTTGAGTCTTCAAAAATCGCAAAACAAAAGGCTCTAAGCTCATCTGGTTCATCAACAATGTGAGTAGTGCTTTTCCCTTGATATTGTGCTGATTCTTATATTCGTTTTAGTTCTCTATGCAAGCATTTCTTCTCTCTTCTATAACAGTAAATTTCTGCAAATGTTAAGTAGGCTCATGTATACAACTCTCACTGAATGTTGATCAGGAACATACTGTGATACAGTCATACAACCACTTGCTAGTGCTAAGTTCTTTAAATGTCATACACTGAAGTATCGGTGAAACAGTTCACCTGAAGTGCTAAATTGTTTCATGTTCACACTAGTATTTCAGTTTCATATCATGTTTGACACATAGATGGCATAATAAGTTTAATTTCTACATTATTTCAAAGGAAGTAGTACTTGAGGTTCTAGCTTTTTGACATGGGCGGATCTTACCCTCTTATTATGTATCTGCTGACGATGATTATCTCTATGGTACATCTGGATCTTTATTACCAACACAATCTTAACTGTTGTGGCAAAGTGTGCTTTATGGCACCAATGTCCTCTGGTAACTCCTATTGCAGATAATTCATAACATGTCCTACCAACACTATTAAGGTATAGCGTAATCTCAATATGTTTTGCATTACTTTGTCCATAACATTGTTGAACTTGTATGCACCTAACAAATGTACATCTTTCTCTATCATAAGGAAAAGAAGAAATAGTTTTACTGAAGAATTTGTTCCGTGTAAGTTTATTTATTTTTACTGATTATTAAGATTCCTTCTATGTATTCTGCATAACTTAGAATGCCATGCAATTTTCACAATCCAGTAAGAAAACATTCGAACTATTTAAACATTGATATTGCAAAAGGAAGTGTTGAATTGATAATGCTCATGTTTGCCTTGCTGTTGCTATGCTATGTAGTCTAAAAGCACAACACCTTTCCGTTATACTTGTAGCTTCTATGTAATAAATTTGGATTGAAGTCCATCGGTATTGGTTGGCCCGATTTAACTACCCCCAAAATCGGTGCAACTTATACTCTGTTTGTTGGTCCCGCGATCCCTGGATTGATCGTTCGGTCTTTCATTCTTTTGGTAACTTTATGTTGTGAGCACTTGAAACATGGATAATTGTGCTTATGAATGTCAATTTGAAAATATTTGTGCATTGCAGCATACAGTGTATTTTTGTAGTGGTTCATTGTTCAGGGTTGAACTGCCCGTCTGCTCTCTGAGGGCTTGGACATTGGGAGTAGATTGGGGTGGTTACCAGGTAAACCTGACCATGGCCACTCAGTTTAGACCATCCCTCTATGGGACTCTGACGCCCATTGGGAGTATATTGTTATATGTTTTCGCAAGTTCTTGAATGATATTAACCATCTCTCCCTTTTTCTCAGTATTAGTGTAGCGTGGTGTCTTACAGTTACTCTGCACCCTGCATGGACCATCTGATGTTTTTTTTCCCACACTATTATACTGAAGAAACAATTTGCAGCATTTGTCTGACACTTGATTTGGACGCCTTGATAGGCCATCAGGCGCTTTCCAAGGAGTAGCAAGATCTCAACAGGGCAGCTCAAAGGCAGGGCAAGTCTCTCCCCCAGGCAAACAAAATGCACCAAGTGGGTTGCCAATGTCGGCCCAGGCTAGCCAAACCAAAGGCATCCCTACCTACATGGATGATTTCAAGTACGGATTTCCACCGGCTGGCCTGTCTTCTGAAAGTATGAAATGGTGGGGGACTAGCAGCCACACAGACTCTACGCCTGCGAAGGACGATCACCGAGAAGAAGCCCCTGAATCAACACATGATGCATCAAAAGCTATGACCGATGACGATGAGTTGGACTGGGGAGCAGACGAAGCTGAGGCCGAAGCCGATAGCGTGGTCACAACCGAACCATCGGCGCAGCTGTGCTCCCTGAGGAGGACAGCGGTAGACGACGGGCGCAAGCTGTTGAACGGCGACGCACGCAGGGGCCAGGAGTTGTGCAGACTGAACAAGAGGCAGAAGGTGGTGCTGTCGCAGGTTTTCGGTGCTTCACTGCCATAGCAGTGGAGGAGCAAGCTGGCTTGAACGCTGTTGTACCATGTGTAACTCTAGTGCGTAGCAACCGATATGGTCAGGTCTACCCTCTTCCTGATGTAGATTACGCTGATCCATTTGTGAGAACTGAGAAATGCATCGACGAAGAATGGCAGGAGTTTTGCCTGCCCGCATTCCCATGCATAGCAGCTGTTACCTTTTGTTGTCGTCGTTGTTGTGGATCACTGCGTGTATGTTGCCCAGCTTGCTCGTGCGATCGTGGGCATTGCGCGACCTAAGCTCTTTCTCTCCTCTTTTTGGGCAAAACGCCGTTCTGCTATGGCACCGCAGGCGTGAAAGGCTGCCGCCGAATCGTGCATGGTTAGAGCAGAACTACTTCCACTAGTAGATTACAGCTTTACGATAGAGTAAGAGAGAGAAAGTTTTTAAATAATACACGAAAAACAAAAATTACAAAAAAATATGCCAAAAAGAAAAATTACAGAAACGGTAATGATGTGGATGGCTCGTAGGATTTTAGTCACTGTTACGAACAGCGATACAGTTACGTCGCTATTTGTAACGGCGACAAAACTTTATTGTCATTCATAACGGCGACAGAGAGGAAGGGTGAATTTTTTAAATAATACATGAAAATAAAAATAGAAAAATAGTACACGAATTTAATAATTTTTTCATTGTTATTTTTGTTGAAGTCATATTTAATAATTTTTTATCTTTTCTTTGGCTTTATTATCATAAGTAGTAATCAATTTTTTTGTAAAAAATATCTAAAAAATGAAAAATTACATAAATAATATGCGATTTAAAAATGACGGATCTACCTCTCTGTCGGTGTTTGACAGATGGCAACTTAATGATCGAACCATTGATGTATTTGGCTCCCTTCCTTTTGTTTTAAGTAGAAAATAAAAAATAACAAGGCGGCGATAAATTAAAAAGGAAAAATTCGAAGAAGTTGGCTCATACGGAAGAAGATGATATAGCATGTTGTACAAACCAACTAGAGGAAATATACATACAAATATTAGGGTACGTAGTATGACATAGAAATATTAGGATACATAGCACGACATCATGGATTTAATATAACATAGAAAATGATGAAAGAGATATGGCGTAATGACATGGACGAACCATAAACGGAAACTACTGCTAATGTACATGCACGTCTTTTGGAATTGTAAAAGGGCGGGATGGACTACGCTTTTTGGGCGGAGGACATTAAGACTCGAATGGGTAACCATACGGCACCCACAAGGAGTGTTAATCATCAGGATGGCGTGGACGGGGCTGCTGCTCGTATTACCGCAATAGCAGTAAGTGTGGCAGTTGTTGCCGAGGTGAACGACCTCCTTATTGTTCCTCTCCCCAAGCCTTTGATGGCGTAGGTCGTCGTTCTAAGTCTGGTGCTCCAAGTTATGTTTGCGGAGCTATTCATTCTCGTTCTTGACCTCGGTGAGGTCCTCTCCCTTTTCATCAAGGCGTACCAGCAATATGTAGATGTAACATTGGGCATCTAAGAGTAGATGTCATATAGTGAGACATGCGTCAAATGCTATGTAAGAGTTGTACCGGTTACCATGAATAGATGGCATCGGTAGAAATGATGTTCTGGGCTGGAATTAGACTCATCACAAAGCTACACAATGGCGTCGAGGTTGTGCTTACATTCGGCCACTTTAGGAGGCGGAGTGGGAGGCTGTCGTGGATTGGATTTTTGAGGTGTAGTAGTTCCTTGTTCGAATGGGAAGATCTGGGCTAGGGGGATCGGGATCTTGGGGACCATAGATTTTATAGGCCTCGAGTGAAGGGTCGTAGCCTCAAAATCATGAAGGATTGACGCCTCAAGGTGCGGTTTGACCCCGTCTTCTTCGTCTACCCTACCCACGGCTTGAGGTGCCTCCTCTATTTGTCATTGGGATGGAGTGGACATTAGGCTAGTGAAGAAGTGCTGTTTGGGTGGCCGTTGGTTTTATAGGCAGTGTATAGTTGATCCAGGCTGATAGAGTGTGGGGTAGCATGTCCTCACTCTGGTCTCTTTTGACTTTGGAATACAACCTCTTTATCAATATACTGCTTCTGTTACACATTCAATCTGACAAAGCCGGGTGCAATGTGTTGTCGTTTCAGTCTGAGAAAGCGGTGGAAATCCACTCCTTCGACCAAATTAGCAGCCAAAGCCCACTTGTCCCCTCGCGCGAGAGGATAGATGGCCTCGCCGACTGCGCAGTGGGCATCTAGGCTGTCATCCCTCGCGTGTCCGGCACGGACGCGGTGCCGACCTCTCCCTTTGCCTCAAGGTCCTAAAAAAACTATAGCAGCTATCGCTAGCTATAGTAAAAGCTATTCTTCATCGCGTTTTCAATATTAAATTTTTTTAAATATGTATATAATATAAGTCACCTCTAAACAAATCATAAAACAATCATATTTTAGAAGGTATTAATATTTTTAATAAGAATATGGGTTAAATCAAAAATCAACAAACATGCTAATACATATCAAAGGCTATAATTGATAACTATATCATAGTGTTCATGAAATATGAATGCTGGATTATTGAAAAATTGTGAGATGAGGTCTTTTACTTGGTTTTCTCTACTTCAAACTTATTAGAGATGCATTTGGACCTTCTAGTAATGTTGGATTTTAAAATGGACACAATGTTTTGATGCATGGGTACCTATATAGGATAGCGGAGCTATCGTTAGTTACAAACTACGACATATAGCGGAGCTATTGCTAACTATAGCTTTTGTAGCTAATATAACGGAATATTAGCTTATAGCTTCTCATTTTGGGTTCAAAAAAGCAAATAACAACTAAGGGGCCCAAACACTTAATTGCATTCTTGTACATACTGAACATGGAATATTGTTTGAGCCCACCACTATGCAGAAATTTTATTCAGGTAAACAAGGTGCAGTACAAATTATATTGTTCTGAAGGTGAAGAACAAGGTTCACAAACATTCACTACAACACTTTGCAAAACACATTTGTAAATGTTAATCACATACTCCAAAGAATTTCATTTATACTCCAACTTATTTGACACACATTTGCAAATAAACCAAGAACCTATGAGATTCATCCTCTTAGTCATGTGATGATCAACACGAGATTACGTTAAATTGCAAACGACAATTACAAGTCCTATTCACATACTCTAGGATCGAACCCCATAACCTCCCGCTTATTTGCAAAACATATTTGCAAATAACAAATCAACCACAATGCATGATCTATCTTCTTTTTGCAACACATGCAAATTCATAGCTCCTATGCAAAATCCAACTAAAACCAAATTGCTTGAGCTCTCTCGCTTTTTGCAACACATGCAAAACTTAGCTCAAAGCAATACCAAATTAATTGATTCAAATGAGAAGCAAGCATGATCTTCTTCTATTTGCAACATATGCAAATCAAAGCATCATGCAAAAACCAATGCATGAGCTTTCTCCATTCGCAATATATGTCAAATGATTAGCTCTATGCAAAAAAAACAATAAATAGTTGAGCTTGAGTGAACCGGATTGAGTTCACCAACACATGATGAAGCTCAAGCAAAAACTTGACCCCTTTTAATAGTACGACGATCTAAAGTAGACACCTTATCTAGTTATACCTTGCCGCACATGATCCCCTTTGGGGCTTGAATGATCTTCAATCATTTTCTTCTCTCCAGGCATTACAACCCATCTTCTCTTCTTGTTCGTCAAATCATGATAAATTTCTTCTTTTCTCCTCTTGGGGATCTCTCCATGATGCTCATCAACTCATGATGACGTTCTTGTCCCGTTTCTTTATCTATGTTGGACTCAACCTACTTTCACAACGCATTGAAAGCGTTGGTCCAACAAACATGGTTGTCTCAATCATCTATTGCACTATATTAACATATAATGGATGCCCCCAAGATCGATTGAGCACAAACTTGATCAATTTGAATGAATAAATATGTCTTGAGTACATTGATACAACTAATGCTTCATTATACTTAAGAACTATCGATTATCCTTAATCGATCAAAGGAACACCATCAACACATGATGAAGTATTTTATGATGATTAAAAGATAGTTAATCTCAATTTAAATTTTCATTTAAATTAATATGACTTTATATGAACTATACAAGTTTCATATAATCATTTTGACAGTTTCAAGTAATGATCCAATATATTTGTGGAAAGAAAAGGGATCGATACCTATTTAGACCATCAACTATAGAATAAACCTCACATAGATGTGTATACTTATAATTGGATTGGAAACAATATGCACATATTCAATTTTGATTGCATTGGAGTTTCTTCTATATTACCATGAGTATACTATAACTCGGCAAGAATAACATACTGAAGGATTAGTTTCTAAATCTTTATCATTTATGTTTGCCAAGAAGATATGGATCAATACAATTGAAACATCAAGTTAAATTACAAACTCCCCCCAAGATGTGTGCATCAATGTATACATATGGATTGAAAACATAATGCACATTTTGAGGTTAATATAATGGAGGAATTCATACTTTAACTTGAATCCAAAGTATGCAATAAGATAATAGGCACGAATACAAGTGCATACCTTAGGTTTTCCATTTTCTATCCAAATTATGAGACTACTAACAATAAGCTCAATAAATATGTTGATTTCATTAAAGATTATATTTGTCATTAAACAATAATTAAACATTAATTTAAAACCAATCACCAAAACCAATAGAGCTCCATTGCTGCGAGAAGCTACCGAAGCAGCAAACTCAATTCTTCTTCTATGGTAAGCCATTGCCAAATTCGTCCAAGCTAAAACTTCTCTGGCATACCCTAACCCTTTCCTCTACCTCCTTACAAGCTTTATGCTACTGGATCACAGTCGCCTTGGCCATCGTCGGCAAGCTCTCTCGGTGAGTATCCACCATCAAGCCCCAAAACAGGACCGTAGCACCCCACTAGTGCTTTTCCCTCACTTAGTCGAGCACCATCACACCTCCATTACCTCCTCCACTGCCTGTTATGGACGCCGTCGCATAGTTCCGCCACCAACCATCTTTGGCCACCGTTGATGGTTCCCCTAGACCCCTCAGTCCACTCTTGCTATACCGACCACCCATGCCGCATAAGCCACTGCCGGCAAGCCTCGCCAGAGCCGTTGCTTTGTCCTAAGTCATCGACAAGTGGGTCACACTTGTCAAGTACACACACACAACCCTTCCTCTCTCTCTCTCTCTCTCTCTCTCTCTATCAGTCACTAACATATTGACCCACATGTCAATTTTTCTTTTTAAAATCAAAAATAAAAACTGAGTCACTGACAAGTAGGCCTAAGTGAGAATGAAAACTTATTTCGTAAATCAAACTGATATTTAGGTCACTGACACGTCGACCCTACATGTCAAGTCATTTTTTCAAAAATAATAAAACCTGACATATGGACCCCACCTGTCAGTTTCTATAAATTCAGTTAAAAACCACGAAAATGAGAAATGTGATTTTAGTTTAAAGAAGAATACGCCCTCTCTGTTGGAAGACATAATTTCTACAGAATATGCCTTCTACGATACATTCTTTGTCATTTTAGGGAATTTTTAGCCAATTTAAACTCAAATGCTCATAACTTTTGCAAATGAACTTCAAATTGAGTGAAACCAGTTTTTAAATTATTCTAAAATCATGATCTTTTGTTTCTGCAAAAATATTTGAATTTGATCTCTACTTGAATTTATTTGGCTCTAATTATTGCTTTATGGTATGCTGCGTCCTGCATATATATACCGATGCTCTAGAAACCTACCTCATCAACCCGAACCAACTCAAAAACTCAACGAGCAAGACAAGCACCTTCTTTGACCATGTTGATCCTATTATTTCACTTAACTTATATTGTTTTATTAATTTATGTATGTATGTTTAATTTATGTACGTATGTGTGTACTTTCAATAATTGATATTCCTAGTTTTCACTAATACTAGGTTTGAGGCAGATACCAGTGCCACTCTATGAGATCATGGGTAGCAAGAATAACACTTACCGCTAATCGTTAACATCCCTACTTATAATCTATAGATGACAACATCAAAGGAAAAAACATCCCAACAACTTGTACCTAAATCAAGAAGCACATCATAGGTTGTTGCTTGCCCAAACTCCAAATTGATAGTGAAGAAAAACAGATGTCTAATGACCCGATGACCACAAGACCGACAACCAACCTCATCATGGATCATCTGAACCAATTGAATCTACGCATGCATAATCACAAGAAAGAGACAAACAGAAACCATTAATCTATTCATTGGGAAACCATTAATTATCTTCTAATGCAGATTGGAAATCTAGGGATGTAGGACAAAAATTGTACTTTGATGTTGGGAGCACCAATTGGCTCGATGAGGGGAGGAGGATGGCGGCGAAGGTCACGAGAGGCGGGTAGACTTGGACGATGGAAGCGTCAATGACATGGACGGTGGCGCCGAGTGACGAGATAACAGAGAGGGCAGGGGAGGACAGAGGAGCTGTGGAGGACGGGGGCACGGGGGAGTATGCTAATGCTTGCAGATGGGAGGACGGAGGCGCAGGAGAGGATGACAATGCTCAGAGTCGTGGGGGGAGGACTGAGGCATTGGGGACGAGGATGCCGTTGGGGATGATGGCGGTGACAGAACGGATTGGACAGGGGAGGAGAATCAGAGAAAAAAGAAGTTTTTTTTTATATATGAATGGCATTGATGGGTAATTTCAATGAACTTTAGTGGTAAATGGTTATTTTCAACCTGTAAAAGCCAAAAAAAGGCCCCCCATTAATTCGCTTATAGCTTTTAGTTATATGAGGCTTTAGACTTTCCTAAAAGCCTAGCTGAAAAGTCACCCATTAGTTTTGATTTTGACTTTTTTGTTTTTAAGTCAGTGAAAAACCCAAAACAAATAGGACCTAAACACATTTATGTTGGTACTATTATTAGAGTACTGTCACGAACTTACATTCCGGCGTTGCTTGAGAGCCCTATTCCCAATCGGTTTTTATGTGGATGGGCCGAAATTTTAGACCACCTCGTCGTTTTTGTAAGATCGAGGATGAGCCTAGAGGGGGGTGAATAGGCTTTTTCAAAAATTCTAGCACTAAAGAGCTCTAATTAGCCTTATGACAAAAATCAAAACGCTTGCGGAAGAGTAAACTAAGATTTTGACAAAAGACTTAAAATATCTAGGCTCTACTAGTGCACCAACAGAAACAAAACTAAACAGAGACAAGCAAGTAAGTATAACAGAACACCAAAGCAAAAAACTGAATGTAAAAGGCAATGAACATGAGGATTTTTCACTGAGGTTCAGAGTTACACTCCTACATCCCCGTTAGAGCACTTCACAAGAAGTATAGCTCTATCAAAAGCTAATCACAATAGCTTTGGTAAACATTGGGGTGACTCTTTCACTACTCTGGTGAGGTGAGTCCCAAACCTCTCACAAATAGTGGTGGCCTTCCACAAGCCTTCTTGGATATGTTGCACCAAAACACTCTTAAGCCGTCTAGGAACACAAAGTTCCAATAGTAATAAACTATCTATAAGCTTAGGCCCCGTTTGGCAACTTGGAACCGGACCGTTTCTACTAGAATCTGGGAGAAACCCAACCAAACGGGCTAAAGCTCGGAACGATTCTCCTCAAAACGTTTCTTCTTTTTTCACGCCGGAGTTGAATCGCCCTTAACCCCATTCTGCCCCGATTCACAGAATCCAGACAGCTAGCCAAACAGTTTTCAGACAATGATTCTGATTCTACTTAAAACGTTTCTACTAAAAATCTGGAACCGTACCAAACAAGGCCTTAATCTCTTGGTTCACAAGTACAACACTGTCTAGACTAAGCTTGGAGCAAGATCACTTTTGGAAGTTTTTTATCAGAGTGAAAATCGGTCTCTTTGAAGGCTTTTGAGCTCAAGTATGCTAAAATGTCAAAGAGATGCAAAAGTTATCTAAATGAAGGTCCTAGCACAGCTTATATAGCTCATAAACAGAATATATCCGTTACAGGCATTTACTAGCCATTGGACATTGTTAAATTGACAAAATATTTTAAACAAATGTGCCACGGACTTAGATTAATATGATTCGCAATTTGTTCAATGCACAACAGACCAATTTCAATGAAAATCCCATTTACACCGGACCGAAACCACTTAGTCCATCGTACACATGCTTTGAGCGAAACTAGGTCCATCGTAAAAACCATCAAAAAGGGCATTTGCGCCGGACCGAAAAAGTTGGTCCGGCGTACATGGGTAACTTACTGGATTTGGTTCTACGGAACAATCGATTTTCAATAGTATTCCAGAGAGAATCATGTTTGTGCCGGACCGAAAAACTTGGTCCGGCAAGCACTTGAAAACTTGGTCCGTCGTGAACGCCACACGCTCGGTTTGATTTTCACAAAAGTGATTCTCAGCACCGGACCAAAAAGTTGGTCCGGTGTAGAAGGCAGTGTGCACCGGACTGAAAATTAGACTCAACCCACGTTGGTCTGGCGTGAAAGGTGTACGCTCGGTATGAATTTTGAAGTGTAGATTTCAGCGCCGGACTAAATCAGTTTGGTCCGGTGTGAATGGGTTTTTGTCTAAAAGAATGAAGGACTTGGTTTTAAGGGGAAAAAAGATGAAGTGACCGTTACTCCAAGTATTCTTAATGATTTGGCCTATGAACCAAGATACTTACTTGTGCATAATCCCCTTTATAGTATGGCTAAACCAAAATAATCCTAGCTACATGGCTTGAATCAACTCCTAAGCCAGAACTAGAAACAATAGTCCTTAACCTTTATCCTTCAATTGAAATGTCATCACTTCACAAGGGTTACTTGACTTGATCATTGTAGGATCGAAGTATACGAATATAGCAATCAGAGGGGGGGTGAATGATTGTGCGGAAGCTAAAACCAAATTCTTGATCTACTAAAAGTTCACCCCAAAACAGAACCAAATAATTGCCTCGTACTCGACAAAAACAGAATGACAGAGGTTCGGTAAAACGAGAATTTCTGGAGATCCAACCGTTAGATTGATCTGAAATTTGGACACGAGAAACTAGATTCCAATACAAATCGAACCCAAAAAGAATCAGCTCGATCGGACTTATGGATCAAACGTTATGAGCTTCGCAAGCTTGCTGGTCCAGAACTTGACGAGAATTGATCTAACGTAAACTTGAAAGTTTTAACAGAACCGACAAAAGTTTAATCAACTAGACTTTGAGGAACTCTAAATCAATACCCTAGAAAGGTTTTTGATGGATCAAATCAAGATGACACTCAAGGATCAAAAACCAATCTAGATTTAGAGCAAGCATGCAAACAAGAACTAAGACAGAAAAACACTGTAGCAACGTGGTTCTCAGAGCACGCAAAAATCTTGGAAGAATTGATCTTTATTTCTTTTGTCTAAAGTACTCTCATCAAAAGAGTACAAACCCTAAAACTTGCTCAAGGCTTGATGCCCTTCAACAGGAGACAACCCCTCCTATTTAAAGGACCAACCCACAAGGAGTTCTGAATACGATTCCTATTCCCTAGAAGGAATCTGTATCCAATACAACTCTACTTGGCCCAACCTGGCCGAATACAACTCTTGCACGCGTATGTCAACCCTACCATACTCACGTGACTAACACTTTGCACGCGTATGGCCACCTGCCATACTCACGTGACTAACACTTTGCACGCGAATGACCTCCTGCCATTCTCACGTGACTAACCATTCTTCATGTGCACCATTCTCTTAGCCCGAACGTCCCGCATGACATCCTTGACCACCAAGACCTCAGTTCCTCCTGAACCTAGTCCCGAACCTCGGCTCCTCCATGAACCTAGTTCCGGTCCGTCATCGACCACGTTCGTCTTCGAGCAATACACGCACATGAACAAACCACAAAACAATTCCGAGCACAAGTCCACGACTTGACTCACATCAATCCATGCAAATACTCACACGAGCATTGCATAAAGTCCACTTCAAGCATCATGAAATTCTCACAAATTTCATAATCTCAAAAACAAATCAAACACAATTCCAATTTTGCTCAAAACCCTAATCGAGCAAAAACGCATTCACGACGGACAAGGAAATATGGTCCGGCGTACACATGAAAAAGCACTCAAAACCATTCACAACGGACAAACAAAATCGGTCCGTTGTACAAGTGAAAGTTTCGGTTCCAAGAAGAAATCATTCCGCGAAAACACGTTCACGACGGACAAACAAAATCGGTCCGTCGTACATGCGAAAATCAAACCTCAAAAAGCCATTCACGATCGACCAAAGAAGTTTGTCCGCCGTACATGCAAAACTTACTTGGTTTCTTGGAAGATTGAGTTCGACTCATGAGCTCAAAACACGTTCACGACGGACCCAAAAACTTTGTCCGTCGTACATGGGAAAATGAGGTTGCCAAAGCATGTTTCTGACAGCACCAACAAACTTTGTCCGTCGTAGATGGGAAACTTATCGCTTTTCTTTAAGTTTGGTCCGGCGCCAAAGCGAAACTTACTGTTTCTTGTCAAATTGTCAAAACACAAGAACAAACACATTTGCAAATTCAATTCTAAGCCAATTTTTCAGCACATGATTTCACAATCATCAATACCAAAACCCATAAAAAGCATTGTTAAGGAATTAGGGGGCCTTCTGTGTTGTGCCAGCCTAACTTGCCTCTGACGAGGCCCAAGCACGGCCCATGGCATTGCCATGCTGTACTAGTCTAGACCTTGTCCTATTGGACGTGTGAAGTTGTGGACACTACCACGTCAGTCCCTCACTGTGGACGGCACCAAGAACGAGGCGCAAGCATCGATCGCCGGCGAGGATCCGATACACACAAGTATTTGAATAAATTGAACTAAATTTTATTTATTCACTGGGTAAAGATACAAAGTTACTTCATCGTTAAAAACCTTACGCCTTAGAGTGGGATTCCCTTAGTAAGAAAAGGAGTATAGTGGCATCATGCATATTGTTGGAGAATACCTAACTGACGACTGTATAAAATATACAGATCCAAAGATTGTAGTCATGCCTAGAAAAGACAATATTATCCTTCGTTTGTACCTACAAACTAGCCATCTCCACGAGGGGTATTTCAGTCATTTGTACAACCCCAAGAGCATATATATACCCCATGTATCTCTCAATTGTAACTTGAGCTCTCTTAGTACTACAATAGTACATGCAAACTGGAGAGTCCTCGGGGACCGGCCTTCAAGGCTACCCCCGTTGGCCCACCAATAGGAGTAGGGTGGTTCTCTTGAACCATTGGACCTATATAAACCCCTGTCATTCTTGCTCTCGTGGACACCGACCCGTTAAACGGCCTACGTCCACCCCCACTCGTGTTTGGTTTTCACACCTACGACACATACATACTAACTACTCCGCAATATCTAGATAGTTCATGCTTTCCAGGTCAGCGGGGAGAAGGTAGGGGTGGATGAGAGCAAGAGGAGAGAGAGGAGACGACGAAGGCGCGGGAAGATGACGCATGCGTCAGATAGGTTATGGGAGAAGGTGAAGGAAAGAGGTAGTATTAGATGATGGTCTGGGCCACTAAAGGTAGTCGATAATAGACTAGACTGTAAATAGGATTTTTTTTACTAAAGGCCAGCTTTCATTCCGAGCCAACTAGTCACGAACATACCGTGTCGTCTATTGTATCGAGTTTCCAAGCCCAACACAGCTTATTATTCATACCATGCCAGTCTAGCTCGAAGACATCCATGCTATGCTGTGAGCTGCGCTGGCCCGATCATGCCACAGGCTAGCCTAAAAAGGCAAGGCCCATTGACCACGTATAAATTGTGAATCAGGTATCTAATCGTAACAGACAAATTCCTGTAATTATTGTTCTCATGGTTGCTTTCATCGAGCTCTCACGCCAGAAAGCAACCAAAACTCGTGTGGACAGTGACAAGAGACTTCCATATAGGCCTGTAAAGATCTGAACTTGAGGAGTTTGGACTCCTAGACTTGCGCTCGATAAAAGCTCAAGTCGAATTTAAGTTAGGATTTGAGAATAGACCAAAACTTGAGCTCAGCTTGATCTAAACTCGAGTAAACTGGGTAACAATAAACAATTTAATATAAACTATTTTCTAACAATAAAAGAAGTACTCAAAGTCGAATTCGATTCCAATAAACTCGATAAGAATTAATATATAGTAATATTTAACAAATAATCTATAAAATTACGAGGCTCCCGAGCTATTTAAGCTCAACCCAATAAAGCTAACAAGCTCAAGATCAAACTTAAATTCAACTTATTTAAAGCTCAAACTCGAGCTCGAGCATTTTTTTTTACATCCCTACTTCCATACGGTTTAGCGATTGAGGTACTGCTGCAGCTGATCCGGACACGTTCAATGCCCTTTCACCCACATTGACCATCTTTCTAATGGTACTCACTCCGGTCACAAATATCACAAATACAAGTAGTTATCATTTTGTATTTCGATATGATCTCCAAAATACAATTTTAACTATTAATTTTTATTATAATATATTTATAAAATCAAACAAAATTATAATATTATAAAAGTACTTTTGAGATAAATCTACACATGATTTTCATGTATCCAATTTAAATATTTAAAAGGATATTGACAGTCAGTTTCAAAAATTTGAATGCTCCCACGTCCAAAATAAAACTATTTGTGACGAGAGGAAGTACCGTAATAACATGATGTCATCGTACATAGAAAAGGCCATCCAACTGAATTGCATCGGCAGCACAGCTCAATCATTTTAAAATGTAGCCCAAAACAGAAAAAAAAAAACTGCCACGTTTTTACACACAGGATGCGATGTTTCATACGACCAAATAATACAATCCCCATCAACAATGTGGTATCAAGATAAACAGAGCGTTTCTGACAGAATCCACTCCATTGCCTCGGCAGAGTAGGGGGAATATAACAGTAATTGTGAAATGTACAGAAGCCGAACAACTTATAGATCTGCTTATTTCGTATGGTGTTGCACTATGCAGCTAAAGCTATATATTATAAAATTTACCACACAAACCTGATTCTCTATGCAAACATGGAGTCAAAACTATCAAAGTCATACCCTGACAAGCTTGAAACTGGAAAAAGGAACAGCTTGCTCATACTAGAGTGCTTGATTTCGATATTCTTTGTGCCTCTCCCAAGTCTTCAAGAAATCTGCAATTCATCAGTGACACCATCAATATACATCAAGCCCTAATTTCATCTAAATTCCAAGTTGATGGTATGAGAAGCAACTCTGCAAAAATTCCAATACCTATGAAGCATTGCGAGGAAAGTGATGGTGAACAATGCATACCTCTTTGAGTTTAGAACCACTGAACCTCCAATAATGAAACGGACTCCGGGATTTGCTGCATTATAAAGGGCTACTGATCTTGCTTCCTCATAAGTTGTCCCTCCAACGATGAATATCACCACATCTTGTGGCCTGTGCAGAAAGCAATAGTCTCAGCCATCACTTCTATAGATTAGCCCATCACATTTCAAAGTAAATAACCCTTTTAAAACAGAAACCAAAGGTATTGATTTGACAGGTCTGTAGAACGGATTTAGCTTTGTCTTGCACGAAATGCTCAAGGATGGCAGCTTTCATGTCCGTATCAATAACAGAAGTTTGTGAATTACACGAATTAGTTTCACACAGGCACTTGACACAGCGCATTGTCCGTGTCCGACTAACCTGCCCTGCTGGAAGTGATTGCCAATAAGTGGATAGTCAGCATCTCGTAATCGCCCCTTCACAATTCCTTCCATGGTTTGGAAGAGAAGTGGCTGGTGTTGGGTGTATACATTCTCAACACCCTGCAACCAACAAGCAGATAAGAAAAAATCTACGTTTCATGTAACATAATAGCAGAGAAATTTTTTTGTGTAAACCTTAAGCCCACGAGCCATGTTTCGAGCAATATTTAATAGGTCACGATTCCCATACAAGTCACCTGTTCTCTTATCAACACCAGCCTGCTTGAGGAGAAATTGAACAAGCTGCATACAAAAGTAGTAACACCGATTAGACTTATAAAAACTCGAGTAAAAAAACGACTAGTTCCATCTTCTGTCTCCAGTATAAAGAAAAAGGCAGCCAAGTGAAGGAGGTCCCAGTAATTGTGTTGCTTGAACATGAGTGCAAAGACGAATTCCAAGACTCAAGCCCAATTAACATGCTAGGTTTAATTCACATCAAAGTCAACTGCACAGTCTACCCTAAAGAAATTCTATTTCCTAGAAACTGAGGAATCATGTGTACAATGAATTCTAGAGATCTGCTGTACAATGGAGTTCACACGACAAGGTAGTCATGAGAAGTATTTACCAAACCTAGTAAAATATAATTGTTATGTTGTCCAAGAGCGGTTGCAAAATAGCAAATATAGAGAGAAAAATTAGTAGTCAAGCCTACTTTTTCTAGGAAGCACTATAATTTAAAACAAGCTTTAGTCTTTAATATTCACAAAACGTTCAATGTGGCTGTAAATAGATCCAACAGGGCATCAGTTTTTTTAGTGCATGACGAGGAATCGAGGATGCTTTTCAGAAGCTGAACTATAGCAGACTTCATAGTGTACAAGTGGGGATGTCCTCATGTTCACTGGCTAGCAAGAACGAGGTAATTTCTATGCATGGAAGGCACAGTTCAATGATGTTCAACTGCAATCAATTACACTTTAAATTGTGGCAATGAAAACTAGCTTCCTCCAAAAAAACTAGAAAAAACAATTAACAGGAAAACAACCATAACAACATGTGCAATAGAAGAAAACTTTGAGAAGAACATGATCTAGCACAAGAACTAGTTAACTTTGCATACCCCTGACTTGTATTTAGCAGAACTAGAAGCCAATTTGTTGAAAAGCTGCATCAACTGAACAGGACTCTCTTTTTCATACCGCAAAGCATAGAGCATTACTAGTCGTAAACGATCAATATCAGATACACTTTCATTGTTTAGCAAGGAAGTGACAGCCTGCAGAAAATCAACAGGTCAACTTCTGCAATAAAGAAAAATACGTGGAGTAAATCTAACTCATATTCATTCAACTAGCATCAAATCTGATGATCATGAGATAAATGACTTTAAAATCATATACAATGCGGTTCCATCTTATGAGCTAGTGGTCAGGAGTGGTAAAGACTAAAGAGAGGTACGGTTTTGATTCACGCACAAGGAGAGGTTTTGTGAATTTTTTTTAATGTATTGGCACAAAAAGAGAACAATTTTAGTTAGTATTTCTCTATGGGTATGGGCCCACACCCACCATGTCACCTTGGGCGTGTAAGAATAAACTCATTGGCAGACCTAACACAATGTACGCTAAAATACACCTGTAAGCTGCCTTAGATATGCCTGATCCTATGTGATTCTACTAAAAGAGTAGAATGGGTTCAATATACTGGCAAGAAGATCATAGGCCTCAATTTCCTTCAAGTTTGTAAAACCAACTAAAAAGTTGAAAAAAAACATGGAATAGACTAGTCAATACTATAGTACTATACAGAAAGAATTTGAATATATTCTATCAAAATAATAGTCTAGCGAGTAGCGAGAGTGATTAAATACATTGAATATAATTTTTAACCATCACAGCAGATCAATATATTGGATATAAATATGAAAAGCCTTATCCATAAAAAAAAAACATGAATAGCACGAGCTCAGATTTTTTATAACTAATTCCAAAGTGAACACCATTGGGGGGGGCAAAATTGCACATAGGATATATTAAAGATAAGTTGTCCCTGAAAGCATGAAATATTTCCTGTGCATCAAATGAATACCTCAAAGGCTGCCGCTTGTCCACTTGTACATGCTAGCTCTTGTTCCGTCTGCGAAACTTGCATAAGCTTCCTCTCCTCCACAATTCTGCTCATCTCGCTCACTAAAGCGACATGCTTTGTTACATTTCCATGTGTCTGTCGATATTCAGGGTAGTTGCTGACAAATTTTGCCATATCACCTAAAACCATTAGAAAATAAGACTTTCAGAGCTGAACACAAACCACAACATTAAATTTTGAAAAAACACTATCGACATAATGTTTGAGAATCACAAATATCCCCCACCCCTCTTGTTTCCTTGTTACATCCCACCCCCTGTTATCGTTAGTTGCATCCCAGCACCCACCCCACCCCCCACCCCAAAAAAAGTTCTAAATCTGTTTGTTCTGGCCCGTTTACCTAATTTATGTTATATTTCTTGTCATTATCTCCATAACAACTAGTAGAGTCAGTAGATAGAATCCATCGTTGATCTGTGCTATAGATTGTGCAACCATGAAAGGGTGAAGCATATAAGCAACTCCCTAACTAGTATTGTATTATATTTGATTTTTTTAACTGCTGCAACTTTCGGAAAAGGGTAGCTCCTTTTGTTGAGAATACGCATGTTTTAAAATCTAAATTTCCAAAATCATATGATAGGAAAAATAGGAGAACACATAATGTTAAATACATAGATATATTCAACCACACAAACACACAAAAAGGAGCCAAAACTAACATGATACTAAAGGATATTTCAGTAACACTTATAAGACATACAAATCAAATTAGCCTAAAGGGTCTACAAGTCAATATTTAAGTAAACAATGGAAACTTGGGGGTGTAGAATGTAAGAAATAAATAACAGGGTGAATATACATAATTTCTCCATGGTCCATTTCTTTCATACAAAACAATGAAAAGCAAGTCCAAATTACCTATACTCTGAAGATTCTGGCTGCTTTTTGAAAGATGTTGAAAGTCATCTACCATTCTTTTGATATTCATACCGAGGTCCCCAAAATTCTCGAACATGTTAGCTCTAAAAAAATCATCTTGCACCGATGATAGAACCACCTCCTGTACAAGTATATTTCACATTGATCAACACTCAACAAAGATTTCATGCATTATTTTATCATAACACAAATAGAAAAAATTCAGCATTTATCAACCTGCTGGTCTTTAGGGATATTAGCAAATCCCCTAAGATCCACTTTATTGTTCTCAATTCCAATAAGCTCATGAACCATTGCCTGTGAATCCAAAATTGAAAGAAAATTATCAGAAAAGTACATTTGAAACAGGAAAAAATAGATAATCTTTATTTAGAATACCTGATATGTCCATTGGTTAAGTAATGGGGTAACAGGATCATCCCTTCTGTCAATCACCAACAACAAGGAAGAGTTCTCAGTTCGTCGAAAATCAAACAGGCCACTTTCCTGCTCATACATCAATCTCTGCATATTTCAAATTGTAAGTGCTTCAGGACAAGTTTTGTATTGGTGGGTATGCCGAATAGATGTCAAAATGGGTGTCATGATAGGTTTTTCTAACAAAAGTAAGGATAGTAATGACACAGACGCTCTTTAGCTACATAGTTCTTTTAACCTTCCTCTACTTCTACAAATAGCTCTTCTTCCCACCCCTACTTGTAGGATGAGAAGTGGACGGTGACAAAAGTCTTTGTTACGTGCATATAAAACAAACACTTGTACCATAGTGACTCCTACAAAGATAACATATAGAAATTAATAAAAGTTAAAAATAACTCTGAAGTACTAAAAAACATCACTCCAAAACTACAGAGCCCTTATATTTATACCACCCCATCCTTTTACATGAACAAAATATAACTACACCCTTCTGGGTCTACAGCTCTACACTGCATTCTCATTGCTGGTTCAGTGGTTCAACAGGTAAAAGTTATCCAAACTTCCAAGCAACTGTCTGAGCTACTACCTCTTCTGTTTTACAATCAATTCACAAATTGCATTGATGACAATCCTACAGCTCATACAAGAAATAGCGTGTTGCAATATTAAAAAAACATTTGGACTATCCGCTATTCATCTCATGTTCTACAACTCCATAGTTGACAAAAATTTGAGCTTGCATCAAGCACACAAAGTACAAAAAGAGCTGTGCCGCAAAGAAATCCACTAATGACTAATTGAATAGCTTGCAGTGAGTGCAGAGATGAACACACACTTAGGAGGAAGGAGGTGCATGTGTCATTGTGCCTTTGTGATCAGACAAGAAAGCGCAATCAGGAGGGTGTAGGTGATGCAGGATTGCGCCATACAAAGCAGTTATGAATAGCATGATCAGGACGAATAGGAAGCAAAGGTTGTCTGTCAGTGACAGGGTTTAACTGGTAAATGTAAAAAACTGATTGCATTTCAATTTTTTAGTAACACCCAAAGATGCAATAGGGTCACAAAATATAAGGGTTGTGGTTTTGGAGTGGCATTTCAATAGTTTCGGTCTTTGAAGTAGCCGAGTGGCATGTATACAATTCTCTAAGAAATGAACAGAATATATTGAAATGCCTAAAGTTGATGATTTATGTTCATAGGATCCAAAATAGTAATGTTTAACATGGCCAGAGGACCAACCGCAGTTTCTTGTGCAATCCTTCTTGCAACATCTGATGTCCTTTGGTATCTAATAACAGGACGACGCTTGAGGGCCAGGAAGACAGAAGCAATTCCGTCAACAGCTCGATCGCAGAAGCTCTGCATACCAGGAGGATCTACCACCGTTGGTAGCATGTAGATGTGGTTATTGTGTATGTTCAGAGTGAAATGGTAAGGGTCAATGGCACAAAAGTCAGCATAGAACTCCTGCAAAGACAGAACAGCACTCATATACCAATTCCATCCTCGCTCTCAACTCTCAAGCACTTCGTTCCAATAAATATGTACAACCATACACAACACTTACCTGAACTTGCTGCACAACCTCCTGCTCATCAGAATCAGCAAGCACCTGAATCTGTGGAATCTTCAATATATTGGAGAAGACTGAAAGGAAACAAACATTGAAAGAACTGAATAAACAAAACTTCATTACACCAAACCGCATCTGGCCCCCTTTAGACTCCGTCCAGAGCAAGCTACAAATTGTATCACCCCAACTCCTAAATTGTAACTGTAGTCACCTATGACTTAAAACCTATATAAAGTAGAGAGACCACAAATTGTCCACAAAAAGCAACTAGTCTTCATTTTGTAGTTGCTTTAGCATCTTGTTAGTCCTGATGAACACCAGCAGTCAATTCCTGCCAATGCTATGCACCGATTTAAGTAGGGTTTGATCCCGCAACACCTAAGTTATGTTGTCTACCAAATTGTCTACATATCTTATCCATACCAACCCTTCAGAATCTCTTACGACAAACGCAAATAAGATACAGAAAATTATTAAAACAAATAGTTAGTCCTCGACTGGATTGTTGCAGATGGGGGATTGATTACGCACAGAGGTGGTATTCGGCGAATCGGGGCGCGGCGAGGTGCCGGCGGAGCTTCTGGACGTTGTCGGAGGATGGGCGGAGAAAGTATACAGCCTTGAGGTGCGCCATGGCCTCCCTGGAGCTGGAGGCGTTGTCGACCGTCTCCACGAGGAACACCTCCTTCCGCAGTAGATCCGACTGGCTGTACACCACGCTCACCATCCCAACCTGGAACGAATCCGCAGATCTGGTCAGAGAAGATCAGATCTCTCGGGGAGAGGCGAGAGCTGCTAGGGTTCTGGTTTTGGGGGGCGCGTGCGTACGGTATGGGGGTCGAGGACGAGGACCTTCATGCCGGGGATGTCGTGGAGCATGCGGTCGATGTAGTCGCGGACGAGAGGGATCAGCACCATCGCTGCTGCCGCGCCTTCTTTTTCGGTTTGCTGTGGTGGGGGTTGGGGTTCGCCGGCGGCGGGTATCGCCGGAGAAGGAACAGGAAGCGGTTGAGATTTTCTGATTGAAAATGAGGAAGAACTGGTAGCGGTAGGAGGGAAAGAAGTTGTAACTTGTAACGCCATGTAAAGTGCCACATATCAGTTTGTGAGTGAGTGGGTCGGGCTTCCCTTTTCGTTTCGAATTTAAATTTTGATGTTCTATGGTATTGAAATTTGCAAAAAAAATTGTTTGAAATTCACTCAAAATTGTTCAGTTCGAAAATCAAATGAATTTGAAATCTAGAATATTTGTTGAAACATGGAGTGTGCTATGGAGGTGTAGTCCAAAATTATATATATTCTATGTTGATATTGACAAGTTTAACCGGAGATTTTGATTTAGTTTAATGATTTCTTAACAGTTTACATGTGGTTTTAAGAAAAACTCAGATATACTTTCTCAATACAGGTCATGATTTTATGAATAGTGCCCTTCTTGCATGATGATGGCTTTTACAAGGAAATATTGCTACTAAATATAATTCAATAAATATTCCTACCAAATATACTTCAACAAATATTGGCACTAAATATACTTCAACAAATATTTTACTAAATATACTTCAACAAATATTGGCACTAAATATACTTCAACATATATTGCTACTAAATATAATTAAATGGCTAAAAAAACGTTTCCAAACTTCATTTTTTTTTCAAATAATATTCACATCAGAGGTCATAAGGCTATTAATATTAATTATAGAGAAATAGGAAACATGTTATAAATATTGTTACTAAAATATGTTGAATTAAATATTGCTAATTGATATAATTGAACAAAAATTGCTACTAAAAATACTTCTTCTTTTTTGCTTTTTCTACTTATCTACATTTTGAATGGCTCAAAAATGTCTCTAACTTCATTTTTTTTTCAAAAAAATATTTACATCAGAGGTCATAAGGCTATTAATACTAATTATAGGAAAATCTTGGATAAATTTTGTCAAATTTTTTATTTTTTATTAATTTGAATTTGAGCAAAAAACCGAACGAAATTCCTTTTCGCTTGGGAGCGGTAAGAGCGAAATTCATGACATTCGACGAATTTCGTTTAAAATTGTGAAGTGTGGGTAGAAGTTTGGGTTAAGTGGGAGAGAGAAAGATAGAGATTTGTATTTAACATATAGTTTTATATATGATTTTATTATATATTCTGTTGTATAGATAATATATTAATTATATGATAATCATCGTAGATAATTATATAAGCAATTTATTGTATGACTTATCTTTAGTCCAGTCCATAGATAATATGAAGATGTATTATAGACAACCACTATCTATACCAATATACATGCTATAAGGATTTGTTGTGGCAACAATCAAACAAGTTCACTGTTCATCACATCCACATGCAGTTGTTGTCGTCGAATACAGATGCAGACAACCTCTTCAACTGGGGCTAGCTTGTGCATTGTGTTGTGTTGTACTAGCTTTAGAGTAGGGATGGCAATATTACCCATAGGTTTGGGTACCTGTAGGTACCCGACCCGATAAGAACAGACACAGGTAGCACTTTAGACCCATGGATCTTCGGGTTTGGGTACCCAATAGTATCATAGGATGGGTGTGAATGCTAATTTGTACTCATGGGTACCCAATGGGTATTCTATGACATGTGGCCTCACTTTTATGAGATATACATTAAAAAAATAAAATTCAAATTGTTCTTGAGGATGAAGAAGAAATGATGGAAGATGAATCCACTGTCACCGTGTCTTAAGGAAGTTGCTCGAGGTGTCTTAAGTATTTTGCAATTAAGCCTAGGTACTCAAAATTGAATGAGTGTTCTCTGGTTACACTCATGCAGTCGTGCCCAACATATCTTTATAAAAGTCATTCATTAATTTGCTCTTCCCTTCTTGGTCCATTACCATAGTGTTCCCCTTTTTCAATTGTTACAATCGTCTTACGGCACCTTTGAGCAACATGCAGATGGGAAAAAAATTATGGGTTGCTCTATGTGGTACTATAATAAGATTTAAATAAGACTTGTGTGATGGTAATTGGACTTAAATTGTGGCACTATGTTATGTGGTTATGTTTGATTGTAAAGACATGTGTGTGATTGTACAATGTACATGATATACTACCCATTAGGTATCGGGCACCCATCAGGTTCGGGTGTGGGCATAGATTTGTACCCGTGAAGCTTGGTGGGTTCGGGTGGTGGTTGAGGTAGTCATACCCGGAGGTACCCACCCTATTGTCATCCTTACTACAGAGAAAGATAATCCCTCCATTCATGAATAGATGTCATTCTAGGTTCTTATACTTTCACAAGGCATATCTATAAAAGACTGTGTTATCTATCTTTATTATATCTTTAGATGGTATGTCTTACTCCAGTTCATAGTATTAAATGGCATTGAAAATAGCTAAAGGGAAGTGTATAGAAAAAAAAAGTAAAAATCATCTTAAAATTATATAACAACATGTATTTAGGGACAAAATTTGAAAGTTTGGGAACTAAGGTATATCCCAATGCCTCGCCAAGCGGGTCATTGGATCTGCTTAACAATCATGAATCTCCTTAGCTCAGTCCCAAACCAGAGCAACGTTGGAGCTTTCTGTCACCGAGCTCCTTCGCGCCAACATGGCAACCACCACCACCAGCCCTCCTAAAGCCACCACAAGCCAACCCAACACGGTCACAGAGTTCACCTCAAGATCTAGGTTCTTGTTCACTAAAGATCCAGATTAGGAATCCATCGGAGTTCACCGTCGGTGGGTTTCTCCTTCTTCGCCTCTGTCGCCCTTGCCTCGCCCATTCTGGTCGAATACATCCTCCCCACCATCGTGTGTCCCCAAAAAAGGGTTCATCAATCCCGGAAACAAGTTATGCTCACATCCTTGTCTCTTTTTCTCTGCCAAAGCACCGCCGCCCTATTCCACCACTGCATAGCCAGGAAGAAGACGTCCTATTCTTACGGTTCCTTACTGTGGCTAGCTAGTCCAACCAAGCTTGTTTAGCTAAACTAGCTTGAGTCATGTCAACTTACCAAACCAGACCGGGTGCTATGAGCCTAAGCGTATGTACAATGGTATAGACAACAGTTGTATATAATACACATATATATCATCTATAGATAATACTAAAGACAACTCATACAATGAATTTGTCGATGTTCAAGACCTGGGGGTCCCTAGATCAAGCTTACGAATGTAATTTAGATTGCCTTTGTCTAGAAAACAAAATTGAAAAGGAGTAGGAAATAAATGGGGACTGTATTATATCACGGGTGTTTTTACAGAGTACACACTATTCTTAATCTTTGACTCTCTATCTATTCAACCACTACCAACACACACTGAATCCTTACAGGAGTATCATATTTATAGCATTGAAGGGGTGGCAGTTGTCATCTTCGAAGAGGTGTCTTCCCGTTAAAAAGTGTCTTTTGGTCAAAAGGCATCTTCCCACCGATGAGGCGTCTTTTCGTCAGAGAGGCATCTCTCCGTAGGGAGCAACTTCCAAAAGAACGTCTGTACCTGTCAGAAAAAGCGTCTTTCGCACGTTATCCTTATGCAGAGATTCCTTACCGACCTGAATTAAGTCGGGGCAAGAGTCATCCTTTACCTGATCTTGTCTAAGTCGGTGTGATAAGAGGAATTATGTCCGATCTACAAAGGTTCATAGGTCGGACCGTTTTCGACTTGGTAGAGGCTCAAATCAAAGACACAAGATAAGTTTTCATCCGACCTATGTTGCAGGTCGGGGATTTGTTTACGTGGTCAACTGTAACTTTGATCGAATAATTTAATGTGTCTTTGTTTTATGGGTCGTATTTATGAGGATGCGACTGGCTTCTAAAAAGCTGTAACCATTTACAGGCCTTAGACAAATTAATCATCATCAGCTAGCCCCAAGGCTTGAGACAACACGTGTATTCACTTAAGGCTTTACAACTTCTAAGATGCTTGGGATATCACGCTAATCATGCAGCTGGTTGCGTCTCAAGAAAATCTTTTCAATTTCCTCATTAACCGAAGCAACAGTGAAAAAGTATAAGTATAGGGGAGAGGCTTCCTTTGGATACTTCACGCTGTCAGTTATTTGAAAACTACTTTTGAGTTCTATCGTTTTTCTATTGGTTCTTTAAGCTTTTTATCTTTTGTTTGAGTACTTTCTCCTCCTTCTTTGCTTCTTTCATAATAGAGAAGTCAGTTCTTACTGAAACAAAGATCATTGAGCTCATAGATGAGGGTTTGATCTTGCCACATGAAATGGTGCAGTGGGATTCCAGTGGAGAGGGTGTAAAACCCGTTCCTCAAGAGGGGCGGATCGTACTCTTTGCTACCTTTGTTAGGTTTGATTCTTAACCGATGTACTCGATCATTATGAAAGCAAGCTCCATCATCCCCCCCAAACTCAAATTTGATTTTGAATATCTTCTCGCATTTTTGTGAGTCTTTTTTGGGTATTCCTCCTCCCGTTTGTATTTTTCATTTCTTCTACCAATATACTAGAAATAACAACTCCCAAAGTTTTTGGGAGTGTTTATTTCAAGGTTCAGACCAATGTTGTGTATCCCTTGCACCCAATCAAGGATACATAGAAGGGCTACCGGAAGGAGTGATTTTATTCAGAGATTTCGGGTGGTAGTCCCCTTCGGTTCACTGGTAAGACCACTCCGACCTGATCAAATGGCGAAATAGAAATAGGAGAGGGACTCCCTAGTGCTTACCGACGAAGAGAGCAAGATCATTGATGATATCCTCAACTTGGTGGATGGAGACTTATAGGACGATTTTATGTCCCATAAGTTGCGTCCTTTGAAAAGGCGATTACAATTCACCTGGATGATCAAGGGTGATCAAGATCCCACTAAGGACAAACCTGGAGGTAAGAATTCCTAGATTTTGACCTTTGTTTTCTTTTTACTTGATAAAGGAATTTTACTTAGACATTTTTTGTGTGTTTTTTATTTCTGAGTGACAAGGAAGCCAATGCGAAGGTTGCGCAAATCTTGCGCATTCCTTCGAAAAGATCCAATTAAGCTGCGTTGGACAAGTAACCAGCCAGTTTGATTAGTCAGAATGATGAAATCATCAATGAACGCATTGAGGTAAGTATTAAGTAACACATACGGTCTTGGAATCAAATTGGTATTTGTTTTGAATTCTTATTTTATTTTGTCACCCTTAGATGCATAATCGGAAACGTGCTGCCGACCAATCTGAGGTTTCTGCTTGGGCTCTTGTAACAAAGAAGAAGAAGAAGAGAGCCGCAGACAGGACAGCCTTGACTGTGGTGAATACGACATCCGCCATAGTTGTCGGTGCTGATCCGACTAGCACTAGACCGGTGTGGGGCACGTGCCCCATGAGTAGTACCGACTAGCCTCAAGTCCAAAGGACTTCGGTTGGAATACAAAGAAAGACTTCCTCACAGGTATATAACAAAAGATAATATGATATATGGAGTATGGAATACTCCATATAAGAATTATCCTATATGTCCACATGTTCAGGGTGAGGAGGAGAAAGAGAGTGATAATGACATCCCTCTAGTCTTCACAAGAAAAAAAGCTCCCGCCCCGACCATAGGGGAAACCGAAACTCCTTGAATCTGTTGGGAAATGGACTCTGGAGTATCCTACAAGTAAGTCCTTTTTATTTTTCTTAGTTTTAAATTTTTTAATTTTTAGGACTAGTAAGCTTTTTTTATATTGATTTCTTTTTTCTTTTAGCCCCCTGGCTACTCCTTAGATTCAAGTAGAGTCCGAGGTGGATCCTTTGGCCAGCAATGAGTTGACCAATGTAGATCCGCCTTTGGATCCTAATGTCGAGGATCTGCTATGAAATTATACATGAACAATGTAAATGTTCTCTTCAAAAAAAATAAAAATTTGTTCTATGTCCATCTTTTATGTGTTAAGAATTGTTCTATTACTTTTTTGCTTCTGAATTGATTTTTTCTCAAGTATATCACTACTAGCCCCTAACTATTTGTTTGATTGATCAACATTGTGATAAAAAAATAGATAGTTTTTTATGAAATTCCGACCAGTTCGCTCTTTGCTTTATACTTAGTATTAATTGGCAATTGGTCGGAGACGAGGTCAGTCTAATGAGTTTCAATGTAGTAAGTACTGGCTTACATGAAAGACTCTATTAGAAGTAACCTCACAACTCAACCAGCAATGTCGTATTTTGCTCAGGGAGTTAGGTCGGATTAAGCTTTCATAATTTCTTAGATTTAGGTCGGATTAAGCTTTCATAATTTCTTAAAATGAAAGCAAGATAAGAAATAGTTTTGATATAACACCAAGAAGACATAATGAATTTAATATATTACTGTAAAAAATTTACACAAAAAACCTGCAAAGATGTTGGATGACAGTTGTCATCTTTGGAGATGTGTCTTTCCGTCAAAAGATGTCTTTTCATTAGAAAGACGTCTCTTTGTAGGGAGTAACTTCCAAACGAACATATGTACCTGTCAGAAAAAAGCATCCTCCGCACGCTATCCTTGCGCAGAGCATCCTTGTCGATCTAAATTGGGTTGAGGCGAGGGTCATCATTTACCCAATCTTATCTAGGTCGGTGTGATAAGAGGAATTATATTCGATCTATAAAGGTTCATAGGTCGGACCATTCCCGACCTGGTGGAGGCTCAGATCAGATACACAAGATAATTTTTCGTCCGACCTATGTTGCAGATCGGGGAGTGTTTACGTGGTCAAGTGTAACTTTGACTAATAATTTAATGTGTCTTTGTTTTAATGGCCGTATTTATGAGGAAGCGACTAACTCTTAAATAACCATAACCATTTATATGCCTAAGATAGATTAATCATCATCAGAATTATCTATGTAATTATCTGTAATGACCTGATACAATAGGCTGTGCATATAGTTAGCTATTGTCGCGTGTATCAATGGTTAAATAAAGCCAAGATGCATCCTCTTGTAAAGGAAAAGTTGAGCTATGAACTAAACGGTTGTGCTTGTGGCTCTTCAGCCGTTAAGGTTCATCCCTTTTCTATTCTACATGTGTTTTTGTGAATCTCAATCTAGGATTTCAACTTGGTGTGAGAGTTTGTATCTTATAATTCGTGTTTTACATATCTGTACGGAAATTATCACTTTAAAAAATTCAAGGTTTGATCCTTGTTACTTTCTCCCAAAGAAGACCGGTGTTTTTCTTTACGGAATGCTCTTCTTGCGTACGTATTTAATTGCATTTTTCGTTTTGGAGAGATACAACCTGCATCCTTTGAATTAGTACTTGCTAATAGAATTTATTCAATTTACGTTCCGTCTGAATCGTGGAACCGTTGCAATCCATATAACAAAATTAACAAAACAAGATCTATATTGGAAATGTTTTTGAAGACGTACCAATAAAATTATGTTTCATCTAGTAACTCTAGGTGTCTGCTACTAGCAACTATCAATTCTCTACTAGTAATAATTATAGCCTTAGCGACCCTATATGTTAACTGATGATGCATGCTTCATTGATACCTATCCAGTAACTTTCTATTTGCTCGCAACTAAGATCTATGAACAGTAAAATGCAGGTTTAATTATCGTCGTGGTTAGCACCTAGCAACTATGAGTTTGCTGGCAGCTAGCAACTATGACTGATGATGATTGGCGACTCTGAGATCTGGGAACCAAAAATTAAGGTTTAATTATCGTTATGATTGACACCTAGCAACTACAGTCCCTTGCAACTAGCGACTCTGAGTTTGTTAGAACATCTCGAAGAGATATTCCTAAAAAGGAGTTCTAAACTTCAATATAGGACATCAACTAATTAGATTTAAGGCTCTAAAGAAATGTTCACTCCAGCAATTAGATCTTAAAACCCAACTACCATCGATAGGACCGAATCACAGAGTTGCTAAATATAGCTACTCGCCTAGGGGTCCTAAAACAATTTACTAAATTTTAACAATTTAAGGTCTTTACTGGAGTTAATATTTTCCTCTAAACGTCCTATAATTCAAGTTAGGACTATATTTAGAACCCCTCTTGGAGATGCTCTAGCTATCAACTATAGTTGACATATACTCCCTCCGTTTCTTTTTATAAGGCGTATTTGGTTTCGTTAGGACAAGGCTTTGACCAACAATTACTCTATTAGCGTATAATTTTTATGACACAAAATTGATATTAGCAGATTTGTATTCAAAAGTACTTATATATAATTATGATTTTGTATTGCATAAATGATATATTAATGAAGTAATCGTTGGTCAAAGTCTTGTCCTAACGAAACCAAATACGCCTTATAAAAAGAAACGGAGGGAGTAATTTCATGGTGCTAGTAAAAAATGTTGATAACTAGTAGCACTAATTGTTGATATGTAAAATAAGTTCAACTATCGTGGTGCTAACAACTAGCAACTGTAATTGTTGATAACTAGTAGCACTAAGGTGTTCGCAGTTGGCACATATTATTTCTCATATGCTAGTAATTTTTTTTTAGGTTTTAATTGTCAGGATACTAGCCAGCTAGCAACTATAGTTTTAGACAACTAGAAACTCTGAGTTTGATGGCACGTATCATACATCAGTGTGCTAGTAAAAATTATGTCAGTTTAACTTATCTCCAGCCTATATTATCAGGAGAAAGGGAGCTCAGAGCATCTCCAAGAGAGGGTCCTAAAAATGAGCCTTAAATTTTAATTTAGGACCATAACTAATTAGATTTAGGGCTCCAATGAAATATTCACTCCAGCAATAAGGCCCTAAAACTCAATGAAGATAGGGCTCAATCACAGAGTTGCTAAATATAGCTACTCTCCCATGGGCCCTAAAACAATTTGATAAATTTTAACAATTTAGGGTCCTTGCTGGAGTTAGTCTTTTCCTCTAAAAGCCCTATAATTCAAGTTAGGGCCATATTTAGGGCCCCTCTTGGAGATGCTCTCAGAGAGCACCTTCACGTGTCCATCCCTATTTATGCGAAAAAGTTCTCCGGTTCTTTGAAATTACGGATAGGTCCCTGCGCGATTTTATGTTAGAGGAAAATCTTTTTTCCCGGTTCGTGTTTAGGTCCCTCGTTCGCCGTTTTACAGGAGGAGCCTTCCGTTAAATACGAATCGCGAACAAGCCTTTTCCTAATTTTTCAAAATAGCGAACAAGTTCAAAATTATAACAAATAGGTCCCCGCACTTTACGTTCAGGTCCTTTCTCCGTTTTGTCTGAAAAAATGTTTTCGTGGTCCGTTTTTCTCCGGAGCATGCGAAAAATGTTTTCGTTGGCCATTTCTCCAAAAAAAAATGGAAAATCTTTCATTTCTCCGTTTTGCCCGGGAAAAATGTTTTCGTGGTCCGTTTTTTCTCTGGAGCATGCGAAAAATGTTTTCGTTGGCCGTTTTTCCAAAAAAAAAATCCCATCCGTCGTTTCTCCGTTTTTGTTCGTTTTCCCGGGATAATTGTTTTCATAGCCCGTTTTTCCCGAAAAAAAAAAATTTTCGTAGTCCGTTTTTTTCTCCAAAAAAAAAATGTAAATCCGTTTTTCGTTCACGCGCGCGGCGTGCCCCGCGGTTTTTCTTGGGAAAATGTTTTCATGGTCTGTTTTTTTCTCGTTTCTCATGGAAAAAATGTTTTCGTGATCCGCGAAGAATGTTTTCGTGGCCCGTTTATATTTTCATGGTCCATTTTTCCTTGTGTTTTCCCGGAAAAAATGTGTTCGTGGTCCATTTTTTCTCCAAAAAAACAACACAATTTTTTTTTCGTTCACGTGCACGGCGTGCGCCGCGCTCACTTTCCTAGTTTTACATATCAATCATCAACTTTAAACGATAGCACCTGTCAACTCTATGTGTTGGGAGCTAACAACTATATCTGCTATTAACTAGCAACTTTAAGGGGCTGGCAACTAACAAAAATTTCATTACTAGTAATTACTCTATCCAGTCACAAATAGTTATTATTTTAGATATAGATGCAGTCAAACTTTAGAACTTTGACTGTCAATGACTTTCAAATATTTAAATTATATATATGAAAATCATGTGTTGATTTGTATCGAAAAGTACTTTCATAATATTATAATTCTATGGGTTTTATAAATATATTATAACAGAAATTAGTAGTCAAAACTATGCTTTGGAGACCATGTCGACATCCAAAACGGTAACTATTTGCAATCGGAGGGAGTACATGTTTCACTATATAGGCACTGGCAACTGTCAACTCTAGGTGCTTGTAACTGACGAGTTCATCCATTTTCTAGTCTCCTCCCTCATTTTTGGTAAATCTAGCCCACTTCCCTCATTTTTTTCTTTTTGCAAATTTGGTCCCCTCCTCACCGCAGAAGCCACCTCCCATGCACCCTCACCATGTCAACCCGCCTCCCCACTCCCTGTCCGTAGCACCCACCTCCTGTGCTTTCCAATCGCCTCCCGCGCTCCCCCGCCTTGGCAGCTCAGCTCCTGACCTTAGCAAATTGGCTGCTACACTCCCTGGCGGTGACACTAGCTTGGCTGTCACGCTTCTCGGTTGCGGAAGTTGGCACGCCTGCTCGCGCGGCTCGCCGGTTGCCGCGCTCCTTGGGTGTGGGAGGCGGCGGCTTCCGCGATGAAGAGAAGGCCAAATTTGAAAGAAAAAAAAAGAGAGGAGAGAGCTAAATTTGCCAAAAATAAGGGGAGGGGTTAGAAAATGATGAACTCCTGTCTGTCAGCTCTAGGTGCTCACAAAACTAGCAAAACCTAATATGCTAGTAATTATAGTTATCAGTATCTAGGAGCTAGCAATTAGCAACTTTAGGTCTTACAACTAGCAACTATAGGTTTTGACAACTATTCAATTAAAAAAATAGCTTATCATTATGTTATCAAAACACGTACAATATGGATCTAATTTTGTCAACTTTATTATAACGTACACAATAATTTAAATGGAACTTAGAACGGAGAATAGGTTGAAGAGATATACATAGCAGAAAAACTAACCTACGGTATACCGTAGGAACGGTATACATCTAGAACTTGTGAAACTTGTGATTTTTTATACTGAAACTCATGAAACTTAGCATTAAAAACTGATAAAACATGAAACTGATAAAACTCAACACTGAAACTCATGAAATCAGCACTGAAACTGATAAGTTTCACAGCTATACCGTTGGAATGGTATACCGTTCCCTAGTCTCCCTCTATACATAGACATATTTATCATTTAATTTTTAAATGTGTATATCTCAAGGAGTGATCTCTTCGCAAAATACTTTGGTATTGGGCCACTCCATGGAGCTAGTACCTTGCAAATTTGCAAGTTGCACAATCCCATAATCCCAACTGACAGAACCAGCAGAACCTTTTGAAACGGAGAGATGATGGTTTTAAGTTGAGAATGTATTGAGCACAAAATGTTCTGAAACTTTTAATTAAGCATCCCCTAAATGCGGACAATGGATCCCTATATGCAAAGATCCAGCAAAGAAAGGATCGGTAAAATAAATCATATGACGGGAGGGAGACAACCTTAACAGAGCAAAAACGCGCATGAAAAGCAAGAGCACTCCGACTTGACATTTACAAATAAATTAGGTGTATTCAACCGTACAGAGATGATGGATAACAGTCTTACATGCCGGAGCTGCAAGCCTGCAACCCAGCTACGAATTACTATGGGAAATTATTTAAGGTTGTCGCACACCAAAATATTTACTCTTAAGCGGTGGGCACGTAACCTGCACCGTGTAGTCTCTTCAGAAGCAAAATTTCTTCTTCTGCAGGAGCAGTTTTAAAAAAAGGCATGTTAGCTGTAAGGAGAATTGGATGTGTAAGTGCCTTGAAAAACAACTTGGCAATTCTGGTCTCACCTCTAACTTGGCAAACTCTTTGCGGTCGATATACGCGAGCAATTCTTCCTGCTTCATAAGAGCATCATACAAGGCCTGGAGACAACAACCAATAATGAGAACAAACAGATATGGAAAACAAACGAGCCCATAGTACAAATGAGCGCACCAACTTGGATTCTTTCAAGAATGATACATGAAACAGTCAACAAGTGTGATTACCTTCTTAGTCACAATGAGTTCAGCCTCCAATGCATCTACACGTCGTACAGCAGCATTAAGCAACTCCTCTTTTTCAGAAGGCATTTCTGATGGCTTTGATTGAAAAACATTGACCTTTTCTTCAAGCTCTGCAAGTCTCTTCATGACAGATGAAAGAACATCTGCCTCTCTGAATCCAGGAGCAGGTGAAGGTGGGCGAAATTCTTCTTTAGTTGTTGAGTAATCCAGCGAATACGTAGAATAGTTGTCATCCACCTCCGAACTTTTATCCAGTGATCTCTTCGCAATGCGACCAGAGAATGCACGGACTAGTGTGAAAACCATCATAACAAATGCCACAAGCAATGCAATTGCTCGAGCATGAAGACTCTCTGCAGATTTTGCTGCACGTGAAACATGGCCCGAATTTCCATAAATATAAGATTCACAACTCATAGTTAGTAGAGCTCAAAGTAGACATTATTTTGAACACAAGAAATATAGAACAAATATATAAAACTTTTTGGGGAATGACCAGATGCCGCGAAGAATCAAAACCTTCAGATAGAAGTTGCGAATTATTAGAGCCTTCTTTCTTCCAACTTCCATCCACAACCTTGTCAACCATTGGAACACATACATCATACTCAGAATGACCAGCAGAAATGCTTGCAGCCTTCATCAGTTTAGCCTGCTGCATGGAAAAAATATCATATTAAATACATTGGCAGCACTTGATGCCCAAGGGATGACAGCAGCAATGTTGCATTGAGAATTAATCAAGCAAAATTCTAATATATTATTTATTGAAATGATAGCTATATTACAATAGCCTTTGACGCTATCCTAAAATATTGAAATTATGTTAGGACAGATAGTAGTGTTTAAGCCAGACAGATGGGGCTAGCTAGCCCTTAAAAAATCACTATATTCTCTAACATTTTCACCTTTGACGCGAGTTATGCCCATTAATGGCAAAGGTGTATAACCTTTTTTTTTAAAAAAAAAGAGAGGGTAAGATGAACCTTTCCTCTTACGTCTAGTAACTTTCTAACTAAAGCAGGACAGAGGTAAATTTTTACGTGAAGTGAGAAAGAAGTATATAGGACTATCATTTGTTCTTATGGTTAATTGTAAAAGTGCACAACCAATTCTTCTCAAATTTAATAATTAACTTACTTCTTCACGAACTGGTGTCAGCTTAGGATTCGTAACATAAGTCCTTATTGCCTTTGGAGATGTTATGTCGTCAGCTTCAGAACCAGATTCAGCAGTTGAGGTGTCACTACCCTTTAACTGCTTAGAAAATTAGATTACTTCCTGTATCGATCTATTTGAAATGGAAATGAAAACATCTAGAGCACAATCTTACTGTTGGGTATTGTGGTTTCTCATATGCGATTACTTTATCATCGTCATTGGAAACTGTTACTATTTGCCTCTTACAGCGGGCTTTGCCACTAATCACCATCTGGAATCCAGCAAAGGATGGATATAATAAGCATTAAGCAATACTGGCTAACTAGCGGAAAAAGATAGATGTAATTAATACAAGCTCCTTTTCACCTTTAATATGTCTGGGTCCATCCATGGCCCCTTTTCACCTTTAAGGCATCCACCAAGCTCTGAACAAGTACAACAGCCACCAAGAAACTCTGGCAATTCACTACACATTTGCAGAACAAAATAAAACAAAGTTAGGATGAACTTTATAGAGATATTAAATTAAATGTACTAATGCTTACTTGGCATCAATTATTTCAAGTAACTTGCTCTGATACTTAGCTCCAAGGACCTGACAAAATTAAATTAAGGACCCTGAAACAGTGTTCATCAAGAAAATTCAAATAAAAAAAGAGACAAGCTTGTCAGTTGTCACTTGTATCTTTGAAGTCGTTTTTGGATCAAGGAAGGATTTGACAGTGCTCCATAACATCCTGAAGCCTGGGCCAGCATTAACTATGAACATTCTATACAATGTCTGAAAATACAATTGAGTGATCTATTTCAGTGAACCGAGCAAAACCACAGAATAGAAGTCCATTCTCACAGTAGTAGTATAGGTCAAACCTCAGGGTAGTTATCATTGTCAATCTTTTGTAGCTTCATCATAAGATCCCTTGCTGTCTTACTGAAATTTTTCAAGCTCTGCAGAGATAATTATAATATCACCAGTAATAATCTGCGCAAGCAGTGGTTATCATCAAATATAATATTATTTTCAAAGATATATAAACGGGAAACATACCACGCCTTGAACATCTAGAATCGTTGTACTTGAATCAATGTGTTTCTTTGTTGCAATTGAACAAGCTGGGAACTTCATCAAGAAGCTCTTTTCAAATTCTTTCACATGGTAACTCACATAACGTTCCATACTAGTTACATGCATGAGTTTGTTTGGGTCAACTTTTCCAAGCCTTTCAATGTAAACAGGCCTTCCTTCTTTGTCAACACCATGATAGCCATGAGGGTAGTGCTGCAGAACTTGATCTAATTCCGTATACTCAAAATCCTGGTTAATTGTATAAGAAATAAAGATATTAGCTATGAAGAAACAAGATGTAGATGTTTCGTGGAGAACAAAGCAAACATCAAGAAAAACAATGCGGAACTTTTCAGAAAAGTCTAGGTTAAAGCAATTGAGCAAAATGATTACTATTTTTTACTTGGTACTTTTGACTCAGACAAATCAAACGAGGTAGCAATGTGGTCGAGATGGCTAGTATTGATAGGGATAGTTTGGGAAAGTTTACCTAGGGAACCAAGAAGTAACAAGTATATATGGAAGAAAATATTGGTCAAAATTACCAAGTAGACAAAAACAGAGGGAGCATTAGCTTAAGGTTCTCGAACAATTGGATGGTTCATATTATTGAGTTGCATGCACCAGCCAGTTCACCCAAAAGCTTAAGCTGATGAGGAAAGACGGACAATTCACTTATACTTTAACACTCCCCGTCACGTGTAGGCTCCCTCAGGCCTAAGACGTGAAATAGAAGTGGGCTGCAATTATTATTTTTTTAATTGCACCAACCGGGTCTTAAACTCGAGACCTTTTGGCTCTGATACCACATTGAGTTGCATGCACCAGCCAGTTCACCCAAAAGCTTAAGCTGATGAGGAAAGACGGGCAATTCACATATACTTCAACACATATAAGAGGCAAGCATGTTCCTGTTTCGAGAAATTACAGTACACTCAAAAACATCCTCCTGTAGATTATGGTAAGCTGAAGCTATATGTACCACCAGTAGCTTGTTTACACGTTATATAGTACAAAGGCTGATCAAATAAATGATGGAACCATCTAGAAGACGATCAAAATTTGCTCGAAGTTCAGAAGTTCTAACCTCACTTGCAAAAGATGCAGTCTCTGACTGGCAATCTGCATCCTTTTTAGCACACCATAACTTACACCCACCCTAGTCCTAACTGCTCTCAATTTCATTCTCTTCCACCTCTCATGCACTCTCCATCCTTCCATAATTTCTCTTTATTAAAATGTTACTCGGTTGATCAACTATTTAAAGGTTGCACTCCAATAGCCAACTGCAAAAACTGGCATCTACCAGACACTTGATAATTTACACGTAACTCAACAAAGAAATACAGAATACAAATAGCCTTGGAATATCTTCCCAGTAGTATTATGTTTCATGATTCCCGTGACTATCTATTTTCATCCATAATAGTGCTTTGCTTAGATACATGCTATGCTCACTGGTCACAATTACCCTTGCAAGTCATAATTGCCATGTTTTTCGATGAGTACATAATTCAACTGATTCCTATTTTAGTGAAACATACCATGGTTATTAGAACGTCGTTTAAACGACGTTTAAACGTTGGAACGCCGCCGAGCCGAAGAACGTCCGAGCGTTCTGCCCGGAGCTGCCAGCACTGCCCGCGAATCCGCGTCGTCGCCTTGCCCGCGCAGTCTCCTTGCCCGTGCCCGCGCCGTCGTCGCCACGCTGCCCGCGCCGTCGTCGCCGCGTCATCGCCCGACCAGCGCCCGCCGTCGCTAACGCCGCCGCGGATCCGCGTCGTCGCCCTGCCTGCGCCGTCTCCCTGCCCGCGCCATCGTCACCCGCCAGCCGCCAGGTCAAGTGGAGGGAGGCGATGAGGGAGAGGACGAGGGGAGCATAACCGAATCGAAGCGGCGCCCGGAGCTTGACCGCTTGAGCCAGCTGGACCGAATCACTGTGATCGGGACTTGAGCCAACACGCGAATCCAAGGGACAACACGGTAATCGAAAGGTCAGGTTGGACCGATTCATGGAAAAGAGGGAAATAGAGGGAAAAAAAGAGAGGCCTATCAACCAGATGAGGGGAAGGGGCAAGGTTGGGTAGTTAGGGTTAGGTTTAGGAGGAGGAAGTCAGGCTAGTGGGTTGAGTTTTGTACATGGACCAGGAAAATAGACTGATTAGGAAAACAATTAAGTATATATGTGATATATCTTTACTCTCATATTCGTTTTACAATGGTGTCTAAAACTACGTTTCAACGTCCGTTTAAACGTTTAAAAGTTAAAAAGGGGGTGGGTCGTTTCGTTCTCGTTTTACGTTTTAATAACCTTGAAACATACACAAGTACCTCAACTTAACTCCTGCATACATGAAGACAACACCTAAAATACATATCTATTTTCTAATATTAATGTGTATATGGCTGTTATGAAATGCTATGCAAAACCTTTATGTGTTATGGGAAAAAAGTTTATTTGGTCCAAGTAAAAGTCAGTCAGTCGTAGAAAATTTTTGGCAACAAGAATCAAAATCATTACCTCTACTATAGTATCAGCACTGAAGTCCCTCCTCCACTGAAGCATGTCTGCCCACATGCGTTTTGCTTTCTCAATGTCAAACTTCCTTGCCTTCAAAAACCTATTTAAAATATAGAAAGAAAAGGGTTCTGTAAGAGAAATTAAGTATCTACAGTTAAGCATGTGGTAGAGTTAACATAAATAAAAACAATTGTAAAAAGATGTAGTTCAGAAACAAAAGCAAGCATCTAATTAAGTAGAGGTGCTGAGGATGTGGCAGTGTTAGCAATTATAGCTCCAAATCGAGCAAAATACTCAGGATACAAGAAAGGAGGGAGAAGAAAATTCTAAGTCCAAGCTACTAAAATTATTTCAGTTTTACATGTTCATCAACAAGGACACAAAGATGCAGTTATCGAGAGTAAAAGAGGGGAGAAGTACAACAAATTACCGTAACAGCATATGATAGTCATCATGCTTTGCAGGTAGAAGTTCATCTAATATAAGGGATTGGCGAAATGCATCAACTGTTTGTAGCTCCTCAAAGTCTCTCACATCTTCAATGGATATAGAATTTCTTCGACTCTCACTCTTTCGTCTGCTCTTTTTCTTTAAAGAGTGCCTAAATTTATTTGATGCATTTATGGCCTTCTTCTTAAGGGACCCCATTCTTGTTCTTCTGTCATCCTCAGAATTGTCCACATCTGATTTCCGTTCTTTCCGTTCATCATGACTAGATGAACCCTCAAAACCTGATAATGACATGGCTAAGGTTAATTCAGTCGACATATGCACTAGACATTTGCAAGGAAAATGCTAGAAGCAGAGAGCTTGTGGCTTAATATAATGTATTGCCACAATTAGGGCCCATGTAATAAGCACAAAGGATAAACCAGAAAAATTAGTAACAGCATATATAATAAGGCACACATGCATTACTGTGCTTCAAAAGCCCTTTATTTATATCTATCGCAAAAAGATCTTCTAATAATAATTTCTAGGTTATCACAAATAAGCCATACATAATTATAGAAATAAACAGAAAAGATGAAGCCATAAGCATGTGTCGTAAGGATTTTAGGATATGTTACTGTTCATTGAGAAATTATTTCCCCCCGCTAATTTTAAGGTTCTCTGAAGTATTCCATAACTTAAATTTCTCAATTGGTGGAAAGTGTGGGCGTATAACCCCACCACCCAGGTTCGGGTCCTTCTCGGCTCGGATTTGGGTGCCTATTATTCTAAATTAAATCGATACTCCCTAGCTCCCTCCCTGAAAAAAGGAGGAAGGACGGAAGCTCCTCCCATCAATTGGGCTGGTTCATCAGTATTCAATGCCTCTGCAGTTCACATGCCAGTCTTCTAAATCATATTCACATAAACATAGACTACTGAATAGATCACAGCACAAACAGCTCAACAAAAGTATACATTTAAAACAGTAAAATATATGCTTGTACATTGGATTTATCAATTGAATACTAGAGTATCTTTACACCAAATATTAACACATCTGCAGGATTGCAACCTAAGCCTAATCGGTTAAAATAGTACAGAAAGGGACCACTTAACAGAACATGGCAATACAATTTGGATGGACCATGATTCCATGAACCATGCAAAAATCACTGCGGGAGGGGGAGACTTGACCACTACTGGCTAGGTAATTCCCACTAGTTCCCTAGATTATTCGCATTCATATTATTCATATTCAAACCTTGTACAACAGCAAACAAAATAACAAGACATCTCAATTCTGAAATAAGTGGATACTACAACTGAAACAATTCACAATACGTTCTCCTACATTATTCGAAGTCCTAGTTAGATTTCATTCTTCACCATTGGAAATCTTTGGTGCACCAATTTTTATGCCGTGCTAAATTGAAATTTAAAAGATGGCAAAACCAAATCCTGCCCAATACCTAGTGAAGATTCACATACAAACATTATGTATGTCAATCCCCAGTCTACACTACCTGGTAAAGCTGCACAATGATTTATCTACACTTTTTTTTAATAAAGAATTTATCTACACTAACAGCATAGACAACTAGCCAAAAACATTTTACTTCAAACCTAACTTTGCATCACAAGAGTAAAACCCAATTTTATTTGAGAACATTTCCAAGTTCGACTATTCAAGTCCTAATGAATTAGATGTGTATTGCCCTAGTTCTGCAAATAACATGAGAGGTATGAGTACATTATCGGTCTTCAGATGTCGGGACCTACTGACACTTACAAAGCAGATGGAGCAGGCTACAGATGGGATCAAACATAAGCAAACAATAATTTTTTAGTAACACTATGGCCATGTTTGTTTAGGCTTAAGCCTTTTGGCTTATAGCTTAAAGCCAGCCTTTTGGCTTAAGCACCTTAAAAGCAGTCCGCTTTATACATGGTAGAGGTGGGTAATTTTACTCTAACTTCAATGGTATTAGTTTAAAATCAACCCTCAATAAGTCAAAAAAGCACCTCTCCGGTGGTTTTTAGTTTTAATTATATCGAGGCTTATGGCTTTGAAAAAACCCAGATAAAAAGGCACCCCGGCCCTATGTTTAGACTTTGCCTTTTTTTGCTTTTAAGTTGGAGAAAAAACCCAAACAAACATAGCCTACTGTAGGTTCATAATTGAAGTCCAGTAAGTATTGCATGTTCGAAAAATAATGCCAGAGAAGCATGTGGAGCAACAAAACATTACCCCAAGCAGCCAACCAACCTTCAAACCAAGGACTGAATTTATTTAGGCAATACAGTTGACTAGATAGAGTCTTTTGTAGTACTTCGTTTGAGGAAAAATTCCCTTTAGCTTTAATTTCCTCTCTTCCTAGAATTGGGAGTGATCATACTCCAATTATTTGGGATTCTGGTAATGTTGTGATTAAAAATAAACCTGTTTACAAATTTGAGAGCTGGTGGCTTCTCAATGATGATTTTAAGGAAGTGGTGAGTAAAAGTTGGAATACTAGAGTTAAAACAGACAATGCAATAGATAAGTGGCAAATAAAAGTTCGAAGAATCAGAAAGACTACCAAAGGGTGGAGTATTAATGTAGAGTCTGATTATAAAAGAAGGAAAAAGCAGCTTATAGAAGATTTTGAGGCTTTAGATGTTTTAGCTGAAAAAAGACCCCTTATAGAAATTGAAAGAACTAAATTAGATTGGACTAAGAAAGAGATAGAGAAAATCTGGGATATAGAAGAAGTTAAAGCTAGAGAAAAGGATATTAAAGAAGGAGATAGAAATACAAAGTATTTTCATGCAGTGGCTAATCAACGTAGAAGGAAAAAGTATATTTCAATGCTTGAAGGGCCTGAGGGGCCGATTCATGACACTAATAGCATGCTTGAGATAGCTTGTGACTACTATAAATCGTTGTTCGGGTATAGAGATAAACCTAATATTAAGTTGGGAGATAATTTTTTTAAGACTGAGGATATGATTTCAGATCATGAAAATGATGAGTTGGAGACTTTCTTTACTGAAGAGGAGGTTAAGAAAGCTGTTTTTGAGTCTTATTCTGATGGTGCTCCGGGTCCTGACGGTCTTCCTTTTATTTTTTATCAGAAATTCTGGCATATTATAAAGAATGATTTGATGGATCTTTTTAGAGCCTTAGAAAAAGGCGAACTTGATATTTCCATACTTAATTTTGCTATGATTACTTTAATCCCTAAGGAAAATAGTGCCAAGAACATAAAACAGTTCCGCCCCATTAGTCTATTAAATTGTAGTTACAAAATCATCACTAAAGTGTTGACAAACAGAATTGGCATCATTTGTGACAGAATTATTCTTAACAATCAGACTGCATTTATTAAGAATAGATATATTCTTGAGAGTGTTGTTACTGCCCATGAGGTTATTCATAAGATTTACAAAGAAAAAAGAAAAGGCCTTGTTATTAAATTAGATTATGAAAAAGCTTATGACATGGTAAACTGGGACTTCTTAATGGACATTCTCTCTAAGAGAGGTTTTGGAGTTAAATGGCAACATTGGATCTTTTCTATCTTGAATAAAGGCTCTGTGGGAGTCAAGATAAATAATGTAGAGAGCAATTTCTTTCAAATCGGAAAGGATTAAGACAAGGAGATCCTTTGTCTCCTATCCTGTTTAATCTAGTGGCTGATGTTTTCGCCAGAATCATGCTTAAAGCGACTAATTCAGGTTTGATTAAAGGTTTGTGTGATGACTTTTGTCCTGGAGGGATTGTCACATTACAATATGCTGATGATACTTTACTGTTTAGTGAGAACAACAAAGATTATGCTCTACATCTTAAATGGTTTTTAACTTGTTATGAACAGATGTCTGGTATGAGGATTAACTTTCATAAAAGTGAATTAATTTCCATTGGCTGTGATAGGGATGAAACTGAGTACTTTGCTAGGATTTTTTGTTGCAAGATTGGTTCTTTCCCTATTAAGTACTTAGGAATTCCGCTTCATTATGATATGTTAAGAAATGAAGATTTTCAACCTCTTGTTGACAAGATTTTGAGAAGAATTGCAGGATGGAGAGGGAAGCTTCTCACTTACAGTGGTCGTTTAATCCTTATTAAATCTTGTCTCGCTAGTTTACCATTGTATCTTTTTTCTTTCTTCAAATTCCCTAAATGGGCTTTAGATCTAATTAACTCACATATGGCCAATTGTCTTTGGAATAATTATGAAGGTCATAATAAGCTACATTTGGCAAATTGGCACCTTGTTTGTATGGAAAAAGATTATGGTGGTCTTGGTGTCCCCAATCTTAAGAGACCTTAACATGTGTCTACTTGCTTCTTGGATCAAAAGATATTATTCCAGTGATTACAAACATTGGAAGGGTTTGATTGACTTTAAATATAAAACCAATAATCCAAATATCTTTGTTTATGACAATAATCATAGTTCAGTCTTCTGGAAAGGTATCTTGTGGGCTACTCAAGCAACTAAATTTGGTTATAGATGGAAAGTTGGTAATGGTAAAAAAATTCGCTTTTGGGAAGACATTTGGTTCGGCTCATCCTGTTTAGCAACTCAATTCTGGGATCTTTACATGTTAGTAAATGAGAAAGGGTGCACTATTGATGATATTTGGGATGGGACCGAGTGTAGGTGTTCTTTTAGAAGAACCTTCTCGGAGAGATTGATGATTAGGTGGTTTGAACTTTTAGAGATTGTTAAAACTATAAATCTATCTGAGGATGATGATGCTCTCATTTGGCAAGATGACAAAGAAGGGAGTCTATTCATTGAAGTCTCTGTATCACGGTTATCAATTTTAGAGGGGTGATACCAGTTTATATCCCAGCTGTCTGGAAGTTGATTGTACCCCCAAAAATTCATTTCTTTCTTTGGCTAATGTCTAATAACAAAGTTATGACTAGAGACAATCTTCTAAAGAGAGGAATAGATAGAGGTTTATATTGCTGTTTTTGCAATGAAATGGAGTCAGCCAATCATCTTTTCTTTGATTGTATTATTGCAAGGAATGCTTGGTATGTAATCAATAACTACTTTGATGTCAACATTGGTCATAATTTCGAATCGGTGGCACATTTTTGGTTGAGCAATGATAAAAATGCTGCCATTAATCTCTACTATATAAAGTGAGAGTTTCTTCCCACGTCACATTAATTGCTTGCTTAATTGCCCTACTTAATTGCCCTGCTTAATTGCCCTACGCAAGAAACGAAACGTTGCTTTAATTAGTCAGCTTTTGCAAGAAACGAAGCGTTAAAGATAGATGTTTGATCTTATGAAATAGTATTTTTTTTATTTTTTAATCTTTAATTTTCGTTATCAATTTTGTTTTTCGTAGCAACGCACGGGCATATAACTAGTACTATTGGTGCTGCTGTTATCTGGGCTTTGTGGAACATAAGAAATGATATGATTTTTCGTTTACAGAAGTGGACAAGTATAAAGATTGTGTGGAGAAGGCTGGTGATGCTGCTAAGAAATTGGCGCCCTATCTACAAGGAGATGATGATGATGATCAAAGTGGAAGTGTTCTGCAACCTGCTGGATTCCATGATAAGCGCCCCCCTGGCTTTGGATTATGGAACAAGATAGAAGTTGATGTTGAGGAGTGGAGCAAAATTACTGACAAAATGCTGTGACTGTGAATGAGGAAGTTGAAGCTACCCCAAAAACGTTTTGATCTGGTTTAATCTTCGTCATGGCTGATTGGAGTTTCCTTTTATTTTCGGTTTGTGGAACTGAGAGTTATTGCCTGCTTGTAGCGATCTTTGTCAGCATGTTATGTTTTTGTGATGCGATGGTTAATTTTCTGTTTTGGACATCATGTTTTTGAGGTGGTGCCAACCTCATGTGCTACCTTGGTTTTTCTTAATGAAAAACTGGGGCATCTCGTTGATGTCCTCTTGATCTAAAAAAAAAAAAAAAAGCAGTCCGCTTTATACATGGTAGAGGTGGGTAATTTTACTCTAACTTCAATGGTATTAGTTTAAAATCAACCCTCAATAAGTCAAAAAAGCACCTCTCCGGTGGTTTTTGGTTTTAATTATATCGAGGCTTATGGCTTTGAAAAAACCCAGATAAAAAGGCACCCCGGCCCTATGTTTAGACTTTGCCTTTTTTTGCTTTTAAGTTGGAGAAAAAACCCAAACAAACATAGCCTACTGTAGGTTCATAATTGAAGTCCAGTAAGTATTGCATGTTCGAAAAATAATGCCAGAGAAGCATGTGGAGCAACAAAACATTACTCCAAGCAGCCAACCAACCTTCAAACCAAGGACTGAATTTATTTAGGCAATACAGTTGACTAGCAATCAACGTTAAACATCCTATACAACTTCTCAATGTTTGGCATGCATGAATCTATAATACCCGCATCCGGTCATCCCTCAAACCTAAATGCATATTTTAAGGCTTTGACAATTTGGCTCCCCCACCCACACGGCCAGACCACACAGAGTAGAATCCACGCAACACGCCAAACCTGCCATGAAATCTTCCCCCGTTGCCGATCACGGAGAGAGTACAAGATGAACCAACCACTATTAATTTGTGCCCACCCTGGTTGAATACTTCCAATGAACCAAAGCGAACACCCCTTTGTCTGTTCTTTACTACCACCAAGAGCTGATCACAGCACATGATCTACTCAAAATCAGAGCAAGAGCAGCACAAGAACACGACCCTTGAGCCCACATCCCCACTAGTACTACTTGGAATCGCCATTACTGCATCAATCTGCAAGAACTAACAGGTGGTCACCAGTTAAAGAACCCTCTACTGCAGTATTTGGTTCTGCCTTGGTGTTCTGTACTGAGTTCCTGACTTCAGCTCAGTGCGCCAGTTGTCGCGCAGCGCAGACCAATAAATTGTTGGGATCCGTACAGCGTTGCTTCGAACGGAAGCGCGAAGCCCGGAGCAGGGAGTGATTAGTGATAATCACCCCACCAAAGAGGCTTCTCTAGAAATCCATTAAAACGAAGGAAAGCAAGAATCATTTGTTTGGTTTCGGCTGCCCTAAACAATAAAGAAGGGCTAGAATTCCAAGGTTGTTGAAACTAACAAATCCAAGGTAGTATATCTCACTGTCTCACATACGTCTACTAAACTTTGCAGATATTAAGAAAAGATTCGTCGGATTCTTGTAAACATGTCCGCGTGCAGCCCAGAGGGAGAGAAACAGTTTCTGAGAGCACAAACCACAGTTTTTTTTCCTACAGATTTGTGGTGCTAAGTGCTAACGAAGCAGACAATCACATCAAAAATTGGGTCAATAAGCACCAAATTTCCAGGATAATTAATGCTGACCGCTCCAATCTTCACTACAAATTTCACCAAATCCAAATATAAGAACTCTCTTACACCTCCCGAAATGAAAAAAAAAAATCCAAAATTCATAAAAATTCGAACTCCCAGGTCCCAACTCCCAACACCCATGGAGCTCTCCAATTAAAAGACCGAATTCTAACCCCCCAAAATTCCTCACACAGATACACAAAATTCACTTAAAATCCCCCAAAACCAACACCAAAAGGGGCAGCACAACTCACATGGCCTGGCGAACCGATCGAGGGGCCCCGACATCTCCTCCTCCTCCTCTCCGCCGGGCGGCAAACCGCAGCGGCCGGGTCGCGCCTCGGTCGTACGGCACCCCGGCGGGAGGAGGCGACGGCGGCTGCGACGGCCGGGAATTCGTACGTGTGAGCGGGGAAAGTAGAGGAGGCGGTGGGGTGCAGCGTTCAGGGGAAGGGGAGGTTACTTTGCTTCTTTTTGAACGCTTTTTTGGGGGATTCCGTTGAAGAGTAGTGCAGCCCGGGAGGGGGTTAATTGCACGAATAAAGTGCGGTGCTAGTCTCCTAGACGACGACTACACGCCAATCACAATTGGTTTTTATGTTGTATATATCAGTTTTAATCTATATCAAAGAGTAAAAAGAGTGAAGACTGAAGACAGCTAACTCGTCTTTGGTAGTCAGCTTTGTATGAGAGTACAAGTATATTATTTATGTATAAGAGAGAATAGATGATTATTACACAATATCTAGAGGTATTTTTTAGAGGTAGTTATTGTACAAGCTTATTTTTAGTTTACAATTAGCCTATAGTGAGCTTTGCTATTGTACTTATTCTTAAGAGGTTACGTCATGGATACGCCATTGTCTGTAATATATTTTATATCGTATATATAAATAGATAGTTGTTTATACAGTGATATGTAATAGTTTTATATAATTAGTGAGTTAACTATATAGTTGTATTTATAATAATATACAAAGCAGAAAGTTGTTTAATAGATAATGTCTTTCTTTCTTCTCTATATCACCCAAAATACACACATTAAAAATTATATGTGATATGGACTTGATGACAGCTGACATATACCATTAGGGAAAAGACTATTTGCTATCGTCATTATTTCATTGGCCTTTTCCTTTTGCAGCCGTCATTATTTTGTATTTTACCCCTCCAAGATACGTAAGCAACATGGCGTGGTACTCCCTCTGGTTTGGTAATACCTGTCGTTTTGGATATAGTGATGGTCAAACTTCCAAAACTTTGACTAAAAATATATTTTTAAATATTTAAATTGGATACATAAAAATTATATGTGTAGACTTGTCTCGAGAAGTACTTTCATAATATTATAATTTTATTGGGTTTTATAAATATATTATAATAAAAATTAGCGGTCAAAGTTGTGTTTTGAAGACCGTGTCGATGTCCAAAACGACAGATATTACCAGACTGGAGGGAGTAGTAAACTACTCCCTCCGTCCCATAAAGAGTACATTTCTAGTTTTTTTAAGACAGGTTAGTGTACAAGATAAATGACTAATATGACCCTCATTACTCCATGCATAAGCGTGTTGGTGCTTTGGTTTTCACCAGCACTTAAATGCGTATGCATATATTTACAACTCTACATGCAGAAGATTAGTGGGGTATTACTCTACACCAAGTCACTAAGCATGCAAAGGAGCCAAAAATTTTCAAATCTTGGAGTGGAGTTATGAGAATTAATGGGCTTTGGGTGGGCCCTACAAACTAAAGATACACTTTTTGTGGGACAAATTTTGAACACTAGAAATGCATTCTTTGTAGGACAGAGGGAGTATATTTTTTCGCAAGACCTGATTCACCACCAAGTCCAAAAGAATAGGAGGCACTTCCTCACGTTGCTTCAAAGCATGTGGCCCAGGCCTGTCAGTGGCACTCGTTGCAACCAGATTACAGCCCTATTTATTTCAGCTTACGTTTTTTGGCTTTTAGCTTTTGGCATAAATCTAGCTTTTTGGTTTAATGAGCTTTTAAGCTGTCTGCTTTTAAGCCAAGACATGCTGTTTAGTATCATGATTTATTAATGGGTTAGATGGTATAGCTTATAGATGGAAAGTCTAAAATATCCTAAATGAGATGGGGAGGAATTCTCGATTTATATATGATGGCATTTGGTGGATAATTTTGAAGACTTTTAGTGGCAAAGGATTATTTCATTAAAAAAAAACCCCAAAAAGCTTCTTTTGTCTGGCTTTTTGCTTATAGTTATACAGGGGCTTTAAGCTTTTTTAAAGCCCAGCTTAAAAGCCCTAGTAACACTAGTCCCCATCGTTCCATATGCTCGCTCATCATTCGTTGGACTATCTATTATGCCGACCTAGCAAACGAACCTGCCACCTTAAATTATATCGGAAGAAAGTTACTAAATGTTGTCGAGATTGTTAATAGCATTGCAGCTTGACATTGTTATGAAACAAGAAATTGGGAATGATGAAGAGCCTCTTTGGATTGTAGGAATTTTTTAGCATTATAATCCTTAAGATTTTTTTTCCTATAAGGATTGTTTCCAACATTGGAATAGAGTTGTCAAAAATTTCTTTCGAATGCATTCATATGCCCTCAATTTCATAGGAAAAATAAACATAAGCTCGAACCTCATGTTATTTTTTCTTTGAGAAGTCTAATGGACCTTTCTCTCTTTCTCTCCCCCACTCTCTCTAATCGCATAACACATATAATCTCAAAACTCCTGTATTTTCCCTGTGATGTATCCAAAGACCTATTTAGAGCAATTCATGTGGTTTTTGTTTTCTATGGGATTCAATAGGTCATAATATCTGAAATCTGTGTTTTTTGTTTGTTCCCGTGTTTTTAGATTCCTTCGTTAATTCCAGAGAGACCGTGAAGACAATTTGCATTGCAGCCGCCGAATTCATGACATCGCTCCAAATGCTAAACAACCGCATGTCTGTTTCCTAAGAACAACAGCTCTCTTACCTATAACCACGAAGTTTCTTTTAAAATGCCCCTTCATTTCGCTTGACATTTTCATACCAGCTATCATAAACTAAGAGTTTAACATTTTCCAAACAAGCAACCCACACCAAGTCCACGCAACTAGGGTAATGCTATGATATTCTAAGGCTAACCTACACCAAAGCATCGTTTTTAATTCGTTCTTGTTTCGTGTAAATTGGCACATGGTTGGTGTGCTTTGGTTCTAAATCAACTCGACAATTTCTTTCTCTAAAGCAAGCCAAGTAGTGCTTTCCAAAGTGATGCAATGCATGTATAGGACCAAAAAAAATATATATATAACAGTCCTGTAAAAATATAGATGTGTGCCCTTAGGTCTAAAAAGATTTCTAAATACTAAGACCTTATCTTGGGACTTAAAGCCAATTTCACCTTCCGAAAAACCATTAAGCCCCCAAACAGATCAGTTTTTAAGTGGCTAAGCCAGAAACCACATATAAATAGCAAAAGTTAAAAACAGGATGGGATGTGTTTTTCTAGCTTATTACGAAGGAAAATTAGTTATTTGTCAAACGGTTTCTTATAAAAATCTACGGTTGCTTTTTAGCAAAAAAAAAAAAAACTTTTTAGAAAAGCTATAATTCACCAAACCGGCTCTAAATAGATCTCGAAAGAAGTGTTGATTAAATTGTGTCACATCTGACTTCTGTCTAAAAGGAATGTGCCATCTGCCACAAGTCTAAGCATACATGCATACTATGATACGTAGGATTACAAGATTGAACGGCTCACGCCAACAAGGACCATTACGTAATTACGAGAAATACCGTAATTACGGCTGCCTACAAAATTTGTATATTTCCCATAAAAAAGTTCACACCTTTCAAACAGGTCATAAGGAACAATTAAAGAGGTGCAAACATATTCCCCTCCACCTAATTAAGCCACCGATTGCTACTACTTTATATCAAATATATACTCCATGTAATTCATTTTTTACTTGTCGTTTTGGATATCAACAACAATCTCCAATACACACATTTGATCATTTACTTTATTTTTAATATATGTTATCGAAATTTAGTAAAATATAATGATGTGGAAGTACTTTCAATAACAAATCTTCTAAAATCATTTTATGTGATAAATCTAAATGCTTTCATATGTATTAATTATTGAATTATAAAATGTTAATTATATGCATTTTAAAACGAAACATATACAATAACGAAGTGAGTATATATATGTCAACACGGAACCTTCCATTTCTTTCAAACTTGGCCACATCTTTAGCCATATGCTTCGTGTTTATTTGTTGTGGTTGGGCTGCGTAGTTCTCCTTCTGATTCCAAATATAAATCATTTTAGACATTAAAACGATCTCCAAGCCGATACTTTGACTATCGTTTTTTTGTGAAATATATGTTGTTTCAAATAAAAATGATTATGCAGTACAGACGTATATTTCACGATAGATCTAGTAATACCAATTTGATGCTATATATCAATCTTGGCAATTCTTTATATATTAATAGTCAAACCAACAGATGTTTGACCGATACAGATTCTAAAACTTGCATTTCGAATCGGAGGACGTCGTAGTACTATCAAAGGAAGAGAACAGCATATATGAGTAATCAAGGAACATAGCAAATGTGAACTTGCTTGTTTGCCCGATCGAGATGGATCCTGTCGATTACAAGCTGCTCGTCACTCACTCTCTAGCTAGTCGAGCTTAGCCAAAACCTACATATCCTGCCTTACAGGAGAAATCACACAAGCTAACGTTGGATCCAATCGACAACAATTCGACACTTGGAATCAACCACTACAGCATCGACAGTTCAAACTGTACCTGATCCGGTCCTACTGTCTTCAGGGAGGAACGATAGAGCAGTGTAGCACCGTACCTTTCCCTGCTGTACGCATGGCGATAAGACTATCTCTAGTAGTTTTTCTTCAGCCTCCAAATCCTTTCACGAACAGATCCCAAATACTCCAGCGGATTCCTTTCGCGATTCTCTTCGGATAGGATTTGGAGAGAGAATCTGGATAGAAAGGGATTCTCTCTCCAATCCCTTCGTAAATTCCTTCGATGGGATGCTGTTGGAGATGGTAAGAAATAAAAGAAATGAATATGAGAAAGGAAATAGAATGAAAGAAAATTGCTGGAGATTGTCCGAAGCTGAAGCTGAAGAGCACCAATCAATTGGGGGCGACGGTACATCAGCTGATACAGGTGAAAGCCCGTGAAAAAACGACTGCAGGAGTACGTGCGTACGCACGCGTCGCGGTTGAGAAGCATTCCCTGGAATCATCCTGCGTCCCAGGTGCCAAAGACAACGTGGCAACGCCGTCAGCGTCACCGAGGCCTAAAGAGGGAGCAGGCCATTGCCGGCAATTGATAGGTCGCCATCGCTTCTTTCGGTGACGGCGACGGCGACGGAATCGGCGTCGACCCTGAGCAGGTTAGAGATAGGCACGTAGATATATGTGCATAGGTTGATGGAATCTTTGGGTTTTTAGTTGTAGTAGGAAATCCTAGCAGCCTGCTAGCAATTAGCAGACAAGCCAACTTAGGATCTGGTTATCGTGGTATATTATATCGAAATTACTGTGGCTCTGACGTTCCGACGCAGCATAAAAAAATCGAACGCCTTTTCCTCACGCTGTCCAACTACTCAACCATTATCTAGTAATCTACCCCCACCAGATGCATTCTCCACGACATGCACTCTCCACCACAGCTACGTACTCAAGCCTTATCTAATCATCCACTCATTCCTCTCCTTTGATTTCTCGCCGCTGCCATGCTCCTCCCGCCCGCCGTCGCAGAATTTCTCCCGGCTGACCTCCTCGCACACAAGCTCATGCTCGGCATGTACCTCGCCATCGAGCGCGGCCCGGACTCGACGCTCCTGCTATCGTTTGCCCTACTCAGTGTCTGGGACTCCACGTGCTCCCTCCGCCATCTTGTCGGCGGCATGCCGCCGCTCATCCGCGCGCCCCTCACAACGGCGCGCACGCTCGATCCGCATGCCCGGCCCGGAGGGCCCGCGCTCCTTCACTGACTTCATCTAGATCAGTTCTTAAAACATCCCATTTGCTTTTATGAAATATTGTGATTATCTTCATGAAACATTTCGTTTGTTCTCATGAAACATTGTCGTTTTTTGCTTATGTTTCCCTACTGGAACATCCGGTTACTCTTTTGAAACATTGTGTTTGTCTTCGTGAAACATCTTGTTTGCTCATTTGGAAACATCTTGTTTCTCTTGTGAAACATTTTTATACTTTACTATTGAAATATCCCATTTAATATTATGAAACATTATGTTTGTCTTTATGAAACATTTGTACGGGCGTCCCAAAACAAAATAAGTAATGCTAGGTTCGGATGTCTATTTTTTTCGCAACATTTTTTTCTATGCATGAAACATTTTTTTCTACGTGTGAAACATTTTCCTTCGATAAACAGTAAATATTTCAAATGCGAAAAAAAGGTTTCAAACATTGAAAAAAAAATGTTGCAAATATTAAAAAAAATGTTACGAGGGCGTCCCAAAAATTGAAAAAAATCGGATGTCCGGATGCAAGTACTGCCCATATTATATTGAGTGTAACGTAACTAAGAAGAGTGTAAGGTAACTAAGAAGTAGTATAAAGGATCTGTTTGTCTGGGCTTAGGTCTACAAATAAGTAGCTTATGGTGGTTGTTTTTTCAAAAAAAAAAAAAAAAAAGATGCAGCTTGTAAGGACAGTTCCAGTAGTTTGGTACTAAACCTTGAACTAGAGAGAGAGTCTTACAAACACCTTACCTTTTAAACCAAGCCACGCTGTTTAGTAGCTTGCTTTTTTTTGGATTAGCCTATCATCTTGAACGATCGATGGTGTTTACAACCAAAAGGAATGGCAAACATTTGGCCGTAATGTTTCCCAATGCTACATATTCCCATGGCAAGAGCACCATCTCCAAAGCACAGGCAAACACAGTTTTTAATTTCCCTCTTTTCTCTCTCTCTCTATTACTCCTATAAATACCTCTACTCAAATTTCCTCGCTCTGTTTTCATCTCAGTAGTTTTTCTTGGCAAAAACGCCCCACTATCGTCATATTTATCCTTTTTTCCTCCAAAAAATGGATCGTCAAACCAGTAAGATACGTACTACTTGCAAGACTTCATTGGTATGTTCATACAAAAGCAGTTTGACAAACATTGTTTTCCGATAGAGAAAGCCCAGAAAACGGTATCCGGTCAGACGAGGACAAACATTATTTGAGACGAGCTTCTATGCTCTTCCTTTTAAAAGTTGCACAACTATTAAAGCATGAATGAATGGTAGATGATGATTACTTACCTCTTCGCTTGCTTCAAAATTTGTGCAACTTGTACTATAAGGAAAAGCATAGAAGCTCTGCTCACATTATTTTCTAGAGAGAGCCTGCAAAACTTCACCCTGTCAAGTGAGGATCTGACGGGATACCACTCCACTGTTGGATGCTCTGCAAAACTTTACCCTGTCATTGGTGGATATTGGTGCGCACGCTGACGAACAACTTCAGGCAGAAAAGATATACTGCAGGAGAAGGGAGATGAAACATCCCCAAAACTTCAAAATCAAATTGCAAAAACCCTAATTGGAGTTCGATTTGAGTTTATTGCTGGTTTTTCGTTCTTAATCCGGTTTGAGATTTTGGATTGGACGGGAGTGGTTGAACGTACCTTGGAGCCCCGCTCGGACCTCCGGTCCTTTGCCTGCGCCGCCGCTTGGTCCGGTCCTTCGCCGGCTTCATCCTCGCGCCCGGTCCACCGCCCGCTTCTCCCTTGCGACCAGTCGCCCCGCGCACGCCGCTGTCCCCTCCGTGCCATGCCGCCATCCCCTGCACGCCCCCGTCCTATCGCCTCCCCTCAGCTCCACGCCGATGTCCCGTCGACCACGCCGCCATTAAGCCGCCATCCCCTCCGCCTTACCCCGTCCCGTCGTCTCCACGCCGCCGTCCCGTCGCCCACGCCGTCGCCATGCCGCCCCGCCCTCCCTCTCTCCTCCTCGAGCGGCTATAAAAGCCGCCGAGCCCCGCCTCGCTCGACTCGCCCCGCTCCCTCCTCTCGGTGGTGAGCGCCCTCTCCCTCCCCGTGCCCTTCCCCTCCAGCTCCTGCTGCGCGCATTCTGCGCGCGCACTAAGCCACGCCGCCGCCTCGTCCCTAACCCTAGCCCTGAGCCCCCTCTCCTCTCGATCGATTGATCGATCGGTCTGTTGTGCCGCCGCCTGCCAGGCCCCACCTGTCATACCCCCCCAGCCGCTCGCGTGGACCGGCCGCTTGGGCCTCGCCTGCGCTCGCCGTTGCCAGGGCGAAATGGGCCGTGGCCCACTAGTCAGCCGAAAACCGGCCCAAGGCGGTTTTAACCATTTTTCCGATTTTCGGATTTTAATAATTGTTATTAATTCCGAAAATTCAATTAAAAAATCCAGAAAATTCCCGAGAAATTCCAAAACCCCTAGAAACCCCACAAATACATTTTTCGAACCGTCTCATGCCACTGAGTCCAAAAATGCACTCCGTTCCTCGATCCGAACTCCTGAAAATTCCAAAATGCCCAGTTTGCCCCCGTTCCTTCTCGTCCGGTTTTCGGTTTCAGTTTTCGTTTTCTCTTTCAGTCGTTGTTGTTCGTTTATTTATGTTATTTGCCTCTTCCGCGCTAGATACGACCGTCGAGCCGCCGTTGGAGCAGGAGCAGTACCTGGAGACGGATCAAGACCAGACGGACGCCGGGAACGACTACCTCCCCTACGATTCAGCCAATCCGACTGCCGAGCAAGGCAAGCCGTACACCTTTGATCATGTTGAACCCAACGATGACATGCTATAGATAGTAATTATTTCTCTTACCGCATTATTTTACTGTATGTTGAAATATTGGAAACCGGTATTTTAGAATGACATGATACCTAGATAATGCCGAATTGCTCATGGAACTTCCTTGAAAATATTGAATCATGTTAAATTCCTTGTAACCCTAGATAATTATTATATGCCATGCCAGATCAGTTTTGATTAGCCATAGATGAGTAGTTCAAACGCTTTTTTTTAAAAGTGAAATGAAATGCTGCCGAGTCTCAGACTCGATATTTATAAAAGTGCTACAGTCAAGGGGACAGTATTGGACTATCCATGTGGTGGAGTTGAGTCCGATTCCCGGCTGGTGATTAATACCATGGTTGGAATGGTGGCTGGTACATGTGGTGCCAGATGGGCTTGTGAAATGTTGTTAAGGTTTAATCTGTGGCAATATAAGGATAAAATCCCCTTGAGCAAAGTAAATAACTTAAGCCCCCGCTCAACCACAGGTCGGGCTGATCAATAGATCTGTCTTCGACATAGCTCAGTACATTAAACATTCCTGAACTAATATAAATTTAATTGGTGGTACTATTCTCTGAGGAGAATAGGGATCGGCCTCCCTGGCAGGGGAGTATACCGAAGGGGTGGAACAGGAATGGACCGAAGTGTCATTCGCTGGTTCTCACAACGGTAGGTGCTAATTGGAATAATTTTGGGTTCCAAAGTAGCGTGCAGGCCTATCGGTAGATAACTAAATACAAGAATGATTTAACGAAAAGCTGTGATAATCTCGGCCCGGCCGCATGCATTTAAGTTGCATGTTAACTCGCGATTGGCATCAAAGGTCGTAGATATCTTGCGGGTAAAGCTGAGCACCTATGCAGAGTTAATCAAATGGTAATCGATTACGCCGTACTTCCGGTTAACGAAGTTAAGTTTGAGTTGGGGTAATACCCGTAACCTCGCTCAAGTAACGTGTTGAAATTTAGATAAATTGGTTAATGTTGTTAACTCGGAAAACCCCCTTTACTACTTAATTATGGTTTGTGCTTCAAATGTAAAATGAGTTATAAAACAAAACTGCATCCAAATACTTACAACCCTATTGCCATTCTTTGGATAATTCCCTTGCATATAGTATTCAGAAGTTTCATGTACGACTTGTTGAGTACTCTGTACTCACCCTTGCAACCCCACCCGTTTCAGAATGCGAAGAAGCCGGAGCCTACCAAGAAGTCGTAGAGGGCGACTTAGTTTGGTTTTAGGTCTCGTCTGTCGCTCAGGCCTTGCCTGTGGCTTACTTTTGGTAGTGTATCTTATTCAAGCTCTTGACGCTTCCCTTGTAAAAATTCTGGCCCTTAGGCCTTATATTTAATAAAAAGAGTTGAATCGCTTTTGGTCTGGCAAAATACTCTTGTCTTTTTCAACAGTTAATCATCCTGGGTAACTGTTGCGAGTCTCGGATTTGCCCCTAAAAAGGCGGTCCGTCACAGGAGATGGAACCAATAAAGAAACCTCAAGGCACCTACGCCATTCACTAACTAAAACGCAGAACATGTTGAACAAGACATAAACACATAGCATAACCAGAAAAAACGCTACCTAGAGGAAACTGCAGATCAATATTTGATAGTTTGGAGATAAAACTACGGTTTTGGAGAAAAACTCTGTTTTAAAAATCAAGAGGTGTTTGGTAGCCCTTCAAAAAAACTCTGTTTTAAAAACTATGGTTTTCACAAAATCATGGTTTTTTCTTTGTTTTGAAAACTTTGGTCTTGGCAAATTTTTCTGAGCGCTGGCCCCAAAACAACTCAGGGCTTGTTTGGCAACAAGATTTTGCAAAACCAACCATAGTTTTGCAAAACCATGGTTTGGGAATTGTCTTAGCATAAAAAATATGGTTTTACCAAACTCCATTGAAACCATGGTTTTTCTTGGAACTCCCAACTGTTTGGCTACAAAGTTTTTGATTGATATTTTCAAAAATTTTGAGTTGTTTTGAGGACCAACGCTCAGAAAAAATTGCCCAAGACCAAAGTTTCCAAAACAGAGAAAAAACCATGGTTTTTAAAACAGAGTTTTTTTGAAGGGCTACTAAACATCTCTTGATTTCTAAAACAGAATTTTTCTCGAAAACCATAGTTTTGTCTCGAAACTATGAAAAAATCTTGTTGCCAAATAGGCTCCCAAAAAGTTTGAAAATATCAATCAAAAAACCCTGTTGCACCAGGGTTGACGGCGCGGGCAATTTCGTCGGGGCAGCCGCGCGCGAATCCACCACCCGAGCGTGCCACGTTAGACGTACCTCGCGACGTAGGGCTCGCGCCCGGTGGGGATGGACGGGAGGACGAGGAGGCAGACGGTGACCAGAGAGACGACGGTGAGAGCCACCGTCAGAGTCATCCTGGCGAATCTCGCCGTGGCCGGCGCAGGGGGCCTGGGGCCGGCGGCGCCGGTTGCATTGGGCGTCACGCGGAACGGCGGAAGTAGCGCGCCAGAAGCATGGTGCCGAGGACGGGGGCGGTCACGGCGAAGATGAGGAACACGCAGGCGGCGACGTCGGCGACGGGGCTGTGCCCCGCGAGCGCGAGCAAGAGGCGGAGCGGAGGGCCTCGGGGCCGCCCACCGCCGCGCCGCCCAGGGAGAGAATAATGGCCATCCGCAGAAGCGCTCCCATGGTGAGGATCGAGAAGGACACGGCAAGGGCTTGCTAAAAAAATCTGCAAGAACAAGGAGGAGAAGCAGATTGCTCTGCGCGCTGCAAATTCCCTCCCCCTCGAATGGAACTGTCACAAACCGAACGCCGGCGATTTCTCTCTCTACATGAATCAAAAGGTAAGCTGAACCAGAAAACTAAGAAAATTCTTTTTTGTACTTGCTCTAATGCAACTTATAATGCAACTTATACACACACAACTGACTAACTGAGTTGCCATTAAGTGATTGACAATTGCTTAAAACATCACAACTGACTAACTGAGTAAGCAACGAGCTTATTAGTCGGTAGGTCATCACATTCCCTTCAAAAGGACCGAGGAATGCCATTCCTTGGACTGAATTAGATTGGAGCACCACCATCAAGCTTACAAATCCCCAAATACATCTTGGAATAATAGGAAAGACTGAAGCGCTTTGATTGATGCATGTAACCAACTCCCCATTCTAACAGAATTTTAGCATACGTTAAACTTCAATTTACAAACGGGATACAGTGACGATTACAGTTACACTGAAGAATTAGTTTCTAAGAGGGTTAGACAATACGATTCCTGGTACAGTTACACCTACAATCTAAGGCCGAACTTGTGGAATGCCACAAATTATACTGTGAACAAAAGATCATCATAACGGATATGAATCTGAATTATAGAAAGGGATAAAGAGATCTGACTGTCACACCCCTGGGATTAAAGTACTCGAGGTGTCTGGTTAATACAATTAAATAGGAAATGAGTAAACAATGGAGCTCCTATTTGTTTTGACAATCTATGTGACTTGAATGTGCTTTGGTTTCCCATGTATTTCCCTCTGTTGTTATTCACTTGCTCAACAAACACCCTCTGGACGCAGCAGCAGATGAGCTAGCACCAGCTTGACTCTAGCTTCTGCTTCTTGTAAGCAGGTCCTGGCTGAACTATAATCCCAGACTCAAGCTCTCTCTCAATCCAATCATCTTCACTCAAACCATCTAAAGCAATTATCTGGTCATTTGTTTGTCCAATAATAATACCAGACTCAAGTTCTCTCTCAATCCAGGCTTCGTCACTTAAATCATCTGAGGTGACAGCATGATCAGCTTCTTGTGTAGTAACAATCCCTGACTCAAGCTCTCTCTCAATCCAGGCTTCTTCACTTAGGTCATCTGAATGAATGTCCTGATCTTTGATTTCTCTCTGATTACTCCTCTTCATCAACAAATTCTTTATGCGGGCCATGTCTACCTTTTTAAGTTCCACACTCAAATGATCAACCTCCATGTTAACTGGCAGTGCAGATGGTGCATTCTCCATGGTACCTGCAGCAGCAAAAGCCACTCTCTGATCAGAGCACAAGCTGTCCACATTGAGAGAGTCACTAGAATGATTGCAGTTTGTAGTGGGTGGTTCCACACACTGAGCGCTCTTGCTGTCCACATCAGGATCCAATGATTCTCTCTCTGAGCACGAGTTCACTCCATAATCATTGTGCTGTCTTCTCAAGGCTTGGTTCAAGTTTTTACCAATCAATGTGTTACTGGAGTTATTACAATTGCTTACATCCTGCTTCACACATTTAACACTGCCATCAATGGTTGCAATTGTATCTTCTGATGTCTGATGACTGCAAGAGATCACCTCATCACCATGCTTGGTTATTAAGGTCTGATCCAAGCTTTCTTCGTTGTGCATTTTACTGGGATTATTCCTATTAGCACTAACATTCAATAAACTCACTTCAGGCTGAGAGTTCCCACCATCGCCAGTATGCTTGCTTATCATGTCTTGATTTGAATCCAGCTGCAGGTGGTCATTGGACTCGCCAATATCAGGACTTGAGCTGCTTCTAGATTGATTCAACACAGAGTCCGGGCTGTTAGATATGAGCAGTTTTGCTTCACATGGAGCTTCCTGTTGCTTAACCGTACTGGGACGAGCTAATAGCATTTTTTTCAAGCCAACCAGCTCCATCATGTGCTGAATGACAGCTGTAGCAATGCAACTTTCATTGTCAATTACAACAATGCACAAAGTACTACTATGATTATGTGTTCCACATTGTAGACTACATACCTTCCAAAGGTTTTGGGGCAACATCAAATTGGTGCCACCATACATGTGCCCCATGCAAAGGAAGCTTCACATTGTGAAGCTTAGCAGCCAGGTAGAGCGAACCAGCAGCTATGTACTGTGGCTTATATTGTAGGCACATTGTTGTTTTAAGCCTGAACATGAGCAGCAGAATTAATACATCCAAATTGCTCAACTGAATAAAGCATCAAAATATTAATGTTACAGACTGATACATCACATACCAATCATTCACAAAATTCCATGCTACTTGTTTCACTTCCTTCTGAGTGATCCCAAGATTTTTCATAGCATCTAGAAGTGGTCTATAAGGATGCTGAATATTGAAATCAAATCGAATAGTTTTAAGTACCAATCTCTCTCCAATCGAGATGAGTGCTTTCTGCTTCTCAAAAACATCCTGTTTAATAGATGATGGTCAACCATTATCTAAGCAAAATAACAGTATACTGAAAATTCAAATAATGATTTGGTGCCACCTTCTGGTGGATTTTTTGAGCTGTAGCTGAGTCCTTCCTATACATTGTTTCATAGGCTACTCTAGTTGCCAGGTCCATGGGACAAGGTGTATCTTCAACTTTCGATGCAAGAAATACACATACTGTTGCAACTGTCTGCAATTGAGAGAAAAAAAAAAACAACACAGAGGACCATTAAAACTGGAGAAATCAAATAAAAAGTGAAGGACAACTAACATAACATCAGGAAAAAGAAACTTCTCCAGAAATGACAACAAGCAAATCATAAATATACCAAGTAATCTAAATAAAATATTAGAGACAAATAGCATCAAGTAAAGATTGTTTTTCGAACAGCAAAGCAAACTTGTCAGCACAAAAAAACTGGAGGTACAGAATGATGACAACTCCAGATTTATTGGGCAGGCAAGAATGAGAATATCAAATTCAAATAATTAGAGGAATGTAGTCAGGTCATATCTATAGATGATCCATCAAAGTATGTTAAACACTTAAACTTGCTTAAGTTGGAACAATAAGTTGCACCCCAGTTGGCTGATGGCAATTAAGTAACTTCAACAGGAGAATGATGATTTGTCCTAAAAAAAATATAAAGTATTGTACAATATAATCTCAGTGCTAATGTATCTTCCAAACTTCCCAGACAAATGGAAAATAAACCTGACTACCTCAAAACATTGTAGTAGAGTAAGAGAAATGGATAAGTGAGTAAATATTTTACCAAAAAGAATATTTCTGTACTATTGTTGCTACAGTTGCAAGTTATACCTGAAAACCTATACTATTCAGAAATAGAGGGTTGCTATTTAGCATAAATGGACTGCTTAAAAATTTCCAAATTACCTCATGGTACAGTAGCATCACAATGAATTAACAAGTAACCGAAACTAAAGGTTAGTGGTATTATGTGGTTACACACTTTTCAGCAATACTTGGATATTTTAGAAAGTGAAGCCAGCCAATGAAGAATAAATTGCCAAGAGTATTCGAACTAATATAGTCGAGAATATTCAAGGGTTTCATGTTTCCTTAATCAACTGATGTAATAAATGCTTGTAAAAAAACTGCACCCCAATCGATTTTTATAGACACCACCCACCCACCACAACTACAACACACAGAGTTCCTCACCTGCCAACCATTTTTGGCAAGGGACTGGTGTAAATAGAAGCGATGACAAAACATTATCGCTGTCGCTATTGTCATCTGAGGTCTGAAAGAAAGAAGAATGTTCAAATAGACAGGCAAGCTTAGTGACTACCAAAATGAGATTCACTTGAGGGATAAGGAAATTTCATACAGTTTCAGTCTAATCCCAACATCCCGAATAAATGAACAATATAAGAGCCGAATTTCTGACTCCTTGCTTTCAGTAATACCATCTTTCCTTGATGGGGAAAACTTCTCTAATTCTTCCCTGGTGAAGTACCAAGAGTACATGTGCTCACATGATGAGTTCTCAATGATCTTGGATTCCACATCCATCGGTGTGTTTGAGAAATCCTGCTGGAGAGCCCCTCCGCAACTTACCCCTGAAACCTTCAGAGGAAGTTGCAGAAATAACTCTTGGCTATTTATTTGTATACTGGATTTTTATCACTTGTGCTGAACAACCTGCGGAGCAACAAAATTTAGATAAGGAACTATCTATTGCGGTACATCAACATACTGCTACAGTGAAGTAACAGACATTATAAATGTAAGGAAATGACAAACAAATATATGCAAATGATAACTAAAGCAGATATCTTGTGCAAGGACCTATTTCCTTGATAGCTTGCTATAACTGTATTCACTAAGCCCTACGCTGTTAGCATTTCCCCCCCTCTTTCCTCATATACAAGAGGAAACAGAAGATCTTTCTTCTGGCTATCTTTAATCAGGCTTCAACAGAAATAATAAAAAGTTTCTCATAGACAAAAAAAGGAAATTAAATTATATTGAGAAATAAGATACGACGAGATACTCTTTAATTTCTTTCCCCAACTAAAAAAGTGAAGTAGGTCACAGCTATCAAAGTAATTCTAACTTCTCCAATTCTGCTAATGGCAGGAGGATTTTGCAGATGAAAAACAAACATTGTAACAAGTTAGTCTGTGCACTTCTAGTTAAGACCAGAACGTTGAGCTAAACGAGGTCATTTTAATGAACTCTCCTCACATACACAAAGTACTGCGAGGAGTTTCAGATAGATAAAATAAAAGTTGATTCAGTAGGTATGTAGTGAAAGTTTGTGCTGCGCGACAAAACAATAGCAGGCTAATATCTTTGCAAAAATGAAAAGAGGTTAAAAGCTCCATTTGTCAACAATGGCAAACTTCAGTGTAATTTCAACCAATTCCACCGTTAATAAAGTGGTACCAATTTCTCGACAAATTGAAGTAATGTAAGCAAAATAGGACATACTGCAAGAACAAAGCACAGGTTTTCACCCATCCACAGTTAGGAAAAATAACAACTTTGACAGGAAAAAAATTCAGAATTATCACAAGCTACGAACAATTTACATTAGTTCAAGTCCAACGAACAATTTATCCCACCAGATCTTCTATCGTGGCTACAGAAGGATGGAAAAGGGACAACTTTACGACGAATTCTGCATATGCCTTACGGTCAATCCCTTCAACAACAAAATTATCCCAAAATTCAGTACGAATCCAGGCCAAGCTCAACGATTCATCCCTAAATTCACCTCCAAATTCGCCAAAGACCGGATCTTTAAGCCCAGAGAAAACAAATCGAGTACCGAATCCCTAGCACGAATTACTTGACCAATCTACGGATACAAGCTACCGATCCGGCAAGAGCAGCACATAATTCAAAATTTGAATCAACAGACGAGGAAAGGAGGTAAAGATTTCCGTACCTGACCGGAGAAATTGGATCCGCGCTCGAGGAGAGGATTGCAAACTCTAAAATTTGGGCTGCGGGGGTCTGGTGAGGATGGGGAAATTTCGCCTGAGACTTGGTGCGGCGTTTGTTCGGAGGAGGCTGGAGACACGACGACCGAACAGGTCGTCTCCGTCTAATCCTTTTTCCGGGTTTGTTCTCTGTCAGCTGGGCCCTACCGCCGCCACACAGTCCGTCGGACTAGACTAACCTTACTAGTGTTTAATCTGTGGCAGAACAGAGTAAGCGAGATCAATGGCTGAGGTGGCAGTTGCAAAGGAGGATGCGGCGCATGGCTCCTAGTTGGCGGTGAGATATGAATAGTGGTGGGCAACAGTAACAGGGTAGTACCTTAGATATGTTTGTACTTTGTAAGGTGATCTACAAGAGAAGGTGTGATAGTGGTGGAGAAAGAGGGTGGTGGTGATGCGTGAGCTTGAAGGCAGAGCAACCAAAGAAACATATGAGGAGGTGATATAGAAAGTATCATTAATAAGGTGAAAGATGAGGAGAAGGGACGATGAGGAGGGAGAAGAAGAGGAGTATGAGCAAGGGAAGGAGGGAGGGACATTATTTGTAAAGGGAGAGGTATGGGATGTTAATTGTATGAACATCTTAAATGTGTGAGAGGAGTATGAGCAAGGGAAAGAGGAAGGAACGACATTTGTAAAGGGACGAGTATGGGACTTTAGTTGTAAGAACATCTTGAATGTGTGATTTTAGTCAGTACGAAGGAAATAGATAAGGACTTTGTACCACCACCATACAATGGAGAAATAAAAATCAAGTACTGATTCCAAGCTTAGTATTGCTTCCAGGCTTGGTACCAAACCAAGGAAAAGAATTCGTCCGAACATACCAGTCTGTACGCACCAACCATGGTCGAATGCATCCTCGAGCTCACACAGGGGGGCTTTGTTGTGGCCACGACAGTCGCTCGCACCTAGAAGGGGATTACTCATCATGGTCATCACCATCTCCAGATCCGGTGGCCTCACCATGCATGCTGCCGCCTCTAGATCTGGCTTGATATGGCAGGGAAGGATAGGGGGATGGAGGTGCTCAAGAGCAGTTGTTGGCCTCCCCACAACCTTGTCATGTGTGTCATGCCCTCGCTCAACAACGGTAAATCAGAGGAAGAGGGGAGAGTTGGGAAATAGAGGATGGAGATGGTTGTGACGACTGAAGAAGGTCAAGATGGTTGCGAGAGGATGTAGATGGGTGAGAGAAGAAGATAGAGGGTTTTCTTTTTTATTATTTTGTGGGTCCCACTGAGATACACTACGCACTGAAGCATTTTGTGTTGACTTGGTACCCTTATATGGTTCCCACCTTAGTTTCTCAAGTGCCACACTGTGGATTCTGTAATGAGGCTATAGGTGTGTTGTAGTAGTGGGGTCTATATAAATATTATAGTTTTGTCTACACTATATGCATGTACAACTAATTCTGACAAAATATGAATAATACTTCCACCAGAATATCAGATTGTGTCCACTGCAATGCATCCTTCAGCATGACGAGTGTGCAACGCTTGCATCTTAGAGGTGGGTATCAGACCGGCTTTTTCGAGCTGGCACATGGCACAATCGGCACGACCCAGCCCAAGGGCTGGCCAGCACGCGTTCGAATGGGCCATGCCGAGCCTACCAACCAGGCACGATGGGCGGCACAGCACAACATGCTCGAATGGACTGTGGTCGCGGTAGGGCCTACCAATTGGGTCCGTGGCACACGATCATCGCGTCCATGGGGGAGGGAGCCGGAGAGGGAAGGGGAGGGGAGGCGGAGGGGCGGTGGAGGGGAGGAGGAGGAAGGGGAAGCCGTGGGTGGAGGGGGAGGGAAGTGCGTCGAGGCCGAGGGAGGTGAAGGGAGGCCGAGGCAGTGGGAGAGAGCGAGGTATGGGAGCCAACCGACCACCATGGTCGTGCGGATAGAGAGAGGGAGAGGGAGGGACATGGTGAAAGTTCAATCATCATTAGCTTGGTTTTGGTGGTTAATGACAAGTGAATTTATGTGACTAACTACTTTGCTAATCTTGATAGTGATTAGTCTCATATGGATGAAAAATAGAAAACTCTAAGGTATGTATCAAATGTCACAATATTATCCTATCTTGTTGCATTCCTTAGAAACAATATACATTGTCATCAATGACAAATCTTTATATGAGACTAACTCTGTTATTGTGTATGACTAGTTATATGCCCGTGCATTGCTACGAAAAACAAAATTGATAACGAAAAATAAAGATTAAAAAATAAAAAAATACTATTTCATAAGATCAAACATCTATCTTTAACGCTTCGTTTCTTGCAAAAGTTGGCTAATTAAAGCAACGCTTCGTTTCTTGCGTAGGGCAATTAAGCAGGACAATTAATGTGACGTGGGAAGAAACTCTCACTTTATATAGTAGAGATTTTCATTAGTCTCATCTCAATAAAAAATGAAAATATCAAAGGTATGTATCCAATGCAACTTTATTATTTCTACTTGCATACTTTGGATTCAAAATAAAGGGCGAACTTCGCCATAGTTTTGACATTAAAATGTGTATACTGTTTCCAATTTCATATATATATATATGTATGTATGCACACATTTAGGGGGAGTTTATTCTTTATCTTGAAGTTTCAATAGTATTGATCCCTTTTTATCTTGCCAAAAACTTCAAAGATCTTTACTTTGAAACAAATCTTTTTTTGAGTATATAAAACTGTGTAGTTGTAATATACTCATATTGAATTAAATATAGAATAAACTCCAAAGCTATCTCAAGTTGAATGTGTGCATATTTGTTCATAGTTAATATATATATTTGATGGTCTCAACAATATTGATCCCTTTCCATCATTCCCAAATTCAAGGATCATTACTTTGAAATGCTTCTCATGAATGTACTTGCGCAGTTCAAATATACTCATATCAATTTAAAGTTATTTTAAATTAGTTTTTGGATTATCGTTTAATCATCAAAGAACTAGATCATTGGATATGGGCTCTTCATCATACGTTGATGGTGTGCTTTGTTGATTAAGGACAACCGAAAGTGCTTGAGTATATGAAGCTTCAATAGTACTAATATACTCAAGACCAATATTAATTCGATCTTATTTAGGTTTATCTTCATCATCAAAGGAGTATATCAAAAGATCTAGGGCATCCATTATGTGTTAATGGAGTGCATTGATGATTGGGACAAGTATATATGTAGGACTAATATTTTTCTTTAGGTTGTAAAAATAGGTTAAGTCCATTAATGAAGACTTTGGATGACATCATATGTTGATGGTCATCAAGTCAAGATTCGGGAAGAATGATTTCATCATGTGTTGATGAACAAGACGAAGACCCGGACTCAGAGAGATGATAATAATCATCAAGAAAAAGCTCAAAGTGGTTGCGCAAGGCAAAGGTATAATTAGCATAGAGCTAAGGATGTGTTCCTAGTCTTTTGCCGGTCTCGGTGTTTGGTTGGGAGGCCGAATTACTAGTTAGGTTGCTGTACTATTAAGAGGGGTCGAGTCTTATAGCTTGAGTCTCATCATGTGTTGATGGCTCAATCCCGTTTGCTCTAGCTCACTCTTTGATATGGTTTTTGCGTGGAGCTAATATTTGTGAATGTGTTTTGCAAATAGGTGTAGCTCGTACTTGCTATTTTATTGGTATGCTCTTTGCACGGAGCTAGGATTTGCAAATGGTGGAAGCTCATGCATTTGGTTTTCTTGACTTGTTCGTTGCATGAAGTTAGTACTTGCGAATGTGTTTTGCAATTAGTTAGAGCTCATGCATTTGATTTCTTAGCATGTGGCTAGAGTTTGCAAATGTGTTTTGCAAATTTCTAGAGATCATGTGTTGATCATCACATGGATAATTAAGAGTTCTTGCTTGTTCCTTATGGTGTTTATTTGCTTGGATTTGTTATTTGCAAATGCATTTTTAAAATAAGCTGGAGTTTATGTAATTCTTGTGGAGCATGTGATTAGCATTTGCAAATGTGTTTTGTAAAGTGTTGTGATCATGTGTTGATCATCACATGGCTCAAGAATTGATCTTCTTAGTTTTTGGTTGAAATTTGAAAAGAAGATTTCAGTGTGAAATTATGCTTTTGATCTGTGACCGACCTACCACCATGGTGAAACCGGTACTACCGAAGTTCGGTAGTACCGCTCCTAGGAGTGGTAGTTTTTTCCAGAGATGTTTCTTGAAAATTCCTCAGGACGGCACTACCGCTGTGTTAGAACCAGTACTATCACAAGTTCGGTAGTACCGTGGCATTTGTGCGGTAGTTATTTTACAGAAGTGTGTTTTTTCTCTGAGTTTGAATTCTGGCACTACTGTGGTTCAAAGGTTGGTATTACCGCTGGTCCGGTAGTACCACTATTTAGTTGTTGATACATATTCTCCAGAGAGTGTAATCATTAGAGTTTTTGTGTTCTTTGAAAATACCTATGGATGCTTAAATCTTAAAAAGGGTGAAAATTGTAGCTCTCTTGATAGGCTTTCTGTAGAGTTTAAAATCATCTAAATCGGACTTCGGAGTAAAATATTATATGACCGTTTTAGTTGCTGAAACAGTGGTACTATCGATTTTTACATGGCAATAGTACTGGGTTACCATAGCAATGGCTAGTTTCAATGCATTTAATACCACAAACGGCTAGTTTCTTTGATGGGCTTCATAAGAGGCTGAATGGGGAGGTTTTTGCTAGCTTTTTAGCACCCATTCGAGGCATACATTTTATAGCAAAACCTTTTTAGCTCATAAAGCTATAATTGGGATACTTGAGTGGCATTTGAGCTAAAGTTTTCATATGCTAATTCTTTGGTATACTTTTTATTCTCTTGAGCTAGTGTGAGCCTCTCCTTTTAGTTGTGCATGTGTTGCACCTTGTGAGTGAGGATAAAAGAGCTCTAGGTGCATGTTTTGCCTCTAGAGAAGGATTGACTATCCTTGTGCATATATTGCACTTGGTGAGAATCAAGCAAGAGGCTTGACGTATTACTCTTGGTATTGCCGACACCTAGACGGCGTAAAGACGTTGTGGTCCGGTGATCTTCTCAAGAAGGTTGTGAAAAGACCTGACAAGTTGTGAAGGTTGGAGCTCACCTACCCGATGGGGGAAAGAGCTACCGCTAGTGGATTTGAGATGCTTGACTTAATTAGTGGAGCTAATCCAATTCATTTGGGCTTACCTAAACGTGGATTAGGGAAGACCGGCAAGTCTATGAACACCACAGTAAAAATATCGTGTGTCATACTTTGGTTTGCTTTCTATTACTCATTTACATTCTTGCAATTTACATTCTAGAATTAAATTGTTTACTTGTCAACCTAAGATTACAAACCTTGACCTTGATCATAGACTTAGGTTGTTGGTGCACTTAGTTGAGACTAAACAATTTAGGCTTTAATTGGACAAAACCGATTTTGATTTACATTTCTGCATATAATCTTGGTTTTGGTCCAAATGTTTTAAGAGTAAAATTTTAAAACCGCCTATTCATCCCTCTCTAGTCAGCATAATTGATCTTACATCCGGTCGGCCATGAGTGGGCAGAGGGAGGTGTTGGAGGGGGCAATGGGGTTGGCCAGAGGGGGAGAGGGAGGTCACAGAGGGTGAAATGAAGGGGGTGGCCGGATGAGGAGATTGAGATGGGGAAGGATGGAAAAGGGAAAAGCAAGGGAAGGAAGAAAAGAAAAAAAGGAAAAGAAGAAAAAGGGAAGGAAAAAAAGGAAAGAAGGGAAGAAGGAAAAAGGAAAAGAAAAGATAAGAAAGGTGAAGCTAGATTTCTGACAATGAACCCGATTTCTGTTCGCATGAGGTCAAGGAGTTGCCCACAATGGATTTATGCATTCTCGGCGCTCATGGTTGAGAGAGTGAGAGAGATTGAGAGAGGGGGGAGGGAGGGAGGGAGAGGGGGTGATAGGCGAGATAGAGCTGAGAGAGATTGAGAGAGACGGGTGAGAGAGAGGGAGCAACGGGTGAGAGAGAGAGACGGGCGACAGAGGAAGAGAGCTGAGAGAGACGGGCAAGAGGGAGCAGCTTCTTGCAAGGTACTACATCTAGTCTTCAAAAAGCTGATGTTTTGGACATCGACACTGTCTTCAAAACACAACTTTGACCACTCATTTTTATTATAATATATTTATAAAACTCAATAAAATTATAATATTATGAAAGTACTTCTCGAGACAAATCTACACATAATTTTCATGTATCTAATTTAAAATTTTAAAAATATATCGATAGTTAAAGTTTTGGAAATTTGACCATCACTATGTCCAAAACATCAGCTTTTTAAAGACTCGATGGAGTACAAGTCTTTGTACTAAGGAGTATCGTGTACTCACGCAAGCACTACAATGTCACTCTGTACCTATTCAGGAATGAATATTTTCTCTCCCCCCCCGAACATTTGTGTCCACTACCTCAGCACTATGCATCTCTGGCTCCTTTCCTCTTATCGCAATAGTTCAAATGGGCTAGGCCTAGGTCGACATAACACGAATCACAAATGGGTCATGCCTGGGCTCATCGAAGGCGAGCCAGGCTGGCAAGGCATGGCACGGTGGGCCAGCCAGGCCGTAGTGGCATGGCACGGTTTGGCACACAGCCTGACTGGCCCATGCCATGCCAGCCCGGCCCAACACAACACCCACCTCTATTGCAGATATTGAAGATGAAAGGAGAAGCCAACAACCTTAGTGTGGTAGTTGGGGAGCAGTTGTAGCAGATTGCAACAAGGCAACATGCCTCACCAAGGATGCTGAGGAGGAATAGAGGATGTCAAGGACCAAGCAAGCAAAATGTGGTGGTTGCCGTGGGTAAGCCAAAAGGTAGACATGATGGTTGCACGTTCTGGTTTAAGGTAGGGACATCAAGTTCAGTTTGGCAATGGAAATTTAGGAAATTAGAATGCATAAAAAGGAAAAAGAAAGGAGATATGCGGGAAATGAGAAAAAAAAAGAAAAGAAAACAGCATGGAACCAAATAAACTAGTTTGTGAGTGGTGTTTTACAAGTTTCATCATTTAGAGTGGCAACTCTAAATTGCAAAGTCATAGAGAGGCATATATCAAATTTTGCCCTACAAAAAAATCCTATATGCTAAGGTTTTTTTCATCAAGGGGCTTGAGGAGGCCTGCTTGTAGATGATCACATGATTTCTTTGGTCTTAGAATTAATTGCATGTGGATGAATGGTTAGGGCTATTGTTTACATTTAGCTCTTGACCATATAGCTCATATTGGAAATTCTCGTTGTTTTGTAGGGATAGAGTTCACTAGGGACCACGTGGGCCATGTCTACTCCCTCTCCATTTGTGTCTTTTTGCAAAAAGTAGTAGGTGTTGTTTTTTTGTTAAATAGGCGTCAAATGGTTGCGCCTTGTTTGCCTAGTTTATCTATCACTTGCTGCTGATATTGCCTAAACTTTGGCTCAAACTCTACCATTGTTGTCTTGCATCATTGGTGCCACTGAAGATGATCACATGGGAGAAAGCACAAATTCTATCTTACTTGGGATATTCTCTAGCTAAATTCATTCTAAAAAAATCCCATGATTGGATTTCAAAAATACAAATAATGAAGTAGTTTAGTACCGGACAATGTTAGATCAAACATCAAAGTATATCAAGCATGGTAATCACTGGGTTCCACATTTTCACTCCTTTTGCCATAGAATAATAAAGGAGGAAGACAAGAGTTGGTTAAAGGGGGATGTTTGGTGGGTTTTCATTTGATATAGAAAATATCTAGCCATATAGGATTTCCCTTTCTTCCATAACCTTTTTAGCATAATTTCCCACCATGTTGTCATCCCTCATATAAATATGGGAGTTTAGCAACAGTTCTAGATTCTTTACTAATGAAACAAATATCACAACAACGCTATACAATTTTCATTTATGTTCCATTTCAAAGCTTATTCAGAAAAAGACAAAAAAAAAAACTAAACCACAAAAAATACTACATTTGACATTTTAATTCTAATACCATTCTAGAACATCAAAAGCTCAAACAATAGTATTGTCAACTAGCTCATTGATTTTATGTTGCTGCTGTAGCATGAACTTTGACTCCTTATAGTTGTGTTTCTTATTCTTTCTATTGCTCATCATGTGACCACCGAGTGCTTGAATGTTGAAGAATTTCTTGCCACGGGTAGGGCATCTAACCAAGAACTCTACACCATTACCATAACGAACATGGACACCTAAAAATGCAGTGATGGTCACCCAATTTGGATCCATGGAGTGTGAGTGACAAGATGTTGAAGAAGACCACATGAGAACGAAATCCATGCACAGATGTTGGTTAATGGAGGTGGAGGTGATGATATATTTGAAGGTGACGAGTGCACATACCATGGGTATCCCCAGCGGACAGAGAAAACGAGTGGGCCGCCCCAAGCCCAGCTCCGGCCGGAGGCCTCGCTGGGCCACCAAGGACGGCCCGTCCCCGACCAAACTGGCCGGGGGGCGGTTCGACCCCCGTAGGTCGGACGCCCCACGGAGCTCTGATCGGACCAAGGCAGCTCCCGCCGAAGGCCACGGTGCCGGGCCCTCGCCAGTAGCTGGCCACCTGCCCTACGGACATGACGGCACGAAGCGACTGCACCAGGGTAGGTGGCTCCTTCCCAAGATGGCTGGAAGGTCGTCCAAGTCAAGCACCAGTCCTGTCATCCAGTCGCGTGTAGTGGGAGGACGCGCTCCCTCCCGAGGCAACACCAAACCCGCACACTACCACGTCAGCACCTGGCCAGTGCGCAGAGGTTAGGTGCGCTGCTTCCCGGCGAAGACAGAGATCCACGCCACTCGATGAGCCTACCAACCCGGCATGGGGCGTACATACGCTGCACGGACACCCAGGAGAAGACTCCAAGGCGTAGGACACCCCATCTTTTTCTTTCCAAAAAGCTCCCATGTAACCTGGCCCCTCAGTCCATATAAGGGGGGCAAAAAGAGAGACGAGCATCGACGTCCCCACGCATACGGGGCGCTTAGAATCGACTCTCGACCCCCGATTGTAACACCACCATCGAAAGCAATACAGATCCACCGCACGAACTAGAGTAGGGATTTTCAGCCCGAACCAGTATACATCTTGGACCCCCTGAGTCTAACCATTCAAGGAGAGGGAGCGCGCGACCCCTAGACCAAAAAAAAATCTTATTGCCGGTGCACGAAACACCGACAGAGGGCCTTAGTGACTTGTGGAACTTTGTAAGGTTATGTCATAGGACCTTGGGAGTTGTTTTTCATGTTGCTCCGCAATGAGGATATTGGTGCTGGCATAAAAGAAAAAAAGAATATCTCTATTGTTGTATAAGCTAAGTGATGGTATAAAAGAATGCCATGGGTCATTGTTCTTTGTGCTACTTGGTTGGGCAATATGTTGTTGTGGGAATTTTGGTGGGTTATATGCGTTTTGCTCCATAAGAGTAGAGGCATTAATAGGGTCGGTATGAGCTAATTGGAACTTAAGCTCACGAAGGAACTCATCATTGCAGTGTGGTGGTTGGGGGGCATGGGAATGGAGGCATTGTAATGTAAGGCGTAATTGTGTATAATGGTGCAATCTTTGCATACAATACAACATGTTAACATTACACTTAATGTGTTCACTACTAGGTTAGTAGGATGATATAAGCTAGCATGTTCTTCTATCTTCCCAAATAAGATTTCCATGTGACTATCCTCTAACCATTTTTATAGTATCTTGGTTAGTAGAGTATCCTTTTTCATCATTATTTAAATGCGGGACATAATATGAATTGTAGTAGATAAAAATATTAATTATTTGATATACACTGGATATATGTCAGATTTGACTACCTCTAGCTGCATAACTTTCCATATGATAACTTTTTGTGTATTCATTCCCATAGCATGGTTGCCAGAGTATCCATTTTGTTGCCATTTGAATGTGAACTCTAGTCTATAACAGAGAAATCAAAATATTAAATATTTTATAACTTGTATTTTTGTTATTTTGATTCTTCAATTGTTGACCCATATGTGCCCTTTATGTTTAAATTGCTGGAAACTTATTACGAATCCCCATTTGTAGGAAACGATGATGTTTCCGTATCATGCAATATACTTCCATTACATTTACTAGGTTCACATAATGATAGATTGGATGGCACGCTCTTGTATCTTACATAATATTGTCCACCATGTAATAGTTTTATGCTCATTTTTCTTGTATCTTGGTAGTAAGAACATACTTAATTTCTCATTGTCTTTTGAGTGTGACTTTGTGAGAACATAACTTGCATTATAACAAAGAAAATCAAAAGATTAAGTATTCGATCCACTACATGTATCCAACCATTCAATTACCTCTGGTTTCATTTTAGTTTTCTTCATACTTCAGTTGTTGTTCCACTCCCATGTGTATCTTTTTACTTTGAATTGCATAAACTAAATCCCAACTTGGTATGTATGAAAAATGTGTATTTTGGGTTTTTGTAGGCTCATTTGAAGTCTTTTTGTGAAGCGGTGTGCAATATGGCAATTTTGAGGGCAGGTGGAGGGCCTCTAGATGTACCTAGAGGAGTTCTATACAGTCAACGATAGAATCAGTGGTTGACCATGTGAATCATTTTACTCACCTTGCCACCTCAGGATTTTAAAACTTAACACACAACCAATCAGCCCTTGCACCATCATCCCTTGGGCCTTGGCGGTACTACAAAAACAAGGCCAAAATAAAAGCTCAAATAACAATAGTTAGTCCAAATTTGTTGGCCTATGCTGGAAGGCATACAAAAGTCCACATATTTCTGGATGGTGAAAAAGAAATGGCCCAACATATAAATAGGTCGTAAATATGTTAGATAGTATCATATATTGCCTTGTATCGAGATTGCTAGTATAATATATTGCCTTGTATAGAGATTGGTTTATATAGGCTTTCCTAGTTTACCCATGTGTACATGTATATAACATGGTATTCATAGCATCGTTACAAGTGCTATTCATAATATGGTATCAGAGCAAGGTTAGGGTTAAGGTTTCACTAGCGTTGCACTTGCACCACCACCTTCTCCTTGTTGGCCAACCGTCGTTGCTCTTCCCGCGGCTCTTCCCACTACTGTGTCGTCCATCGGCCTCCTCAACTCCAGCCTCCTGCTTGACTAGTCTCCTTCGCTCCGGCCTCCTTTGCTCCACCAGCCTTCGTCTTCCTTCCGTTGTCTCTACTAGTCTCTGTCTTCTCCACTGCCTCTGCCTTCATTGCATCGTCCACCACGTCGTTTGCTCACTAGCATCACCGTTTGGTACATATTGTGATTTGCGTCTGTCTTCTTTAGTTCATCGTGGTCTTTTAGGGTCTATGTCTGGTGATGCCTCTTTAGATTGTGCGGGATGTAAGCTTGGTAAGCAGCTCCAACTCCCCTACCCTTCCAGTGAGTCTGTGTCACATCATCTTTTTGATCTTATTCATTCTGATGTTTAGGGTCCAACTCCCTTTGTTTCAAAAGGGGGTCATAGATATTATATTCTTTTTATAAATGATTTATAGATATATTTTATGCTTTTTCGTAGTGAAGTTTTATCCATCTATAAGACTTTTGGCACCATGATTCATGCTCAGTTTGATTCCCCTATTCATGTTATTTGTGCTTACTCGGCAGGGGGTGTTTTTCTTGCTGAGCAAGGCACTCTTTCCCAGTTTTCCTGTCCTGGTGGTTGGTGCTCAGAATGGTGTGGCTGCTTGCAAGTATCGTCATCTTCTTGAAACAGCCCTTGCTCTTTTGCTTGCTTCTGCTGTTACGCCTCACGTCTGGGCTGAGGTTGTTTCCACTACCACTTACTTGATTAATATCCATCCTTCATTTGCTCTTCTGGGTGGGATTCTAGTGGAGTGTCTTTGTGGCATGACTCTTGATTATTCCAATCTACGCCTCTTTGGGTGTTTGTGCTATATTCTTCTTGCACCTCGTGAACGCACAAAGTTGACCGCCTAGTCTGTTGAGTATGTTTTTCTAGGATATAGTGTTGAGCATAAGGTATATCATTGTTGGGATTTTGTTGCTCGACAAATACAGCTCTCTCGGGATGTTGCTTTCGATGAGGCTCGTCCCTTCTACCCCTGTCCTTCTTCTTCCTCCACTCCAGCATTTCTTGTAGAGCCACGTCTTTGATGACTTTTCCTGATAATCCAGTTTCTACTTTTCCCTTTCCACGGTTTGCATATTCTTCATTGTCGGCCCTTCCTCTGGTGTCTTCGTCACCACTGGTGCCTCCTCCAGAGACTTCTCCTGACATTGTTCCTTCTTATCCTCTATATAATACTTGTCGTCCGCAAGTTGGATTCCTTTGATGTGCCATCTTCTCCTACTGACCCATCTTCTTCAGTGCCTTCTCCTTGCTATGCTCTTAGTGATTGCCAGCCTATTCGGCATCCTAAACACTTGGCTTTGTTAGCACAGTTCTTGCCAAGCCGAATTCTTATTGTGATGTTGTTATTTATTCATCAGAATGGCAGCATGCGATGGCGGAGAAGCTTGCTGCCCTTGAGCGCATTGGCACATGGGATCTTGTGCCCCTTCTTCCACGTGTTCATCCCATTACATGCAAGTGGGTCTATAAGGCTAAGACTCGCTCTGATGGTTCTCTTGAGCGCTACAACGCTCGTCTCATGGCATGTAGTTTTCAGCAGGAGTATGGTCGTAATTATGGTGCGACTTTTGCTCATGTGACTTACATAACCACTATTTGTATTCTTCTTGCTGTGGTCTCTATTCGTGATTGGTCTATCTCTCAGTTTAATGTCAAGAATGCCTTTCTTAATGGTGAGATGCAGGAGGTCTATATGCAGCTAGCACTAGGGTATTCTGTTCCTAAGGGCATGTTTTGTCGGCTTCACCGCTCTCTTTATGGGCTTAAGCAAGCCCCTCGTGCCTAGTTTGAGCATTTTTCTTTTGTGATCACTACGGCTGGCTTTTTTGCTAGTGTTCTTGATCCTCTAATTTTTGTTCACACTTCGCCTCGTGATTGGACTCTTCTCCTTCTGTATGTTGATGATATGATCATCACTAGAGATAATTCTTAGTATATTACCTTTGCGAAGGCACATTTCAGTGAGTAGTTTCTCAAGTCTGATCTGGGTCCCCTTTGCTACTTCCTTGGGATTGGAGTTTCTTCTACACCTGATGGTTTCTTCCTGTCCCAAAAGAAGTATATTCAAACACTTTTTGATCGTTCTTATCTCACTGATTAGCGCACATCTGAGACCCTATGGAGCTCAATGTCCACCTTTGACCTACTGATGGTGACCCCTCTTGAGGATCCTACTCGCTATCACTATTTTGTTGGGAGTCGTGTTTATCTTGGTTTCACTCATCATGATATTTCGTATCCAGTGCATATTTTGAGTCAGTTTGTTTCTATTCCCACTCAGCTCCACTATAGTCATCTTCTTCATGTTTCGCGATATCTTCATGGAACTATCTCTCATCGTCTTTTCTTTCTATGCTCTAGCTCCTTATAGCTCTAGGCATATTCTGATGCTACCTATGCTAGTGATCACTCTGATCGTTGATCTATTTCTCCCTACTGTATTTTCCATTGCGGTTCTCTCATTGCTTGAAAGACTAAGAAGTAGACAACATTTTCTCGTTTGAGTACTGGGGCTGAGTTGCGAGCTATGACTCTTTTGACAACAAAGGTTACTTGGCTACGGTGGTTACTTGAGCAATTTGGTGTTTCTGTTTCTACACTGACTCCTCTTTTATCAGGTAGTACATGTTCTATTAGCATTGCTCGAGACCCGGTGAAGCTTGAGCTCACCAAGAATATCGGTATTGATACTTTCTACATGCGGTCACAGGTGTTGGATCAAGTCGTGGCTCTTCAGTATGTGCCTTCAGAGCTTCAGTTGACAGACTTCTTCACAAAGGCATAGACTAAAGCTCAGCACAGCTTTTATCTCTTTAAACTCAGTGTTGTTGATCTACCATGAGTTTGAGGAGTGGTGTTAGACCGTATCATTTATTGCCTTGTTTACAGATTGCTAGTATAGTATATTGCCTTATATAGTGATTGCTAGTATCCTTTACTGCCTTGTATAAAGATTGCCTTATATAGGCTTTCTTTTTATACCAGTATATACATGTATATATTCTGACTAATTGGCCTTATAATGAATACACATGCTATTCATAACAAAATCAGCGCTATGTACCTGTTGTAAGCTGCCATTAATCTCTATTTGATGTATGTAGCTCAGGTTAAGAATAAACCAGTGTAGCAATAAACAGTGGTTTTGTTTTAGCTGTTGCCAGAATTTTTCCACAGATAAAATCAATGTTTAATGTGTGAAGCAAAAGGATTTCACAGACACTAGCTGATGGCGCTAGGCTCCGAGAGCAATACTTTCATTTAACGCCCTTATTTTTCTAATCATATATAGATTGGATGGCTAAACTACTGAAATAACTGGTAACATATATGAGAATTTCTAGCTGTTCTGGTGAAAGTTTGCAAACGGAAATTTCAGTTTCAAAACAAGTTTCCTAATCCGAAATTTCGTTTTCTTGGCAAGATGGTAACATCTTCCCCAGAAATTTACACCCTTTCCTCGATCTTCGCTAAACAAGTTTCTCCAGCCTACATACTTTCTTCTGAAGTCAGAAGTGGAGGTTTTTGGTGGATTCCAAATGTGAGATTTCAAGTGGCGAACTGTAGAAGGTACCATTGCGTGACTTCAAGTGATGAACCAAAAAAGGCCACTTTCGAAATATTAAAGAGTTAAATATCCATAAGGTTTAATCTGATAGAAGTATGGAGAAAACAATTGAACTTTCAAAGCATGTGCAAGGTATATGGTTGAAAATAGTAAGCCTAATTCTTGTCATATGACTAGATCCATGTTTGAGTAATTCTAATATTATTTTCGTTTTTGTGAATTTTGTAATGTGCAAACTCCATAGTTAATCATCTTTTGTCCCCCAAACATACCATGGTGAAAGTTGACTATCCGAAAGAGTTTTTAGGTCTAAACGATAATGAAATTAGCTAGAATTCCAAATCTTGATACCCATGCAAATTTGTATTTGTATTGAAAATTGTTCATGGACTTCCTATTAGATCATTTTAAGGGAAGTACATCAATGTTCCATTTAATTCAATTTTAGTCTCCAATATACAGAGCCTTAAGCTAAAGTGAGCCCAGTTTTAAAAACAGAAATTTCACAATACATTATACTTGTAGTATATAATGTGTAGTAGAAATTATATCTAACCGTTGATTTGTTAAGGGTGTTTCTACTACTCTACTACCAGATGAAGTATAAGTAAACTCTAGTTAATCTGATCTATTGGATCGAAAAAATTGAATGGTTCATATTCAATTTAGTGTGAGAAGTGCTTCTATGCACTTCCTTTTAAAAGTTGCACAACTATTAAAGCATGAATGAAGGGTAGATGGTAATTACTTACCCATTCGTTTGCTTCAAGATTTGTGCAACTTGTACTAGAAGGAAGAGCATAGAAGCACTCGTTAGTGTATTGTAAAAGAGCTTTTAAAAAAATGTTTTTGCGATTGCCTCACCTTTTATGTAACACAAAAATATACGGTATAAAATAACCCAAAGATGTCCAAGGCGCTATAGTTGGGTTGACCAATGGACACTACAGTCTTAGAAAGCTGCTAATCAGCTGTTTTCTTGTCCAACAGATTAATCCCAATTTCGACTTCTTCTAAAAAATAACAATGCATTTCATTCCTAACTCTCATGCAAGAATGTGCTTTCTGTGTTCGGCTTATTTGCAGTAGCAACTGAAAGTTTTAGGACATCACTGCTTTCATCCCTTAGCGCACTACATCAACAAGGCAAAACAAAAGCTACTTTGATCCCATCATGCAGCTCAGCAGCTTCCAATTAGCCCCAATCTTGAAACGCCACATGCAGATCTCTCGGCACACTGCCATCTTCAGGTTCACAGATGCATGGAGGAAAGCAAAGCAAAGCAAAGCATTGCGCTAGCTTTGCCATTGCGAACCACTTGCGCAGAAAGCCGGCATCTAATTTGCCTAATTAGAGGCCACTAGCCCATAAAGATGGCATCTAATCACATCATTTGTATGCGGAGCACTCGTAGTGGAGCTCTCCCTTTATGCTCCACTACTGCCTCCTGATGACAATGTGCTTGCCTGGTTGTTCCTGGTCGCTTTCTATCTCTTCGTCCTCCGCCACTCCCTCTGGTTCTGACTTCTGAGTTTACTACGGTGCGCGTGCTTCAGAGAAAGCGACGAGGAGCGTTCGATCGGCGATGCTGATCCCGTTGTGCGAGCTTTTTTTTTCTTTCGCTTTGACACCCCTGCCATTGCTGCACTTTTTAGGTGTTCCAATGGCATGGCGATGGAATATGCTGACGAAATGAAAGATGATGACAAGAGAGGGCATGCACGAGCACTGTCTAATGTCTGTCCCTTACGTGATCCACATATCCTGAACAATGGAGAGCATTATGCTACTGTGGTTGCTCCATTTCAGCCTACTTGCCATTTTTAACTTTCTACTGTGCTTTTGATTGTATGGTTCCCGGTTTATCGATTGCGACAAAATGGTTATGCGCAGAAGAATATCAAGAATCAGTTTGCCTTTAGTAGGAGCTAAAGATGAATTGCTTGCTTGCAATGCTTGGGTCTCTCAACCGATTCTGTGTGTCAGTAGATAGTGGTGGATTCTGAAAGAAAGGCAAGGCTATTATTGAATCTGAAACTTCGTTCTCCTAAGTTCCTAACAGCACCTAGTATCCTTAAACTAAAAATTACCTAAAGTAGCAACGTACATGTTTCCTGAAACTGATACCTGAACTGGAAATCCTTCCTGCAAATATGGCCGGCTTTAAACTGTTCATGCCAGCAACAACTGGCGCTAATCAGAGGGAGGGACTACTTAATTAACCATTCCCCTAAACCATGTGGCAATGTGCTGGTGATAAAGCAGTATGAGTATGAGAAAACAATGCAATTTGTAACTGAAAGAAGCCGTCTGCCTAGTTGCACTTCTCGTCAATAAATACTTGAACTGAAGCTAAGCAAGAAGCCACCAACTATGCCGACCCCATACTGGAAATTCCGTAGAGAAAGCTGCTGGACCTCTGCTTTTGCCCTAGAATAATTTTTTATTTCCCTTCCTTTGGAATTTGTTCAGAGGAAGGAAGTGGGGTTCGCATTTGTCGCGCACGTAAAGGATTGCCCAACTGCCCAGTTATATATTCGGCTTTCTCTGCGCAAGAAAAGGAAACGAAAGCGAGGAAAGGCCTGCTTCACCTCGTTTCAGGTTCATGCCTTCTGCGTGTTGCTGAGTTCAGAATGAGGATGCAGCTCAAGCCTTGGAGACCTGCTGCCTATCTCTTTGTTCTCGTCTCCGTCCTGTTGTTATCGACCTCGTTCGCAGGTTTGTGTGAGTGACCATTTGTTCTAGCAAGCTCTTGGTTTAGTCTCCCGTTCTTAATTTCGAGCCTTTCCTTCATTCCCTGGTGTGCTTCACACCACCATTAATGTCGTACTGCTCTTGCGTTGGTGATGCTGCAATGCATCAAGATTCATCGAAGAAAATAGATGCTGCGTTGCCACTAGGTGATTCTGATATAGCATGATTAAAGTGTCAATCTGTGCCTTCTAGCTGGTGCTGGGCCATGGCACAGGATCATTGTTTGATATATACATGAGGATACCAACTGCATGCTCAAGAAGCTAATTCTAATTAGTAGCTAGCTAGGTTCATGTCATGAGAAAAGAGGACTTTTCTTGGTTTTCACTAGGTTTGATTCTGTGTTTTCAGCGAGACAACGGAGCTTCTTAATAGATCAAGACTCTCTACGTCAAGGAGAGGTATGGAACAAGATAAATTAATTAAATTATACTTCCCCTCTCTTTCTTCTTCCCTCCCTCCCTCCCTCCCTCCGTGTGTGTGTGTGTGTGAGAGAGAGAGAGAGAGAGAGAGAGAGAGAGCAATTTTATAGGAAACAAGCATCAAGAGTACTAACTAAAATATGGAACAGTACTTTCTCTACTTTCTGCTTATATTTCTGGAACAAATTGCAGGGGCCAGAAGCTGAACGGAACGAAGCCCTGGCACAAGTGCATGCCCGGATGCTCAACGTCAAAACGAATGACTACGGCAGCTACGACCCTTCCCCATCCATGGACAAGCCCCACTTCAAGCTCATACCCAACTAATCACCTGATCATCCAGGTTGCAACAATGGAGGGGGGATCTATCTACGCACATGTGGATTTGATGAATAGATATAGAGGTATTCCTAGGCTTGTTAATACTCTAATTAGTAATAACTTGATATAGATGTGACATAGGGGTTGCTGCAGCCTAGTCAGAATGAGTTCTCGGTGTTTTTGTTGACCTTGCCACATTTTGTACTTAAAATATACATACATGCAAGTTTCTTTTTTGTCTTTCTCTGGGAAATATATTGATTGATATTGTTTGAACTCTGATAATTATATGCTGACTTCATATCAATTGACATAACGTATTTTGCTGGCACCAACAGTGCCTACTAGATAAATTCAGAGGCAGATGCAGGATAGAAGTAATAAATAATTAGTGTTGTAAAAATACCCCATTAGTAAATTGTGAAGTATAGTATGTTTGGCGGCCATGCATGATTAGTAATCTTCTGGTTAATCCATCAGCCGCAAAATCTAGTTAGCCGACCTTTTTCTAGTAATCTTCTGGTTAATCCGCGATGTTAAAAGACACATAGCTTTCACGGCGTGTTAGGTTGGGGGGGGGGGGGGGGGATTTGTGGGAGGGAATCAGAATAAGGAGTGACAATTTCGTACGCCCATTGTTTGGTTAGTGGGTACGGAAATTTGGGAGAGTCGGAATTTGATGGTTCAACTCCCACTATTTTGAACCCACGGAAGAGGTGGGAGAGGAAGGAAATTATTGTTTAGAAAAACATCGTTACATCTCAGCCCTTTATCGTAATGGGATTTGATAAACATCTTTATGCAAATGTTCTACAAGCTACAAAATAATTTCTCGTAATTTCTCATCCATATTGCCAAACAGGGGCTTGTAACCTCCTTCCCAATTATCGCCAAGAGGACCGAGCGTTGCTCGGTGGGGACGCGTGCTCATAGAAGCCGAGTGAATGTGTGTGTATGGTAGATTGGATGTTGCTTCTTCTTTAATGAATACCAGTGCTCTGGCTATTTTTTTTAAAATATTGATTTCATTATGTGGGTTCCATTTTTAGACCAAAAACTGTAGCCTCAACTTCAATAGCTACTTTCTTTATAGCGATATTGTGGTTGAAACACCTCCATCTAAAATAGTGGTTAGACAGAAATGTTCCTATGAACACCATTGTAACTACAATAGACATGACTAGTTAAGAAAACTCGGATCAGCATTCCAAGTAGGAAATGCTATATCTTTTAATAAAGAAACTAGAGACTGAATCATGGCTAGGGGTGCAGTCGGATCGGATAATTTCCGACCGACCGACCGGATGTATTCGGATCAGATTCGGATATTTTTTTCGGATAGTTTTCGGATTCGGATTCGGTTTCGGATAATTTATTTCGGATTCGGATTCGGGACAAAACAATCTAATGTATCAGTCACAAAACATAAATTCGTGGTCCCTCTTACATGGACGTGCTACATTGGCTTATATAGCCCTCTTAAGATATCTAAAAATACAATTGGACTCAAGAGATAGAAAGAGATTACAACTTTAAACTAAGTTCGGCCAACTAGAAGGCTGAATCTTGTTGGCCCGATTAAAGATAGAAAGAAGCAAAACGAGGACCTAACACAATTGAAAGATATGTAGATAACAACATCACAATCCGAGTTTGGACATGAGAATTATGACATTTTTAATTCTGATTGGTTTGTCAATCTGAGTTGAACTCTTTTGCTTTCTAAATCCAATTCACCCGTATCTCTTTCTTTCCTTTATTGTCTTAGCGGGGAAAAATCATCAGTAATCTATAGCAAATTTTAAAACTATGAGACTGTAATTTCTTTGTGCGTAGCATGAGAATACGCTGAGGATAATCTTGCTGTAAAATGGAGCCGATCCACTGATTAGATCAGAGCAAAATTGAAGATCCATCCCCTAACTTGGGCTTAGCAATATGAACCTTTTCCACCCTGCTCCAAAGAAACGTAACCAAAAGGATAAACTTATTACGATTTGATCTGACTAACCATGATTGCTTTAATCTTTTTTATCCGTACATACCCTAGATAGCAAATTCTTAAATGTATAAGGCGCATTTTGACTTTGCACAAGGATTAAGATTACGGTGAAATTGAGAAAGACATTAGAAAAAATGACTTACATGTTAGAAATTGACCTATGGATGACCCATTTCCTTTAATTCCAAAGCATACATGGTTTAGTACCATATTGCCTAGCCATGTGAAGGAAATGCAATTTAAAAGGTGGAGTCCTTGCCACCTCTTGATTAATGTGACACTTGGCATGAGGGTGGCATAGGGTGAATATTGGCTAAACACACGCATGCACGCCACATTCGCCTATTTTCGTGTGAAAATACGCGTGACTTGTGGCGACAAGCGACTGCGCTGTGTCGTAGTGTGTCTCCTGGCACTTTGAATTTACCTTTTGTTTGTCTAAATCATGCAATTATCTCTCTATTCATACTGTTTAAATGTGATTTAAATATATATATTTCAATTCAGTGTAAGTGTTATAAACGCCGTCAGTTTCTAGTGAGTTAATTGACATTATGCTATCAGCTGCTGCATTCAACTGGCATAATGATGTCAGTTATTGGTGCGCGTATATTTAAATACCTGGAGACGTCCAGGGCAGAGACACTGAATTCCTCCTCCATTCTTCTTGCTCCTCTCTGAACTCTGTACTGTTGTGTTGAGCGGTTAAGCCACACTGGCCTTCCTCCTCAGCGTGTGAAGGAGGGTGAACGGTATCTCCGAGCCATTGCTGCAGAGTTCACCTGCACGGGGCGGCAATAAGGTTTCTGGACAGCGCTTCAGCGCAATCGCTCTGCTTCTTCCTCGACGTCGACTACTTCTATGACCGCATCTGCGCTGCGTTGCTTCTAATTCTTCAGCAAGCTCAACTATAAGTCGTTTATGTGATCGTTCGACTCTATTAATTTACAATACTTAAGCATATTTTGAAGTACAATGTGTTACCTGTTATTTTATGCATCTCTAGTCTTTTATTATATTTGCCTCAATATAAAATCTGGAATAAAAATATTGCGCGTGTTTCCAACAATACATATCCCTCTTAATTGTCCTGAAAGATGAAAGATAATATTCTATATGAATGGTAATGAATAAATGCCTACGGTTGAGAGAGAACACGTAAGGGTACAGTAGGAAAGGCTCATTAGATCTAATGCAAGTTTTGTACTCCCTCCGTTTCTTTTTATAAGGCGTATTTGGTTTCGTTAGGACAAGACTTTGACCAACAATTACTCTATTAGCATATAATTTTTATGACACAAAATTGATATTAGCATATTTGTATTCAAAAGTACTTATATATAATTATGATTTTGTATTGCATAAATGATATATTAATGAAGTAATCGTTGGTCAAAGTCTTGTCCTAACGAAACCAAATACGCCTTATAAAAAGAAACGGAGGGAGTATTTCCAAACAAGATCATTCAAATAATATGCCTTGCATTTATCAAATAGCGTGAGCACGCACTCTTCTGCTGAGACACTCACATGTACCTTGTAGAAAAAGGTAGCTAATCAGGATGTAGCTGTTATCCCACGTTTCTATAAACTGACCAACATGTAGGCCCCCTGCTGAGCACATCCATTTTTTTTCGCAGCACTCATCAGGTTAGATCTTCCGAACTTAGTGATACTTCCGTCTGGGTAATCCAGCACGATCCAAAGAGAGGCCTCCTCCTACCGACCGAAACTGTCTAAATGGGCCTATTCAGCCTCTCGGCCCATCCCCACTTTTGTGAGCCCATGTTTTCCCACAGCCCACCTGTCCCGAACTTGTGTACACAGGAAAGCATGCATTATCCTCTCAAAAAAGAAGACAACGATGGAGAAGAAGAAGAAACTCGTGCACTAGAAAGTCGTCAGTATTGTTCTGCTGTCGCAAAGGCGCTGCCTTGTTGCCTGCGTGATGTGATGCCTATTGAGACTCAAACTCGAGTCCCAATTGTCTTGGCCGACGAGTCATTTGCAAACTAGTGTTGAGCTCAGCATGACGACGATGATGATGCTAAGCTCCCTTTACTTTGTCTTGCATATAATCACTAGTAAGTAACCTACCCACGTATCTTTTCAAAATAGCATTGAGAACTCCCAACAATACTGACAATTTTCCATCAGTCCAAACAGCTCAAGGTCCAAGCACCAAAAAGTAAGAGCGATAACAAATGGTTTTGGAAACGGCTTTTACCATTCTCAGGCAGTAAAAAACTCAAAGACATACAGCTGCAGAAGTCTAAAGCCATCGCAAGCACAGATGCTTCCTCCAAGTGAACGTCCAAGAACACAAGCAGGCACCTAACTTGGCCTATACAGAGCCAAAACGCAGGGCACGTCACGCTGGCTCAACGTAGGAAGCAACGCAAGTCCAGCACGCTCAGAACCTTGAACCCGTCCAAGCTGCACCCCAGCACGAGCCTCGGCTTCTTCGGCGCCGGCGGGCAGTGCAGGGCACCTTGGCTCCCTGCGTCGCTCGCCGTCGGCGTCAGCTGTCTTGAAGCTTCTTCGTCCTCGTCCTCACGGCACCGCTTCATCTTCAGCGGCCGCAGCTTCGCCGTCTGCGGCATTCCAGCGTCAGCCTCCTGGATGGTTCTCTTGGCCAGAATATTCCTCTGGAAACCCATGCTGAAGAACAGGATGCGCCCTGCAATGGCCAACAGGAGACAGAAGAACAGACGCAGAGATATAGGCCAACTCAGACTCAGAGGTGATCAAACAAAGAGCGAGTGTAAAAGAAGAGTAGAGTTCTGCATACTACCAGCTAGCTAGCCAGTTGGAGCTGCGCACAACGATGGATATGACAGAATGACAGTGCAATGTGCATGCTTATAAGCAGGCAAGCAGCTAGCTTAGGAAAGGGAACATAAAAGATCTTTGCAAAGGAGTTGTAAAAGGGTAAGAGAAAGAAATGCTAGTGAAATGTCGGTGCACGGGAGAGCGTGAGATCAAGGAATCTAAGGAAGTTGCACAAGGAATGAAAAGAAACGAGCTCTTTTGGTTCATTAGCACAAAACTTACCTTCTTTCGAGAACAGTGAAGGAAAAGATTAGCAAGATGCAAAGGAAGAGGAAAGTGCTTAATTTGGGAGAGGAGGGAGGGAAAATATTCTTACTGAGGAGGCACGTGAGCAGCAGCAAAAGCGAGGGAGAAAAGAGGATAAAAGGAAAAGATGAGGAGAAAAAGAACAGCTTTGTCTTTGTTCGAAAAAGAAATTTAAAGGGCATAAGGAATGATACGAATGGTCAACTAGTTATAATCATCCACCATTTGGTGTATTTTGGAGGGAATCAGCTACATGCTTTGAAGTTAAATGCAACTTTTTTTTAGTGCTGTTAGATGGAACTTTTCAATGCAGCTCATCCTCTTTTCTTTCCTGAGCTCAGAGAGGATGAAGACCTTGTACTTTAAAGCTAATTACTGTTGTAATCAAGTAGATGACAAACTATCTGCTCTGAAATATCTCATGACATAAAGCTTGCCTTATCTGCCTCCCTGTTGTGAGAGCTTAAAGTCTGTAAGCAGCTGGATCATTCAGTTATTGAAAAAGAAAAAGCGTCAAATAAATCGCAACATTCAGTGTCTGAACTAAATTCAGACAGCAAATTGGATTCAACTGCTTTGTTTGACAGGGGAATTATACAGCCAAATCTCTAGAAATTCCACCCTTCAGCTGCTTCTTTGGTCTTGCACACTGATCTCCTCCAGGACCAGAGCAAATAAGACTATTTTTTGGAATAATTGCGAAAATAAACAAACAAATTTATGCTCTATTCAGTGACATCCAAATCTGAAGGTTCATGCTTTCAAAGAACACATTTGTATATATATATTTTTTTTTTTAAAAAAAAGTAAAGGAGGAAAAAGGAATACGCACAAGGTCAACTCGTCATAATCATCTGCATTTTGATGTTTCTTGAAGAGAATCGGTTTCACACTTTGAAAGTTAAGTGATATTTTCTAATGCAGGGCATCTTTTTTGCTGAAGCTTAAAACAAGAGAGAAATTTTATAATGAATTATACTGATAGTTAATCTAATCTATTGGATCAAAAAGAATGAACGGTTCATATAGAATTTAGTGCATTGTAAAAGAGCTCTAAAACAAACGAGAACTTTGTTCTTTCTTATGTGAGTATAATTGAGCGGTGCTTCTATGTTTTTCCTTCTAGTACAAGTTGCACAAATCTTAAAGCAAACGAAGGGGTAAGTAATCACCATCTACCATTCATTTATGCTTTAATAGTTGTGCAACTTTTAAAAGGAAGAGCATAGAAGCACCTCTCTTACTAATTATCATTATAATCAAGTGCATCAATGGCAGTATGCACTATGCAGTGTATGAACTTTATTAGAAAGCAGCTGAAAAACCCCACCTTTGTTTTCTTTCAGAAATTTTAATCCAGGAACAAGGCAAATACCAAATCAGTAAATCCGAAGTTATTTACAAACAAGTTGCCACAGGTTGTACAAAATAAAATCTGAAATTTATACTATGATCAGTAATCACAATTGTAATTCAGAAACAACAACTAGTGAAGCAGGAATATTTAATTCCAGGAACTCCACAAATACATCTTTAACAAAATTGCAACTCAGCAAGGTGTTCCTCTGCTTTCTTACACAGTTAGAACTGTATACGCAAATTTGGAAAAAATAAATAGTGATTTGCATAGTTCAAAAGAAACAAACTGGCAGCACATCGGATCTGCCATCCTCTGCTTCCACAATTCATCTTTGTAGCTGATATGCCTCTGTGATCTCGTACACAGATCGATTCGTCGTCTGGTCATCCCACAACTCGCTGGAACATTGTCCATGTCCACAGAGAAATACCGTTTCAATAGAGACCTCAATTTCTGACAATTAGACCTTCAATCGCTTGCATATAATATCATTTGTTTTTGACTTTTTGTGCTTTGGTAGACAATAACTTCCAAAATTGTAATTGGGATAAGAAGAATCCAGCAATGTGCTTACTTACAGAAATCACCTAGCATTCTTGTGTGAAAAACCACTGCATAATCCCCAGCTAGTTCATCTGTCTGTCACCATTGTCATTGTACGACCTCCACATATCAACATACAGCCGCAGCTCCGGCGGCAGCCTAGCCTTCCACGCCGCCCCCTCCTCCGGTGCCGATAACATCGGTCCAGTCATCACCACCCGACTTCCATCCACATCCATCACGGACACCATCCCCTCCCCGAACGCCGCCGCCATCGCCCGCAGCGTCGCTTCCTTCACCGCCTCGCCGTCCCTCCCCTCCTCCTCCGCCTCCACGCACCCCCCGCCGCAGTTCACCATCACCCTCCCTCCCCGCGCCACCATCCCGCCTATCCGCCGCCACGTAGCCGCTTCTTGGAGCTCCGGTAGCACGCTTCCGTTCGCGAATAGGTCGACCAGCACGCCGCCAAAGCCCCCGGGACCGGCCTCGGCCTCGAGCGCATCGCCGACATGGATGTACAGGCCGTCGGCGTGGTTCTTTTCGAGCTCGCCGAGGCCAAAGAAGTCGCGGGCGACGGTGAGGACGGCGGGGTCGAGCTCCCAGCCTTGGACGGAGAGGTCCGGGAAGAAATGGAGGAGGACGCGCGCGGCGGAGCCTGCGCCGAAGCCGAGGACGGCTAGCGAGGGACGCGGGAGGAGCGGTGGGAGGGTGGCGAAAACGTCGAAATAGGTGGAGGTGAGGGGGCAGTGGGGGCGTCGAGGGAAGGAGAGTGAGTGGATGTTGCCGGGAGCGTCGAGGAGGAGGAGGCGGGCGCCGGCGAGGGGATGGCCGGCGGCGCGAGGGGAGACGTCGGCGACGCGGATGTGGTTATACCGGGAGCGGACGTCGGCGACGAGCTGGAGCTCGTCCGGGAGGGGGTGGGGACAGGAGTTTCTTGCGGCAGCGCGAGCGGTGGTGGAGTGGAGACGGAGGATGGGGTTCGGCCGTGCAACAGGGACCGGGAGCGCCATCATCAGAATCGGCCGTGCAACACTTGTTTTTGTTTGTCTTTTAAGTTTTTTTTATTCATTTTTATCTTGTCCAAATTTGTTGGCCGCCTCAAAGGATTTTAACAGCGGAAATTGCGAAAACGCCATTGTTATCCCACTGAGTTAGAAAAGAAAAAGGCTTGCTATTCCCGTTTAGTTTTCGGATATTGACGCTGAAATTATAGAATTGGAATGCAATTCCAAGAATTAAATTGATGATTCCAAAACTAATTCCAAGAATCATGATAGAACTAGAAACAATTCTTAACTTATACATATCATTTATTTGAAATTCACTCTACAAAATTAAGTAAAAGTTCGGTAGCTGGAATTTCAACCTCACGTTGACACTATAAAATTTCTCATAAAATCAACTAATTTTTACTAGTGGTGATTCAATGTATAGGAAGCTAATTTGTGTGTATTTTACATGTCTAGGTGTAGTGATGGTCCTAGAGGTGGCTAAATTAGTCGTGCCAAATGGGTTGGCCGAAGTCGGCACGGTAGGCATGGTTCAAGCATGGCACGGCCTAATACGTAAAGCTGTGTTTGAGCTTGTACCCCGGTATGGCACAACCCAGGCACGGTCCAGCACGATTAAGGCACGGTACAGCCCATTTATCTGAGATATAGTTGTTTTATAGCTGTTGTTAACTATTGGAGGTTTGAAAAATTAAAAAAAAATTCCAAAGAAATCCCAAAAAAAATTCTATAAATAGGATAGCACCCCCCCCTTCATTTCCCCGTCAACAAACTTACAAACTCTTCTCTGCATTCTTTTGTAAAAATTCTCGTGCTCTTAGTGATAATTTAGTCAAATTCAAAATAGTTTTGCCAAAACTCAAAAACCCAAAATTCGAATTCTGGCTTATGTCAAGAAATCAAGGTAAGAATATTGATTTATTTTTTCAGTTTTCTTATTATTTTCAATTATATGAAATCAATAATAGCGTAATTATTTATTATAGATTTCTTCATGGAGAACCAGGATTTTGTGTCATTCCCTCCTTCTGATTTCAGGATTTCACTCGAGGAGCTTCTTGCATCCTATCAAGTTGAAGAAGTTGCAACATCTGTACCATCTTCAGGCTCAACAAGTGCTACTATGTTGGCAAGCACCGGGGCAAAAAGATCAAGGCATAGTACATTAGGAGTCTGGGAAGAATTTGACCAGATTTTCGATATCAAACAGCGTTCAGAACAGCTATGCTGCTTGTAAATATTGTAAGCACAAATTAACTGAATAAGGCACTTGAAGAGACATGCTGAGAGCTGTAGAAAAAAAGCGAGAGTGACTATGAGACAGACGCAGCTGCATTATAACCCCGACGGTACGGTACGTCGCTTGGACTACAATCCCGAGGTAGCTTGTGAATCTTTTTGTCATTTAATCACTTCTCAAGATATTCCTTTTAAACTTTGGTGAGTCACCAGCATTTGAAAACTATATTATGACCGCTCATAATACTAGGTTTTCTATAGTTTCTAGACAAACAACAACTAGAGATCTGATTAAATATTATAATAATTATCGTGGTAAGTTAAAAGAGCTATTTAATACATGTACTTTTTCTGTGTCTTTGACCTGATACATAAGGAGTGATAGAGCTAAAGAGGATTATCTTAGTGTAGTTTCTCATTACATGAACAATGACTGGCAACAAGAGAAGAGCATTATAGTATTCAAATTAATTGACGTAGCACACACTGGTGATAACATTGATGATTGTATTTCAAAAGTTGTGGAAGATTTTGGACTCACAGATAAAAAATTTGTAATAATATTAGATAATGCTGCAGCAAACACTTCTGCAATGAACATTCTCACTTTGCTTTTTAAAATCTATGCCGAATCTTTCTTGTTACATCAGCGTTGTGCTTGCTATATTATTAATCTTATAGTTAAATCTAGTTTGAAAAGGTTAAACCTGTATATTGAACATTGTCGCACTGCAATATCTTTCTTAAATAATTCTAATCAATGAGTAGCAGCATATAGGAACTATTGTGTTGCAATAGATGTATGTTCACGTAAGTTTGGGGTGGATATGCCAGTTAAATGGAACTCTACCGACTCGATACATAAGTCACTCCTACCCTATAAAGGCACATTTTCTATTTTTATTAGTACGCACTATCCTATTCAGGATGGTCAACTGCTACTCATAGAGCAATATTGGTATGTTGTTAATTACTTGCTGTCATTTTTGGAACTTGTTTACAGATTCATCCAAACCCCCTTTGAAGTCCATTTGCCTCGCAAACTCCATTTCACATTTTTACAGCTTGTATATGCATTATCAGAATTGTGTTGTTTTCCTTGTGGCTGCAATTAAGTTTGAGTCTTAAGCTACATAGAATGGTATATTAGTTTGAGAATTACCTCTATAAATTTGCTCTTGCATATCAAGGTGTTAACTCAGATCAATCTCAGTATATTTTGTTTTCACAGACCAACATGATCATACTCAATTGGTTCTAGTGGAACCAACATGACCTACATAATAGGCATTGAGCAATTGACCACTATCATGGTGAAAAGCCTTCAAATTTGCCACTGGGCCATTCAAGTTTAGGTTTGAATAACGGTTTAAAAAAAGAATTCAAGAATAGCTCCGACTGGAATTCAGCATCTTCACAAATACTTTGGGTGCAACTGGTCTTACTTTTAGTTTTAGGTCCTACTTAGTTACTTACAAATCTAGTTAAAAACAAAGGTGAAGAAGAACAAGAAGTTAGTTACAAGAATACACATTATGGTTTCACGTGTTAGATAGTATCCTGTTATACCTTGTGTAGATATTGCCTAAGATAGGCTTTCCCTTTATACCCTCATGTACATGTATATATACTGGCACATTGGCCTCATGATGAATACAAGTGCTATTCATAACATGGTATCAGAGCATAGGTTCTAGGGTTAGGATCCTAACCGGCGTTGCACTTGCGCCTCTTCCTTTTTGGCCGCTTTTCTCGTCGCCTCTGCCTCTCCAACCATCGCAGTCCTTCCGATCGGATTTGCTGGTTTCATCCCCCGGCTCGGCTCGCGTTGGTTGCCTCCGACGTCGACGTCTCAGCTGTCGCCTACAGTCGCGTCGACGCCATCTCCGGCTTCCGCACCACTGCCCTTGGTTTTCTGCGCCGGGGCTGCCATCGGCCGCCACCGCCATCCTTTGGATCTGCGCTGGCTCCGCACCACCTCGCCTCCCATGACTTTTCTAGTCGCTCCGACCTTCGGCAATCGCTCCGGCCGCCGGTGCAAATCCGCTTTGACTTCCGCACGGCCGCCACCATTGCCTCGGCTTCGGAGCTGGTCTCCCGTCGGCCGCCCGACGCTCACATTGGATCCGCGCAGGCCTGCACCTGCCGCCAGACGGGCTCCTCCCAATCTGGCCGTCCGCTCCTGCTCGCCGGAGGCGAGGACCTCCCGACGGTCTCTGCCGCCTGACAGGCTCCTCTCGATCTGGCCGTCTCGTGCTTGGTTGTCTCTGGTTCTCCCAGTTCAAGTCTGTGGGGTTCTCCCAGTTCAAGTCCGTGCGGTATTGGTTCAAAGTCTGGAGTTGATGCTCTGTGTTTGTTCACGTGAAGACTTTTTCAAGTTCGTGGCTTTTAACGCAAATCCCGAGCTGCATCCGTTGCACAGAGGATCGGCCTGAGGGACAAGGTCCACAGTAAAAAGAAAAAGAAAAAGAAAAAAATAGAGAAAAAAATGTTGTCTTTCGGTTCTTCTTCGGGAACTGTTTTTGTTCCTCGCTGCCCGGTCATTTTTGATGGTCTTAATTATCAAGACTGGGTTCTTCATATGCGCCTTCACATGCGTGGTCAGCGTCTGTGTCTGGGAGTTTCTTACCGGCGAGCTATCCTATCCGCCTCGTCCAACTCCCCTTGCCACGCCTGTTATTCCCAAGGAGGCCGATGATACTACTCGCCAGAAGATCTCTGATGATTATGCTGATGCTGTGGAGTCTTTTCAGACTCAGTTTACTGCTCACAAGACATGGATTGATGAAGATGCTCGTGCCTCGGCTATTTTGGTTGCTAGCATGGAGGTGCATCTTACTGGTGACATTGTTGCTTTGTCTTCGGCACAATTGATGTGGGCACATCTTCGTGACCGCTATGAGCCTGCTGGTGACTCTACTCAGGAGATTCTTACGCTACTGCATCGGCTGCCACTACACCAACAGGTTCTGCTAGTTCTGCTACTTAGTCTTCTAGTGAGAAACCACCACCCTCATCAAGTATCACACCATGGATTCTTAACTTTGGAGCTTCTTTTCATATGACATCTGATCCCTCGAGTCTTCACTCCATTAGTCCTCTTGTTGCTCCTATCACTGTGTAGACCGCAGATGATACTTCTCTTTCTGTTGCAGGACGAGGCAATCTTTTGTCGTCCTCTTTTCATGTTCATACTGTTTTTATGTTCTCAAACTAACCATGCAACTCATATCCGCTGGCCAGCTTACTGATCATGGTTGTTGGGTTATTCTCTATTCTTACTCTTGTTGTGTTCAGGATCGCCGCACGGGGGCTATAGTTGGGACTGCCCCTCGTCGCCATAACTCACAGCGTCTTTGGGAGCTTGACTGACTTCATCCACCTTCCGCTGCCTTTGCCAGTCTTTATGTTTCCTCTACCGCTTCAGCATCTGTTGCTTCTTCTACCGGGACTTTTGCTCAGTGGCATCACCGTTTGGGCCATCTTTGTGGTTCGTGTCTTTCTTCTTTAGTTCGTCGTGGGCTTTTAGGCTCTGTGTCTGGTGATGCCTCTTTACATTGTACGAATTGTAAGCTTGGCAAACAGCTACAACTCCCCTACCATTCTAGTGAGTCTATATCACAGCGTCTTTTTGATCTTGTTTATTCTGATGTTTGGGGTTCGGCTCCTTTTGTTTCAAAAGTGGGTCATCGATATTATATTCTTTTTATAGATGATTTCTCTCGCCACACTTGGATATATTTTATGTCCTTTTGTAGTGAGATTTTATCCATCTATAAGACTTTTGCCACCATGATTCGCACTCAGTTTGATTCTCCCATTCGTGTTCTCCTCGCTGACTCGACAGGAGAGTATTTGTCAGGAGTTCTTCGAGCTTTCCTTGCTACACAGGCCACTATTTCTCAGTTTTCTTGTCCTGGTCCTCATGCTCAGAATGGTGTGGCTGAGCATTGCCTAATATAGACCTTCCCTTTATACACTCATGTATATGTATATATACTGACACATTGGCCTCATGATGAATACAAGTGCTATTCATAACATCATGGACCTTAATAATTTTGGACACTTGGGGTAGGACTAACGATGAATTTCACCCCAAAAGTGTGTGCTATCAAATGGCAAGTACAAATATCAAAAAAGAAGTTCTAAGTACAGTCAACTTATCAACTTAATGCTGTAGCTTTTTGTGCAAGGGATTAGTGTTGTAGTATTTTGTTATTGCTCGTAGCAATTAGCGCATATTCTCAAGAGTTTGAAATTGATAAATCTAAGTTCTTAACACTTAACAGTCCAACCACAATTGACAACAACAATAAGAGGATTGGTAGCACATCCACATGGTCAAAGCAAAATGTAAATCAAGGCCGAGAAGCTCGGATCAATCAATTGTAGCAACACAGGGAAAAGAATAAACAGACATCATATTTTACACATGGAATCGCGTTTTTCTGACAGATGAAAACACCAGCTCACTCTCCATCAAACCCAAGGCTCTTATGGACACAGCAATTTTGTTCCTTTCGTCTACCAACGAAACAAGCGCTGCAAACACAATTTCAAATGGCAGTATTAATTTCAAGGAATGAAAGAATGGAAGGAGAAACTATTTTTGGGCACGTACTTGAGCACATGGAGTCCATATTGATTTATAGTTATAAAAGTATTCAGTGGATTAATTGGTTAATACTAATTGTTTTTAGTGAGAATGACATATAATTTAGTAGAAAGATTGGTGACAATTGTAAAATAATCTTTCAACCAGTAAGGGTCAAAACTTAAAACTACAATAAGATGTATTTTGTCTCTTTCATTTGTTTTTTCTTGGTACCTTGCTTTTCCTCTTCTTTTTCTTCTCAATGTATGCAATGATCTCCCCTTGCCGCTCTAGAGTCTCCTGCAAGGCCTGCAAAAACTCACATCAAAGCATGTTTTAGAACTGCTTGGTTTAACAATGTGCAAAGCAGCGTATACTTTGACAGTGTTTCAAATAGATTGTGCGTTTGGTTGCCTGTACCAAGTGGTACATGTATGAGATGGTTCAAGAAAAAAGGCATCCATGCGTTTGGTTGCTTGAATGGAACCATCCCGTCCTGGATCAAGTGGTACAAATTTAAGGAATATTCCCTCTAGATGCTGAACCATCTTATTCACCCAAAATAATAGAACCAAATGGTACAGGACCATCCTATCCCATTCAACCTCATCCCATGAACCAAACGCATCCAGTAATGCAGAAAGGTACGGAAACAACATGACATCACGGTAACCTTGCCGTTGTGTAGTAAGAAATAGCTTTTCAGCAAGTTGCAAAATAGGTTACCTTCTTGGTCGCTGCAAGCTCCTCTTCCAAAGCACTGACACGGCTGACTGCAACCTTCAGCATCTCCTCCTTATCCGCGGGCATTTCCGCAGGTTTTGCAAGGAGTGCAATGACCTTCTCCTCAAGATCAGCGAGGCGCTTTTCAGTGACAGCATATTCAGCCACCGGCACAGCCTCCGGTGATATCTTGGATTGCTGCGACGCCTGGCTTTTCGATGTACCATGGGCATCAAAGGTGGGAGGTCTAGCGCCGCCTATGGCTGCACCAAGTACCTTCCTGGGCATGTTACGGCTCACGCGGAGCATCGTTGCAATGCTCATCACAAGAGCCATGATGCCACCAAAGAGTGGGGGATTGGATCCATTAGAGGCATTTACGACAGCTGATTAAGAACAATATTTTGGTCAGTGAGTGAGTGAAGGAAATTGAGAGTAACAACGTTCCATCAGAAGTTTGTCAACATGTAGGAGTGATATTAACCTTTGGTGACTGCGAGCTTCTCATCTGGTATTCCATTGCTCTGGCAGATGGCATCTATGGCCTTCTCAACCATTGGAACATCGCAAGAATAGGGAGACCCTGGGGTCTGAAAAAAATTGCACAACATATATAAGTAAGATATTAGATATATGCATATACAATTATGAATGATAGAAGTTAGGATTTATTTGACGTTTAAGCTTAGGATTTTTTGTAGGCTCGAGCCTTTCCTAGAACTAAAATATCAGCACACAAGTCTTGTTCAAGAATACAATTAAATTGAGCAAAATGGAATGGTAGTCAAATCATTATCTTGAATCCGTCCTTCTGAGAGATGGAACTACCCTTGCATCTGTGATATATTCCTTCCTATTGTCAACTAGCAAACCCACATAGGTTTGAATGTTGAGGCTCAAAATTACTCTACCTCTAGTTTCATTCACAAGAGATGGGAAACTTCATTATCTGTATAGTTCAGCACTACAAACTTGGTAAGGATCAATTACATCATTGCTAGATGTCCAATAAACGACAATTATATATCAGTGATAAAACACAACTTACAGGAAACAACGTAGGAAGAAGTTCCTCAGGAACAGGTGACAATTGAGGATGTTCGATTTGGCCACGGGAGATCTTTCGTGATAGAGAGCGCCGTTTGTCTCCTACCAAATGAGCTTCCCCGTTGAAAGAATCTTGCTTCTTCATTTTAGAAAAATGAAACCCCAGATGGCTAAGTACAATTTTGCATTGCATTGACAAATATATTAATATGCATATATGATTGTGAAATAGTGGTCATGTTTTTGGTACCTTAGGGTATATGGCGCCATCTTCGCAAATCATTTTCTCCTCGGCCTCAAAATAGTTCAAATTGAGCTTTCCACACCTCCCGGCACCACTTTGAACCATCTTCACATCAAGGTAGCATAGAGAACACTGAGTTAGTGCCTTGTCCTTTGTAATCTGATTATCTATTAAAGAATAAGAAGGTGACATTGAAAGATCAGATTGGAGTACACACCTTCATGACTTCAGGATCCTTCCAGGGGCCCTTGTCGGCCTTCATGCAACCACCTTCGCAATGGCAAGTTCCACCAAAAAACTCTGGTAGCTCACTGAACAACACAAATGCTTATAATTAAATTGGAAAATATTGTCTTAGGAGTTTAATCAAGTGGGTAAATGATAGCCACCAATTACAGCATTGGTTTCATACCTGGCATCAATCACCTCAAGAAGCTTGCTCTGGTATTTGTTACCTAACACCTAAAGAAATGCACAGTTCATGAAACAATCCTCTAATTGAACACTGGATAAGCAAAATCATAGCTATAGAACAGAAATTATAGGAAAAAGGAAACTTACATGAATTTTTGCGGTGGTCTTCGGGTCAAGGAAGCTCTTCACTGTGCTCCAGAGGAGCCGGAATCCTTGGCCTGCATTAATTATGAACATCCGGCACAATGTCTGGGACAATAATTATATAGTCGACACAGTAAGAACATTTTTTTACATAACTCAGTTCAAAGTTTCTGCAAAAGTATGATGAATTGTATGTCAAAGGGATTACCTCTGGGTAGTTGTCACCATCGATCTTCTGAAGCTGACCAATGAGGTCTCTTGCAGCTTTGCTAAATTGTTTCATTCCCTGGAAATGTGCTTCGCCTTAGGTTAGCCATAGAAAAACTTCAACCATTGAATGAATTTTCTACCTATTTGTAGATACTTACCACTCCCTGCACATCAAGAATGGTTGTGCTCTGATCAATGTGGCGCTTGGCAGCGACTGAGCAAGCGGGGAACTTAACAGCAAAGTTCTTCTCGAACTCCTTGACATGGTTCTTGACAAAGCGATCCATTGTGGTGACCTGCATTAGCTTATTTACATCGATCTGTCCGAGCCGTTCAATGTAGACAGGCCTGCCTTCCTTATCCACCCCATGGTAACCTTGAGGGTAGCATTCTGCCACCTTGTCAGCTTCTTCAAATTCAAACCCCTATGACGACATTAGAAGAAAAATGTGACAACAGTCCATGAACTTAAATAGTAACTATCAACCAGGAAATGATTGATCAAACAAAGTATAATATTCAACGAAGTCGGCGTACAGGGCACAGTTCTTTGGGTCCATGCCTGACCATAACTACTCTTTAATCTGGAAAGCAAAAACCAAGAACAAATGCAGGTTCTTCGCCTGGTTACTGCTCCAAAACAGGCTTCTAACTGCAGATAACCTAGCCTTGAGAGGATGGCCCCATTGCTCGGTTTGCAGTCTTTGCGGCTCAGGGTAGGACTCAGCTGTTCACTTGATGTTGTCCTGCCCTTTCGCAAAGAAAACTTGGGCTATCCAACCGGTTGCATCTGCAGCTCTTGCCACCTATGTCACAGGATGCAGCACAGACTATATCTTCTTTGTGGCAAAACTTGCGCGCTGCTCTCCCCAAGGAGCGACGCAAGGTCTTCGATGGGACGCTGATCTTTGCTTTTTGGAATATTTGGAAAGAACGCAACGCTCGAATCTTTAATAACATTTACTCTCCGGTGTCAGCGGTTGTTCGACAAGTCCTCCACGATTTATCTTCTTTCGACCTTGCAAGGAGGCCAACCGCCACAGAGTAGTCGGGGGGGCACTCTTCGCTCGTTGCCGCCTGTTCTGGTGTTTTTTGGTTTCCTTAGTCTATGTTGTTGTTTTTTCTCTTTGACCTGCCTCTGTGTACTTTTGACCTTTCTCAGCTTTAATTGATTAGGTAGAGCTCCTGCCTTTCTTTCAAAAAAATAAATAAAGTATAATATTATAAACCATAATGATGATGTAATTACCTCAAGGATGGTATCTGCACCAAACTCCTTTCTCCACTCCAGCATATCAGCCCACATTTGCTTTGCCTTCTCAACATCGAACTTTCTTGCCTTCAAAAACCTATATCATCGCAACATTCAGTAATAATGCTCCAAATAAAAATACAATCATACACCATGATGTGCCATTATACACCTCAGCATCATGTGGTAGTCATCATGCTGCGATGGTAGCAGCTCTTCAAGTACAAGAAGCTGGCGGAAGGCATCTACGGCCTGCACCTCCTCAGGGTCGCGCTCGTCCTCAATTGAGATGGACATGACCTTGCTGCTCCTCCTCCCCTTCTTCATGGAATGCCTCAACTTTTGTGAGGCGTTCATCGCCTTCTTCTTCAGCGACGCGATCCTGGTTTTCCTTTCATCCTCCGAGTATTCCACATTGGATTTCCTCTTCTCTTCATAGTGACCATCTAACGCTGCTGACATCATTAATTAAATTCAGCGTTGTTTCATAGACTAATTTCGGTTTTGAACAATCATGTCAGCTTTTCCTTCATGTGAAGAAGGCGTACAATTCAATTAAAACCACTAAGTATACATTGAGATAGAAGAGAGAGAGTATTGTGGCATAATACTCCACTTTAATCAACAAGAAAATAGTTATGACAACGATTTGCATTCTCACCAGAGCTTAGACGGACCTCGAGAGGTCCTGACAGGACTTCTGCCATGACTGGTACGCCCTATCTGGACCTGATCAAAGATAAGAGGATATAACTTTGATAAAATATTTCTACACAATATTATTTGCTCAGGTCAAAGGCTAAGTTGCTATGCACAATAAGAAATAAAAGAACAATTTTCTGAATATTTCAATATACTGAAGGCATGCATTCTCTCTTTACAACTGCAATTTGATTATCCTGTGTTTCTATTTCTGCTTATACGTGAATGCCATGGTAAATCCATCGCGAATGGCCAAAAATCAGACTTCCTACTTGCAGACGGAGAATATATCAAGGGCACTAGAGACACTAATTAAACGGATGTTTCTGTGAACCACTATTCTCTATTGTTACAAGAACAAATTGAAGATAACTAATAAGGATCAGACACCTGCTCAATCGAAACCAAGCCTAAATTTTTGACCAAAACTCCCCCGAAAAGTTACGAGGCATGAAGAAAATGTATTTGTTTTTTTTTCTAAAAAAAGAGCTCTTCGCTTGCTTCAAGATTTATGCAATTTGTATCGGGAGGAAGAGCATAGAAGCACTAGACTGTATGCATTAATTCACTACCTGACCCGAAAATTGCAATAACTCTTGAGGGCAAATGGTCGTGAACAATCAGAACACAGTTAGCACCTCGCTTACCCTGAACTATTTTAGGCAGTGAAGGACAAAGTGATCAGAAACATAAAGGATAAACACAGAGGAAACCCAAAGGAACTATGAACATATCGAATCCTGGTCCCTAAAAGATCCTCTCGTCCCTTCTCGCAACACCCAAGGTCTTCCTCCTCGCGGTTCTATGTTAGAATCGATCACTATTACATCGCGGCCCTTCGAGATCAAGCTAAGCCAAGATTCAGAAGCACCAAGCGGCAGGCATGAATGCATGATCCAAAGATCACTCGAATGTAATTCGAGCACTTGGTACCCAGGAAAGAAAAAGAATCAGACAGAGAACGAAACCACGAAGGAAAGCAGAGACAGTCAAGGAACCGAAGAACGAGCTTAATTGATGCCCAGCGAAACTAATTGCTGCTAGTTTCGGCAGCGAGTGCCAAGATCGAGGCAACGACGGCTCAGGAAGCGAAGAACGCGTACCTCCGAGAGGAGCCGGCCCGGAGGTGGGAAGGGGGAGGGGCGTGTACGGTGGCGGGGGGGAAATGGAGGGAGCGGCGGGGAGGCCGTTAAAAAATAGGGTCGAGGGCGCGTGTTCCTCGCGAGATGAGAGGGCCGCACGACGTCCGGTCCGCAGCTGGCAACTACGGCAGTTTCGGGAGGAGAGGAGGAGGACGGCGAGCGCTTGCCGGCTTGGCCTCCGTTGGTTGGGAAGGAGGACCAAACATAGGCAACGCGTTAGCAGGGACTGTCGCGTGCAAGTGTTCGGTAAAAAGTACATGCCTGAGTTCGATCAAGCATCGTGACATTTTGCCGTAGCAATCTCCAATCTACGATGGCGGTGATCGCCCTTGCGCGGGAAAATCAAAACCGCTTGTTCATGCACCCTATCCTGGAGCGTCCATCTGTACTTCAAGATTCGTGTTGGATGTTTTTTTAGAACAAAAACATCTGGATGATACCTATACACTCCCTTCTTTATTTGATGGACATAATGAGGGGAGGCACACTACCGAGCGAATTGCTATGCTACGGATGTCCTTGACTTTCCATCGTGTAGACGTATATTCGTATCTTTTGATATACATGATTTGAGATCTCAAACTCCTCGCCCTCTTCGTCCTTCCGCCTCCACACCCCACCTTTGTGAGTCTTCTCTTTCCCGTCTATGAATGAATTTAAAAGAATTTGGGAAGTATAGATGTCGATTCAATCCCCCCCCCCACCCCCCACCCCTCAAAACTACTACATTTTTATACTCAGTTGACATGCCGCGAACACTTGATTGTTTTTTTTTTTTTTGACAATCAAAGCTTTTTAGTTTTTGAATTTCAGATTGTAAACCAAGAAATGTAAAGTTTTTAAATGGTGAACCCTGGAGCATTCTAAATATTATTGACCTAATTAATAATGATGTGTGTCACGAATGTGTCTCCTTGAGGAAATAACAATACAGCAAGGTATAAGCTGCCAAAAATATTGATTTGTATGTCATTATTATCTGATTATTTTGATAAACAAAATTACACAAAAACGGTTAGTTTCAAACTTTATGCAGTTGTACAGGCTAAATAGCTGAATACATTTATTAGTTTTTTTTTTACTAGGACAAAGGCTCTCAGCTTCTCAGGGCTGACGACAAAATTCAGCTTTGATACGTGGAGCCCTCAAGATTTTCCCAGGTATCCTATCATAGCGTTATGCCACCTTCTCATGTTCATCTTTTATAATCATCATGCAAGCATGTCATGCATCTTCTTTGATTAATTGGATTAGTTTTGTTTTCTTTGATGGTACCACGAAGGCTATTTTTATAAAAGAGTGAGATATAAAAAGGCGATTATGATCTAGAGTTGACCATGGAATGTAACAAATGTATACATGCATCTGTGTCCATCGAACGAAAAATATTGACATCCTTTTTCCTTCTGTAAGCAACAATAGTTTAATCATAACATGCTAGCCTTGTCCCCACATAATATACTCTACCTGCTTTCTGTTGGATTTGGTCTTATTTTGCACTAAAAAATTGAAAAAGATTTTTAGTTCCTATAATTTGTGGTCTTGTGTAGCAAAACTCATGTCTGTGCTAGGTTTGCCATTAGGTTGTTTAGTTGGCTGCTCGTGCTGAGGAGGAAATTAGGGGATGAGAACCGATAGGATTCCGCATATAATCCCACAATACATATATTTAGAACCTAAAAAATTTGTAAAAAATATATGTAGGAATTACATAGAGTTCCCTTCTACTGAACACGGGTTTTAGAGAAGAAAACAATTGATTATGGCAATGGTCCATTTGGCGTTGCGTTAGTAGTTTGGCCTGAAAAAAACTTGTCGTATAATGATTAAACAAAGAGGTTGTCTTGATATTAATAAAGGCTGCCTTGTTTTTTTTACTAGTAATCAAAATGGATAAAAAACAAAACATCGTATTTGACTACCCGCATTTGGTTACCATACCTCATGGTTCAAAATTCTGCCGAAATTTCAAAAATCTAGGTCGAGATCTTGGACCCCAAGATCTTAAATCTCAACGGGATAAAAAAAATTAAATGCTACAGTACTCTAAGAAATCTCGGCAATTTTGGCTGAAATATTAGACATTTTGACCATATTTCAATTTTTGTGGATCGGATTAGATTGAATTTGGGGTCAAGACCATCCACAAAAAATTTCAAAACTTTTTAACGTGTTTTTGACCATTTTTTTGGTCGGTTCAAATTGATCGAAATCTTGAAAATCCCAGTTGAAAAATAATCTAATTTAAAATTTTATTCAAAATTTTAAAATTTTATGCAAATTTTAAATTTCGACCACCTATAAAATATATACCGAAAACAAAATTTAAAACCTTACCGTACCTAACCTTGCTTGCTTGGGCTGACCGGCTCGCATCAAGCCTGACTCTCGCTTCAGGCCGGGTCAAGCAAGCCCGTCGGGGTCCGACCGAGCCGATAGCGTTGACTGCTGGTCAAAGTCTGAAGAGTGAAGACCGACTACGCGGCTGGACCCTCCCATGCCCTCTACTCCTCACTACCCGAAACCCTAGCAATGGCGGCGCCCAACCTTCTCTTGCGCTCCCTCCTCCCCGCCCTAAACCCTAACCCTACCGCCCACCCCAGCGGCAGCAGCCCCGCGGCGTTATCCCTGGGTCGCCGTCACGGCCGCCTGGCTCCCCTCCGCGCCGCAATCTCCACGGCCTCTCCGTCCCCGCCGCCGCGGCCGGCGGCCGCGGCGGGGGCGCCGAAGCGCTGCTTCAGGCGCGGCGCCGACGGGTACCTCTACTGCGAGGTGGTGCGGGTGGAGGACGCGATGGCCGCGGCGGAGCGGAGCCCCTTCTACCTCTACAGCAAGCCGCAGGTCGTCCGCAACTTCATTGCCTACCGTGACGCCCTCGAGGGGCTCCGCTCCGTCGTGGGGTACGCCGTGAAGGCCAACAACAACCTCCGCGTGCTGCAGCTCCTGCGGGAGCTTGGCTGCGGCGCCGTACTCGTCAGCGGCAATGAGCTCCGCCTCGCCCTCCGGGCAGGATTCAACCCCACCAGGTCCGGATTGCTATCCTCTCCTGGGCTTCTACTTTGTTTGGATTAAGCAAACTTTGTTTGAATTTTGGATGGACCGGAACACAATGTGTTGCATTCGCTAATGAGGAAGCTGTTTTTTTTATGTTGACTGTGGATATTAATTTTTCTTTTCGTGCGTTATGTGCATCAGTAAGTGTGCGAAGTGCGTACAGTGGCATTGTGTGAAAGGTGCATATTTCAGTGGTAAGGAAGGGAGATTACAAAATGTTAATTGGATTCTTGGACAAAGGGCATAGGCTTGCAGGGTTGGTGTTTCATCCGGCCTAGATTTCAACTAATGCAGTAACTTTGATTTCAGTCTTATATTACTTGTCTTGACATTTTGCTTATTGGGTTGAGAAAAGGAAATATTGGGAAATAAGAATGCGAGTTGACTCAGGATGTGGTTGCAGTCTTATGATTTGGGTGGTAGTTATATTATTGTGGAAAGTTAGTGCTGGTTTTGTCGGCTCCATGCCGTGCTTATTTGTGTAAGGGAAGATCAATTGTTTGCCACCCCCCCTAAAGATTGGTACTTCACGAATTGCCACTGTGAAGGTTTCCTGTATGGATATGCCACCCTATTCCGGAAATTGTCAGGATTTGCCACCATTTGCGTATTGGGATTAATTCCATTTTGTTTCGCTTGTGATGAGGCGAGCCGGGGGTTGCCGGTCTCTTGGTTTTGTAAAGCTGTGAGGATTTTGGGGTGAGGAGGAAGAAGACAATGAAGAAGAAGGGGGTATTTTGGTCTTTCCACAAATCGAGTTTGAAGTTTCAGTTAAAAAGATAACATGCAGAATGTGAAAATGGTGGTAAATCCCGACTATTTTTATGAATAGGGTGGCACATCATCAAAGCCAATCTTTGCGGTGGCAATTTGTAAAGTGGCAGGCTTTAGGGTGGCAAATAATTGATTTTCCCTTTGTGTAAAGATGATTCGATGCTCAAGGTTTCGCTAGCAACCATGGAACATGGAGAGGGAGGCACTGTTTATATGCTTGCTAGTTGCTGTATCTAGCTTGTGGTTTGTTTTGCGCGCTACCTGGTTGGGAGAACATATAAGCACAGTATATCTTTAAAGTGGTAATTTTGGACCATTGACAACAAACATAAAGAACATTTGCTACAACTTCCTAGCATCTTCGATTCATGACTTTTGTTTGCCTTTCAATGTTATGAAGTCGTCGACTAGTCGCCGACTCGTCCAGTCGGTGCATGGAGCACGACTAGAACGCTCGACTCGAGTGGAGCGACTAGTCGGACGGCTGGACGACTAATCTCGCACTTCTAGCTGGTCGACTAATGGCCCATGTTCAAAGAGATTACCACTCGAGACATTTATACCCGGAATGGAGGGGCCGAACCCTAAACGCCTCCAGTCCATATCATTATCATGCTTATGTTGTTCTTCTCTTCATTTCATGCTTTACAATATGTATATGTGCTTAATTGCTGCTACAACTTAGTATGTGATATGTCCTACTAACATACTTCCTAGTCTGGGGGCTAGTCGAGATTAGTCGCGACTAGTCTGTCGACTAGTCGCCCAAGTTGACAAGTTGCCCCTCTGGCGACTCGACTTGACTTTACGACTTAATAACATTAATGCCTTTTGGCTGGCTGGACAAGACCCACATAGGCTTACGGTTTGTGGCTGTCCATTCTTTCATGATGCAGTTATGCAATATTTACAAAAGGACACTTCTAATATGTGAAGGAAACTACTGTGGTTCTTATAGTTGGTATATCTAATTTAGTAGAGATTGCGATTTAAGATAATGTACAATTTTGTGAATAAAGATTTATAAAAGGTAATTTTGGGTTATCTATTTAATATAAACAATGCAGATCTATATCTTATAACGTGTGCTATGTTTATAGCTTTACTTTTGAATTGGAATTATCCTCCTTGCGAATAGCATGGTAAGTTTGAACTACTTGTAAATAAGTCCAGATATAATTTCGATAGCCTAGTGGTTCGATGGGATGTCTTGACAGAATATGGTCCCCGTCCATAGAACGATAGATGTGTTCACATGCAAATGACATCTGGACACATACATCTTGAGCAGTGGAAGATTCTTGGACAGAGTCAAGATTTTGTTGCAAACAAATCTCCCCTTCTGAAATTGCACATCATGTCATATAACAGCTAACGTGAGCTGAGCTGTGTGAACTACATGCAATGAAGATGGAACAAGGCCTATGTTGTTCATTGTGTGAGTCGAGCTATTTCAAATATCCTATGTTAGGTCACCTGCACAGGCGGGCATCAAAGATAGCAAAAAAGGTGTTACCTGGCTTTCTTTGACGATGAAATAGCGTCCTCTTTGGTTGAGACTTGGGACATAAAAAATGAACCAATAAAGGATGATTAGGGCTCAGAGGTGCAGAGTAACAACTAAATAACTCTCGTCTTGTGTTGTTTGCATAAATGTGTGAGATTTTATACACAACATAAATTGATGCTTTATCTGGATTGATTTCGGCACAACGTGCCCTAAAAGTGTACCACATGTGTCTAAGTTGGGTCATTTGTGTATCGTTCGGCTTAGTTCTGCAAGTGCTAATATCCTGTATGGCAAATTAAAATCATTGTACTAAGTGATCTTAGAAAAAACTTTCATGGCCTTGATTAACCACACTCTATCAGATGCATCCAATTATCAGCTTGTTTAGTTCTATACTTTAGTCCTTTTATTTATTGGTTGAAGACAAAAACTTGTAGCTAATCGAAAATCTGAAACAACTTTTGCTTTCTACTTGAAAAAAGTGCGCATATCATTATATCATTATATTTGGCTTTCTACTTGGTAGATGCTTCATTTGTAATGGATGGTATAGAAGAAATGCATGAGTTGGTTTGGTGGATCAATGTTAATAGCTCCTAAGTTGAAAAATGTGAACTAAACATTTTAAGTTTAGGATGAACTACATAAAGAGCAAAATATCTTTGTTTTAGATTCATAGCCATGACTATCATAACTTTTTTTTTCTAGGGTGGATCTACAATCTAAGACAAGAAGAATGAAATATGAAAATGACTCATTGTGGAGCTAATGTTATCACAGTAGTCTGTGTCATGGTTATTAAGGCGAAGCGAGGCGCCTCACTACAGCCACACCGCCTTAGATCCTAAGGCGTGCGGCTAGGCGACACCATACACATCCTAACATAGTAAGGTACAATTTAATGAGCAAGTTAGGAACTCAATCGGAAGTAAGCATGTCTGCAATCGGAGACACTCAAGACACAGCCGTGAGGCAGCAAGGGGAAGAAAGAAAGAAAAGGGAGTCTTTAGTGCACTCAACCTATTAAAAGTTACCAGATTCGATCTCCACTGCACCATGCGTTGGCTGGCTGGCTTGGAGAGCAACGCCAATCGAAGGCCAGAGAAGATGGAGAGGAGAAGAAGAAAGAGGAGATGGACAAGCTGCTGTTGACAATCGGAGGACAAGAGAAGAAAGAAAGGAGAACGCAAACCTAGAAGATGCAGATGCAGATCGGAGGCTGCTGCTGCAGACGGAGGGGATTAGTGGAGCAGCGGCTGCAGTGACGATGGAGCGGCTGCTGCTGCTGCGGACAGAGGGGATCGGTGGAGCAGCTGCTGCAAAGACGACGGACCAGCGGCTCCAGCGACGATCGAGCAGTGGCTGCAGCGACGGCGGAGCTGCGGACGGAGGGGATCGGTGGAGCGGCGCCTGCTGCTGGAAGAGAAGCGCCCCTCTCAGACCTCCCTCTTCAATTGTCAGATCGGTGGAGCGACCCCTTCCCTCTCCGCCTTTTCAGCCCCCACCATGACATGCTTATGATGGCCGATTTTGCACATGGCGTTGACTTATGGTGCCACAGTGATGACATGACGATGCCTTAATGTAAGGCGGACGCCACGCCTTACGCATTATGGCGAGTCGTCGGCTGTGGCGACCATTCGTGGCCGTCTCGACACTTAGGCGACAACATGGCGACGCCTTAATAACCATGGTCTGTGTATTTTTGCTTTGTAGCCAAAGTTTCCATGTAATGATTAGCAAATTTTTGTAAAGGGCTTGATTCATCACCATAATTTGAAAAGATGTTGTTCACATTAGCTTGATAATTTTATAGGGAAACTCTGACAAAAAGCAGGGTGACCAAGTTATTTGCCATTTTTTTTGGCTGCCCATAATTTGGCAACAAAATAAGGCAACATTAGGTTACTAAACATACCCTAAATTATTCAACACTCAGGGCCCGTGCAGTAGAGCTCCGGCTCCCGGATTCTCATCCGGAGGAGCCGGAGCTCTACCGAACGCCTCCTGATTCTCGTGCGAGGGAGCCGGATCTGGGCGGAGCGATTCTTCCGTTTGCACTAGGAACAAGGAGTAGCCTGACCCCTGCTCCCCGCAAGAATCCCCCGTCCGCGAGCGTCGAGCGCATTGCCTCCTCGCGAATCGCCTCCCCTCGTCCGCGAGTTGTCGAGCGCATTGCCTCCCCGCGTCGCCTCCGCGCGCATCGCCTCCCCGCGCCGCCTCCCGCGTCACCTCCCCGCACCACCTCCTTGCATCTCGCGCCTCCCGTGCCGTCTCCACCTAGAGCGTCGCCGGTTGCCTCAATCTCGCGCTGCCTCGAGCGTCGCCGTCCCCGTCTGGAGCGCCGCCTTGACCTCGCTCCGCTGTCCCCGCCACCACCGCCGACCGCTGCGAGGTATGGCCAAATCTGGAGCCCCTCTACTAGCTGAACACTCTTCTTTGAAGCTCCTGATTCTTCAGAAGAACTGGATTTGGAGGAGTTGGAGCAAAATCGACTTGGAGCAGCACTAGAATCCCTACCGAATGGGGCCTCAATTGGCCCAAGGAGCATCTAGTAAAATCCACTTTATACAAGGGTGATTTCTGGGTTTACAGAGTGTGCTAGTTAGTCTTTGTATTTTATAAAACTTGCGCTGTGACAATCCATGGTGAAATCTTACTGTAAAAATATGCTTTTCAAGTTATATACTGGACTGATTTTCTGAGCCCTTTATCTGTAACAATTCATTGTACCTCAGTTGATGACAATTTATGCTAAAAAAATAACTAACTATGTTGAGTTTGCATTTTGAAGATCAGGTGCATATTTAATGGAAATGGAAAGACATTGGAAGATCTGGTTTTAGCTGCAGAGAGTGGAGTATTTGTAAATGTAGACAGTGAATTTGATTTGGAGAATATCGTCACTGCTGCGAGAGTTACAGGAAAAAAAGTGCCTGTTTTGCTCAGAATAAATCCAGATGTGGATCCACAGGTACAGTTGTTCCTCCCTCAAAACATGCACATATTCAATGAATCATATGGTCGTATTGGTCGGCTATTTCTTCATATAATGTGGCAAATCAAATTATTTAGTTTATTTTGTATGCCCTAGGCCTTTTTTCCATTTTATTTTTCTTCTATTCACTACTTAGGATACCGTTTGTTATCTTTGTTGTTGTGTGTGCTTGTGGTCACAAAGAGGCATTTGCATTTCCCCCCATCAGTTACTTAAAATGGCATGTGGACAACAACCCCTGTTATCTCTATTTTTACTTGTAAGAAATCATGTGAAACATTAGAAGTGTTGTTAAGTTCTGCACTTGACGCAAGATATCTTCATGTCAAGGAGCAATATTCAGATTGTATGAAATACAAAGTTGCTGTTCTTGTTAACAGGTCCATCCTTATGTTGCGACTGGAAACAAAACTTCCAAATTTGGGATTCGCAATGAAAAATTGCAATGGTTCTTAGACTCTGTCAAGTCATACTCAAATGATATCAAACTGGTGGGTGTTCATTGTCATCTGGGATCAACCATTACAAAGGTAATGTCTTACACTGTTTGGTAATAATAGTTTTTTTTAGTTATTTAGAATTGTGAGCGTTTGTTGTGCTGAGCTTGCTCATGATATTAGGTTGTATTTCTTTGTCCTGTAACAGCATCTTATGACATGTTAAAGACACTTATGCAGAGTTAACTTTACCTTTTGTTGTTGCTTTGGAACAACCTCCATGTTACATTACTTTGCATTAAATGCACCTTTTTTGGATGGTTACTATACTAGTTTTGAAGTCGGCACACGTACTGTTCTGAGCAAATATCAGTGAGCCATGGTTGTAGAAGACTAGAAGTAGAAGCTGTTGCTATGTTCTAGTAAAGTGTGTAGTCTGACTTTGAGAATGGAATGGTAATCCATATCAGTATATCACACTACTTTCCATGTACTGTTACATTCATTGCAAACCAAGCATGTTATTTACTGCATATGTGCGCAGATGTTTGCCGCAGTAGTACCATTATAAATGATTAATCCATAGTTTTTGGGTACTTGTCTACTTGAAAATAAGCACATAATGGTTGCAGTTATTTGAAACCAAAAAAAGATGCATTTTGGGCTGAATCTTTACTTATATAAAGCTGATGGGTTTGGAGGCCTCCCAGCCATGCCACATCATCATTTTCGCGGGGAGGCCCTCCAGAAAATTTGAAATTACTTTCGGGTTCTTCCACCGGTTGTTTTGCAAAAAGGTTCCGTAGATTCGCAAACGGGTCCTTCATCAGTTTTTTTGAAAAAAAAAACCCGTGGTTACGCAGATTCGCTGCCATCTCCAGCCCATTTTTTACCCCCCCCCCCCCCCCCGAGAAGACCTTTTTTTTGCAAAAAGATATCCTTTTCGATTTTACACGAATATCCAGAGTTCTGGAAACTCGGCGTAGCGCGCATACCCATCCAGTTGAGTTCTATCTTGCATGAGTCATTGTTGCCATTTAATGTAGCATACCATATGCTCATGTTAATAACACACCATTTCAATCATTTGCTTAAGAATTATATGAACTCCCTTCTATTTATATGGTAGAATACTCAATGCATTATGAACATAGCATAGTAGTATAGTACAATGATCTGATACTGATCATGAACTATGTTTTTGGCATAACAATGTTCTAACTTCTAAGTGCGTGCTGGGGCTAGTCCCTTGTAGAAATGAATCTGGATATAGTTACTTTGTGGTGGGTGACTTGAATTTCCTATCAGAGGATATTTAAGTGTTCAGAAAAGTTTGCTCTTGTTTACTGAACTGACTACGACTACTTTTATGCAGAATGCCTATTCCTTTTTTCCCTAAACATCCTAATATATGCTTGTTTCTGTTCATCCTAGATACATGCTTATTGCTCTTGTTAATATACAGGGTTTGGGGCTTATGTTAAAGTTGTTATTTGTTAAATAATATATTTTCCTTGAAATCGTGTAGTTTGTTACACACACACACACACACACACACACACACACACACACTTTTCCTTGAAATCATGTAGCTTGACAATGTCTGAAGCAAGTTGCAAGTGTTGAGATTATTAGACATCAGTGCTACATGGTATCTGAGTTGTTCTCTGTTTTGTAGGTTGATATATTTAGAGATGCTGCAGTCCTTATGGTGAACTTTATTGATGAAATTCGAGCACAAGGTTTTGAGTTGGAGTACCTGAATATTGGAGGTGGCTTGGGGATAGATTACCACCACACGGATGCAGTCTTGCCTGCACCTATGGATCTCATCAACACTGTGAGCTCAATATCTGTATTATGTTTCTGATTCATATCTTTGTAGGCACAAATGCTTTCTTTAAGGAGAGAATATTTCATTTTGTGGCATCAAAATTTGGCTTATGGTGTGATGCTTGAATGCAAATCCCTTTTGTTTTTCTTGTAGGTGCGAGAATTGGTTCTCTCACGAGATCTTACTCTCATCATTGAACCTGGAAGATCCCTGATCGCTAATACTAGCTGCTTCGTCAATAGGGTCACTGGTGTTAAATCTAATGGTACAAAGAATTTCATTGTAGTTGATGGCAGCATGGCAGAGCTTATCAGACCTAGTCTATATGGAGCATATCAGGTTTGTCTAGAGTTGCCACTGATAATGAGCGTTTTCAATTCGCCTTGGCTATTCTTAGAAGTTGTTTCATTCTTGGAACTTAATATGGTTGCAAACAATAGCTTTAACTTCGTCCATTCAAGATAAAAATCACAGTGTAATGCATTTGAAAAAATGGGCTACTCTCACAATTCATAAATATATCGAGAGTTTTTGGAGACCATCACATGTTACGAGTCAACTCGGGATGAGTTAACTCGTAAGCACGGGTTCCCGGCCGCCGGCCGGATCGCAAGCTGCTCGACGCCGAAGTCGTCGTGGCTGCGTGCGCCTTGGATATTTTGGCTGTTTTCGGAGCCACCGCCTGGGATTAGTTTGCGGCAAACAAGCATCCTTTTCTTTCTTCTGATTCTCCTTTTATTAACCCTTTACAACGCACTCCACCGAACGGACTCAGACTCAAGAACGGACTCGGAAATAAACTTGTAACAGACTCGTAACAAACTTTCTAGACTTAGCACACCTCCTTAACTAATACGTTATCCTTTAAGCTAGGTACTGCTCGCGTGGTTGCAAGTCTCATCCGACCCGGTTACGTGATGCGCTTACTCGTTGGCACGTCGCCCTTGCTCCTCCACGTGGTCGTTGCAGCTATTGGCCTTTCCCCTGATCGCGTCGTTGCTGCTTCCTCCCGCCGTGGCTTCTTTCCTCTACGCACGTATACTCGATCCAGCGCATGGGACATATCATCACAACAACTCTTTCTAACCTGAGTAAATAAAATAATGGCAACCATTGTTTTGTAGAAATAAACATGAAGTATACATCTGGAGTTATTTGATCTCTTGTATCATATTATTTACCCGTCAACCATAATTCTCATGGTGCAGCATATCGAACTAGTTTCTCCTCCCTCTCCGGATGCAGAAGTAGCAACCTTTGATATTGTTGGACCAGTTTGTGAATCTGCAGATTTCCTTGGCAAAGATAGGGAGCTTCCAACACCTGACAAGGTTCGACAATATTCGCTATATTTTCTTTCTGATAATTTTAGCTCTTTTTTAAACTTTACAATTTTAGTTGTTGTCTTCTCTTTTAAACTGGACAATTTTAGCTATTATATGCACCCTTCTGACATTGTTTGTAGGGAGCTGGTTTGGTGGTTCATGACGCAGGAGCATACTGCATGAGCATGGCTTCAACCTACAACCTGAAGTTGAGGCCACCGGAGTACTGGGTACAAACTATGACCTATATGCCTTTGCAATTTTCAGTGATTGTTGCTCGAATGGCGAATGCTAATGCATTGCTATTTCCTCATCCCAAAACCATTTAGAGATAGTCATTCAAACTGTTATTCCTTTCTTGGGTTGTTTATCTGTCTGTTACCTCCTTTCATTCCATGGTCATTCAACCGATATGTTATCTATTTGCTTCGCAGGTAGAAGACGATGGGTCCATCGTTAAGATCAGGCATGGGGAGACATTTGATGACTACATGAAGTTCTTTGATGGTCTCTCTGACTAGCTCACGCGTTTGATGACGGCATCTTTTTGAGGATTACTGAAGTTTTCCTGCCTGGCTCATTCATTTTCGTGTGGCTGTAGTGGATTGTGAATGATGAAAGGCAATACAAATTGTAGTAATATAGCATTCGAGATTGCCCTATTATGTACCCTTTGCTTTTGCCGATGTCGGTCCTGTCTAGAATCAGAAGCTACCCCCAATAAAATTATTCAGCTGCGTAGAGAATAAATTCTTCTTGGCCATATTCAGTCGAACGTGCCAAATGCGTGTTCGGTCACGTCTCGTTTGGACGTTGGTTATCCTTAATCAGATTCGTCCTAATGTGGGGTTAGCTTGCAGTGTGATATTTGCAGTAGAAGAGTTGAGCATTCCGTCTGTAAGCTCAAGCTTCAATGCAGCATTGTGATCATCGTCTCTGTCCCAGCCTCTACAATTCTAGATGTTTGCTACCCTTGGGATGGATTTCTCAAACGCAACCGCCCCAGACACAAGACACCCCAAGAGATGAAGAGGGGTACATCATCTCTCTTCTCGCCCCCATCTCTGCAATTTTTAAGCTGCTTTAACTACAAAATAAAGGTTTCGCCTATGCAGTTAACATTTTATATATATATATTTTTTATCTTCTTGTAACATGGTTGTCAATTTGCAGACAGCGCATCTTTGCCTAATCTGCGTTAGAGTAGACTAGAGGAAAACTAAACACGCATCAATCGCATACGAATTGCAATTTGCGAAAATTGTGAGCACCGAAGCTTTTGTAGGCAGCTGAGTTTCGACCTTCGGGATGAATAGTCAATTTGCTCCCTAAAGTTTCCACCAGAAGGTGAGTTTGGTCTCACACGTTTAGAAAATGGCCAGCCAAAGCGAAGCCCCTTCTACATTCGTTTCCGAGATTACGTCGACGTGCCAACCCCGCTCTAATTTGACCTAGCATGGTCGTTTTACATCTCCCTCTATTCAGAGCTGCACCAACAAGAGCACGGCGAGGGGAGCTCGGGTTCCAGCCGCCGACGAGGCCGGAGCACACATGGAATCAGCCCAAGGAAGGCGCGGGCAAGAACGAAGATGCAATGGTGGCAGCGACGACGAGGCAAGTCACGCTGTTACATCAACGAAATTGGGCACTTAGTGGTGTTTGGCAGAGCCCTAGCTCCATCAAATTCTCGTGGAGTTAGTGGGAGCTAGGTATTTCTAGCTTCATCAGATTCATAGAGTTAAAACTAGTTAATACGTCATCTTGTTTATATTTTAAAATAAAATTATAAACTTAAATCACTTTATTTTAATCCACAAATTTTAGCTCCAAGATAAAACTGAGATCTAAAACTCTGCCAAACAGGGCCTTATTTTCGGTAAAAATAGATCCGTAGAATTCTTCACGGAAGAAACTAGTGTTCCAATTCGAAGACCGGCTTTCTGTAGCACGCGGTCTAAAATTATTGACGGATCACAATGACAATTTCAACACCACCAAACGAAAAACAAAATGCTGCACCGAAATAACAAAAGAAGAACTATGTCTTCCCGACATTATCACCAAGTCAACATAGCATGACAACCAATAACACTAGCAATAAATATACTACAACTAAGATTAAGACAAATACCAGATCAAAATTCTCAACACCTTAAGACAAATACCAGATCAAAATTATCAACACCATTTCTCACGATTACCAGGTGCTAAAAATACGGAAAGAACAGACCCAAAATTGACTCGGCGTTGCAACTTATGACGCACACAAGTAGCAAAAATAAAACAAGGCTAATATATTTAGTAGATGACTTGTTTCAATCTTCGGACTGCAAAGTGCCTTTATAGCATGTACTCGCATTGATTAATTTGCAGGAACACTCTCTTCGGTAGCCTCTGATCTGCAATTGCAAATTCAATATTTGGTCCATTAGAAATTGTCCAAGATATATCAACCCCAACAAATATATTGACAAAACAGAAAAATAAAAAATGAAGAAGAAAACATAAGCTTCCAGTGAAATAACAAAGGAAGAAGAAAAACACAAACATTCAGCTATCATAAAATGCTAACAGGACTTATCAGCTCCATCGAAGGAAAATGAATCTTATGTAAACACTATATTTTCCAACACCCATATAAACAAAAGAATATGGCTCAGCTGTATCAAAACTCAAAAACAATGCAATTTAGACTACCCAAAAATTGTTCTCACAAGAAAGATCAATGAACAGGGGGAAATTGATCAACTGCTAGCTCTTATCCACTGAGGTCCCAACAAGAAAAAAAAAAGCCCTCAAACAAATAAGAATAAGAAGGCGCACATGACAACATAGAGAATAACATAAATGTTACTGGATTGATTAATCCAAAGTGATGAAATGCAAATCAAAACTATATTCAACATAGAAAATAACATATCACATTCATCTGACTTTTATCTAGAAAACTTAAGGTGGCAGCATTTCATTCATGAGTTATAAAGGGTGTAAATGTGAGCAGGAAACCTTTATATGCATGTTTGGTTGATGAGATTGGGATATGAGGTGGGTTTGAAACTGGGATTGGGATATCTTTGAAGGAGCATAATTCAACTACAGCACCAATGCATCTAGCTGAAGGAATTGTATAAAAAATTCATGTCCCAGTCCCAAACCGACTTCAACATATTCCATATCTATTCCGAATCCCGTGTGCATTCAAACGCCACGAGGGAAAACAAGACACTGTTGCAAGCTTGCAATCCTTAATTCAGGTGGGGGGAATCACATACAAACATCACCATGCTGTAATTATGCAAAAAAAAAAAAAAACCAACAATAGCATCAAATGTTAACTACAATGTGAATTGCTAAAATGACTAAAACCTTTCTTCACCTAATTCACAATTAATTTCATTTGTAAAGTAAATAAATTAACATGCCAATCATATAACCATACAATGCAAATATGAAAGGATACTAGCATAGGAAGTTAATATGATAACTTGTTTGCTGTGCAATGATATAACTAACATTGTATAAGAAGACCATAAAATGGAAACCTTGCAATATGGCATCGACCAAATTAAGCAAGAAGCAGTGGCAAGACTGTAAGTGCAATTGAACCAGTGCATAGAGCCATTTTTTCCATTGCTTAAACCAGTGTCACAAGTCACGATGCCATAGTTTCTCCTATTGTTAGAATAATACTATGATACTATAATTACATTCCAATTGCTACATCTACATCTGCAACTCTTAACTACAGGCCCACTAATCAAACCGCATGCACAGGGTGGCTGTCAAACAGAAGTGCACTAACTATTAGGTATCATTCTATCTGATTTTTGGTGCCAAATAATTCAAGGCCCCCATGCATTAACCATAGTTCTCTGATTTAAAGAATTGAAGATTTTAGCACTTCTGATACTTCCAAGCATTGACCATAAAATTGTACACTAATACAAGAACGAATTTAGACAGGGTCACAGGGACACCTCTTGTTCAGTTTAATGCTGCTCCAGAAGCATATTATACTACATGATTAGATTGTAACACGCAACCACAACATAAATTGGAGAAGCTATGTAAGTATTTGTGCCTCAATATATTTTAAGCCAAAGGAGCTGATACTGTACCAACGCACTGCTTAGCTAAACATTTATCATACTAAGAATAATAGAACAACAAAGCAACTAAAATTAAAACATTATGCTTCAAGCATCATATCGTATCAACCATGCACATCATGTTCTTGATTTTGTTCCATGTCTTACAAGCTAAGAAACTCAATCTTCCCACAAAACATGTAATGCAACAATCAAATCAAACATCATCAGATCAGCCATTATCTTTTGTGTGAATCTAGCTTGTTTTCAATATAACTAAAATTTTGGCTATGATAAGCAGTAGCACTGGTATTTATCCTTTTAATGTTCACCTGAAAAAGAACTCCTTGCATGTTAACTGACAATTCATTTAAAGGCCATATGTAAGTAATCGATGATAACCTAACTAAAGGTCAATTAAAAAAGCAGATAGCACAAAACAAAAAAAACTCAGGTTGCTTTCTTCCCCCTTACAATCACAAGAACAGCTCAGACCAAAACATTGCCAACAAAGATCAACAAAGACAACGTAACAAAACAAATTAATTCAATAGTAAGGAGCAAAATTTGAGGAACATAAATATAAACGAGAACCAGGATCAACCATGGCCAGGCAAAGGCATGCAGAGATATTGCAACCATCAGTTGAATTAAAGTTCAGAGAGATGAGACCAGTTATCAAACCCTTCTATAGATTCTCTTGCAGCCTCAACTGCATCAGGCTTTCTCCAAGCTCTCCCAGCACGGCTCTCTGGCACTTCACCGCTCCCATTCTCCTCTCCTGTGACCGGGGAACCCCTCCTCCCAAAGGACCTCCTCTCAGGCGGCGCCTCCCGCACCTTCATCGCCTCAAGCTTCTCGTCGATCTTCCTCCAGTCCTCCCCCTTCGCAGCAAGCACCTCCTCACGTGGGCGGGCTGCCCCGAATGGATTCGAAGACCTGATTTTCGGTTGAATTTCCAGCTTCTCCTCCTCTTCATCCTCCTCCTTCCTCCAGTCCTCCCCCTTCGCAGCAAGCACCTCCTCGCGTGGGCGGGCTGCCCCGAACGGGTTGAAAGACCTGCTTTTCGGCTGCAACTCTACCTTCTCCACCTCTTTATCCTCCTTCTTCTCTCCATCAGCGCCATCGGCTAGTGGCAAGGTCCGCTTCTGCAAAACCAGACGCGGCCGGGCACCGCCGCTCCCACCACCGTTGCTCACCTCCTCCCTCTTCCTCCCCCAAGAATCGGCGTCCGGACCGCCATCCCTATTGAAACCCCAAACTGGCCCACCCCTCCGGCTATCGGAAGGCGCTGGTGGGGGCGGAGCATAGCTCTTGTTCGAGACCCAGCTCGCGGACTCATCAGCGCGCGAGTCGCCCCCAAACGAGCTGACACGCTCCCTCCGGTCCGGCGGCGGAGCTGGCGCCGCCTTCTTGGTGGAGACCCAGTCGTCAACGTCATCAGCACGCGACGACATCGAGTCGCCACCGAACGCTCCCATCCGGTCCCTCCTCTCCAGCGGCTTCTTGCCAGCACCCCAGTCGTCCGCCTCGTCGGCGCGCGACGGGCCGAACTCCTGGGGTTCCCCCGAGCCAGATCCGCCGCGCCGCGGGTCGTCGGAGCCGCGGGTGGTGCCACCCCAGCGCCCCCCAAAGCCGCGCGTGTTGGAGAGCTCCTCCTCGGTGCGCTCTCGGGGCCCGGTGGGGAGGCTGAGGAGCTCGTCGGGGGTGGGTCCGCGAGAGGCGGACGCGACGAACTTGGCGTTGTTGAACGCGGCGAGGGGGACGGGCTGGGGCTTCTTCTTCTTGGGGACCTTTGTGGTGGCGGCGGTGGCGAGGGAGGGGAAGTCGGCGGCGGGGACGGGCGGCGGCGGCAGCGGGGGGAGGTCGTCCTGCTCCTCGGCGGCGAGGGCCCAAGAGCCGGGCTTGGCCCACGCGGAGGCGACGGCCATCGTCGGAGTCGTTCGTCGGCTGTCGCGGTGCGCTCTTGGTTGCTCGCGTTCGTTGGTGATTCGTGGATGATAGGCCGGTGGCGGCGGAGCAGATTAGGTTTTCATAGGAGCAGGGTCCTTGCGGGCTGAGTAAGGAAGGAGAGGTGGAGGCCCGGGAAGTCCGTGTCGGCCCGACAGAGACTCACTTCGGCTTGGGCTTCTACTTTCTGCCTAGATTTTAGACATGCCACGGTGTCCATGGTGCAATGTTCCTCGTTTATATGTTTTATCGCATAAGATTTAAAGAAATAATTCAAATCATATATTTAGATTATATAGATAACATAAAATATTAATGTATATTTTTTGAATATTAATGTATATTTTTTATGTCATAATTAAAAGATCGTGGGATCCTATAAAGATAAACTTAATAGATAAACCATTGTACAAATCATCTTTAATCTTGTATTTAGATGATACAGAGGAGTATATAGATATTAGCCGTCTCTATACTCATCAAGGTTTGTGTAGGTATGGGTGGAAAACGAGCTAACTTGGCTCGACTCGACTCGATCAAACTCGGAAAGATAACAAGTCAGCTCGACTCGACCAGGGTTCACTAAATCGTGACCTGCGATTTTCGCATGAACAGTGATTTTCGATAATCGCAAAAATCGAGTCGAAAATCGTTAAAAATCGGATGAATTCAAAAACCAAATTTTTTTCAAAAAAATTTCAAAAAACGTCGATTTTCGTGGAAAATCGACGATTTCTCGTGGAAAATCGACGATTTCGTGTGGAAAATCGACGACCTTGGTGAACTTTTTTGTGCGATCGATTTTTGTAGCGATTTTCGACGATTTTTTGGCGAAAATCGACCGATTTCCACCGATTTTCGACCGGTTTTTGACACGTAAATTTTTTCGAATTTTTGAATTTTTTCGAATTATTTTTTGAATTGGATCGGTTTACCGACCGGTTTTTGATATCGGGCCGCGGCGATATGGCCGAAAATCGCGAAAATCGAGCGATTTTCGTCGATTTTTTGAACCCTGGACTCGACTCGTTATCTTAATGAGCTCAAACCTCAGCTCAGCTCGACTCGTTAAACTCGTGAGTTGGCTCGTTAAACTCGATATTACCATCTGAGAAAAGAATTACTGTTGAGATTATACAGTATGCCATATGTTATCATCACCACCTCACACATATACAGCTATACTTAACGACTTAGAGAACTCGTTAAACTCGCGAGTTGGTTCGTTTAACTCGTTATCTAAACGAGTTCAAATCACGGCTCGACTCGACTCGTTAAGAAACGAGTTCGAGCCAAGTCGAGCCGAGTTTGCGAGTACTCATTTAACTCACGAGTTTCGAGTTTTTTTTCCACTTCTATGTGTAGTGTGTTTCCGCTAAAATCATGTGCAACCTTATAGCAGTGGCTAGTGACTGATGGTAGGTAGGGATAGCAATGGGGCCCGATCCCTATTTCTCCACAGGGAATTACTCTATTAGTAGGGATGGCAATCGGGTAGGTATCTCTGGGTACAACTATCTCAGACCCAAACCCGAACTTGTGCTGCCCACCCAAACCCACTAAACTTATTGGGTACAGATATGTGTCCACGCCCAAACCCGATGGGTACCCGATACCCAATGGGTACACATACCCATCACGGTTGTGCTCAGCTTATTCAGTAAGGGCTCAAATAATTCCTATATTATCTCAATTTAACGATAAACATATAATTAAATGCGACTATAAAAATAGAAGTTCCAGTAATAAAATAATGTTCATATTTTATTTCTAAAAACTAGTGAATGACTGAGGGTTAGCGTTTTATTTTTTAATTTATATATTATAATACTGGACCCACATGTCATAGGATACCCATCAGGTACCATGGGTACAAATCGGCACCCATACCCAACACATGGTATTATCGGGTACCCAAACCCAGAAACCCATAAGTATAAAGTGCCACCCGTACCCATCCTTATCGGATCGGGTACCCAAACTGATGTAGCATTGGGTGTCCTGATCTTTCGATGAGGGTGATAATCTTCGATTAGGGTGGAATTGACTTTGACGATCCGACTACAACGTACAACGACGATGCACCTTAGCAATCGTTAAACCAACTCCAGATGGTTATTGACCTTGCCGTGGGCACAATCAACCTGATCACGAAGATCAATTCCTGCAAGCAATCGAAGAATAAGCAAGAAAAGGCAAAAGCAATTTAGAATTGCAAATATAGATGAAGTATTGAAAAGTTGGGGTTTTGATACAAGGAGCTTGTTAGGCGGCTATTGAGCACGTCTAAAAGACTCAAAATAGTAGCAAAAGTCTAAACTATCAAATAACCAAAACCCAAATCATTTTTGGGGACTCCCTAGCTATATATAGGAGAAATAGGGGTCCAAAATCGTGCTAGGGTCAACCAAAACACAACCATGGCCGACTAGGACTCCTATTCCTTGTTCTACTCGGATTTGGAAAGATGACCGAACTTGTTTTGCATAGTCCTGTCGACTCGGAAGGCATTTGGAGGTGGGGACGGATCCGTTGGAAAGAGAACGAAGAGATCTTTCAAACTAGTACTCATAGACCCCAAACAACCTTCTGGATCAAAAGTTACGGCCGTTTCAAGTTGGTGCTATCCAGGAGGTCGAATCCGAGTAGATCTTGTGCACCGGAAGAATTGACTTCATGCTTCACGTTTGGAGGTCCTTCCCCTTGGTTCATAAGGACAATAAAATCATTACAATGATTAAATAGTATTCCATCCATTAAATTATTTGTATGCGACCCGAGGAACGCATTCACCAGGTAATTCAATTGACGTGCACGAGCTCGAGTAATTGGTCCTTGTATTACATCATTGGTTTCAATTGGATGTGTAAGCGTGGTTGTATCCATGGTAGTGATGTTCTTATCATCCTCCCCTTCTTGCATTTGAGTCGTCCTCGACTCAAGTTCATCATCTTCTCCCAAGTATGGCTTTAGATCTGATAATTGAGTTGACGGGCTCGAGCTCAAGTCAATGGTCCTTAAACCGACGAAAATGTAGAAGGATGACCAAGGTGGGGCCGATGAAGCCATGCAGATGGAGTAGAGGATGCCATAAAGTGTCACCAACTTAATGGTCTTGACCAAGGTGGGGGTCGATGAAGCCATGCAGTTGATATAATTGCGGCAACACTTGGTGATAACCATATGTATGCGTTATTAGTTCTGTCCATGATGAGTATGGTCTCATCACAAACCCATGGGTAAAACTATCATCTCTATCTATTATGGGATAGGGACGGGGGAAATCACCCCCCGCGGGGGGCTTATCGGGGAGAATATTACCCCCATCGAGGATCGCGGGGACGGGACGTTCCACCGTTAATGGTAGGGGTACAAGACTGCTTACTGTAGGGCTGACTATTGTGGAAGAGATCGTCAACAGTGAGCAAAGCCAAATTATGCCGACGAACAACAATGAGCACAATAGTTACATCGGATATGCACGTTTGGTAGTGGCCATCAACCTATGATGTGGTCTGACATGAATCCATTGCAATATAGTTACTCATAATGTGCCAGATTTTTGTAGAGAAAACGTTGCATAATGCCTAGACACTCATGTTTTTTTAAATCACATCGTACCCCCGGAGATGTCGTGTTTGAGAAATACCACCCAAATGGGTTGGTTCATTTCAGTAACTTGAAAGTGTAAAACCTTTGAAACCCCCAAATTAAACAATGGCTTGCCCATTTCCATCTGAAGTGGAGATGGACACTTCTCCGGGAGAGGACGAGTGAGTCTTGTTGATGACTAAGGACAAGCTATGATCCTGTTTGATATGGTTATAGTTTTATGAGAAATAACTTTCGGCTGAGCTGTATGGCTGAACAGCTTCACGGCTGGACTGAAGAGGTTTGTTGTTTGGCCGCTTGGCTTTTAAGTGTGAGGGGTTCGAGTTGGAAATGTGGGCGAGAGGGGTGGGGTTTATGATTTTATACTCGATAGGAGGAGGATACTTTTCTTCAACTCTAATGGTAAAGTTAGAACTATAACACATTGAAACCGTAGGAAGCTACCTTAAACTAGCTTTTAGCTTTTTTATTATAAATGGACTGCTAGCTTTTGGCTTCTGGCTGCAAAGAAGCCAAACGTTTAGGACAGATTTTAGCTTCTAAGGTGAGAAGCCAAAGCTGAAACCGTCTCAAACAGAGCATATGCCTTGCCTCTCTCACGTACCACCTCGCCGAAACATTGCTCAAGGGGAAAGAGTTGGGTGGCAGGTTACTAAGACAGTTAGAATACATCAAAATTCAAACTCCAGCAGAAACAATGGTGAGGAAGGGCGGAAAGAGTTGTCTCGTTAGGCATTGTAAATGTAACTAGGTAGAATGTGCGCTACGCCGCACCGTGTAAAATCTGCTCTGTTTTTTTTCCTGAAAAAAGGCAGTAAGAGGACCTTAACATAATTTCAGTTTTTTCGGAGTGATCTCTAAAAAATGGGATGGGTAGGAGCAGTCTACGAATTTGCGTAATCATGGGTTCATTTTTTTGCAAAAAAAAAAAACAATCGATGGATGGACTGGTCACGAATCTACGAAACTGCAGGGTTCTTTTTGCAAATAACCGGTGGAAGGACCGAGATGTGATTTCATTTTTCTCGGAGGACCCTTCTGCGAAAACGTAAAAAACATTGGAGGACACATTCGCAAATCTACAGAATTACAGGTTCTTTTTTGCAAAAAACCCGGTGAAAGGACCTAGACGTAATTTAAAATTTGTCGGAGGGGTTTTTCACCAAAAAAGTGGTGTGGAGGGCTGGTTGCGTGGCAATTCTTCCAGGCATAAGAGGACCGATGAAAGGACCTAGACATAATTTAAAATTTGTCGGAGGGTTTTTTCGCGAAAAAAGTGACATGGAGGGCTGGCTGCGCGGCAATTCTTCCAAGCATAAGAGGGTTATGATGATGTGTATCCAATGCATTCACTGCAAAAATTAATGCTTGCTAACTGAACAACTGAAAGGAGGTAACGGTGAGGTCTTGTATCATAGTAGAAGTCGCTGATGCCATATCCGATCGCTATTAAGCTTCTACCATTGATAGCATCTCCGAACAAGCTTCAACAATACACCAAAAATCAAACATCTTCTACTTTCAAGGTAGGTAGCATTGTGATATCTGAACAAAAAAGGCAAGGCTCTAGCTGTGGATTTTTCAGAGCAAGCTATTGCAACAGAATTGCAAATTATAAAAGATAAGGAATCGGCTATTTTCTCTCCATCTTATAGAAGATACTATCTATGTAGCACCAACATATTGGTTTAGCGTTTTATTGGTGTTCAGTACGTGTCTGACACGGATATGACACCAACACCGACACACCGCTCGACAAGTATCGATCACATATTGGACAATTAGATAGCCAAAATAAATGATTTAATGTGTGATGCGGACACTTCATCGATATGTATTCGACACATATGATGACACAAGCCGACCCACCTCAGCCACCTAAAGGGTAACCCTAGTCACCCGAGAGGAGCAAAACACAAACATCGAGGCTTTATTTGTGGAACCATGTTAACGTTCTAGATAAGTAGTAAGCTTATGGCACTAGTTATATTTATAGCTCACAACCTGTCAAATGATAGTAGTAGGCTTAATTTTAATATTTTGATGATAATAGTTAGACCACCAATACCGAGTAGAACCCTTTAGTTGCTTTGTTGTATGAGGGCATGTGTGTTGTAGTTATAATGACATTGTGGTATAAATGCTCTTTTTATGTAAACCAGCCATTAGCGTTTGCATCTTTAGCATTGCATATCATCATGTTTAATATTTCTGAATATAGGGTGATAGATTAGATAGATTCATGTAATTAATGATTCCTGTTGTTGATTGCTTTAGAGACCAGATGTAGTTTATGGTTCTTGTTGCAAATATGAAATGTGTTGTGGGTATACATACATACATACATACATATACATATATGTATACATATATATTTATATATATGTAAATAGCTAAGTACAACAAATAGAAATAGGAGCTAAGGCTATGAAAGGTTCGGAACACCCGGTTTGTGGCATGCTTGGATGGGTGGATCCAAGCGTGCTCGAGCGCGAGGTCTCGAGGAGCTCTTGGAGCTCGGACACTAAGCTTCTTTATCGTTCTTCTTACTTTATTCTTCAATCGTTGTGTTATATTCTCCCCAAGTTTCTTTTTTGTTCTTCTTTATTCGTTGTTTTATATTTTATTCTAAGATGATTAGGTAAATTGAGTCATGTTGAATTCTGAAATGGAGTGACAAAAGAGAGCGATACAATTTGTTCTTTGTTCTTCTATTGGATTAAAAATTAAAACAAAAACTATATATCTCTGTGTGAACATTAATACATCTGATCTTATAAGTAACTGCTGATAATAATAACAGTCCAACCTAATCCAAAATGAACTATTATTATCAAGGAAGAAATTCAACTACGAACAATACCCCTACTGCCAATGACAAGAATTACATGTAATAAAATCAAAAAGGGCTGCAGTAATTTGGAATATTAATTAAATTGTACAAAAATTGGATCTCTTCTACTGGATATCAGACCACCAGACTATAGGGCAAGATTTAATCCTCAAGCTAGATCCTTCGAACAACCTTACCAATCTAGGTAATAAGCAGCCAATCCTCTTTGTGATCTTAATCTACCCAATGTTCCAAGAAGCCACGTGGAAAAAAGAGATTTAGATTTTGTAAAGCTTACCCGCATCCATTAGGTGAGCTGGATTTTCGAGACGAAATCCCTTTTAAGGGAGATAGGATGAAAGGACCCGCTCATCTAAATACTTCGTAAATGAATAATTAAGGTGAGATGATCCGAATTGTAAGAATTAGCGATCATCATTACTCAAAATTAATCCTTATCAAATAAATCGAAACAATTATACATTGCATAATTGGATCTTCGCATATTCATAAACCAACCTAGTACCCAGAGAAATTAAAAATCCAATAATAATAAACAAATGGAAATTACAAATAAAACAAAGTAATAAACTTTATTGATTAGAGCCTTGATTGCATATAACTGATTTACATTACACCCGTGGCATCGCATACAACAGTCACATATTGCAATGTACATGAAAAATAAAATTTCATCAAAAAGGAAGATTACAAGAGTAATTTAAAATCTAAAGCTTCTGTTGATCATTGTCTCGATACCTAAAATTGTTAATCACCCACACATGAAAATATAATCATAAGGTAAGAAGTATATAATTAAAAAGTCAGGAGTTGCCATCAGAACCACATGCCAGGGTATCGCTCAATGAGATACTTGATCCATCCGAGGCCAGATTAGCACCTCTCACTGGCCTTGGGTTTCATCATTCAATAATTTATATGAACCTGGTAGGATTGCAGGTATCCTTAGCCAAGCGTGAATAGTGGCAAAATATCCCATATTAAATTAGTAAAAAGACCAAAGGTAGAAAAGTAAATTTGACCACGGTAAGCTAGGATAAGACCAAGCCACAGCCGAGCAGCCAGTACATCCCCCATTCCATACTCCAACCAAGAGCAAATCTAGAGCATAGTTCATTCATTCACCACTTCCACACACTCCCAACCAAGAGCCTGAGAGGACAAGCCAGAGCAAACTCGAGAGGAGCCCAAGCTGAAGGCAAGGAGGAGGAGACCAAGAAGGAGCAAGAAGAGGAGGTCCAAATTAAGGAGACCACCCCAAAGAGGGAGCTAAGGAGGACCAGGAGGAGCAAGGCCACCACTAGGAGCAAGCTCCCAGGAGACCAAAGCACCATGAGCAAAACTACCAGAGCACCATAAGCCCAACCAAGTTCAAGCAAAGAACAACCATGCCACCAATCAACAACCAAGAACTAGGGGACCCGAGCTCAAGGTCACCACCAACATCATCACCCTCACCACCACCCATTCCCATTCCATCCCACATTTCAAGTAACCACTGCCATTCTTGACTCATTCTAGAAGATAGAATACTCATCGCTAAGAACTAGAACATACAGTAGTTAGAGAAGAGGTTACCCATAGGTCCCAGAGAGGTGACCATAGCACGGGATGTTCCATGAGTGCACAACAATCTTGCTCATGCTCCTTAATGCATGAAAGATTATGGGTATCATCACGGCACCTTCCAAAACCCGAGTAGGGCAGCCCTAAGTCATCATCAACTCAAGTTTGTCTAAAGCATCATCATCATCAACCATGCAAATAACTCAAATCGAAATAGAGCAACTAAGTAAAGTAAATATATGCATCTCTCTGGAAAGGAGTAGAAGTGAGCCACGGTGTATTCGGGGGAAGTGCAGCGGGGAGCCCTAGGGCGAAGAATAAGGCAGGCCGGCTCAGGGTGAGCCGGGCAAGCCGGTAAGGGGCCAAGCCGAGGGGGGCCCGTGGGGAGGTGACCGAAGGCAAATGGTCAGGCTTGGGTAGGGATATAAATTATGGGCTGAGCTCGAGCGAGCTTGGGCTCCTTAGGCTTGAGCTCGGTAAAGCTCGAGTAGGGTTCGAGCCTTGATCTAGGCTCGAGCTCGGCTCGGTCCAAGCTCGAGTAGGCTTGAGCTCGGCTCGAGTAAGCTCGGTAAGTATGAGAAACTTGAATACACTCGGTAAGCTCGAGTAAGCTCAGTAAATCTGGTAAGTTCGGTAACAAGCTCGAGTAAGCTTGGTCCAAGCTCGAGTAGGCTCGCAAGCTATTCGAGATCGGCTCGGTGAAGCTCGCGAGCTCGAGATCAAGCTCGAGTTCGACTCATTTGGAGCTCAAACTGAGCCTGAACCGAGCCGAGCTTGAGCTTTTTTTACAACCCTAGGCTTGGGGCTGTGACACAGGGGGAGGGGGAGATTCGAGCGCCTACGCGAGAGAGGAGAGCAGGAGGGCCGACGGGAGCAACCAGGAGCACTTGGAACGGGAGGGAGGGAGCCAGATTTGGGGGAAATGGAGAGGATGGGGGAGGAAGAAGGGGGTGATAAAAGAAACTAGAGAAGGATGAGGGAGTTCGGCCAAATGGGAAAAGAGAAGGAGGAGAGAGAAAAGAGAGCGAGGAGGGGAGAGAAAATAGGGAAAAAGGAAAGAAAAGAAGAGAAAAAAAGAAAAATAATTAAAATATTGCTAATAATAATAATAATCATGACAAAATGACATCAGGATAAGGACTAATACAAGTGGGTAATTAAATAAGAAACTAGATATTACTACCGACCACTAAAAGGATCGAAATGAAGGAAATCACACGTCAGTCGACACGTAGTCCAAAAAATTAAATACACCTAGTTAAAATATGATAAGCTTAATTCTTTCAAATTAAATTTCACCCAATTAAAGTATGCCAATTAAAATACCTAATTGAAAACACAAGGCGCATATCATCTTGTAGAGTAGCGGGCTAGTAAAAATCTTGTAGAAATGCTTTGCTGACCAACATTCTGTATGAAGCATGTGTCCACACAAGCCCCCATGAATCTCATGAAATAATGTTATCGCTTGTTCTTGATATATATATTTCATAAAAACACCATGAGTTCCCTTTCTATAAAGAGTATTATCAAGTAATTTGTACATTCGCACCTTTCAAATCAATATGTATTTTTCATGTATTTTCTTGGGTAGTGTCCCATGTTCTAGATAGGCTTTAAATGGTTTAGCCCAATCCGAATCCTGTTTGAGGACTCCGACCTGATCGCTGGTCGGGGACTCTTCTATGGAAGTATATGTAGAAGGTTTAGACAATTGTTTAAGAAACACACCTGTTGGAACATGCGGGCCCAATTTTGATAACTGGTCGGGGACTCTTATATGGAAGTATCTATATAATGTATTGGACTTCAAAGTCAGTGAAGTATTTTTTTTCAATTTCCTCACTTCCTCTAGGTAGTGAGACATTATCTCATCGGACATCCTGTATACCTTGCTAACTTGGTTTATCACTAATTGTGAATCACCTTTCGCTAAAAGCCGATGGACACCAAGGGATTTTGTTGCTCGGAGCCTGGCTAGAAAACTTTCATACCCTACTACATTATTGGTAGCAGGTAATTATATCTAAATTGCATATTGTAATTGATCACCCTAGGGTGTGACCAATACTATACCAGCCCTAGAACCTCTTAGTTCTTTAGAACCACAAAGTAAAAGGTCTAGTGGCCAGTATCAATGGAATTCTGCTCTATAGAAGGCTCACTGTTGGTCTATTTAGTGATAAAATTTGCTAGAATTTGAGACTTAATTGATGATCAGGAGACGAACTGGATATCAAAAGATTCAAATTCAACTGCCCACTTAGCAATCCGACCAGTTGCTTCATGGTTATGGAGAACGTTGTCGAAAGCAAAAGATGAGGGTACTATAATCCAATGAGATTGGAAATAATGTATTAATTTCCTAGAAGTCATTAATAGAAAATAAAGGGTATCTCTCTTTTGGTCAGTGTAAAACTTTAGTTACGTAGTATACAAATTTTTGAACCTATCTCATTTAACGACCAAGACAGCACTAACCGCACTATTTATAGCCACTAAATAGAGCAAAAGGTTCCTCTGGATTAGGTGACACCAATGTTGGTGGGCTTGACAAATAATTTTAAATGTCTTGGAAGACCTTTTCTACTTCATCCAACCAGTGGAATTTATCGTGTTTTCTTATTACCTTAAAGAAAGGTAAACCACATTCTCCTGATCTGGATACAAAGCGACTGAGAGCAACCATCCAACCAGTTAGTCATTGTGCTTCCTTCACCGAAGAAGGAGATTTCAATGATTCAATGGCTCGGATCTTCTTAGGATTATTTTCAATTCCGTGTGAATAAACAAGGAATCCTAGCAAATTGCCAGAAGAAACTCCGAAAGTACACTTTTCAAGATTTAATTTTATTCCATATTTTTTCAAATTAAATAAATTTTCAGCTAAATCTGACAAATGGTTAGATCTTTTCTTGTGTTCTTTATACCACGTTCTTCTAGCAAGGTTGGCATAGGACCCTTACTAGAGTAGAATTCATCCATACGTCTTTGTCATATTCGGCAATTGCACAATTTTATCCTTGGATGAAGTAGGTCGTTTAGAGACGCCTACGATCTCTCTTTGAGAGATCTTTTTATCCTTTTTCTTATTTTTACCTTTACGGTCTTCAGGTGTGAAAGATTTTTTAGGTTTATCATCTTCAGAAATCTTCAAACCTGGTTGAGATGGCATATGGACCTTGTCGACCATAATGTTCCATTCAACCGCCTCATGTGCATCCAAATAACGATCTGCCATATCGAAGAGTTCTGATATGGTAGATGGCGGGTGAATGTTGAGGTCCTCCGTGAAATACTTGTAGTGTACAACTTGCTTGAATGCATGAATCACAGAATCATCAGATATGTTGGAAATTATATTACAGACCTCTACAAACCTCTTAATAAAACTGACTTATTCTCGTCAGAGGTTTGACAAAGACGATGCAGGTCATCTTCTTTACCAGGTTTTGCATAACAACTTTTAAAGTTATTTAATATGGTATAGCATAAATTTTCCAACTGAAAATAGATCCTTCTGGCTGATTAAATAACCAAGTTCTTGTAGATCCTTTGAGAACAGTGGGGAGATAATTTTCCATTACCTTCTCATCACCACCAGCATCTTGGATGGCGGTGGTATAAATTTGAAGAAATTCTGAAGCATTTTGAGTTCCATCGTAGCTTTCCAGAGGACCTGGCTTGAATTTTTCAGGCCAAGTGATGTTTTTTAGCCCTAAAGAAAAGGCTTTGCATCCTGTATGCAATCCCAAATGTGTCCGTACATTAAGTACTTGTTCTGTATAATCAGGAGAACAAGGTCATCGCCAACCATGGTTAATATTTCCACCTGGGCTAAGCCTGTCGAAAGCACTTCTCCTTCATGGATTGCTCCTCTGTTGGTGGTCGGTGTTCTGTTGACGCCGACTAGGCGAGGAATAATCCACGCGAGAATCAATCAAGGATCGCATGGAAGGAGACACGCTCTATACTTCTGCAGTAGCTTCTTGCATATCAGCAGCTAGGGATCTTATAAGAGAGACATTGTCTCTATCCATGGGTTGGCTTAAAATTGCATTAGTCATAATGCGAATTTTATCCACAGGAGTTTCTTCTTGTGGACTGTTAGGAACCAAATCTATGTCTCTTACCACCAACCTTGGAACTTGTAGCGTGATTGAAAAGACAAATTGGGGATGACCTACTGACTGATCTGGCCTACGCAAGGTTCTTAGCTGGCTATCATGGTAAAGACATCTTTCCTCTTCCATATCCTTTTGTTTGGCAATCGCAAGGCTCACGCATTGTTCCTGGACGTTCTTTTCGTGAGCTTCACTTTGTTTACGTTTCACTCATTGTGCCTCCTTCTCCTTTGTGACTACGCAAATGCGAAATTCAAAATTGACGAAAGTGGTGAGCACTCCCTCATCGAAGGACGATGATGGGGTTTAATCGAGTTCAAGACTTTGGAGAAAATCTTCTAAAGATGAACTCTAATGGAAGTCATTATTGTTCTTGTGAGTTCGCATATTGTCGATTTTCATAGGGTATGCGCTCTGATCCTTTGTCTTTGATATAAAGGCAGGTATGGAGTTACTCTGTTTTCCTGATTTTCCCTCAAGAAATGGTGCTCCTAACATGGCCTCATCCGATTTGGATGAAGTTGCCAATTTGGATGACTTTGCCTCGGTAACATACTCAGAGTAGAAGTCACACTTACCTTCTTCTTCCTCCACGAAGTCGTCGGCGATGAGGTGAGTGTAGTTGGCGAGATCAAATGAAATTTTTCATCCATGGCTTTCGACGATAACACATTATCTTTTTCAATCCTGAATTAGAGGCCCTTCTTCTAGTGCCAGCTATCGATGTTTAAGACCTGGGGATCCCTAGATCGACCTTATGAATATAATTTAGGTTGTCTTTGTCTAGAAAACAAGATAGGATGGAGTAGAAAATAAATGAGGATTATATTATATCATGAGTGTTTTTACAGAGTACAGACTATTCTTAATTTTTGACTCTCTATCTATTCAACCAAACTTTGAATCTTTGCAGGAGTATCATATTTATAGCGTCAAATGGATGACAGTTGTCATCTTCGGAGAAGTGTCTTTCCGTTAAAAAAGATGTCTTTTGGTTAAAAGGCATTTTCTCACCGAAGATGTGTCTTTTCATCAGAGAGGCGTCTCTTTGTAGAGAGTAACTTCCAAATGGTTGTCTGTATCTGTCAGAGAAAATGTCTTCCACACGTTATCCTTCCACAGAGATTCCTTGCCGACCTGAATCAGGTCGGGATGAGGGTTATCTTTTACACAATCTTGTCTAGGTCGGTGTGATAAATGGAGTTATATCCAAGCTAAAAAGGTTCATATGTCGAACTGGTAGAGGCTCATATCAAAGACACAATATAAGTTTTCATCTGACCTATATTGCAGGTCGAGGAGTTGTTTACGTGGTCAACTGTAACTTTGATCGAATAATCATGAGACATTTAATGTATCTCTTCGTTTTATGGGCTGCATTTATGAGGATGCGACCGGCTTCTAAAAGCCATAATCATTTATGGGCTCATACAGATTAATCGTCATCAATTATGAAATAAACGTTTACCGATACAATGGTGTATGCCTTGCTATGGGGGAATGGACGCGATGAGGCATAAACCATCGTGAGTACTGTGTATACATGTCTTGATTTTCACCACCATAGCAAGAGTTTGTTGTCACTGGGCCAGTGCAAAGTTTGGGTTGAGTAATGTAATGTTTATGTCATGATCTCATGGTCACACACCAAAGGAAGCATGTAGAAAGAAGCAAAAAGAGTTGGTCATGTCTTGTGGGTAAAGCAATACACCTCTGTAGAATGTTAATCTTTTTGAAAAGCCGCGCCCGCAGTCAATGGCACTTGGCAAAGTCATCACATAGTTAGATGCTTTCATATTTTCATAAAATGGATTAGAATTGAAAACATGTGTTGAAAAGTTCATATTTCAGATGATTTAATACTTTGTCATGTGTTGACAAAATTTGATTTCAGCTGTTATACTATGTAGTGGCAAAAGACTGATTTTATGCCATGTGTTAGTAGGGAATGATTCGAAGTGTTGCTCACGTCATGGAGGACTATGAGTTGCCATACTTATGCTTACATACTTGTTATTTCATACACCTGTCAAATTGCTTTTACAAAATTTCATTTGAAATCTACTATTAAATATTTATAATTCAAATTGGCTTCATGTAAAATAACTATAGTAGCATTTTTCTTGATACAAGTCTGTATTTGTTATAAGTTTGCAAAAGTCTTGTGAAGTATTATATGTACTCAATCTTATTATTGTTGTTGTTTTTAGGTGAAAGAACAAAAACCCAGATGATAGTTCCTTTACCGTAGGATATGGGGAATATTATGATGAGCTTTTCTAGGGTTTATACCTTGTCAGTTGCCCGAGGGTTATGTGGCACACTAAAAGACTTTTAAATTTTCGTTGCAGTTTATCTTGTCTTTTAATATTATTATATAAACAGCTTCTGCTATTATATGTAATACGCTGTGTATGGATGTGGTTTCAATTTGTAAATGCGCGTACTGGCCACTGATCATGGGACTAATATTGTATGCACACAGAATCCACAATTGGTATTTACTACCAAAAATGGGGGCCTCACACGTATAGAAAACACAACACTATTATATAAGTTATTATTTATAACAATCACTTTTTTGTATTATAATTAAAAGATTATGGAATTTATGGAAATAATATTACATATTACTATTATAGAAATTATCCCCGTTTGATAGAGTTCCGGCTCCCAAACGCCTTTAGCTCCTAGAAACGAGAATTAGAATCAAAGGGGTGATTCTCGTTTTTGCACTAGGCGTAAGAAGCCACTTCCGGGCCGCTTCCCGCAAGAATCCATCTGCCCCGTCTTGACCCCGACACTGCCGTCCTCGTGTCGATCCCGTCATGCCATCGTTGCTCGGTCACCCCGAGCCGCCGCTGCTGCCCCGACACCATCGCGCCGAGCCCATTGTGCAGCTGCCCCGACCCCTGTTGCCTGGAGAGTCACCATCCCGCCTGGAGCCGCATGGAGAGTCGTCGCCGAGGTATGGCCGAGAACATCTCATATCTTCCCTCTCTTCTTTCTGTGCTCTCTCTTGCTTCTTTAGAATCACTCTTTTAAGAATTTAGAGCCAACCTGCTAACCAAACACGTATAAGGCCATGTTTGGCAACTTGGAACCGGACCATTCTACTAGAATCTAGGAGAAACCCAGCCAAACGGGCTAAAACTCGAAATGATTCTCCTCGGATCGTTTCTTTTTTTTCCATGCCAGGGCCGAATCGCCATCAACTCCGTTCCACCTCAATTCACAGAATCTAGACAGCTAGCCAAACGGTTTTCAGACAGTGATTCTGATTCTACCTGAAACGTTTCTATCAAGAATCTAGAATCATTTCTGTTTCTACTAAACTCTAAAACCGTACCAAACAGAGCCTAAAAATCGAAAATAAATTCTCTAGTGTCGTGCTGCATAAAGGGACCTGTGCAGCACCACTCGGATGGACGCCACGTGTTATGCTAGTGAATCTCCACCGTTGCATTAATTAAGGGGATTAATTGCATTAATTAAGAGGATTAATTAACTGACGCATTAATTGCATGCAGACAGTGGAGATTCACTGGCATAACACGTGACGTCCATCCAAGTGGTGCTGCACAGGTTCCTTTATGCAGCACGACACTATAGAATTTATTTCCCTGAAAATCATATACAAGTGGGACCGAAACCTACCCAACGATGCCTTAGACCATCTCCAATCGTGTCCCTTCTCCTCTCCCATTCCCTCCGCGAAGGGATTTCCATTCCTTTCAGCGCTCCAACGGATTCCCTTCAGCATTCCCTTCGTGAAGGGATTCTCTCTCCCATTCCCTCCAGCAAGGGATTCTCTCTCCTTTCCCTATACAATTCCCTTTAAGGGAATCTGTTGGAGATGAGGGCAAATAAAGAGAATAGGAATGAGGAAAGAGAACAGGGAAGGAAATGAAATGAAGAGAATATGGTTGGAGATGGTCTTAGTTTCACACCTAGACGATGCGAACGAGTATTTAGAAACGATCGGAGAGTAAAGTTAAAAAAAAGTGCAAGCATCCTCCTCCGAATAGAAAAATCGATGATAACCCGTCCTCGTGCGGAGCACGAGTCCTCCCCCACTACCCTTCTGCCTGCACGCCACGGGAGGGAGGCGACCACGCGCCTCCGCCTCCACCCCCGTAGTACCATGGATCCGCGCAGCCACCAGCCGCAGGACGACGGCTTCTTGCACCCAAGCGACAGCGCGTGCCCTGCCGACCCCAGGTCGCCTTGCGCACCCCACTTCTTGGTTCTTCAGTTCTCCTTTTCTGAATCAATCACGACAACTTCCCTACTCTTGCTTTATGATTTTTTAGTTGGGTTCCGGATGGGAGCCAGTTTGATAGGAATTGATAGCCGCTTCGTGCTCAAATCTGAATAATTCTGGAGGGATGTGAGATTAGGCGGATTCTGTAATGTTAATTTGATGATGCAAATCGAGCAGCTTTGTATCCCCGATCGCCCAATTTTGCGGATTTCTTTAATGCTGGGAAAACGATTTCGACGGTGCGTTGGCTCCTTGATGCATGGGACTTATATCAAGAAGTATATTTTGGTGCATAGGGTTCGTGGGCACCAAGATAAGACATGCTTGAGTGAAAACATTGTCCAAGAACAAAGTGGTCTTGGAGATCAACAGTAGAATTTATACACGGTCCATCTACTAGCCTCTGTGTGTTTATGTGATTTTATGCAAAATACTTGCTACTCATACATCCGATATGACATGTGCTGACAACAGCTGTTCCTTCTTTTGTTCACAGTCAAACGACAGAATGCAAAGACCAGGGCTCGATTGCTGTGCGTAAGGTTCAAAAGGCTGATCGTGAGAAAATGCGAAGAGATAAATTAAATGAGCAGTTCCTGGAATTGGGAAATGCACTTGGTATGATGCAGTTCTTTGACTCAAGCAGATAACTTCACAATTGCTACTTGTAGGACATCCACGGATTTTCTTGGCTCTGGTTGCTTCTATGGTTCTGATGGAACTATATGCTGTCCGGCTAACATATGTACTGTCAAGTTGCAGTTCCCATAGAAAAAGAAACGTATTTTTAAAGACTAAATTGGCAAGAGCGATTAACTTAAAAGTACATGTGAGTTGAAGGGTTTACATTATCATCCTTGTACTGGCAACAAATACTCCAATGTTTTGCGTAATTCCCATACAACTGCGGTGGATGCCATGTTCTGGACATCTACATGAACATCTTAGTTCCTTAGCATTTTGACCATGCCAGATTTGCAAGAATAGACAAAGTTACGATATCTAATTCTTGGTGTTGGAAATACTACTTGTCTTGATAAAACTTTATTATGAACTTATGAGGCCCTAGCGATGGTGGAAGTTCATATCTGTGTTTCCACTTTGAGGTTCAACCCCTGTTTAACACATGACCGCCGGTTAACTTTCTGTTTGGGTTGATGTGTTATAATACCTTAACAGGATGAGCTTCAGAGATGTCATGTTTGGTGTCAGGGTTTGGAATTCGTTTTCCCCTATTTAACGCCCTTCCCCTCGAAGAACCGGCCAGTTTCCTATTTTCCCCTAACCAATATTTTCTTGATTTTGCTCTTTTTTTTTTGAAGTTTATATGTTTCTAACATATTGAATCATCACTAGTACACACACCCAATTAAAATCAGAAAGCACCTCAATTCTGGTCTTAATGGAAGTAACAACATCGGTACCCATGGTTGCTACAAAGTGGCCTGTTCCCAGTAGGAACTTAACCCTTGTTGGTGCGACAGCTCTATTATCCTTCCCTGCTGAATTCTTAGGTGTACCCTTGTACACATATAGAGTTGTTTACTTACTGGATTTGCTGGAAATAAAGCTGTATTGCAGACAGTGTAAAGGGTGTGCTGTTCGATGAGGGCAAGTTGTGGTCTGGGAACTCTTCATAGGCCATGCATGGAGGTTCAGCACAAGATTGTGTGCGGATTGAGAGTTTTTTATTTGTCTTTTTATGGCTTGTTCAAAATATTTTCTTCATTTGATTATCGCTTGCTTAGTATTTCTTTATGAGTCTCTTGATGACAACCTTTTGGTTGTAACTATGTAATAAACGATTGGCAGTGTGCATCTCATGGTGCAAAGGCCGGAAGATTATATTATTCTTCCATTATCTAAAAAAAAAGTTGTGGGTGCGTTGGACTATAAGACATTTAAGTTCCAACTAACATCTGTCCATAAAAGTGAGAAAATATCTCATGATATGTTAATGTTAATCACAGAGAAAAAAATATAATTTTGCATGTAACTATGTTAGTTGGTGGAATGGAAACTGTATGATGATTCATAAAATTTCATCACATCATTTGATCAGAAATGTGAACCAATGTTATTTTTTTTGGGTACGATTTTGTACTGTTTTGTCATGTTGAACTTGAACCCAAGCATGTTAACTATTATTGCAACCAACATCAGCCTACTCAGGGCGTATGTGCACAAAGCCACACGAACCTGTTGAGATTTGAAAAGAAATAAGAGAAACAGTTCCACTTTAAGGCTGTGGAAAAGTAATATTTAGTATAGTATTTCAAGGTATTTTTGAAATTATATTGCATATTGATACCAAAAATAATTCCCATAGAATAAGTAGATCGGCTTTTGCTTAGTCTCTGACATGAATGATCATAGTTTACTTGGAAAATTTTCGTAGCACTGGATATGGAAGTGCTATGCTGTCAGCTTGCTCTGGGAGATGAAATTAAAGTTTCTTATTGTAGTCAAACCATAGCCAATCATCAACCTTGAAACTGTTGGTGCTAGTAGAACGTGATTGAGACTGAACTATTACCGATGCTGTACCATGAAGCTCCTATCATGTTCCACTTGCCAGACCTAGTGTTCGAAAAAAGGTTTTCAAGAACTTAATATTTCTTGTTTGATATTTTATTTATTTAGCCGTCTTACTTTTTGAAAGGTTAAACTTATCCCTGGACTAGGGCTAGAGTGGTTATGATACAGTTTTTTTTTCTTTGTTTCTTGCTCCAATTCAGAAGTTTTGTTAAATTTCATACTTTCATACTGTCACTTAAATCGATATCAACAAGAGCATTTCTCAGTAAATTATTTGGCATCTATAATTTCATTCCAAGTAGTTCTCTGTAAAACAGTAACATTGCTCGGTAGTCAGTGCAACTGCATAATGGCAGTGTGCCCCTACTTCATGTTGTCGTTTCATGCTAAATAAATATGACGGTTAATATAATGCATGTGCAACTTATATGCATGGTATTCAATAGCCTGTCCATTGACTACATTTGTGTGGTAATATTGTGCGCACATGCACTTTGTTTTTAAGTAACCCCTCTGTAGTTTGTATCTATGATGCCTGGATACGCCGATACCGATACGGATACGCGATACTCCGATACCGCAATATGCCATTTTCCGAAAAACACCAATATGGCGATATGCTTGTGTGTGTGTGTGTGTTTGTGTGTATAATATAATATATATATGTGTGTGTGTGTAATAATAAAAAATATAGAGAAACATACATGAAATATGGTATGTCACACATAAAATATACATATAAGAGACTATAACAAAGAAAATGAAGAAGCAAATGGCTAGATTATAGGACCAGGGCGTCGTTGCGTCGGTAGGGAGAGAGGTGCCGCACACCACTGTCTACAGGGGAAGAGAAATGTTGGCATGGGAGCCTGAGGGAAGAGAGGAGTAGAGGCGGTGGTGTGGGGAGTGAGAAGCGGCTGCGGGATAGGAATAAACGATTCCAACATCTCCTTCTGAGTTGGTAGAGGTATTATGGTTGATAGGTATCGGAGAAGTATCAGATAAGTATTAGAGAAGTATCAGGCATTATTTTCTTTTATTGAAAAATAAGAAATTCACCGATATGGGTAGGATACGTATCTGGCTGTATTGGACACCGATACTCCACTTTTCTGAAGTATCCAAGTATCAGAGATCTGTATACAACACAGATCCCTGCATAGTTAAACAAGTGTTGAGCAGTAGGGTTGGAGCTCCCATACTGTTGTACTGCATTTTAAAAATGGCATTTAACTAGTTAGGCTCTTCTAATCACCTGCTCAGCAGCAATTTAGACATTTGCAATTCACTCCCTACTTTTCCCTTTCTGGTCTCTATCCTGTGAATTAACAAATACTGAATTTCATAAAGTTGCTGAACTTTTTTTATTCTCTTCATGACAATGACTATATGACTCGTTTTAAGCTTACTGCTTTTAGCTTGCTTACTACCGGTCTTTTAGAGAATAATTATTACTGTTAATTTGGCAAACTAGCTAAGGTTGGTACCACATTATCTGCATTGTTTACCATTTGAGGTAAAGTTGTATTTTTGGTGATTGAATGTCAATTGTGAGCGTTTTATGAACTGGTTTGGTCATTCTTAAATAGCTAACTTCAAGTAACCATGAACAAAATTTATGAAGAAATGCCTCAAAAACTTGGAAAAAGATCGGTATTACTGTTTTGACCACTTTTTGTTGGAAGCTCTCCAGTTCTTGGCTGAATTTCATCTGCCAGTGCCCTTGATTTTTAGCCTATAGTCAGCTGCGTCCAGAATTGACAAAAGTTGATCTTTGGGAACTACTTCACAACCTGATTTTGAAATCCTGCAAAGGGAATGTAGTAACTTGATTCAAAATTAAGAAACCATGTGGTTTCTTTGGGCTTCATGATGTGAATCCCCTTTGTATGGATGTAATTTTGATAGCTTCAGTGTAGTTAAGATAAAATAAACACTTGAAAATTGTATGTGTTCCTTTTACTAGCTGCATCTATGCGATTTCAGAAGCGCTAGACTTGGTGTTGTAACTTTCTCATCACCTCATGTCAGCTACATATTGCAATATACAGATCCAGATCGGCCCAGGAACGATAAGGCAACTATTCTTGGTGATGCAAACCAGATGCTGAAAGATTTGACTTCTCAGGTGAACAAGCTTAAAGCTGAATACTCATCGCTCTCTGAAGAAGCATGCGAGGTAACATCATAATACTAGAGCAAAGAAGCAGGTCAGCCACCCGGAATTCAAACATATAAATAACATTTTTCTACCCATTCCTGTAGTTGACTCAAGAAAAGAGCGAGCTTAGAGATGAGAAATCTTCACTGAAGTCTGAGGTTGATAATTTGAATACCCAGTATCAGCAACGAATGCGAGTGTTGTACCCATGGGCTGGAATGGAGCCTTCTGTAGTCATCGGTCCACCTCCGCCATATCCCTTCCCAGTCCCTGTTCCTATACCCTCTGGTGCTGTACCTATGCATCCACAGCTTCAAGCATACCCCTTCTTCCAAAATCAAGCATCTGGAACCATCCCCAATCCATGCACCCCTTACATGGCATACGCTCAACCCTGTCATCCTCCTATTAATCAACCATATAACCAATGTAATACTCCAATTCCACATTCAAGTAGTAATCGGACTCACTCTCCGGCACAAGACTGTAGAAGCAAGTCATCCACGCTGCAGCAAGCAAGCTGCGGAGGGAGAAGTGATGATTTTGGTGACGTTGCAACTGACCTGGAACTAAAAACTCCTGGTTCCTCAGCTCCTTCACATTCGGAGATTGCTAACAAGGTAAGGGTCATCCATTACTCAGTTTAACTATAAATGATCAGGATGTGAATCTGTCGTGGCTTTTTATGTTATTGATTTGTTTAAAGCTACAGAAAATAGTAAAAAAATACATTTCTTGTTATTTTTTACCTTTTTTGTGTGCAAGTTAGATGAAAGAACAAAAAAGAGCCAATTTTTTTTTAATGCGTGTTAAGCCATTATCACAGGATTCCTCTTCTGACTTGAAAACGAAGAAGCAATGCATAAAGCAAATTAATGGTAGCACTCTTACAGAAGGCAGCAGTTCAAGCAGATGCTCTTCCAGCGCCCCCCCAGATGTCTCTAATAGTGTTGGAGATGGATCAGTTGCTGATGACCAATGATTGACAGTACAAACGTAGACAAGTATAGATTAAGTATAAATGATCTTTTCTAACCTCCTTTTAGTTTGCTTATATGTGGTGTAATCTTCTGGCACTGCTAGCTTATCTACTTAGAAGTGCCAACTGCCAAGTTCGTACTATCAGGACTGGACAACTTGAGAGGTCTACAGGCTCAGTAGAACTGGTTAGAGAAAGCCATATCCTGATGGTTATGATTTATGAATGAGCAAAAGCCTTCTATGGCAATCTGAAATGCTCTCCAGGATTACGTGGGTCATGCATGGCTTATGACTTCTGCTGTATGTGAAATAGATATCTGTCAACCATATTGGTTAATATTATTCCAGTGCAATTGTGTAGTTCTTCCTGATGCAGCATTTCACTTGAATTTTTCGGTCAAATAACTCATAACCATATTATTTATCTTGGCTTTAAAATTAGCTGCTGGGTCAACTGGACGTTGTACATTGAGCATTGCCATTGCATTGGAATATTTTCATAATTCTCAGTTGTCCCTCTACATGATTGTCAGTTTTGCTCAGTCTTCCTAGATTACATTTCCTGGTTGTTTCTTTCACGTGGCAAGTTATTGAAGGCAGATAGGAGTGTAAAATTGAGCCTAACATGTAATTTATACCCTTTTGAAGAGATTCAAAATTTCTGAACTGTTCTATCAATGTAATAAATTCCTTTGTAAATATTAGCACATTGTCAGTATTAATTTTAGCAGAGGGCTGGCGGTGCAGTTTGTTTGGTCCTACTGACTTCTTAAGCAGGAATGCAGGAACATTTAGTTTTGTTGGTTCATTAGGGAATATATAAAAGGAAAATTGTGCAAGTTCCCCCAGATTTCACTCCAAGTTTGGAAAACACACTTGTAACTGTAAAATATGGAAAGAACATTAGATACATAGTTGTTAACATGGGCGACATATCTAGTGTGCTAAGGTGTGAAACAGGACGGTTGGATCGAGCTCCCGCGGCTCAGATCGAGGCGGTGGGATCCACTAATGCGAGTGTGCCAATAACCCCCCACGCGTTGAGTTTTATGCGTAAAAAGGTCCCCATCTCAGCAATCATTCGTCGTACCGGCCCATGTGCTGAGGCCGCGGCCTAAGGGCATGTATATAGACAACAACGGTCTATAATGCATCTCCATATCATCTACAGACAGCACCAAAAACAACTCATACAATGGAACGTCTATATAGTTGTCTGTAATGATTTCTCATTCAATTAACATGTTGTCTATACAATCGTACATAACTTGTGAAGCTGTCTATAAGACTGTCTATTAAATAGTAGACAACAGTTTTCTCTCTCCTTCTCTCTTCTCCACGTCACTTAAAATCCTACATGGCATCTCTTATAGACAGCTGAATGTGACCATTGTACATGCCCTAATAAGTACGGCCTGATGGACAGTCGAGTCGTACCGACCGAGGTCGGTCCGTTTGCAACCAGGCATTAATAACGCTCATTATTTAATTTCAATTATTTATCTCAAAGAAATGTAGAATTTTTTTTAAAAATATATATGTAAATTAACATGCGAAAACTTTGGCAAAGAAAAAAGAGTACAGCCTATAGCTCAGTTATACAAGATAAAAGTGAATATTACAATTATTCTTCTCGATTATTTAGATAAAGATTTTCAAACATTGCCGCTAGCTCAACATTTTCAGTAGTGTGTTGAGCTCATTGATCAGCTTTTCCCCAATCTTTCACAGTGAGAAGTATTTTCACCATCCCACTTGTTAGATTTATTCTTTTCTCCTCGATTATTGTTCCAGATAGAATGAAAGGAGAATATGAAAAAAACAGTGGACAAGAACTGTTAACACATCATGTGCTAATATGAAAAGCGTCGAATATGTTATCTTATGTTCATGCCACCACTACAAAATGCAGAAGTTTTCTCTTGCTGCTCTCGATAGTTGACAGTGTCACTGTTAAGATAGACAGCTAGCTTTCCACCATCTGTTGTTGTGTTCGCACTTAACGTTATTGTAGTCGGACTCCTTGAGGTAGAGCTACCTGCACCCCATATCTTTTCCTATGCAGTTTTCTTCTTACCTCTTGTAGGTACTGGTGGAGGCCGCTACAGGCGAACTCCACCTAACTTCTAATCGTACTTAGCACACACTTCAGATAAGTTAGCACGAATATTTAAAAAAATAACTAGAATAATCAATGCCTACCGCATCACTTAGGATCTAAAATAAATGCGAATGCATATAACATAGAAATTTCTTTCCAATATTTGTAAATTTTAGTTTTCATGGTACAAGCAGTTTCACGTAAAATACTATCATTTTTGTGGTTCCTTAAGTGAGCAGCAATTTCTAGAATATGATGCACAATTAAAGGAGAGGATGAGTAATAAACTCCAGATAAAGCAACAATGGAATTATAAAAAAGCTCCAAAATTAACAACAAGTAATTAGCAACATACCAATGTTACTTTGTGAGTAGTGGTTGACCATCCTGGGTACGACAGTGCGTACTCATAAAAATAGAAAATGTGTCCTTATAGGGTAGCAGTGACTTAAGCATCAAGTAAGTAGAGTTCCATCTAACTGGCATATCCACCCCAAACTTATGTGGATGTACATCCATTGCAATACAATAGTTTTTATATGCTGCTACTCATTGATTAGAATTATTTAAGAAAGATATTGCAGTGCGAAAAGATTCAATATACGGGTTTAACCTGATCAAACCATATTTAACTATAAGATTAATAATATGGGAAGTACAACGCTAATGTAACCAGAACGATTCAACGTACTTATTAAAAAGCAAAGTCAGAATGTTCATTGCAGAAGTGTTAGCTACTGCACTATCTAATGTTATTGCAAAAAGTTTATCTATGAGGCCAAAATCTTTCACAATTTTTGCAATACATTCAGCAATATTCTCACCAGTGTGTGCTACGTCAATTAATTTGAATCATATAATTCTATTCTCTAGTTATTCATGTAATGAGTAACTACACATCCCCACGAATAGATGCCTCTCTGATGACAAGACACATCTTCAGTGAGAAAACACCTTTTGACCAAAAGACATCTTTTGACGGGAAGACACCCTTTCGAAGATGACAACTGTCATCCCTTTCACGCTATAAATACGATACTCCCTCAAGGATTCAAAGGATGAAGAAGTGTGTATAGACAATATTACTTGAATAGGTAGAGAGTTAATAGGAACATCCGTGATATAATATAATATAATTCCTTTTTTACTCCTTTAGAAGTATATTTCTTTTTTTGGGATGTCTTCATCCACCCAATCCCTTCAACCAAACAGCCGTATGAGTAGGAAAACTGAGATCACCCTATCCCAACGAGGGATTGCCCTCCAACCAAACACTAATGCCAAGGCGAAGTAGGCCTGGGATGGAACCTTTAAAACAAGTGACTGCACCAGCTAGTGCCAGGTTGGTTCCATTATGGTTTAAGCTTTTATAGGAAGGTATGAGCTGTCCATTCAAGCCAAGTTGGGCCTTTCAGTTTTTTATAAGGTGCTCGAATTGGCATGACACCCATTTCACTGTCGTTTTCCCAGTGAATGGATAGGAATGGTTGCACGGAAACATAAATTTGCTGACACATTTTTATTTGTGTGTTTTTTTCTATATGTTAGTTTTCCTACATTACTCTGTCCTAAGTCAAGAAAAATGAAGAGGATTGTGCTGTGTTTGTCGAGTCAACATAAAATAAAATAGTCTCTCTGTTGAAATGTTTCTAAAGATATGGTGTTGAATAGAGGTGCGTAGAAGTTAGCGAGCTATATATTAGAACCATAACATAAGATCGAAGATTTAGGGATTTTATTGATTTTGCTTAGGTTTCTTTTCTAGCCTATCCTACCTTATTTAGGATAAAAGGATTGTTGTTGTTTTTTTTTCTCTACCTGGTAGTGGGCAATATGGTGGTGGGAAACTTTTTTCTGGCAAAAATTGGAACCTAGATGTTTAGTGGTATGGATAGTAATTGTCCCATTTCTACCCTTTTACCTTGCCCTGTTTTTTTGAGCAAATTCATTATCTGAGTGTTTTCAAATCCTAATATCTGGAATATACTATTTTGCGAGGAATATTTGCAATATACTTAACAAGCATTAATACACATTTCGTTCAGCACAGCCCCGGGGATTGGTTCATGGAGGGCCTAAAACAACCCTAATACAAAATCTCAATGGGGACTTGGATTTTCAACATCCTCTGGAACCAGTCGGTTCTCACCAAATTTTTAAACCCTAGTAGGTACTCCCTTCGGTTTGGTAATACCTGTCTTTTTGGACACAATGATAGTCAAACTTCCGAAACTTTGACTAACAATATATTTTTAAATATTTAAATTGGATACATAAAAATTATATGTGTAGACTTGTCTCGAAAAGTACTTTCATAATATTATAATTTTATTAGGTTTTATAAATATATTATAATAAAAATTAGCGGTCAAAGTTGTGTTTTGAAGACCGTGTCGATGTCCAAAACGACTGATATTATCAGACCGGAGAGAGTATAGTTTTAGCTCGTCAAGTACTCCCTTCGGGGCGAGAGACCAAAGAAAAGTTACCCCCAGAACAGGTAGACCATTTGTGCCCTAAAACGCATTCATGCAATTGCTAAGGGTGCAACTGGCTGCCTGGCTCCCCTAGCCTAGCCCGTATGCCCCGCCTTAGAGCATCTCCAAGAGGGGCCCTAAATATGGTCCTAATTTGAATTATAGGGCTTTTGGGAAAAAGATTAACTCCAACAAAGGCCCTAAATTGTTAAAATTTAGCAAATTGTTTTAGAGCCCCTAGGAGAGTAGCTATATTTAGCAACTTTGTGATTAAGTCCTATCTTTGTTGGGTTTTAAGGCCTAATTACTGGAATGAATATTTCGTTGGAGCCCTAAATCTAATTAGCTGGGGTCCTAAATTAAAGTTTAAGGCTCATTTTTAAGGCTCTCTCTTGGAGATACTCTTAGACCCTATTTGGCTTGGCAAAACTTCATCTTGTAGACTAAAATAAAATAAATTAAGTTTATATTTTTTATTCTAAAATGTAAACAAGATGATCCATTTAAATACTTAGGATCTAGCGGAGCTAAAAATACCCAGCTCTATCAGATACACGAATCTGATAAAGCTAGAGCTCTACCAAACATACTAGTTTTGGCCTCCTGTGCTGAGAAGATGATTGGTTCACCGCAATTATAGGATGGATGGGAGCCCTAGTTTGGTGACCACCTAATGCCGACGGCCTGCATGGAAAGAGTCCTCGCTCACAAGCCAATGGGTAAAAAAAAATCGCGTTTCCCACGGGCCCCTGAGGGCACTTTGCCTGGCCTAGATGCTGCCCAAACAACCCGTTCCGTGCATCCGTCCTGCGAAACAGATGCCAATATGCCAAAAGGACGTCAGTTGAGTTCATTTGGCGCATGCAACCAGAGATATTAACCGGAACGTACTGCCCAAGAGCATCTGCATGCAATAGGGAACTAAGGAGGTGAATACAATCCAATTATCCATCACCCTATGGATTTCTCCTGAAACACAAACAAGATCACCTACGCTGCCAATCTCGCTGACGGCACCGAATGTTAACCCAGACTGACTCCCACAGCAATAGTATTGGCTGCTTATGCATCGTGCTCATCTGAAACAAGGATTCCTATCCTCCATCTTGCCATCCAAACGAAGCTGGCACAATAGCAAGCATTAGGAAAATAAGACCCGTACTACGAGAAATATGATCTGGGAATCTTAGAATACAGCCGTTGCTGGCAATATATGAAGGAAACATGGTCAAAACATGAGCACCCTGAATTTGTCAGTAACCTATCTGTATAATTCTGCAGATAAACCCGAAGAAGAGTACTCCAAAAGTACCACAGCTTTAAAATTTCGAAACTGAGTTTGATTTAGGCTTCACTAGATCTTGTTCTCATGCCATCAGCATGCTCATCACTATCTTGGATTTCTTCTGTGTGAGCGTGTGTATCCACATCTGCATCCATATCTGGGTCTGCTTCCGTAGTTTTCCCTTCAGTGGTGGGAGGGACATGGCTACTCCCAGTTCCACTGGTGTAATTACTAGTTTCTGTCCCATTAGCCCCACTGTGTTTCTCCATCATCCCAGACAGAGCTAACTTCGGAGACCACTCAAGTACATCATCAATTATGTTAGAAACCTTCTTTTGGTACCTAACAAAAGGGAAAGAAAAAGGTTACCGAACTGACACAGGACAAGCAGTTGAATTCCATGGCGTTGATTACCACAGGTCCAGTCCCTGACCAATATACTTTCAGAGACGTTGTTTGTAAAAAACGTTTAGAACTAATGCTCATGCAAGACGTGTCACCCCTTTTAAGATCTTTCGACGGATCCACAAACTGCTCTTATATCAACAAAAAACATTATACACCCTAACTAGTACCTTGACAACCAACCATATGCACTAATAACAGCATCCAATTGATAGCTTTCCCATTTGACAGTAAAGTTGCAGTTTTGCACATATATAGGCACATCATAAAATTGACATACTACAACTCTACTTTTTGGCAGACCTACAATTGGCATGCTACAGCTCTACTTTTTGGCAGATTCACCGTTAGATAGAGTCAGCCTATAAATTGTGCTGCCTATACATTAATTTCAAGGTACGATATAGTGTCAGCTTCCTAGTAACATCAATTTAAGTTAAACATAATGCCAATCCTTTGTTGTAAATAATACTGTGCAAACCGGAATGTGATCGCTCTTATGTGAACTAATTGTGCACTATCAAAATTAGAACTGCATGAGAAATTTGCACTATCAAAATTAGAACTGCATGAGCAATCTGCCAACAAAAGAATGGCAGGTGTGTGTCTGCAATTTTTTGCTAAATGCAGATGGATCGTGTTTGATAGAACACCTCTATGACCCAGCATGGCTCTTAGTTGACACCATGAATAAGAAAATATTTTGCAGGAAACAAATCACCTGGCTCTAGCTGCTTCATCTGGAGCATGGTGCCTAAGCAACAATACCACCAATACCGCAACAATAGCATAGAAAAGTCTTGACGTCCACTTTGGTCGCTCCCCTTCATCCTTCTCAGGCCAAAACCGAACGAGTTCTCTAAATGTTGTCTCCTCTGCATTTATATTGGGGAAGAACCACACACGTTTCCCAAGAAGAACCCATAGAATGCCAAAGATACCAGCTCTTACTGCAATTTCATTGGAAATATAAGCAATAAGGTGGTAAAAGCAAAAATTAGAAAACAAATATTTCAAGGGGAAAAAATAAAATGTTGAAAACAAAACAACATATGTCTGAAAATAACAAAAACTATATTGAAACATATCATCATTACCAAGTTAAAGCAGTCAACAAACTAAGAAATGCAACATAAAAAAGTGCGACAATAGCAATGTTGCATAAACATACAGCAACAGCAACAGCACTAGTACTAGCAGACTGGTGAATGACAGTGCACTAAGAGTATATTTAAATATATCACTGAAACTCCATTGCTCAAAACATTACCTAGTGCCTAACATCCTATTGCATCTGAAGAGCACCAGATATGAAGACTTTCTAACTTCATCGTGTACATTAAAAAAACAACCCTAAGTGACACGAGGTACACAAAGTGGACCTGGGATGCTGCCGAGGCACACCGAGTTGTGACGATACACACTGTTAACTTCACACAATTTTCTGAAGTACATTTCCCTTAAGGCATGTTTGGCAACAATTGGGGCAGTAAATGGAAATTTACGTATGGGAATTTATGTGCCCATTGCTAGTTCATACTCATTGTCATTAATTGAGTTGGAGTATTGGACATAGGCATTTGATGGAACACGGAAGGAACTACTTAGACAGATTAAATTATTCTAGGCTAACTTATATGGACCTATCTCTGTTATATCCGGCATTAGGTGGTGGGATTGGGCAAGGAGTTCAACTTTTAGAACCAATCCACCAATTCCTCACTTTGAATACAATTGGATTTGTACAAGGAATTTAAGCAAAGTCAAATATGGAAGACTAAATTCCTGATCCCATTTAGGATTATCAGGGTGGCGTCAGGGAAGACATTGTTGGGAGTTGGAGCTCAAATTCCCATCCCCAAACTCCCTACTACTTCACATGCCCACTAACCAAACAAGGGATCCCACCCACCAATTCCCACGAATGTAACACCTCATAGGAAAAGGATTTTTTTTTTTTTAAAAAAAAAGGAACCATACTCTAGCCCCAAGTTTTTGGTCAACTTGAATTCAAATATTCAATAATTTGGGTAAAAGGCTTACCACCCTATATTCGCGAGGAACTTAAACGAAACTGGTAGTGGTGAACAGTTACATAAACATTGGTATCAAACATTCTAGAAGTAATGGCTAAAGTAATAAGTTTAGTGTGCGAGAGAGAGAGAGAGCATCTTACACAAAAGAAGGGATACAATGAACAGTAAAGCGCCAGCACATGAGTACAGTACCACAATCTTGCATTGGTATGGGTAAACTGGAAACAAGCAGACTGCCAACGCAAAGAGGGGCCAAACAAATGAAAGAATTGTCTGCCACAAGGTCCGTCTTTTGAGAAACATCCAAGCAAAAAAACCATCATTTTCAGTGAACGATTGTTCCTGCAAGTACAAATCAAGCTGAGTTAAATAGAACAGACCCAGAAAGAAAATAACATCGTGAAAACAAAACATTCTTTAGTGGCCATTTATTATAATGCAACACAAAGTGACAAATACATTTGCTATGCATGACTACATGGCTAGAAATGCGCAAGGTAAAGAAAGGTATAGGTTCAAAAGGCATGCAATGTACCAAATCTGCTGATTATGACTTGTATTGTTTCACTTGATACAATCATTATCTTACTTTAAAGTAAATGCAGTAATTGGAACAGAGAAAAAGGTAATCATCCTCCAACTCATAAGAAAACATTCGCTTGACATCAAGAAAACAGTAATAATAATGCAATTGACATATAAATTAAATAAGGGTTAGATAAACTTCACGAACAGTAAGTCATTAGAAACACATTATTCCGGAGGCAATGCTAATCAGCATCGTTAGGAAATACAAATCTCTAGGTTATATTATAAAATGTTCATCATGAACAGCTTATGGTACTTACATGATGTATCTCCAAATGAGCAGGCCATGATGATAATTTTTTCTTTCCGGGCCTGCGAGTTTTCCAAACTCGGTCACACCTTATTACCAGGTCCTTTCTCAGCAGAGTGTTAACAATGTCTTCCACTTCTAAATCTTTATCTGGCCCTAAAATTTCCCTAACATCTGGATGATTCTTCATGAAGGTAGTAAAATCTTTTCCACGAAAATACTCAACACGAGTTTCTTGCATAATTGCCCATCTTGATTCCAGTTGCTTGTTATCCCTGACCTTCTCAGCAAACAATTGATAAACATCTTTCTTTGGAGCTGGCTTCTCCTATATGATACAGCAGCATGTTATTTCATCGCCATTAGACATTAGAGAAAAACACATACAGAAATGAGTAGCAATTTACGATCATCCTCTACTGTTACATACAATGTGATATGAATCGAAGGAAGTTAGGAAGGTGATCCCAAATAATTTAGTTTGCTCTCAGGTTCAATCAACTTAAGATGAAGAAAATCAACTTTCGAGGTCACAGGAAAGCAAAATTCTGCCCTATATGATGATCCAATCATGGTGAGATCCATGGCTAGCGGCAATACCAAGAAATTCCAAGCTGCAGTGAACAAGAAAAGTGGAAGCTCGCTTACAGGAAAGCCACTTCCAATTTTTCGCCACAGGAGTAACAGACCTAGCACACGAACTTTTCTAACTGTAAGTCACTAACAAGAACCACAACAAAACCTCCCGAGACCCACAATTCGTGCAAGTCCTCACGAGTCACGACCCAAGCGAGGGAACCAAACCTTGTAACCACAATCCCATCCACATAACACGACCAGAGAGACCATACGCTTCTCCATATCTACAGAAATCTAGTGAGCACGACGTAACTTGTTGAATTTCTAACACCCAAGTACTCAACCAACCAAACTCATCACACGAAATTTTGCAAAACCACAACGCGTCATTCGAACCCGTACGAAAAGCAAGAGATGAATCTAACGCGTCCCCCCAAATATACCAAAATGCGCAGCAGATGAGCATCTAAACAAAATCTACAACCCACGTACGACGAAACGGAGCAGAGCAATCGAGCTGACCTGCGGGCCGGCGCGGGAATAGCGGGAGACGGGGGCCTTCTTCCCCTTGTCCTTCTCCGCCGCCTTCGCCGCCGTCGCCTTGGCTCCCTTCCCTGCCATCTAGCCCCGCCCGCTCCGCTCCGCTCGAACGACGGCGAAACCCTGACCCCGGAACCGAGCCCGACCAAGGGCGGCGCCGAATCAGAGCGGATCCGACGGCGAATCCGGCGGATCCCACGGCCGATTCAGGAAATTTTGGGGGAAATTGGGGGTTTTGGTTTGGAAACCCCTTCACCTTTTCGCGAGCTTTGCCTCCACTCACATACCGCAGGTCATTATTGTTAGGAAACCGGATTCGTATCCGATATGGACTCTTCCTTATCTCTGCCAGAACTGCCATATATATGAGGCGCACCCCTATCAGACACGCGATATTGCAATAAAGGCACTGCCTCCTCATATCGCTCTCTTTCTCTCGCTCATTCTCCATTTAGATTCATAGCAACCCTGACTATTCGATGCAATGAGGTTGTTCAACACTTATCGCAAGACGTAAGCTTTACCGAGAAAGATTGAAAGGTGAGAAAAGACAAGAAGCAAAGGATCGCCGACCATAACGAAGCGATTCACACGGCGATTGATCGCCCGATCCGATCTCGCAATCAAATCGCACTAAGCCAGATCCACTGGATTACAAAGAAAAGTCTCACGCGACTCTATCCTACGCGATAGTCCACCGAAGAATAGAAAAGGTGAGGTTCGCGGATTAATCTAATCGTCAGATATGCATGTTTCTTTCTACGTGGCACGGTTACAATTAGCGCACTTCGCAGATCGTGGCACGGTTACGCTTTGCGCTTTATAAGACATGGCATCTGCACAATGAATCAAAAGTACAATGAGGTCGGATTGATACAGCGAGAAATCACCGCCACGCAGCCACCGCCGCGCAAGACGCAGCCGGCCGCGCCGCGACGCACTCGTAATCGCCAATCAAGCTCCGGAACTCGCATCGCCGGGCCGTCTCGCCTCGACGGCGCATTTCGCACGGTTACATGAAGCGCCACCGCAGCGCGCTTCGAGCCGTTTAAAATTGGCGGATCTGACCGCATTCGAAGCGATGGAAGCGTAATCGCTGGCACCGCATGGTCCTTGCTGTCAGCGCCACGCCATGAAGCACCGTGAGCCACACCTGGCCGCCTCAGACGGCCGATCCTCGTCGCCGCGCTGCCAGATTTGTTACTTACGCGTCATGGCAAGGCCGCATGCGCTGCGCCGAAAGCTCGCCATGAGCCTTGTCGCTTGTCGCGATGACCCCATCACCCCACCGCGACAATTATACAGATGTAGCATGAAGCTACTATCCAGTAGAAACAACAGATAGCTTGAAGATTTTGCCGCTATTCTAAGAAAGTCAATGACGACAAAGACGGTGATGGCTTGGCCATTAACGGTCTCAGGATTGCCGGTAGCCACGCTGGTGTGAAGCTAACCATTGTGCGCCGCCGCCGTTAAGATCGCGCCGCCAAGACGCTTTCCCCCGGTGCCGGGCCGCAGTTACGGCCGTTGCTGCCGCTGCCACGCCATCGCCGCCAAATTGGCCCGAGCTTGGCTTTCTAACGGCGTTCGACCTTCGCCGCTGTCGCGCTGTGCACGTTGCAAACGCGCATGAAGACGCATCGCTCATTGCCTCGACATAAGCGCCAGACGCCACGCTCCTTCCCATGCATCGCCCCCACCGCTCCTTCTCGGGTCCGACATTAATCCCAATGAAGCATAGACGGATTGACCAACGGCGCACGAATTCTATGCACCGATTGAATTGGTTGAGTGGAAAGATGGTGGGGGCAAGGGAAATTACCCTTTGCCCCCCAATTTTCCTCCTTTTTGGTTGTTTTTCTATTTTCCTTTTCCGCATTGATTAAAATTCTAAAAACGATTAAAAATTTAGAAAAGTATTAAAATATAGAAAATTCTAGAAAAATATTTTTGAATCGTGTTACTTTTCTAGCATTATATTGCAAAAGATTTATGAATAATTTATGAATTTTTGCATGAATTTTTGCAATAATTGCCCTGCTTAGAATATCGGAAATTCCGAGAATTTATTTTCCGAATTTATGAATTTATAAATTATGTCATGTTGATATTTGAAATTCACTTTCCGTTGTAAAGTAATTCAAAATTGCTTGGAAATTAGCAGAAATTATGAAAAGTATTAGGAAAATTCCAGAATTTCTCATACAACAATTTTATGAGAAACTGAGTGGTTGGGATTTGATTTTGGTAATGAATAAACAGACATGAGACAATTGGTGTCTAGGAAAACACACATGAGGCTTGGTTCTTTAATCGCACTAAACGGAAGTGCTCCCTCCTCATGTGAGTTCTAAAGGTGCTGACTGCCAAGAGTCGAATTGACGAAGATATTCAAGTACTGCTTTCGCTACCAACCAACGAGTTACATGAGTTGTAATTAGCATTACACCGCATTTAATTTATGTGGATTTTTTTTTCCGTATTTATGAATATTTATGAACTGTGTATATATGAATTTTGGTAAATATGAATACTGGGACATGAATCCTCATTTATGAATCTCGTGACTTATGAATTTTGCATTTATGAATTCGCATTTATGAATCTTGTACTTATGAATTTTGCATTTATCTTTGTATATATGAATCTTGATATTATTGCTTTCTTTTAGTTTGTCGGAAACTCATGAGAATTCAATTATGCATTTTATTGAATCTATGTACATTTCCTATTAGATTGCACGTAGTAATCTAATGGAAGAACCTTATGAATGTGCAAAGGTGTGGCATTATCTAACGTGAGTTTTTGAAGAACTGACATGAATTGTCGAATTATCTCACATAGACATCGATTGCATAATGAATAGTAAGCTCGAAGAGCATACTTTTTCTCATGAATAGAATTGCAATTTACTCTTTATTCCAAGATTCTTTATTTACAAGCAATTTTTGAATTACTTAGCCATCGTGATGATTAGAATTATTTTTCTTTTCATCTAGAAATCGTGGTAGCGCCCTAATGGAGGAAATATGCATTGTTGATAGTGGCACAACAAATACCATCTTAAGAGAGTCGTAAATACTTCCGCACAATCACGAAGAACGCCGAAGGATTACGACTATCGCAGTGAAGCGACACGCATATAATAGGCTCAGAAGAGCCACAATTATATTGCCAATGGGTACAACTTTGGTAATTGAAGAAGCCCTCTTGTACCCTCGAATCAACCCGCACTCTCTTAAGTTTCAAAGATATTCACGCCAATGGGTTTCCCACGAGAAACCAATGAAGAAAATGGCAAAGAACACTTGTGCATTGTGAAGCACGCGAATATGGAAAGATGGTACTAGAAAAATGTCCCCTCATATGAATCAAGTTGTACTATTACCTTTAAAATTAATGCACACGCAAAGGTATACTTCTTTGAAGACTGCCTTTAGAAGCTCAATTATTTGCTTTATGGCATTGTAGATTAGGTCATCCTGGTCTTAGATTGATGAGAAATATAGTTAACAACTCACAAGGTCATGGCATTAATGTTAAAATTTCTAATCATGAAGATTTTGTGTGCCATGCATGTGCCAACGGAAATTAATAACTAGACCCTCCGTTATGAAAGTGCAACATGAAATCCTCGTGATTCTCGAACGATTCGGGGGATATTTACGGTCCGATCTCCCCTTGTCGTACCAAGCTTTCGATACTTGATGGTGCCTATTGATGCTTCCTCAAATGGTCGATACATGTTTGTCCCAAACAAGGAATCATGCATTCGCAGTTGATCTCGAGATCATCGAATTAAGAATGCTTTTTCCCGATCATCGCGTGAAGTCCATTCGATTGACAATGCCGCGAATTTACTTCCAAGGCATTTGATGATTATTGTACTGAACGGGAATAATCGTTGAGCACTGCACGCACGCCCATACGCAAAATGGGCTAGTCAAGCACTAATAAAGAGGATTAAGTTCATTGCCGCACCGCTTCTGCAGAGTTGTAACTTGCCCAACACTTGTTGGGGACACGCACTCGCACGCAAAGAAGACTCATCAATTATAGACCATCGGCCTACAACATCCATTCACCAATGCAATTAGTGCAAGGGGTCATCCTAAGATTTCCATCTTAGAAAATTTGGTTGTATGGTATATGTACCTATACAACTCCCCACAATGGATCGCAATGGGCCCTCTCCGCAAGTCCGGGGATATAATGCTGGTTATGAGAGTGCATCCATAATCGTGTATTTGGAACCTATGATCGGAGACTTGCACATTGTACCTCGATTCGACGATCTTTGATTTTGATGACCATTTCCCGTCATTAGGGGGAGAGAATCAACCATTGGATGAAAATGCCGGAAATAGTATGGCATTCCACCGGATCCCCGCCGCATGACCTCTCACACTAATGAAGCAAATCAAGAAGTCCGTAAGATAATTGATTTGCAGACTTAGCAAATGAATCGCTGATCATTTTGTGATCTCAAGAGCGTGGTTAAGTCGCATGTACCAAAGAAGAAATGCACCAGTAGGGTGGAAATACCAAAGAAAGCGTATGTATCCTCATCCCGTTCAGAGGCCTCAAAGAAAAAGAATGTGAGATCAAGCTTCTCAAACCCAAAGTACCCGGAGACGCCTAGGAAAATCAAGGCGAGAGGACTTACCACACCTAATCACAAAAGTGCCCCAAAGCAAGAAGGAGCAGCCGCTTGAGACTGGCACCGGAAAGAAGTCAGGAAAAGGCAATTCCAGATCTGAACCTTCCATTGGAAGAAGCCGGAAATAATGTGTGCGCACACATTGGCGGAGAAAACTAAAGGAACTTGCTCGAATGGGAAATAGCAATGAAGAGCAAGTAGAAGTGCACGAAGCACCCCATGATGAAATGGCCATAAACTTTGTAATAACGGAGAATCAATGAATAGAGCAACAACCAATGTCGATGCATACTTTGCAAAGAAGATTGCCACAATCATTAATCATGATCCCGAGCCCGATCTCTCGCAGAGTGCAAGAAAAGGCTCGATTGGGAAGATTGGAAGAAGGCAATCATAGAGTTAGTCTCTTTGAACAAAAGAGAGGTGTTTAAATGTGCAGTCGCACGCCTCCCCATATAAACCCCGTGAGAGGTCACAAATGGGTTTTTGTTCGCAAGAGAAACTAAAACAATGAAGTTGTAAGGTACAAGGCAAGGCTTGTCGCCTCAAGGTTTCACTCAACGTCCTGGGCTGATTATGAAGAAACCTATTCTCCTGGCCATGGGTGGAATTACCTTAGATACTTGATCTCAATGGCAATAACTTGAAGTTGAAAATGAAGCTAATGGATGTTGTCACAAAGATATTTGTATGGAAACTTGATTCGAGATTTATATGAAAGTACCTAAGGTATCCCTATCCCGAACCAAGACAGAGTAAATGGTAAAAACCTATACAAAGGTGAAATTGAGAAATCATCAGATGGGCTAAAATACTTGTGAAGAATGTGGTACAATCGCTTGAGTGACTTTCTGCAAGAAAGGCTACACTAACAGCGTAAGATTGTCCATGTGTATTTATACAACGATCCACGAATGGATTTTTGTATAATCTCCGTCATGTAGATGACTTGAACATCATTGGGACTGATGAGGAAATTGAAGAAGCATGCACATACTTGAAATCTGAGTTTGAAATGAAAGACTTGGGTAAAACCAAGTTCTGTTTAGGCTTGCAATTGAACATGTCCAAGGCGGGAATCTTGGTACACCAAGCATCCTACACTAAAAGTGTTGGAGAGATTTGGCTTTGAAAAGGCATACCCCCGCAAAGACCCCAATGGCGGAAGGTCACTCCATGCACTAGACCCGCTGACAGCCTAAAGAAGAGGGGGAGGAAGTCCCGGAGCGAATTTACCCATACTTGAGTGCAATTGAGCGCCATGTACCTATGCGAATAGCACTAGGCCTACATTATGTCTGCCGTGAATTTGCTAGCGCTAGACGTGCGTAACCCACCAAAAGGCATTGGAAAGGGGTGAAGGACATCTTCCGCTACCTTCAAGGAAGCAAAGACTCTCATTGTTTTACGTAAGAAACAATGAATTGAATTTAGTTGGTTGACTGATGTCGGGTACCCATTCGGATAATACCGGGTAAGTCACAACCGGGTATGTTTTCCTTTATGTGGAACAAAGAATTTCTGGAAGTCGCCTGCTGCACTTTGTCTCGGACGCCGACCAACCACTCGTAAAATCATTGCATTGTATGAAGCCTCTCGGAATGTGCATGGCTTCAAGAATGGTTCACCACATCCAAGTCATGTGGTCTCAACATGGAACAAACCCCCACTATTATCTATGAAGATAATGCAGCCTTGTGTTGCACAAGTACAAATGGGATATGTGAAGAGTAACCTTACAAAGCATATCAACCCCAAGTTCTTTTATGCTCATGAAATGCATAAGATGAACGATAAAGATATCAAGATACTAAGTCGCAGAAAATCTCAAGCAGATTTATTCACTAAGTCATCCTTCAGATCTTCCTTTGAAAGATGTATTAGAGGAATCGATGATGAGGCTTAGAGAAGTGCAGATTTCAGGGGAGATTTTTCACATAATTTACATAAATCTCAAACATGAAGTTTGAGTACCCAACGTAAATCTTGAAGATTAACATTGAAGTTTGGGTGGATTGTACTCTTTTCCTTAAGTAAGTTTTTCATTGAAGTTTTCTTACATAAGGTTTTTGATGAGGCAATCCGTGCAACACACAAGCGTGTGCTATGTACTCTTTCTCCAATTATTTTTCCTAATCGGTTTTTATGGAGTTTTAATGAGGCATATGCATCTCGCAGTTGAAGAGTCCAAGGGGAGTGTTAGGAACCTGGATTCGTATCCGATATGGACTCTTCCTTATCTCTACGTAACCGCTTATATATAGGAGGCAGGGGGTCACCCCATTGTACACAAGGATACACACAAAGGCAATCTGCTCCTCCTCATATTGTGTCTCTCTTTCTCCCTGTCTATTCTCCAGTTTAGATCTATTAGGCAACCCCGGACTATTCGATAGCGAGGTTGTCTAACAATTATATTCTTGTATCGGATCGTACCAGCGTACCGTTTTCAGATTTAATATAATAATGTATATTTATAAGTATTTAATTATTTATACATTAAATTTTACTCTAAATACATGGTAAAACTATCTCATACAACATATAGTTTAATAGACCATATTATCAATTCTACTTGTATAGCTGATATTGTTGGGCATTAATGCCAGTACAGTCGGTGTCAAAGCTGGTATTAACGCCAGTATGACTGGTATTGAGGTTGATACAGTATATAGGGCCACTTTATATTGATTTAAGAGCTAAAATGATACATACCGATAGGTAATGGCACGATATTGATAAGTATGCTCTCCCACTTTCCTTTCTAATTCTCACATGGAACGAAGCCAAGAGAGAAACTCTTCTCTTTTTGTTCTCGAGGGTATTGTTAGGAAAAAATATTTCAGGCCGAAGCATTAGTTTTTGTAGTCTATTCACAATTTTGCTTTTGCAAATATGGTCTTTTCCAAATAATTTTGTAAAAATAACCCTATCATCGGTAGCTAAAGATGTGGTAGGCTGGTCGACCGCAGTAGCAGTGCTAGGCCCACGTCACTGTGGCACTCCCCCAGCTCGAAAGGAGCTTGCTCGCTCAGCCCCGTGCTTGGCAGGTCTACTACCGAGCTCCCGATGCTCGGTAGCAGTCCTATCGAGCTCCCCGTTTTCGTCAGCTGCTCTGAAAGCTAGTGAGCTCTCCAGGCATCTATTGTATCTTTTGTGATTAGAAAAGAGACTATTTTTTACAAGTCTATTCAGAACAGGTAAGATTTGAAAAGAAAATACATTTGTGTTAGAAAAGCGAATGGCTCTTTCAGACTACATGTCCAAGTCGTAGGACCCTCGTTGCCAATAAGACACGTGGAGCACAGATCTTCAAGCCAGCCTCTACCAATCATCAAGAACAACAACAAAACCACAATAAAATGCAGAAGCAATGGTTGCTTGGGTGAGTGATAACATAGAAAACCGGCAATAGAAATGTAAAAGCAAAATGTGTTTTCAAGTTCAATATGCTTTCGAGATTGAGAAACATATATAATGCGCCTTCGAGTTGCAAATATGCCCTCTCTTTTCTCCAACAACAAAAGGAAATGAAAAATATATCAGTACGTACGCGTCCCTCTCATTTGCTCGCAGGCAGTCATGTGGGGGTGATGGAGCGCGGCCGTCAGGCGGCAACAGCTTGATCGGCTGAGGGGGTCGATGTGAAGATGGCTGGCTAGCTACATGCATCAAGATGGACTGAAGGGATCCATGGAGAAGAAGACATAGGCTACCATGTGTCCTGGAGTTTGGATGCTCTTATCTCGTTCGCTTGGCCTAGTTGTGGGCGTAAGAGAATAGATAATTTTTTTAAGAGAATTGCTAAGTGGTACTGAGTGTTTTTTTGGTTTGTGAGCACTCACTTTTTTTGGTTTGTGAGCACTCACGGTTTGTTTAGGCCTTGGTCACCAACAAACTCCCAAGCTAGCTAGCTCCACCTGCACGCGTACAGTCATACAGCCGGCCAGGCTCCCACCAGTTTCAGAACAACAACGTACGTACATTCCTCCAGCCTCCTACTTGATTTCAATCCACGCCTGTACACCGTGCAAACAAACCGTCGTCTCTCCTTGATCGATAGCCGGCCGGCCGTGCGTCATGGGGTCCTGGCGCCTTGCCGTCGTCCTCGCGTTCCTAGGCACCCAGCACGCGGCCGACGCCGAGAACCGGCACGTCTTCCTGGACTGGGAGGTGTCCTACTCGGTGCGCTCCCCGCTCGGCGTCGCCAAGAGGGCGATCGCCATCAACGGCCGGCTCCCCGGCCCGCTGCTCAACCTGACCACCAACGATGTCGCCCACGTCAACGTCGTCAACACGCTCGACGAGCCCTTCCTCCTCACATGGTACGTACGTGAGTGGCGGATCCAGGCCCCGGGCAGAGTAGGTTGTAGCCCGAGGCCTAATACCGATAGCCCACTAAAATTCTACGAAAAATTACTGAAAAATCTTTGAAAACAGATATTTAATCTAAGATCAGCTAATCCAGCCCGGGGCTTGGGCCTAGATTAGCTCCGGCCCCGTGCAAGTGCATGTGTAACTAATAACGTACAATTTTTTCTTATCACCGGTAATGATCGAGTGCGTTTGTGCGTGCAGGAATGGTCTGCAGATGAGGAGGAACTCGTGGAACGACGGCGTGGCGGGGACCAACTGCGGGATACCGCCGGGGGAGAACTGGACGTACGTGTTCCAGGCCAAGGACGAGGTCGGCAGCTTCTTCTACCGCCCGTCGGTGGGGCTGCACGCGGCCGCCGGCGGCCACGGCCCCATCCGCGTCAACAACCGGCCGGTCATCACCGTCCCGTTCGGCCAGCCCGACGGCGAGTTCGACGTCCTCGTAGGGGACTGGTACAACATGGACGTGAAGGTTAGTTGGATCGCGTGCACGCACGCACTCATGAGTAAGAGTTTTGGGTTTCATTAGCTTTAATTAATGGCGTTTGCGTTTGGAGCAGGAGATGAAAGAATACCTGGACGGAGGCCGTGATCTGCCTCTGCCGGATGGTATCTTGATCAATGGCTTGGGCCCTTACGAGGCCGACATCACGTTGAAGCCAGGTGCGTAGGTGATATATTAATTAATTGGTGCGTGATTAACTTAATTTGTGCGTACCCATTTTGGTTTTAATTAATTGGGTTATGCAACATTTTAGAAGATTAGCTTAATCCTAGTTCATGGTTGTTTCAAAAAGTCATCACCAAATTAGATTGATTTTACATTTTTGTCGGGGAGTTGGGTAGACCCCACAGAATTACCTCAGGTGCCACGAGGGGCGCGGGCTCACTGCTGCCCGAACTACCGGAAGGCCGTTCCCCTGGACGATCTAGTCGGGCGCCACGAGCAGCACGAGGTCGTCCCCGTCCTGATCGCAAGGAGTTGTTCCAAGGGACGGTCTAGCCGGGACCTTTTTAGGAGGTCGCATGGCCGGGTGGACCGATAGCTCGTGCTCAGGCCGGGGTGGCCGAGTTCGAAGTTAGACGTTAGCCGACCTGACGTGATCCCGAGGTCGGTAACCACCCGCTGCGTAACCTCCGCTAGTTCGTTGCGATCCTCGAGGGGACGTGACAGGAGTGTAGGATCCGTTAGTTACCACGTTGGACCTGGTCGGACATGGAGTTAGTGGGTTTGAACAAGCACGCCCCTTTGTAAGCTATAAAAGCACCCCCACCGTGAAGGGGACGGACAGATAACTTTTACGCACAAAGATATACACTAGCCGGAGTAGGGCTATTATCTCTTTCTTGAGAGGCCCGAACCAGGGTAAACTCTGATGTCTCTGCTGTTGAAGTCGGTGAGTCACCCCTCGAGTATCTCATCACGCAAGAAGGGTCGCGGTTGGTCCCTCCACCAACAAGTAAGCTCGGCGGGGGCCTGCTCCCAATCGCCGGCTTGGCGCCGTCGTGGGGACCGACTTTCCCTTTCGTGAGGAATCCCGGAGGATGACAAATTCCCAAGATCGCCAGGGCCTCGGCGCCCCCGGAATTGAGGAAGAAGACAAGCAGTTCTTCGACAATGGGGCCGCTAACGTCGCCGGCCTTGGGAATCACGACGGTTCCCGGAGCTTCTCCGCGGAAACCGCCGCACCGAGCGATTCTTTCGCTCGGCTTGACGCCTCTCGACGGCGAGTATGACGGGCTCTACGATGGTCTGGACATCCCCGACCTTTTCGAGCTCGACCAGGGGACCGCTTCACGGGGAGACACCGTGATGTCCCCCTCGCGATCCGTCCAATCCCGTAACGTCTTCGTTGCGGAGGAGGATGGAAATGTCGGGAGCAAATCCTCGGCGGCGGCGTCTTCACCGCTACGAGGCGGCCAAGGAGCACCTGCAGCATCTACGAATCGGACGGCGGCTTACGCGGCAAGTCCGAGGTGGCTCGACCGATAAGACCAGGGCGGGTTCGTGAGAATTTCCACGCGTCACGGGACTCGGAGTTCGCGGCGACGCATTTAACGAGCTCGTCACCCCGCGTTCCCCGGCGGGGAACGCCTTCAAGCCCGGCCACGGTGGTACGCAACCTCGAGAGAGTTTCCTGGCAGTCGACCTAGAAGCCATGGGCGCGGCCGTGGCCGGCGACCTCGAGGAAATCGCCACAGACATAAAGCGGCGGAAGCCTCTCGAGAAAGGGACGCCAGAGCAATTCCTCGAACGCCGCGCCGGGCGTCAGCGCCTCCACCCCGACGACTCACGCAGTACCCAGAGTGACCGCCAGCGCGACGGGCTCGGGAGGGCACCGAGCAATTCCCGGGGCTCCTCGGGACCAGCGGAACAGCCACAGGCGTAACCGGCCGAACATTCCTCTTCGGGCCACTCTCCATCCTACAGCGTAGGAGATATTCTCGCTGGGCCCACTAACCTCGGGCTCGGTGGTGGGGATCGCCCGACCGCCGCGCTCGTGGTGACCGTCCGACGATCCGTTTTGGTGCGGGCGTTCGCGACGTCGCTACGACGTGTGACCTAGCCGACAAGGTTCAAGCCGGGTCACATCGAGAGATTCGATGGGACTCAGAACCCCGACGAGTTTCTCTCGATCTACACCACGGCCATTCTAGCCGCCGGGGGTGATGAAAGGGTCATGGCTAACTTTACGCCTGATCCTGGGCCGACGGCTCGGACGTGGCTATTCAACCGAAGGAAAACTCGATCCGGTCCTGGGCCCGGTGGCGGCACTCTCCGAGCTAACTTCCAGAGTCGCTACGCCCGCCTCGGGAAGGAGCGCGACCTTGAGCGCGTCGTCATGCACGAGGGCGAGACTCGCGCTGGCCCGGGCCGCTTCATGCAAGTGCGCAATTCCATCCCAAGCATCTCGGATGAGGCGGTCGTCCGGGCTTTCAAGTTCGGGTCCGAGACGACGCTTTACTCAGGACCTCAAAATTCACCGGACATCACGACCAACGGTACATTCGCATGGTGACCGTTATGCCAACGCGGACGAGGCCATCCAATGGAAGAAGGCTGGCGGGCGAGGCTGCCCCCTCGGCCGGGCTCGAAGGCGTCAAGCGAAAGAGCGTGAGCTCGATCGAGAAAAAATCAAAAGAAGAAAAAACCCTCCGTCTCCGACATGGTGGCGGCCATCGAACGACAACGACAACGGCCAACCTCGCAATCGTATAAAGGAGGAGCCGCGAAAGGAAAGGCCGGCCGCTCAATGAGCGGCGAGCAAAACCGGGACGACCAAGACCGCGGCGACCAACGCGGACGGGCTAGCGCCTATTTTTGCCCGCTCCACCAGGCACACGGGCACGGCCTGCGGAATTGCACGACCTGCGGAATTGCAGAACATGGGCCTCCCGCCTGGAGCAATTCTACAGTGGCAAGGGTCCCATGCCTACGCTCCCAGAGCAAGATGGAGACGTCAAGGGCAAGAAGCCCGCCGAGGAGGAAGATACGGACATGGAGTACCAGGAGCTGAGAAACCACATCGCCGTGATATTCGGGGGCTCCGCCGCCTATGGGTCTCGACGGGAGTTGAAGGAGGCCGCACGCGAGGTACTCCGTGTCACCCAGGGGAAGCCTCCCGTTCAACAGCTCAAGTGGTCCGAGCTGCCCATTACCTTCTCCAAAGACGATCGCTTCGGGATGACGAAACCCAGAGGCTCCCGATGGTCGTCGGCCGACGATCTGCAATACCGCGGTAGGATGCGTGCTTGTGGATGCGGGAGTTCCCTGGACTCGATATCGGCCAGGGTCTGGGACGAGATGCAAATTCCTCGGTCCAAGATCAAGAGCGTCGTAGTCCCTTTCTGAGGATAGTCCCGGCACCTCGGCCAAGCCGCTCGGCAGATCGTCCTGCCGGTAACCTTCGAAGCCGAGCAACTTCCGAACGGAATTAGTCACCTTCGAGGTGGTTGATTTCGAGTCGGCCTACACCGCCATCCTGGGCCGACCAGCGCTCGCCAAATTCATGGCCGCCACGCATCACGGGTACCAATGCCTGAAGGTTCCCGGCCCCGGCGGCGTGATCTCGGTGAAGGAAGTTCGGCGGCCCTAAGCTGCGACGAGAAGGCTCTAGACATGGTCGGGCAGCTGCCCCAGCGCGGACCCGACCAAGAGCCGAGGAGTTCCCGGCCCAGGGCTACCCTCCAGGCGGGGAGAAACTAAGGCCATCCCGCTGTGCGACGCAGAGCCGTGCAAGGTCGTACATGTGGGGCTTCCCTGGACCCTAAATAGGAACTCGAGCTCGTGACCTTCCTCCGGAGAAGCGGACACGTTCGCTGGGAACCGTCCGACATGCCCGAGTCCCAAGGGAGGTCGTTGAGCACAAAGCTAGCGATTCGGCTCGACAAAGCCTTGTCGCGGCGAAGCCAGCGCTTCTCCCGGAGAAGCAAGCCATCATCGAGAGGAACTGGACAAGCTCCTCAAAGCCGGTTTCATACGGAGGTCGACCATTCCGATTGGTTGGCCAACCCGATTATCGTGATGAAAAAGGGGGCAAGTGGCGATGTGTGTCGATCACTGCGGCTGAATGCCGCATGCGAAAGACAATTTTCCGCTACCTCGGATAGACCGGTTGGTCGACGCAACGGCCGGCCCGAGGCGATGAGCTTACGGGCGCCTACTCAGGCTATCACCAGATCGGCATATCGCCCGACGACGAGGAGAAAACTTCCTTCATCACGCCGTTTGGCACATTACGCTACGACCATGTCCTTCGGTCTAAGGAACGCCGGAGCGACCTTCCAGCGCCTCATGCGAGAAAACCTTCTCGGACCAAATAGGCTGAACACGGAAGTATATGTAGACGACATAGTCGTCAAGAGCAAGATGGCCTCGGACCATGCATCCGATCTAGAGGAGATTTTTCATAACCTCAATAAGCATCGAATAAAGTTGAACTATGAAAAATGTGTGTTCGGGGTCAAGGCTGGCAAAGTACTTGGCTACATGATCGGTCCGCAAGGAATCGGAGCCAACCCTGAGAAGATAGAGGCCATCGAGAACATGCGGCCACCCTCTTGTACGCGGGAGGTGCAATCCCTGACCGGAAGGATGGCGGCCCTAAGTCGCTTCATCTCGCGGCTCGGGAAACGCGGCCTGCCTTTCTTCAAGGCGCTCTGGAAGCACGACGGTTTCGCTTGGACAGAGGAAGCAGACCGCTCTTTCAAAGAATTAAAGCTATATTTGTCAAGACCCCCGGTCTTGACCACGCCGAGAATGGGAGAGGTTCTCTTGCTCTACCTGGCCGCCACACCCCAGCGGTAAGCGCTGGCCATAATCGGTAGAAACGGGGCGGGTGCGGCGCCCCGATCTACTACGTCGGCCGAAGTCTTACACGGACCAAAGGAGCATTACCCGAGGTCGAAGCTCCTTTATGCGCTCCTCGTGGCCTCGAAGAAATTAAGACACTACTTCCAGGCCTACAAAATTCGAGTCCCACCAACTTCCCGCTTAGAGATTCTAGGGAATCAGACGCAAGCGGACGGATCGCGAAGTGGGCCATGGAGCTCGCCGAATTCGAGATCGAATTCTCGGCCAGGACGGCGATTAAGTCCCAGGTTCTAGCGGACTTCCTAGCCGAATGGACAAATCCTACCCCACCTGAGTCCGAACCCGACCAGACCGAGCACGGTCGTTGGGTCATGCACTTCGACGGATCCCGAGCTTACAATTGCTCGGGGGCTGGAGTGGTCCTCGAATCCCCCCAGGGGGAGCGGATCCAGTACGCCCTCCAACTACATTTCGGCGCAACGAACAACGCGGCAGAATATGAGGGTCTGCTAGCCGGACTTCGGGCGTGCAGGACGCTCGGAGTCCAACGACTAACTGCGAAGGGCGACTCGCAGTTGGTTGTCAACCAGGTTAACAAGGAGTATCAGTGCTCCGATGACTCAATGGCGCTTTACCTGGTTGAAGTAAGGAAGATGGAAAAGTACTTCAGAAACTTCGAAGTACTATACATCCCCAGGAAGGACAATGCCCTGGCCGACCATCTATCGAAGGTCGGTTCCGCTTGATTTCCGCTCGGCGAGGTGCTCATCGAGCACCTCTATAAGCCCTCCATACCCCGGAGAGGAGGCAACCGAGACGGGTGGTACCGTCTCCTTCCTCGGCAGGATGCAGGTGGATGACGCCATTCATCCAATACCTCGTGCACGGGACCTTTCGAGGAGGAAGCCGAGAAATCCCGGCTAGTGAGACGCTCCTCGACCTATAAAATGGTCGAGGGCCTCTTATACCGCAAAGCGCGCTTGGCGTCCTCTCCAAGTGCATCACCCAAGAGGAAGGCAAATATCTCCTCAAGGATATCCATGACGGATGTGTGGAGCTCACTCGCCCTTTAGGACCTTGGTGAGCAAAGCCTTCGGTTGGGTTACTATTGGCCGACGGCCCTGGCGACGACGCTCAATAGTGACCGCTTGCCGACCTTGCCAGTTCCATGCCGGAAAGTCCATCACCGGCATACGATCTGCAGACCATGCCGCTAACCTGGCCGTTCTCGGTTTGGGGCATCGACATACTCGGTCCATTTCCAGGAAGGAGGGGTTGTAAATACTGCTCGTCGCAATCGACACCTTCACTAAATGGATCGAGGCCGAGCCTATATCAACCATCTCGCACAAAGCGGCTAAAAGGTTCTTCCGCAATAATGTAGTAACCCGCTTTGGCGTTAAAGTCGCCTCATTACCGACAACGGCACTCGGTTCACAAGCGAGGTGTTTCAGGCTTATTGCGAGGAGGTCGGGACCAAGATATGCTTCGCATCCGTGGCCCACCCACAGAGCAATGGGGCGCCGAGCGCGAACAGGCAGATCGTCCAAGGAATCAAGAGGAGAGTATTCAAGAGCCTCGTCGGCATGGTCAGCCTGGGTGGATGAGCTACCTCCCGTCCTGCAGTCGGTCCGCACCTGACGAGCCGAGCTACGGGTGATACCCCTTCGGCTCGTATATGGCGCGAAGCCGTCCTACCCGCCGAGGTTGTCCTAGGATCCCCAAGGGTGAACCTAGCCGATAGCATCGACGCCAGGCGAGCGCCTTCGACCTCGACCTCGCGGAAGCAACTTCGTGAACGGGTTCTCATTGCGATCCGCGGTTTACCTGCAAGCTCTACGCAGGCACGCCGCTAAATCGGTACGACCAAGGACCTTGCACGTCGGCGATCTCGTTCTGCGACGGGTCCAAGACCTGTCAAAAGCCAACAAGCTAACACCAAGATGGGAAGGTCCTTACACGGTCGTCTCAACAGCACGCCCGGGGGCTGTCCGCCTCGCAATGGAAGATGGTCGAGAACTAGCTAGTACTTGGAACATCGACCAACTGCGTAAGTTCCATATCTAACCAAACCAACCTTACTCCTTTAAATAAAAATTCGACACTTGGCCTCTCGGTCTCCCTCGTTCTCTCTTTAAACCTCCCGCGAAGTGCCGTGATCAAACTCGATCCGGTATCAAAGAGCGAGCTCGGACCTCAGGGCGCAAACGGACAAGCGTCCTACCGCCTGACATCGGACCACCAGAGCTCAACCCCGAGGGTTTCCTTCTCCGTAAGACGACCATCTTTTATCGGCAGGCCTCCGCCGCAGACAAAGGGTCGCATGAGCACCCCTCGACGGTTCCCGGCTACCAGATCGGCCGGTGAGCGGCGTGACGCCTTGTATAAAGTCACACGGTCCCGCAGGCTCTATTCCGTCAACAAGGTCGTGTTTGCAGCCTCCCCACGACCTCCGTTGGCGGCGGGCTGTAAGGATACCGTGTGGCTACGACCTAGAGGATCTTTCAGACGAGGTAGTCACTCCCTAGCACGATCGTTCGCTAGATCGCGTGACTATCACTAGATCGCCAGAATCGACGAGCTCCGTCGAGTAGGGAGCAACAGGATAGGACATATCGTTGTCGTTCCGAGGAAGACAAAACAGAGAAAAATAAAAGGCATCTATTAAACACGATCGTATTATGCCCAACTTGGCAGCTTTTTCGCTAAAGTTTTTTGCAGGAACAGGTTACAGGAGGCCGGCACGCTTCTCATCCTACAGAGCGACGAGCTCGTCCCGCACGGACTCAAGCTCGGACTCGAGGTCAAGCACCCGCCGACGAGCTTCACGACCCTCGCTTGCCGCTTGACGAAGCCGTTTGGACTCCTCCCGTTGCTGGTCGATCGTCCGTTCGGCGCTTCGTGCGGAGTCACGCAGGGACGCCACCGTCGCCTCGAGCCCCGACCTCGCCTGCTCGCTCTGCTCAAGGCGCTCCTTGAGGAAGAGCGCGGACTCCTCCATCTTCTCGCCGAATCTCGGCCTCGAGAAGACCTCGGCTCGGCGACCAGCGCTCGAGCTCGCGATTCTAAGCGTCTTGCTCGGCCTGGTGCTTTGCGACGACTTACGGCGACGCAGTCGCGGCGTGGAAGTCCTTCATAGTGGTCTCCGACTGCGCGACAGGGTATCTCGGGTTACGATCGGTTTTTAGGACAAAAGCACGGCGCAAGGAAAACTTACCCAAAAGAGCCGAGCCTCCGGCCCCTCCCGAACGACTTGGCGGGGTCCTCCGCCCGATTGGTTCTCCCTGGGCGGGCGGGGATCCTTCGCCCCAATCCCTTCTCCTTCGACGGCACAGGGCTTGAGCCCGAGCTCCCTCGTCCACTGAAGCAGAGGGTCTTGGCCCCTGGCATCGGCTTCCATCTCTTGAACGGAGACGGCCTCAAGAGCGAGGATCACCTCCCGCTCTTCTTCCTCCCGGGCAGGAGTTGCGCTCGGGGGCTCCTCCCGCTCTTCTTCCTCCTGGGCAGGAGTTGCGCTCGGGGGCTTCTCCCCTTCGGCATCCGGGTCCGCGGGGCACTCCGCCCGGGGCACGGCGTCTGCAGCCGAAGGAACTTCCTCCGGTGAGGCACGGCATCCACAGGCGCGAGGTCGCCGACTCGGGGGCACCGGATCGACAACCGGAAGGACGGCGTCGACCGAGGCGGCCTCGGCGACAACGGCTCTTCCTCGTCGGGCGGGCCCCCGTTCGGGTTGAGGTCCCCTGACCGGGCTGGCGTTGATGTCCGCCGGAGCGTCGTGAGCTCGGGGAGAAGCCTCCGCGATCTCCTGAAGCGTCTCGGCAATAATGTCGGCCGCTTCGGCGGAGTCCTCGCGGAAACTTCAGCGACATGCTCGCCACCACCGGGCTCCCCCGCGTCATCATCACCACCAGGCTCCCCCATATCGTCGTCCTCGTCAATTATGATATAGGGGATGCCCTCCCTCGCGGCTCGGGCATCGGCAGCCGCAATCTTCCTCCTTGTCTCCTCTTCAGAACCACGACCTCGAGGGCCGGATCTCCACGGCAGCTGGCTCCTCCGCCCCGACGCCGTCACCGTCAGCGGCTCGTGGGGACTGGGCCTCCGCGGCCTCAGTTCCCACCTCGACCTCCTCGCCCACAACGGCCTCGGCAGCGCGGGCAAGCTCCCTCTCTAGCACGAGGTCAAGAATTTCGTCAGCCATTGCTCCAAAATCCCATAACTCAAGACTACCGCCACACCCACTACAGACGGTGTGGGGTTAGTGTGATGCCGGAGGGGGATGAGAGAAACGAGATGGGGCTAAGAGGTTGACCTCGTTCGGCATCTCAGCTGGCCTCGAGCGCGATCGAGGAGGGCAGCCATGTCCTCACGTGCCTTGTCGGCCCTGGCGACAGAAGGGTCGACCTCTCCCAAGTCGGCCTCGGTGATGGTCGGCGTTGGGCGTGGTTGGGACGCAGTGGACGACCTGCGGGACCTCGGGACCAGGGGGACGGGATCCAGCTCGTCCTTCTCCTCCTCGTCATCCAGAGGGGCCGAGCTCGAGCTCACCCGCGCGAGCTCTCAAGAACCGCGATCTGGCTCTCCAAAGTGCCTCCTTTCATACCGGACCACCGCTGCCTCCTTCTTCGCACAAGCGGCGTAAGCCGACGAACGAGCCATCGGCTCGGGGTTTTTCTGGTATGTTCATCCATCCAAAGTTTTAGTTCGCCACCTCCGCCGATCAAGCATACTCCAAATCTTTGGCGGGGTGAACGGTCGTCCGAGCCAGGACGCCTGCGCGAACGCCGAGGCGGAGACGGCGTGGCCGAAGGAGATCGGTCGCGGCGTTTGCGGCCCGCCAATTTTTTGGTCTTACGACCTCGTCCCCCCAGCTGCGATGCCAGTTGATCCACGGTGACCTCGAGGGCGACCTTCTCCTGCCAGGGAGAGTTTTATGAGGTCGGGGCACCCTGGAGAGACTCGGACCAAGTAGGACGTCAAGAAAGGAGGGCCAAATCGAAAGCTTACCGCGTCGGTCCGGTTGAGGACATTATTCGGGATCTGGCGACCCTCTAGGATTTCCTTGCCCTTGGGGGTGCCGAACATTTCGGACACCCTCGCGTCCACCCAGTCCTCCGGTGGAGCTGCGTACCGAGCAAGAGGAAGTGGTAAGACCGAATGTCCTCTGCATAGGAGAGAAGGCCGAGGTCGGTGGTATACCTGAGCGTGACTCCCGTGTGATGTCCTGCCACCCCTCAACCTTGAAGAAGGGATGCACCCTCCTCCTGAGGGGCGACACCCGGCTCGATGTAGTCCCGGCGACATCCCGTCCGGCCACCCGAGCAAGTGAGCTCGTTGATCAAGAAGAACACCTTCTCCTCCTCCGGCTGCACTGCTTGGCCTGGGGGTCTCGGCAACACGACCCTCGGCTCGGAGTAGGAAAGCGAGCCGCCTCGGCCTTCCTCGAGATAGAACCAAGAGTCGGTCCACCCGACACGGAGTCCTTGAGCGTGAAGCTTCGGGTACTGTCTGGCGGGTAGGTCGGAGGCGGAAGTAAAGCGGCCGGCTGCGAGGGGTGCTTGCGAAGGGTGTAGAAGTGAAGAAAGAGACTGGGAGTAGGCTCGACGCCCACAAACCCCTCACAGAGATGGGCGAAGATGGCCATGATAAGGATGGAATTTGGGTGGAGGTGGACGATCTCGCACTCACAGAAGGCGAGTACGGCTTCAACGAACTCGCTTTCGGGTGTGCGAAGCCCGTTTATGGCGTAGAGCTCGGTGGAGACGATCTCTCCTTCCTCCGGCTCGGGGCTCTCCTCGGCACCGGCTCTCCATGAGCCGGCGTCAAGGTACTTCGCCCGCTCGAGAATCTCCAGCTTGCGCCTATCAAGCTTGCTGACGCCAAACTTCGCCATGAGGATGGAGGGGATGATCGGAAAGGAGGATGAAGCGCCGAAACGAAGAAGTAGGAAGCGCACTAGTTGATTGAGAGGGCAAGTGGATCTAGGGTTTCTCTTCTGGGGTTTAAAAACCAAACGAGAGAACGAAGAGGTTCCCGCCGTTATGGTCGAGGAAGCCCTAAAGGCGCAGGGGCGCTTGAGACGTCCACCACACGGGGAGCGACAGCGTGGACACGCAAACCAAGGCTATCTTGCCGGCGGTTCCCGAGGGGGAGCGGTTCGTACTAACCGAATGAAGCTTCCAAGGGAAGGAACCGTCGGTAGGATGGGAACTAGTTCGCACGCCCAAGGCACGGCGGGACCGAGCTCGTCTCTCGGGGCGGACTAATAGCTCGGAGGTCGGGGCAGCTGTTCGTCGCGACCAACCTGGCTGGCTCGGGAGACGATAGGCCCGAGAGGAAGGTTTTTTTAAAAAAACCTTCTTCCACTCGAACCTCGGGGCTAGCTGTCGGGAGTCGGGTAGACCCTGTAATTACCTCGGGTGCCACGAGGGGCGCGGGCTCACTGCTGTCCGAACTACCGGAAGGCCGTTCCCCTGGACGATCTAGTCGGGCGCCACGAGCAGCACGAGGTCGTCCCCGTCCTGGTCACAAGGAGTTGTTCCAAGGGACGGTCTAGCCGGGACCTTTTTAGGAGGTCGCATGGCCGGGTGGACCGATAGCTCGTGCTCAGGCCGGGTGGCCGAGTTCGGTTAGACGTTAGCCGACCTGACGTGATCCCGAGGTCGGTAACCACCCGCTGCGTAACCTCCGCTAGTTCGTTGCGATCCTCGCGGGGACGTGACAGGAGTGTAGGATCCGTTAGTTACCACGTTGGACCTGGTCGGACGTGGAGTTAGTGGGTTTGAACAAGCACGCCCCTTTGTAAGCTATAAAAGCACCCCCACCGTGAAGGGGACGGACAGATAACTTTTTCTGCACAAAGATATACACTAGCTGGAGTAGGGCTATTATCTCTTTCTTGAGAGGCCCGAACCAGGGTAAACTACAGTGTCTCTGCCTGTTGAAGTCCAGTGAGTCACCCCTCTGAGTATCTCATCACGCAAGAAGGGGTCGCGGTTGGTCCCTCCACCAACAAGTAAGCTCGGCGGGGGCTTGCTCCCCAATCGTTGACAATTTTTTTAAGTAATTTTTGATTTATTGGCTAGTCTTAGGAAATGCTAGACATGCACTCTGAAACAAAAGACAGTACAAAACATCACCCGTATATTAGTATGACATACATTTTAGAAATGAACTCGATCGGATCACATATTACAATATACAACGCATCCATTTTAGAAATCACATCTGATCGTACATTACAATGTACAAAACCTAGCGATAGAGCTTGATCGTCCTTCGGGGAGGTGTTTTGTGTGACCACCGCTACCGAGATGCCCACGTTTCATCCCCCGTGGCGACAAGTGGTAGCTGCTGGCGTGTGAAGGGCAGGCCAACAACAGATCCGGCTAGATTTGACGTCAGCGAGACGTATCTACCTGGTAGCGAGGTGGATTAATTCGTTGTATGACTGTATCTGCCCGGTGGTGACTTTAGCAACGCCGGTAAATGGAGAGGCTACGGGGTGAGACAACAGTAGTTGATTTGATCTCAATGGCGGTACGATGGCAATGGCAGAGTTCACTATAGGTTCCAAATTTCATTTTCGATCCACATCCTGGGGGCGGCTGAAATCCGAACAAAATTCGAAAACCAAATTTCAAATCCGATTTGTTTAGACTGACAAAACTGAAATTTTGGCCCTTGCGCGCTTGCTATTGCTGCCGTCGTGAACCTAGATAGCCATCGGATCTGGACGGGATGGGCATGGCGCGTTGGACGATTGCCGTTATGGATCTAGCGAGGATGCGGCGGAGAGGAGGACATGACGTGGTGGACGAATTTGGATGGGGGAGGAGGGTGCGGAGAGGGCATAGCGCAGGAGTAGGCCGTGGATCTGGACAGCCACCGGATTCGCCCAAGACAGGAAGAGGTCGTGGATATGGAGGGCACAGGAGGAGGCCGTGGATTTGGCGAGGCCACCACTCGGGGAAGAGGGAGGCGGCGCCACGCGAGAGAGAATAAGAGAGGAAAAAAAGAGAAAGGATTAGGGCTAGAGGCCAGCTGGGCCAAATGGTCCAAGGAGTGGGCTGAATCCGGTTCTAGAATCATCAAATCCGGTCGATTTTGTTACAATTTTGATCCAAAAGGCCGAAATCTCGGTGAAATTCTATCGAAACTCACCGAATTTACTGTATCAATTCGAGAGAGCCTAAATTTCGGGTGTGATTTCTGCATCACCTCCTCGGGCCATTCTTTTGCTCATCACTGTTATCGTCAGGACGCACGTACCGGCTGCGCGTATCGAACGTGGGCACGAGGACGTCGCTCAACTTCCGCATCCAGGGCCACAAGCTGCTGCTGGTGGAGGCAGAGGGTACCTACACCGCGCAGAAGCACTACGCCTCGCTGGACGTCCACGTCGGCCAGTCCCTGTCAGTCCTCGTGACGGCGGACCAAACGCCCAGGCCGTACTACATGGTCGTCAGCTCGCTCTTCGTCCGCCCGGGGCTCTTCGGCGTCGGCAACGTCCTCTACGCCGGCTCCAGACCCGATCAGCCGCCGCCGGGCAACGCGCTGCTGGACGACCAGTCCTCGCACAGCAGCTACAACCGCTCGATGGAGCAGGCAAGGTCCATGAGAATGAACTTGACGTGCGGCGCGGCGCGGCCGAACCCGCAGGGCTCCTTCCACTACGGCCGGATCAACGTCACCCGCACCATCCTCCTCCGGAACGACGCGGCCGAGATAGACGGCCGGCGGAGGTGCACGGTGAACGGCGTCTCCTTCTCCAACGCGGGCACGCCGCTGAAGCTGGCCGACCACTTCAAGGTCGCCGGCGTCTTCACGGTCGTCCCCGGCAGGTCGGAGAGGAGGAAGCCCTCCCTCGGCACCACGGTCATCGACGCCCGGTACAAGGCCTTCGTCCAGATCGTGTTCGAGAACAGGCTGCCGTCCATGCAGACCTGGCACCTTGACGGCTACAGTTTCTTCGTTGCCGGGTACGCTTTGGACTGGAAATTAATTGGAACGTTAATTATGCTAGCTGTGCATTTGATCATTTCTTCCTTACGTTTTCTTTGTTCTAATAAATTAAATGCGGTTACTTTCTGATGAATTTGGCAGAATGGGCTGGGGCAAATGGAGTCCAGACGCAAGATTAACTTATAATCTGGTTGATGCCATTTACCGTTCCACAGTCCAGGTGGCTGGCTGCATGCTGATCATAATTAAGCTCCATGAAAACAATATATATATATATATATATATATATATATATATATATATATATATATATATATATATATATATATATATATATAATCAAACCCATGATCAACTGATCACAATATATACAACACACTCGATTTGTATATATAGGTGTATCATGATCGAGATGTGTTTTTCGATCAGATACAGATATATGATCTTAATTAATTACATGTGTTCCTCGCGTACGTTACGTAGGTGTACCCCGCATCATGGACCGCCGTACTGGTGTACCTGGATAACGAGGGGATGTGGAACTTGAGGTCGCAGGATCTGGAGAGGAGGTACCTAGGTCAAGAGACGTACATGAGAGTGAGCCAAGCCGGCTCGGGAGTCCCTGATCCTAGAGATGAGTTGCCCATGCCTTCAAATACTCTCTTGTGCGGAAAAGTTAGCCCAGATGCTAGCTAGGGTGGGCAATGCATGAGTGGTTGAACCTGTAATACTAATTGGGACTGACTAGCAAGGTATCTGTGCTTTACTAATTTAGAAATATAAGGTTTATATATAGATTTAATGAATCTTTTCTGTTGTACCCCTATTTTCTCTCATGTCTTGCTCCATCTCACCGTAACCTTAATCCTTGTGCAAATTCAAATTACGTCTTATATTTATCAACGAAGGGAACACAAACACCTATCCAATACTCTCTCCGTTCATTTTTATAAGGTTTATTTTTTGAATAGTCATGTTCATAAATATAAGGCTTGTATGTAGATTTAATGAGGTTTTCCCTTCTATACCCCTATTTATTCCATCTCAACTATATACATTATTCATTACCACCCATACAAAGTATATCTTTTAGCTTTCAAGACAATTAAGTGAGGGCATCTAAATCATTTTCTCTTATACATTTCTCAATTTTAACGTAACTTTAATTCTTGTGCAAAATCAAAATACATATTACAAAAATAAACGAAGGGAGTAACTTTTTCATGCCACTTCATAACAAACACAAACTCGTCTAATAAATTATCCATGCCTCTTCGTAGAAAGGCTCACGAATTATGAAACAAATTTTAAACTGTTAGCGCTTTCACATTAACGCATTAAAAAGACACGTTTCCGTACCAATTTTATTACAACATGACATATTTTGTTTACTAAAAAAGGTTATATATTCAAAACTTTGATAGGAATTCAGAACTTATTTTCATGAAAAGCCATAAACTGATTTTATTTTTCTCACAACTTAGGGAAATGCTTTTGTTCTCATTGTCAAGTGAGAGGAAATTTGGTCGACCAGGATGGATGTCCATTTGAAATCTGTACCGTTCATGCATCCGTTGAGATTGTTAGAATTAAAGGCACATCTAGGTTTAATTTAATCCAAAAGTAAATCATGAACAACATGTGATTGACTATCAGTAACGAATAACAGGAGCATACTATAGATGCATATGCTAGAAGACTACACATATATCCATCTAATGTGCTCACAATCAATAGATTGAAAATAAACAAAGAGAAACATTGTAACGCATCGTTCGTGTGCAGATGGAGCAAAGAGACGTTGTAAGCGCGTGCAGTGCCGAGGACGAAGCGCCGCCGCGATGAGCGCGATGCCTAGCGGCCGCTCCCGAACGCCGAGGAAGACGAGCCGTGACGGTGACGTGGAAGCGATCGCCGAGCGCTTCCCAAAATTCCGATTCGTCCTCTCCGGTGCAAGAACGCGAGGACGGACGGTTTCGGAGACTCGCTTTCCGTTATTTGGTGCACGCCGTGCACGGACGAAGCAGACTTTGATGGCGGCGCAGCGAGGAAGCGGCAAACGCTAGGGCGCGAAAACTCTATTTTACCTGCATGACGGCGACGCAAAGATATAAAGGAGCCCTGGTAACGATCAGAATCGAACACGACTCGAGGACGCCCCACGATCGGAGTCCATTACGGGATGCATTACGGTGTCCTTATCTCATACTACAACCGCGATTCCGAGTAGCAAAAGAGTAATGCGCAAAGGAGGCTGCGCCACGCAAAGCCCTGAACCGAATTCGGCGGACCATTCACGCAGGTGCAAGACGCCCGCCGCCCCGCCCCTGCGTTCGAGCCCGAGCCCGCCGGCCCGGCGAGGCGAGGCGAGGCAGCGTGTGTATTCTTTCTCCCTTTCTCCACATGGTTCTACCATGGTGTAGCACACTCCACTATTTAAACTAGTGCTCACCACTTTAGGCTAGCAATGTGGTACTATTGCTAGTGCACATGCTCCTCATGAGGTGGGCCTTTGAGATTTTCTAGGATTTATTGTCTCAATCAAATGGGCTTGGCCCAAATAATCCAACAATCCCCACCAGATCTCAAAGTCCCACCGGGCCTTGCCTGCTCCCAAAGTGTTAATATACCAAAGATTTCAAAGTGACAATGGACTATGCCTTGAATTGCACCTAGGACTCCAAATTACACTCACCACAACTTGAACAATGGACTAAGCCTTGAATTGCAAGTTTTGTGCGATCGAGTTTCATTTAAAGCCTTAGTCGATACTAGGTCGCCAATAGGCTTCCCCTCGGGTGGAGCATATAAGTCGTACTCCATGGTCTCTTCATGAGCTTACTAGAGATTACCCAAGTCTCATAGACTGCGACTTTCATGATCACTCTCATATAGGTGTGTTCTTTCAAGATGCTCTGTAGGATGACATCTTCACTAAATAAAGCCAACAGAACACATTAAGGCAAATGCCAACCTGCCATACAGATTTCGAGAGTATTGCACATTCACTTGGAACTAGTTAGAAAAAATACTCTCCTCCAGTTAACCAGTAGCTTGTTTTTCCCAGGTCCTAATTCACGGGATCTCTGATCACATAGGTTGGGTTACCACTATGGTATAACTCACATGGGTCTCAGGCCTAGTTACTTTGATGCATTATCTATCACATTCCGTGATAGCCCTTTTATGAAGGGGTCTGCCAGATTTTTAGCTGTTTGGATATAATCCAATGCTATCACTCCGGAGTTTTTCAATTTCTGACGGACTTCAAACGTCTTTTCACATGTCTTGAGGATTTCAAGTTATCTTTAGAATCGTTCACTTTAACAATAAGCTGTTTGATTGTCACAATTCATAAGAATGGCCGGTATTGGTTTTTCAACCACCGGAAGATCCATCAAGAGTTCACGTAGCCATTCTGCCTCAACAGTTGGTCGTATCCAATGCGATCAATTCTGCCTCCATAGTTGACCGTGTCAAAATAGTCATTTGCAAGACCTCCACGACACAGCGCCCCACCAAGTGTAAACACATATCCACTGGTGGCCTTAATCTCATCAAGCATCAGAGATCCAATTTGAATCACTATAACCCTCTAGTACTTGAAGGGTACCGGTATAGTGTATTCCATAATTTCTTGTACCCACCAAGTAACGCATAACTCTTTCGAGTGCACGCCAATGATCATCTCGGGTTAGAAGTAAATGGCTCAATTTGCTTACAAAGACAAATGAGATATCGTGCCTTGTAGCGCTAGCCAAGTACATGAGAGATCCAATGATCTCGAGAGTATTTCATTTGATCTCTAGCAATTCTCTTGTTTTTCCGAAGAATCACACTTGGATCATAAGGTGTTGGAGAAGGCTTGCTATCCGAATAGCCAAACCGACTCAAAACCTTTTCCACATAATGGGATTGAGAAAGACTAATCCCATCCTCACTTTTGACTAACTTGATGTTCAAGATCACGTCGACCTCTCCGAGATCTTTCATATCAAAATTTCAGACAGGAAAGACTTGACCTCATTGATCACATCAAGGTTTGTTCCAAAGATCAAAATGTCATCCACATATAGGCACAGAATAACTCCCTCACCCCCACCATGGCGATAATACACACATTTGTCGGCCGTTTACATAACGAAGCCAGCTTGTGTCAATGTTCTATCGAACTTCTCATGCCATTGTTTAGGTGCTTGTTTAAGGCCATAAAGAGATTTCAAGAACTTACACACCTTGCTCTCATGTCCGGGTAGCACAAATCCATCTGGTGATCCATGTAGATCTCCTCATCTAGCTCTCCATTAAGAAAAGCTGTCTTCACGTCCATTTGATGGACAATGAGACCATGAGAGGCAGCCAAGGATAAAAGTACCGGATGGTTGTGATCCTAACAACAGGTGAATAAGTATCAAAATAATCATCTCCTTCCTTTGCGTATAACCCTTAGCCACAAGTCTAGCCTTGTACTTTTCAATAGTACCATCAGGCCTTAGTTTCTTTTGAACACTCCACTTACAAAATTTCACTGTGTTTGCAACCATAAGGCGCTTCTGTGAGCTCCCAAGTTCCGTTAGGCAGAATAGAATCCATCTCACTACTGGATCGCCTCCTTCCATGAGTCTGCATCGAGAAGATGCATAAGCTTACGAAATAAAGGTGGGAGTATCATCCACAAGGTACACAGTGAAATCATTACCAAAGGATTTAACCATCCTTTGTCTCTTGCTCCTCCTAGGAGCCTCAGCATCATCCTCCTCAGGATTTTGCTCGGGTATCTGCTCGTAATCCTCGGTTTGTGCAATAGGTTCGGGAATTATCTCAGGATTTTGACTAGAAACGCTATGCAAATCTTTCATGGGAAATATGCCCTCAAAGAAGGTGGCATCTCTGGATTCCATGATTGTACCGACGATCATGTCAGATACCTCAGACTTTACTACTAAAAATCTATAGGCAATGCTCCGATGAGCGTATCCCAGAAAGACACAATCCACTGTCTTAGGTCCAAGCTTGCGCTTTTTAGTTATGGGCACATTGACTTTCGCCAAGCAACCCCACGTGCGCAAGTATGAAAGTGATGGTTTTCTCCCTTCCCATTCTTCATATGAGGTTTTCTCCTTATTCTTAGAAGGAACTTTATTCAAAACGTGACAAGAAGTCAACAGGGCCTCCCCCCACCATTCCTTAGATAGACCCGCAAAGGTCCAACATGGCATTTACCAAATCGGTTAGAGTGCGGTTCTTTCTTTCGGCAACCCCATTAGGCGGGGCGAATAGGAGGTGTCCTCTCATGAATAATTCCATGTTCCTTACAGAATAAGTCGAACTCAAGAGAGAAGTACTCACCGCCACGATCCGACCTAAGCCTTTTGATTTTTCTTTCTAATTGATTTTCAACTTCACCTTATAGACTTTGAAGTAATCTAAAGCCTCATCTTTAGTTTTCAACGAGATAAACATAGCAGTATCTAGATGCATCATCAATCGAGTCATGAAATATCTTTTTCCTCCTTTAGTCAACACACCATTCATCTCACAAAGATCTGAATGTATGAGTTCTAATGGTGCCAAGTTTCTCTCCTCCATTTGCCTTGTGAGGTTTGCGAGGTTGCTTTGATTGCACACAACTTTGGCACTTAGAACCTTTGACAAAGAGGGAATTTTTGGAATTAAATTCATACTAGCGAGCCGAGTCATACAACCAAAATTTAAATGACATAACCGTGAGTGCCAAACATCGGCTTCACCTCCATTGGAAATATCACAAATATGGTTCACAACTTTATTGCAAAAATCGAAAGGGAAAACGGAACAAGCCTCCGCATTCATAGCCTTTACCAATAAAAAGTCCATGCTTAGACACGACTACTTTATTAGACTCAAACACCACTTTGAACCCTTCTCTACATAGAAGGGAGCCGCGACCAGGTTTTTATTTATTGAGGGGACATCTTTGCACGTTCTTTAGTCAGACGATCTTTCGAAGTAAACTTCAGATCTACCGTGCCAACACCAAGAACGAAGCATTCGAGCTGTTTCCCATCAACACTGAGCAATCCCTTGCGGCCTGGTAAGAAGAGAACAAAGAGAGATCAGCACACACATGAACATTAGCTCAGTATCAATCCACCAATCGGTGGTCCGATTTCTTGAAAGAACAATAGATGCGTTACCATACCCGAAGTTCCTCCTCCAAGATTGCCAATGGTCACGTTGATGACTTTGAGTTACGTCCTTGCTCACCCTTCTCGCTTCTTGCGATTTGGACACTTTGTTTGGCCATGTCCAATCTCACCGCAAACAAAGCAGGGCTTCTCATCTTTGTTCATTGACTTCTTCTTCTTGAAATTAGTGGTTTGTTTGGCTTTATTTTTCCCTTTGTTCTTGCCATGTGAAGCTGTTGCACCACATTGGCGCTAGGCGCCCCTCAGTTCCTTTCACAGGTGCATCCTTAGCTCGAGCTTTCTCCTCAACATCTAGAGACGCAATCGATTCTCAACAGAAATCTCTTGTCTCTTATATTTCAGAGATGTGGCAAAATTCCTCCATGAAGGAGGTAATTTGGCAATAATGCTTGACCACAAACACGTCAGTAACTGGATTTTGAGAAGTTCGAGTTCCTGGCGAGAACAGTATCTCATGAGCTGCTCAACTACGTAACGGTTATCCACCATCTTGTAGTCATGATATTGCTCCATGATATACTGATTCACCGCCAAGATCGAAGCACCGAACTTAGCATTCGTGAGCATCCCATAGTTCCTTCGGCGTCTTTAATGTGCATATACACATCGCATGCACGATCGGCAAGAACACTAAGAACGGCTCCCACAAAGAGTGTGTTGGCATCCCGATATGCCTTCTCCTTTTCAGGAGTTGGATCCATATCCTCTGGTTTGCCGCTCGACACCCGTAACACGTTCATAGCTGTAAGCCACAAGGTGACCCTTGTCCGCCATCTTTTGAAGTGCACAGGTGAATTTTTCGGCCTCAGTGCCTCGGCAAAGCCAGCCATTGATAAACCTAAGCGCCTATAATCAGGTTTTTGGATTGTTAGAATTAAAGGCACATCTAGGTTTAATTTAATCCAAAAGTAAATCATGAACAACATGTGATTGACTATCAGTAACGAATAACAGGAGCATACTATAGATGCATATGCTAGAAGACTACACATATATCCATCTAATGTGCTCACAATCAATAGATTGAAAATAAACAGTAGAAACATTGTAACGTCTTGTTAGGTAATGCAGATGGAGCGATGAAGCGTTGTAGCGCGTCTGATCTGCCGAGGACGGAAGCGCGCGCGATGAGCGCGATGCCTAGCGGCCGCTCTGAACGCCGAGGAAGACGAGCCGTGACGGTGGCGTGGAAGCGATCGCGCCAGCGCTTCCCAAAAACCGATTCGTCCTCTCCGGTGCAAGAACGCGAGGACGGACGGTTTCGAGACACCTTTCCGTCATTTGGTGCACGCGTGCACGGGACGAAGCGAACTTGATGGCGGCGCGGCGAGAAGCGGCAAACGCTAGGGCGCGAAAACTCTATTTTACCCGGATGACGGCGACGCGATATATAAAGGAGCCTCAGTAACGATCCGTAATCGAACACGACTCGAGGACGCCCCACGATCGGAGTCCATTACGGGATACATTACGGTGTCCTTATCTCATACTACAACCGCGATTCCGAGTAGCAAAGAGTAATCTGCAAGGAGGCTGCGCCACGCAAAGCCCTGAACCGAATTCGGCGGACCATTCACGCAGTGCCAGACGCCACGCCTCGCCCGCCCGCCTGCTCGAGCCCGAGTTCAGCCTCGGCCCTACGAGGCGAGGCGAGGCGAGCGCTGCAGGTGTATTCTTTCTCCCTTTCTCCACATGGTTCTACCATGGTGTAGCACACTCCACTATTTAAACTAGTGCTCACCACTTTAGGCTAGCAATGTGGTACTATTGCTAGTGCACATGCTCCTCATGAGGTGGGCCTTTGAGATTTTCTAGGATTTATTGTCTCAATCAAATGGGCTTGGCCCAAATAATCCAACAATCCCCACCAGATCTCAAAGTCCCACCGATACCTTGCCTGCTCCCAAAGTGTTAATATACCAAAGATTTCGGTGACAATGGACTATGCCTTGAATTGCACCTAGGACTCCAAATTACACTCAGCCACAACTTGAACAATGGACTAAGCCTTGAATTGCAAGTTTTGTGCGATCGAGTTTCATTTAAAGCCTTAGCCGATACTAGGTCGCCAATAGGCTTCCCCTCGGGTGGAGCATATAAGTCGTACTCCATGGTCTCTTCATGAGCTTACTAGAGATTACCCAAGTCTCATAGATCGCGACTTTCAACGATCACTCTCATATAGGTGTGTTCTTTCAAGATGCTCAGTAGGATGACATCTTCGCTAAATAAAGCCAACGAGAACACATTAAGGCAAAAGCCAACCCGCCATACAGATTTCGAGAGTATTGCATCTTCACTTGGAACTAGTTAGAAAATTACTCTCCTCCAGTTAACCAATAGCTTGTTTTTCCCAGGACCTAATTCACGGGATCTCCGATCACATAGGTTGGGTTACCGCTATGGTATAACTCACATGGGTCTCATGCCTAGTTCCTTTGATGCGTTATCTATCACATTCCGTGATAGCCCTTTAGTGAAGGGATGCGCCAGGTTTTTAGCCGCCTGGATATAATCCAATGCTATCACTCGGAGTTTTTCAATTTCTGACATACTTCAAACGTCTTTTCACATGTCTTGAGGATTTCAAGTTATCTTTAGAATCGTTCACTTTAACAATAATCGCTTGATTGTCACAGTTCATAAGAATGGCCGGTATTGGTTTTTCAACCACGGAAGATCCATCAAGAGTTCACGTAGCCATTCTCGCCTCAACGGTTTGTATCCAATGCGATCAATTCTGCCTCCATAGTTGACCGTGTCAAAATAGTCTGCTTGCAAGACCTCCACGACAGCGCCCCACCAAGTGTAAACACATATCCACCGGTGGCCTTAATCTCATCAAAGCATCGAGATCCAATTTGAATCACTATAACCCTCTAGTCTTGAAGGGTACAGGTATAGTGTATTCCATAATTTCTTGTACCCACCAAGTAACGCATAACTCTTTCGAGTGCACGCCAATGATCATCTCCGGGTTAGAAGTAAGCGGCTCAATTTGCTTACGACAAATGAGATATCGAGCCTTGTAGCGCTAGCCAAGTACATGAGAGATCCAATGATCTCGAGAGTATTTCATTTGATCTCTAGCAATTCTCTTGTTTTTCCGAAGAATCACACTTGGATCATAAGGTGTTGGAGAAGGCTTGCTATCCGAATAGCCAAACCGACTCAAAACCTTTTCCACATAATGGGATTGAGAAAGACTAATCCCATCCTCACTTTTGACTAACTTGATGTTCAAGATCACGCCACCTCTCCGAGATCTTTCATATCAAAATTTCCAGACAGGAAAGACTTGACCTCATTGATCACATCAAGGTTTGTTCCAAAGATCAAAATGTCATCCACATATAGGCACAGAATAACTCCCTCACCCCCACCATGGCGATAATACACACATTTGCTCGGCTTCGTTTACAACGGCTACTTGTGTCAATGTTCTATCGAACTTCTCATGCCATTGTTTAGGTGCTTGTTTAAGGCCATAAAGAGATTTCATAACTTACACACCTTGCTCTCATGTCCGGTAGCACAAATCCATCTGGCCGATCCATGTAGATCTCCTCATCTAGCTCTCCATTAAGAAAAGCTGTCTTCACGTCCATTTGATGGACAATGAGACCATGAGAGGCAGCCAAGGATAAAAGTACCGGATGGTTGTGATCCTAACAACGGTGAATAAGTATCAAAATAATCATCTCCTTCCTTTTGTATAACCCTTAGCCACAAGTCTAGCCTTGTACTTTTCAATAGTACCATCGTGCCTTAGTTTCTTTTGAACACCCACTTACATTTCACAGGTTTGCAACCATAAGGCGATTCTGTGAGCTCCCAAGTTCCGTTAGATGTAATAGAATCCATCTCACTACTGACCGCCTCCTTCCAAGAGTCTGCATCGAAGATGCATAAGCTTCAAATAAAGGTGGGAGTATCATCCACAAGGTACAGTGAAATCATTACCAAAGGATTTAACCATCCTTTGTCTCTTGCTCCTCCTAGGAGCCTCACCGTCATCCTCCTCAGGATTTTGCTCTGCATCTGCTCGTAATCCTCGCTTTGTGCAATAGGTTCGGGAATTATCTCAGATTTTGACTAGAAACGCTATGCAAATCTTTCATGGGAAATATGCCTCAAAGAAGGTGGCATCTCTGGATTCCATGATTGTACCGACGATCATGTCGATACCTCAGACTTTACTACTAAAAATCTATAGGCAATGCTCCGATGAGCGTATCCCGTAAAGACACAATCCACTGCCTTAGGTCCAAGCTTGCGCTTTTTAGTTATGGGCACATTGACTTTCGCCAAGCAACCCCACGTGGCGCAAGTATGAAAGTGATGGTTTTCTCCTTCCCATTCTTCATATGAGGTTTTCTCCTTATTCTTAGAAGGAACTTTATTCAAAACGTGACAAGAAGTCAACAGGGCCTCCCCACCATTCCTTAGATAGACCCGCAGTTGTCCAACATGGCATTTACCAAATCGGTTAGAGTGCGGTTCTTTCTTTCGGCAACCCCATTAGATCGGGGCGAATAGGAGGTGTCCTCTCATGAATAATTCCATGTTCCTTACAGAATAAGTCGAACTCAAGAGAGAAGTACTCACCGCCACGATCCGACCTAAGCCTTTTGATTTTTCTTTCTAATTGATTTTCAACTTCAGCCTTATAGACTTTGAAGTAGTCTAAAGCCTCATCTTTAGTTTTCAATGTATAAACATAGCAAGATCTAGATGCATCATCAATCGAGTCATGAAATATCTTTTTCCTCCTTTAGTCAACACACCATTCATCTCACAAAGATCTGAATGTATGAGTTCTAATGGTGCCAAGTTTCTCTCCTCCTCTGCCTTGTGAGGTTTGCGAGGTTGCGTTGATTGCACACAACTTTGGCACTTAGAACCTTTGACAAGAGGGATTTTTTGGAATTAAATTCATACTAGCGAGCCGAGTCATACAACCAAAATTTAAATGACATAACAGTGAGTGCCAAACATCGGCTTCACCTCCATTGGAATTATCACAAATATGGTTCACAACTTTATTGCAAAAATCGAAAGGGAAAACGGAACAAGCCTCCGCATTCATAGCCTTTACCAATAAAAAGTCCATGCTTAGACACGACTACTTTATTAGACTCAAACACCACTTTGAACCCTTCTCTACATAGAAGGGAGCCGCTGACTGTGTTTTTATTTATTGAGGGGACATGTCAGACGTTCTTTAGTCCGCACGATCTTTCCCGAAGTAAACTTCAGATCTACCGTACCAACACCAAGAACGAAGCATTCGAAATGCTTTCCCATCAACACGGAGCAATCCCGCACGGCCTGGTAAGAAGAGAACAAAGAGAGATCAGCACACACATGAACATTAGCTCCAGATCAATCCACCAATCGGTGGTCCGATTTCTTGAAAGAACAATAGGTACGTTACCATACCCGTAAGTTCCTCCTCCAAGATTGCCAATGGTCACGTTGATGACTTTGAGTTCGTCCTTGCTCACCCTTCCTCGCTTGCGATTTGGACACTGCTTTGGCCCGGTGTCCAATCTCACCGCAAACAAAGCAGGCTTCTCATCTTTGTTCATTGACTTCTTCTTCTTGAAATTAGTGGTTTGTTTGGCTTTATTTTTCCCTTTGTTCTTGCCATGTGAGAACTGTTGCACCACATTGGCGCTTAGATCGCCCCTCGATTCCTTTCACAGGTGCATCCTTAGCTCGAGCTTTCTCCTCAACATCTAGAGACGCAATCGATTCTCAACAGAAATCTCTTGTCTCTTATATTTCAGAGATGTGGCAAAATTCCTCCATGAAGGAGGTAATTTGGCAATAATGCCTGACCACAAACCTCCGCTGTAATCGGATTTTGAGAAGTTCGAGTTCCTGGCGAGAACTCGTATCTCATGAGCCTCGCTCAACTACGTAACGGTTATCCACCATCTTGTAGTCATGATATTGCTCCATGATATACGATTCATCACAAAGATCTAAGCACCGAACTTAGCATTCAGAGCATCCCATAGTTCCTTCGCGTCTTTAATGTGCATATACACATCGCATGCCGATCGGCAAGAACACTAAGAACGGCTCCCACAAAGAGTGTGTTGGCATCCCGATATGCCTTCTCCTTTTCAGGAGTTGGATCCATATCCTCTGGTTTGCCGTTCGACACCCGTAACACGTTCATAGGCTGTAAGCCACAAGGTGACCCTTGTCCGCCATCTTTTGAAGTGCACACCGGTGAATTTTTCGGCCTCGCTGCCTCGGCAAAGCCAGCCATTGATAAACCTAAGCGCCTATAATCAGGTTTTTGGATTGTTAGAATTAAAGGCACATCTAGGTTTAATTTAATCCAAAAGTAAATCATGAACAACATGTGATTGACTATCAAGAATTTAATAACAGGAGCATACTATAGATGCATATGCTAGAAGACTACACATATATCCATCTAATGTGCTCACAATCAATAGATTGAAAATAAACAAGAGAAACATTGTAACGCATCGCTCAGGTGCAGATGGAGCAAGAGACGTTGTAGCGTCTGCATGCCGAGGACGGAAGCGCGCAATGAGCGATGCCTAGTACCGCTTCCTGAACGCCGAGGAAGACGAGCCGTGACGGTGACGTGAAGCGCCGCGCAGCGCTTCAAAACCTGATTCGCCCTCTCCCGGTGCAAGAACGCGAGGACGGACGGTTTCGAGACTCGCTTTCCGTCACGGTGCACGCCGCAGACGGACGGGCAGATTTGATGGCGGCGCAAATGAGGGAAATCGGCAAAACGCTAGGGCGCAGAAACTCTATTTTACCCAGATGACGGCGACGCAAAGATATAAAGGAGCCACGTAATACCAGAATCGAACACGACTCGAGGACGCCCCACGATCGGAGTCCATTACGGGATCTGCATTACGGTGTCCTTATCTCATACTACAACCGCGATTCCGAGTAGCAAAAGAGTAATCTGCAAAAGGAGGTCGCGCCACGCAAAGCCCTCGAACCGAATTCGGCGGACCATTCACGCAAAGCCGCAGACGCTGCGCTTCTCGCCCCGCCTACTGCGTTCGAGCCCGAGCCCGGCCTCGGCCGAGGCGAGGCGAGGCGAAAGGCAGGTGTATTCTTTCTCCCTTTCTCCACATGGTTCTACCATGGTGTAGCACACTCCACTATTTAAACTAGTGCTCACCACTTTAGGCTAGCAATGTGGTACTATTGCTAGTGCACATGCTCCTCATGAGGTGGGCCTTTGAGATTTTCTAGGATTTATTGTCTCAATCAAATGGGCTTGGCCCAAATAATCCAACAATCCCCACCAGATCTCAAAGTCCCACCGATACCTTGCCTGCTCCCAAAGTCATTAATATACCAAAGATTTCAAAGTGACAATGGACTATGCCTTGAATTGCACCTAGGACTCCAAATTACACTCACCACAACTTGAACAATGGACTAAGCCTTGAATTGCAAGTTTTGTGCGATCGAAGTTTCATTTAAAGCCTTAGTCGATACTAGGTCGCCAATAGGCTTCCCGGGTGGAGCATATAAGTCGTACTCCATGGTCTCTTCATGAGCTTACTAGAGATTACCCAAGTCTCATAGATCGCGACTTTCATGATCACTCTCATATAGGTGTGTTCTTTCAAGATGCTCAGTAGGATGACATCTTCGCTAAATAAAGCCAATGAACACATTAAGGCAAAAGCCAACCTGCCATACTGATTTCGAGAGTATTGCATCTTCACTTGGAACTAGTTAGAAAATTACTCTCCTCCAGCTTAACCAAGAGCTTGTTTTTCCCAGGACCTAATTCACGGGATCTCCGATCACATAGGTTGGGTTACCGCTATGGTATAACTCACATGGGTCTCATGCCTAGTTCCTTTGATGCGTTATCTATCACATTCCGTGATAGCCCTTTAGTGAAGGGATTCGCTGTGTTTTTAGCCGTCTGGATATAATCCAATGCTATCACTCGAGTTTTTCAATTTCCTCGACATACTTCAAACGTCTTTTCACATGTCTTGAGGATTTCAAGTTATCTTTAGAACTGCTCACTTTAACAATAATCGCTTGATTGTCACTGATTCATAAGAATGGCCGGTATTGGTTTTTCAACCACCGGAAGATCCATCAAGAGTTCACGTAGCCATTCTCGCCTCAACAGTTGGTCGTATCCAATGCGATCAATTCTGCCTCCATAGTTGACCGTGTCAAAATAGTCTGCTTTGCAAGACCTCCACGACCTGGCGCCCCACCAAGTGTAAACACATATCCACCGGTGGCCTTAATCTCATCAACATCGAGATCCAATTTGAATCACTATAACCCTCTAGTAATCTTGAAGGGTACCGGTATAGTGTATTCCATAATTTCTTGTACCCACCAAGTAACGCATAACTCTTTCGAGTGCACGCCAATGATCATCTCCCGGGTTAGAAGTAAATGGCTCAATTTGCTTACAAAGAAATGAGATATCGAGCCTTGTAGCGCTAGCCAAGTACATGAGAGATCCAATGATCCGAGAGTATTTCATTTGATCTCTAGCAATTCTCTTGTTTTTCCGAAGAATCACACTTGGATCATAAGGTGTTGGAGAAGGCTTGCTATCCGAATAGCCAAACCGACTCAAAACCTTTTCCACATAATGGGATTGAGAAAGACTAATCCCATCCTCACTTTTGACTAACTAGATGTTCAAGATCACGCCACCTCTCCGAGATCTTTCATATCAAAATTTCAGACAGGAAAGACTTGACCTCATTGATCACATCAAGGTTTGTTCCAAAGATCAAAATGTCATCCACATATAGGCACAGAATAACTCCTCACCCCCACCATGGCGATAATACACACATTTGCTCGGCCGTTTACAACGGCCGACTTGTGTCAATGTTCTATCGAACTTCTCATGCCATTGTTTAGGTGCTTGTTTAAGGCCATAAAGAGATTTCAGTAACTTACACACCTTGCTCTCATGTCCGGGTAGCACAAATCCATCTGGCTGATCCATGTAGATCTCCTCATCTAGCTCTCCATTAAGAAAAGCTGTCTTCACGTCCATTTGATGGACAATGAGACCATGAGAGGCAGCCAAGGATAAAAGTACCCGGATGGTTGTGATCCTAACAACAGGTGAATAAGTATCAAAATAATCATCTCCTTCCTTTTGCGTATAACCCTTAGCCACAAGTCTAGCCTTGTACTTTTCAATAGTACCATCAGGCCTTAGTTTCTTTTTGAACACCCACTTACAAATTTCACAGGTTTGCAACCATAAGGCAGCTTCTGTGAGCTCCCAAGTTCCGTTAGACGAGAATAGAATCCATCTCACTACGGATCGCCTCCTTCCAAGAGTCTGCATCGAAGATGCATAAGCTTCAAATAAAGGTGGGAGTATCATCCACAAGGTACACAAAGTGAAATCATTACCAAAGGATTTAACCATCCTTTGTCTCTTGCTCCTCCTAGGAGCCTCACCGTCATCCTCCTCAGGATTTTGCTCGGGTATCTGCTCGTAATCCTCGGTTTGTGCAATAGGTTCGGGAATTATCTCAGATTTTGACTAGAAACGCTTATGCAAATCTTTCATGGGAAATATGCCCTCAAAGAAGGTGGCATCTCTGGATTCCATGATTGTACCGACGATCATGTCGATACCTCAGACTTTACTACTAAAAATCTATAGGCAATGCTCCGATGAGCGTATCCCAGAAAGACACAATCCACAGTCTTAGGTACAAGATTGCGCTGTTTAGTTATGGGCACATATACTTACGCCAAGCAAACCAACCAGCGCAAGTATCAAAGTGATGGTTTTCTCCCTTCCCATTCTTCATATGAGGTTTTCTCCTTATTCTTAGAAGGAACTTTATTCAAAACGTGACAAGAAGTCAACAGGGCCTCCCCCCACCATTCCTTAGATAGACCCGCAGTGTCCAACATGGCATTTACCACATCCGGTAGAGTGAGGGGCTTTCTGTCGGAAACCCCATTAGACTGGGCGAATAGGGAGGTGTCCTCTCATGAATAATTCCATGTTCCTTACAGAATAAGTCGAACTCAAGAGAGAAGTACTCACCGCCACGATCCGACCTAAGCCTTTTGATTTTTCTTTCTAATTGATTTTCAACTTCAGCCTTATAGACTTTGAAGTAGTCTAAAGCCTCATCTTTAGTTTTCAACAGATAAACATAGCAGTATCTAGATGCATCATCAATCAGAGTCATGAAATATCTTTTTCCTCCTGTAGTCAACACACCATTCATCTCACAAAGATCTGAATGTATGAGTTCTAATGGTGCCAAGTTTCTCTCCTCCGCCGCCTTGTGAGGTTTGCGAGGTTGCTTTGATTGCACACAACTTTGGCACTTAGAACCTTTGACAAGAGGGAATTTTTGGAATTAAATTCATACTAGCGAGCCGAGTCATACAACCAAAATTTAAATGACATAACCGTGAGTGCCAAACATCGGCTTCACCTCCATTGGAAATATCACAAATATGGTTCACAACTTTATTGCAAAAATCGTAAAGGGAAAAACGGAACAAGCCTCCGTGATTCATAGCCTTTACCAATAAAAAGTCCATGCTTAGACACGACTACTTTATTAGACTCAAACACCACTTTGAACCCTTCTCTACATAGAAGGGAGCCGACTGTGTTTTTATTTATTGAGGGGACATCTTGCACGTTCTTTAGCCGCACGATCTTTCCCGAAGTAAACTTCAGATCTACCGTGCCAACACCAAGAATGTAAGCATTCGATAAGCTTCCCATCAACACGGAGCAATCCCAAGACGGCCTGGTAAGAAGAGAACAAAGAGAGATCGACACACACATGAACATTAGCTCCAGTATCAATCCACCAATCGGTGGTCCGATTTCTTGAAAGAACAATAGATGCGTTACCATACCCGAAGTTCCTCCTCCAAGATTGCCAATGGTCACGTTGGATGACTTTGAGTTCTGTCCTTGCTCACCCTTCCTCGCCCTTGCATTTGGACCTTTGTTGGCCCAGTGTCCAATCTCACCGCAAACAAAGCAGGCTTCTCATCTTTGTTCATTGACTTCTTCTTCTTGAAATTAGTGGTTTGTTTGGCTTTATTTTTCCCTTTGTTCTTGCCATGTGAGAATCGTTGCACCACATTGGCGCTAGATCGCCCCTCAGTTCCTTTCACAGGTGCATCCTTAGCTCGAGCTTTCTCCTCAACATCTAGAGACGCAATCGATTCTCAATGTAAATCTCTTGTCTCTTATATTTCAGAGATGTGGCAAAATTCCTCCATGAAGGAGGTAATTTGGCAATAATGCCCCGACCACAAACCTGTCTGTAATCGATTTTGAGAAGTTCGAGTTCCTGGCGAGAACCTCGTATCTCATGAGCCTGCTCAACTACGTAACGGTTATCCACCATCTTGTAGTCATGATATTGCTCCATGATATACAGTTCATCACAAGATCTAAGCACCGAACTTAGCATTCGTGAGCATCCCATAGTTCCTTCGCGTCTTTAATGTGCATATACACATCGCATTGCAGCGATCGGCAAGAACACTAAGAACGGCTCCCACAAAGAGTGTGTTGGCATCCCGATATGCCTTCTCCTTTTCAGGAGTTGGATCCATATCCTCCTGGTTTGCCGTTCGACACCCGTAACACGCTCATAGCCGTAAGCCACAAGGTGACCCTTGTCCGCCATCTTTTGAAGTGCACAGGTGAATTTTTCCGGCCTCGGTGCCTCGGCAAAGCCACCATTGATAAACCTAAGCGCCTATAATCAGGTTTTGGATTGTTAGAATTAAAGGCACATCTAGGTTTAATTTAATCCAAAAGTAAATCATGAACAACATGTGATTGACTATCAAGAACGAATAACAGGAGCATACTATAGATGCATATGCTAGAAGACTACACATATATCCATCTAATGTGCTCACAATCAATAGATTGAAAATAAGCAGTAGAAACATTGTAACGCATCGCTCAGGTAATGCAGATGGAGCGATGAAGCGTTGTAGCGCTGCGAAGGCCGAGGACGGAAGCGCGCCGCGATGAGCGCGATGCCTAGCACCGCTCTCGAACGCCGAGGAAGACGAGCCGTGACGGTGGCGTGGAAGCGATCGCGCCGAGCGCTTCCCAAAAACCGATTCGTCCTCTCCCGGTGCAAGAACGCGAGGACGGACGGTTTCGAGACTCGCTTTCCGTTCATTTGGTGCACGCCGGCACGGACGGGCAGAGCATTTGATGGCGGCGCAGCGAGGAAAGCGGCAAACGCTAGGGCGCAGAAAACTCTATTTTACCTGATGACGGCGACGCAAAGATATAAAGGAGCCCTGGTAACGATCAGAATCGAACACGACTCGAGGACGTCCCACGATCGGAGTCCATTACGGGATGCATTACGGTGTCCTTATCTCATACTACAACCGCGATTCCGAGTAGCAAAAGAGTAATCTGCAAAGGAGGTCGCGCCACGCAAAGCCCTGGACCGAATTCGGCGGACCATTCACGCAGTGTGCCAAGACGCCCGCGCCCCGCCCCGCCCGTGCCCGTGCTCATGCCCGAGCCCGAGCCCGGCGAGGCGAGGCGAGCGCGCGCGTGTGTATTCTTTCTCCCTTTCTCCACATGGTTCTACCATGGTGTAGCACACTCCACTATTTAAACTAGTGCTCACCACTTTAGGCTAGCAATGTGGTACTATTGCTAGTGCACATGCTCCTCATGAGGTGGGCCTTTGAGATTTTCTAGGATTTATTGTCTCAATCAAATGGGCTTGGCCCAAATAATCCAACAGAGATTGTGCACAAAATCAATCCGAGAGGTGCTTCTGTGCTTTTTCTTTTTAAAGTTGCACAAATATTAAGGCATGAATGAAGGGTAGATAGTGACTACTTACCCATTCATTTACTTTAAATTTTTGAAATTTGTATTAAGAGGAAAAACATAGAAGCACTACTCAATCAATTCATCGAAATACGGTGAAAACTGCATGGTGTGCGGTATATTGAACACATGGGTGGGGGCACAACACAATACAACCATCACACATTCACACTACTACAAAAAAAAGGCTATCACACACGGTTCAGAAAACGTCATCACAAACGGTTTTTCGAACCATTTGTAAACACGTGTCAGTGATAATAACGACGCATCATATAAGGTTTTTGAACCGAATTTGTCTTTTTATATCTTTCAAATAAAACTGATTTTGATCTTTAAATTTTACAGAGTTGTAGAATCTCACCTCCCATACATATGATAATTTTTTGAGAATTTTTGAAAACTTGTACATGTTAATTTGATGTTCATTTGCTAGTAAACCATCTTTATCATGTAAACTCTATAAAAACTACATTTACAAGTTTTGACAAATTCCCAAACAATTACCACACGTAAGGGATGTGAGCTCCTACAACCAAGTAAAATTTGAAGACCAAACTCAATAACATTTGAAATATATGAAATTGACAAGCAGCGGATAAATAGTGCTAAATTGTGAAAAAATTAATATTTAGTCAAATTTGTTTTTTTTTCATATCTTTCAAATAAAATTGATTTTGGTCTTCAAGTTTTACAGGGTTATAGAATCTCACATCTTCTATGTATGGTAATTTTGTGAGAATTTTGAAAAGTTATACATGTGGTTTTCATGATTTTTACATGATAAAGGTGGTTTACACTGGATATGTAGCATTTTACTATCCAGAAAATAACATTTTACTAGCTATTACATAAGATTTTACTATACTGAAACGAAGTGAACTATTAGAACAAGAATTTTATATGTTTATCCATCATGTAGTAAAATGTTACTTAGACGATCCTAAACGTTACTGCACTAGATGGTAACATCAAATGAGAACCGTGAACAAAATGTTATGCGTCTGTTCGGTAGTAAAATCTTACATGCATCAGTAATTTAATGTTCATTTGACAGTGAAATCTCATTTATATAGCGTTTAGTGGTGGAACTTTTTTTTTCTCTCGTCGTTAGTAAGCTAATAGTGAAAATTATTCATGAATAGTTGCTTTCAATAGAAAGTTATAGCTAAATCAAAGAAAAATAGTATAGTACAAACTAGTAAATATATTTACTAGTTGGTTAGCCACATAATTCATTGGCTTACTCAACACACCAAATAAGCGTTAGCTGACTAGTAGGATACGTGGGCTCGGTCAGATTTCGTTGACTGGCCCAATATTTGTACGTATACGTATACATATGGTTTTCTCAAAACTGTGAAAAACTGTAATATCCACAAACTGTGGTACTGTGTTTGTCTCAAAACTGTGAAAAACTGTAACATCCACAGATTGTGGTAATCTATGCCTGGTACACTGAAAAACTGTGGTTTTTGGATACCTTAGCTTTCAAAAGCCGTAGCATCCAAATAGGTCCTAAGCCCACAATTAACAAGCCATCTCAAACTCTGAAAATGTCTTATTTATTTGCTGATCGGTCAACAATTGCTACTTTAGATCATCATTCCATATTGGCCCTGCATCATTGATAACGCAATAGCAATTCTAACAAAAACGGCCCAAAATAGAACCCCCAAGATCTTTATTGTCGCCAAAAAAAAAAAAAAAAAAAATCTAGATATTTATATTATCCAAGTCATCAATACTTTTTCCTGAAAAATTAAAGAGTTACTGATCAATACTTGGAAGAGCCTACGGTTCAATTACATTGCAAAATTCGTACATCTGAGCAGCGACCGACTTTCGCGGCAGAACCGGAGTTTATGCACCATGTAAGGCCATTGGGCTACATAAGCACTCGTCTAACCCTACAACACCTGTTCATCTCATGTTGCCCTCTCTAAGGACATCGATCATATCATATACTTTCTTGTTGGCCCCAGATTGTATCTGCAGTAGCATGGCAGTTAACGTCTATCAGTCTTTAACAAAGCTCGGAACAGAAAAAATTCAAGCAATCACAAAAGAATCAAAAGGATCCGGACCTTTTTATGGAGAAACATGGCAGCATCCACAGTTCCCTCTGCATATATTGAACGACCACATACATTGTGCTGAAACTCAAATGAAACTCTGCAAGAATTACGGTAATTAACTCAGTACATCGTGCGCAAGCAAGGCCCTCAAAACAGAATCCAGCAGGCTAGGAAAGGATTAGAAACTTACGTATCATCAGGTGACGTGAGATGGTACATGTGAAATGCATGCCCCGAGAGATGTTCTTCTGGGACCCCAACCATGGTAAGCTGCTCCTGGGGATCCCGTACCTGCTTTACCTACAAGAACGATGTGGACCAGTGTGAGAAAGCCACGCCTGCAAGCAGCATACCTGTTTCTTCACAGTAAGCTGAGCTTGCTGTGCTCCACTAAAAAATATTTTCTCTAAAGTTCTATTTATGAACCACCGCATTCAGGACTACTCGACCAAAACTACAAATTAGAGACTGACTCAGACAAGGCCTGATAGAGAATAGGATCATACTCAACCTCAAACCTATTAGGCCAATAATTAAAATTAAATCCAAATCAAAACGACATACTTCCTATTTTGCCAATTTGCCCTTAATGTGGTATGAAGTCTACGAAAAGCACCAATACTAATAGGATGCTACATGTCAATAGTCCATGATTAAAACTTGCATTACAGCATGAAGTTACATCTGACACAAGGGGACAAGTAACTGGCACTATTTAGATCCAAATGTCCAATACAGCTGACTCTTCAAATGGGTCTTGATGTTTACATAAAATTTAACTATTTTATAAATAGAGAAAGCAAATAACAATCCTCCAAAACTCATAACAAATCTATGAGGACATAGATTATATGGTTTCTTGAAAACAAATTCAATACCATGATATGCTGACTATGTAAAGTTTCCTTTTGAATACCTGGTTCAAGTCAAATGAAACACCCAACTTCTGAAAGCAAGAGATTACAGCTTTGGCGGTGCCAGAGATGTCCAATTTTGATGCTTGATGAGACTCCATGACCTATGGAAGTGTGCCAATTTGATATTTAATAAGGAGGATCATTGGAGATAGCAATAATATGAATCTTAAAAGGATATGATTTGGCATTCAGAAAAAGAATATCAGCATTCATAAATGGAGATAAATCAGAAAAGCTCTGACCATCTTAGTTATCCTTATTGACTGAACACATGAAGGCATCCTGCTCGATGTATTGTACTAAAATACTAGTGTCCTGTTTTCTAATTCATGGAAACTTCTAATGGTTTAGTAAGGTGTGACTGCCACAAACCGTACACGAAAACCATGAATGGTGGAAGGTGGAAAAGGTGTTTGTGAAGTGCATTAAAAAAAGGTTTGTACCATAGTCACTTTGTATAAATAATTCAACAAGGAATCAACAGTGAAGTTCGATTATGGAAAAGCTCCAACTTCCAAACCTATTAGAGCCAAAACACATCATGCTTACTCCCTTTGAGATTATAAATCAGTGCTAAACAAGAATATTGAGTCTTTGTATTAATATAGAATTATCAACCCAAGTGTTGTACTAAGGATAACTCCGCAGGAGCCTAAGTTTAAAGCTTAAGTTCCTTAAAGATTAGCCCCACCATATGGTGTTGACTTTGTGAGCAGGAGCAGCATCTTAAAGTGAGATAGTCACATGTGAGGCTGTTACCAAATACTAATAAGTCTAACCATCTCAACCAGAATTTTGATGATGGCATGATGCCCATGTTATGAGGGGCTTCTAAAATCTGGATAATATAAGCCTTCCAAACAACTCCTAAATGTCCTACACACCTAGGAATTGGGCAAGTGATCAAACAGGTGATCCCAATATATAATGTAGAAAAAATTGCATAGGAGTTCCATGGATTTCTTCCATAAATCTACACCAATAGCTATTTTCCTCCTTACTACTGTAGCACATAAGCTCCAATTTTCCTACAATGGCTTTTGGTATTTTTTTCCACTGCATTGGGTTAATGGGGTTGTAGGTTTTTTACTAGTTACTGGATTTATTTAAACTTTCTGAACCACTGCGCGATCACTTAGCTAAGGACCATTGTGGATCTAAGTCTAACTGACCTCAAGTTAAAAGTATAACTCTGAATATTATTATAAGCAAATTACGAAGCACATAATAAATACAGCTCATCGCAATTACATGCGGCACCAAATATTTAAGGTTTAATGTTAAAACAAATAATAAACAATGTGATTATAATTTTTCCAAGGTAAAGATCAAACCATACCTCTAGTTTGTAACCTGAAAATGCACCAGGGAATTGCTCTGCCATGATTTCCATGGCAGCAAGAAAAGCAACAACCTAATACGAAGTTTAAGGAAGAAGTTAACAGCATCGATAGGGAAAAGATCATGTGTTGACCGCATGATGAAAATAACTATACCTGCTTCCCCATCTGTGGGGATATCACAGCGTATAAATTTGCATCCTGTACAGTTTTGTGCAGCAGTTGCCTATTTCCACCCGTTGTGCCCATTACAAATGGCAAACCAAGTTTGCAGTAAAGTTCAGCATTGGCTGCATGCAAACCATCAATAGCAGCAAGAAAAGTGAGCAAATAATATGCAAATAAAGAACATCAAAGCAAAATACAGAAATTGTACTTACTTAATCATATATAAACATAATTAAACTGACATGAGATGAAAAAGAACAGTATCAGTCATCTTGTCTTGTTTTCTCCCAAGCTACTTCTCATAATATATCAACTAATGAAGATCGTGTTCTAAACTTGATATTCCCATTTCCTTTTTATACAGTGGTAAATAGAATAAAGGCATAACCAGAATAATGTATAAGCTCCCAGGAACCTTAATTTCTAGATAATTTAACATACTACTTAATGAAATATCGGATGTTACTGATTATGTTCAGGGAATTATTGGCAATCTCTCGGCCCTATATTATTGACTACAACACAAGCCATCTGGTTGAGCCACATCATCAATAAAATAATAACCATCTAATTAAATTATTAATAAAGGATAGCCATTGGATCATGCTGGTTGCCCCATTCCAAGTTTCCAATGGTCGTATGCACTCATCGTCAGTTACTGCATGCAGTTCACATTCCCATGAATCCCGCACTGCCAGATTAACCCCAAAGCCTCTGCTTTGCAACCACCATGAAGAAGTTCCTAGGCATCTCATGCCTTCAATCTATCCACTCCCCACTGGCCACTACAGCTATAATTTTTGGCCAAGAGGAAAACGTTTTCGTCCACCACATGATTAATGCTACCATATCGGACGCCCTCGTTGCCACCACTACCAGGCATGGTCGTCTTTGCCTCCTCCTCGGCGACTCAAAGTCTCAAGCTCATCCTTGTGACCATCTCTCCCTCGGCAATCATACAAGCGAACGATACTGCTTCGCAAGCCTCCTCATCTCTGCAGGCAAGCCTGCAATCCTTCCAATACAAACTGATGCCACCGGGATGGTTCTATACGAAGGAGGAAGGACAGGCCAAGGCTGCATGCAAACTGCTTTACTGAGGGTGCTACAAGATTGGAATGTTCTGAAGGTGCATGATGGAATGACCTATCCAATTCATTTTATAGACGTGATGATTGTTAGCCATGGACTGGGATCTGAAGGCCACTTTCAGCCAAAGAACTATGCGATCAGTTGAGTGCAAGCGTGGATTTAAACTAAGTATAGGCCTTAGAATTATTAAGTGAACTATTTATAGGCCTTCAAATTGATAAGTGTTCATCTTAGTTTAACCAACTTTAACTTCTCTAGTCATTAAGCATATTCGTGAAGTTCTGTATTGAAGCTTTTGGTATTGGCATCAACATTGTGTATATACATGCCAATCTAATATAATGTTAAGTCCCTAACTATTGGATAATTTCTTCGAGTAAAATATCATTAGTTCTGGAATCGGCTACAGTTTTATTATTGTAATAAACAATACTCCTAGATAAAATATTGCTAAACATTGGAGGAAATAGCTCTTTTATATAGCCTATAAATGTAAAAACACAAAACACAACAATGAATTCTTTACATAAATTAAAGAATGTATCTTTACTTATTTGAAAAGACGAATTCAGAAAATTGTACAAAAGATATGGTCTTATATGTAATCATGTGCTAAAAGAATTTCGTGTATGTCAATTAAATGACAAACACAGATTTATTATTCGCCCCAACTGACTGTAATTGTATTTCTCCTTCCTACATCACACTAATAAAATCCATTGAAAATGGTATTTCAAACAATAGTTTTATGAAATCACAGTAAGTCCCGTGGCAACGTGCGGGAGGTTCACCTAGTGTCAGGGAATTATTGACTATGTTCTCTTGTATGTAGAAGAAGATCAAGCTTGAAAAGAAATAGGAAATGTTCGATATAATTAGCCAACGCTTATTTTTTGTTAATAGGAAGGTATTTAAATATAAGAATTCACATTAGTACATAAATAATATAAACTTTTGTTTATAGGATAGTACCTAAGGGGATAAGACACTCAGAGTCTCAAATGCTCAATAACAACTACTAATATGCTCACCATTAACAGCATCAGGCACAGTGTAGTCAACAACTATCATGTCTGGGTAGTCCTTAACAATGGAAGGGAGAATACGTTCACTTTCAGATGGGTCATGAATACGAATTTCTCTATCACAGATTTCGACCTTTCCATGAGGAACCTCCATGGCGCTGAATGACACAGGAACTAATTGAAGACCAGCGGATACAGCTGCTGTAGCAACAGCCTTTCCCATTTTCCCAGTGCAACTATTCACCTGCACAGATAAATATAGGTATACTAAGTGAAATATAATTAGATAATACACATATGCTTCTCCAGCCATGTGGATCGTATAAGCAATTCAACTGGGCTTCACTGAAATACTGGAACTAATTACTAGTCTTCAGTTTATCTTAAAATATTTACTACCCAAGGTACGGCTTTACTTGGACATGTTCTAAGGATAAAATTGAATGAGGCCAGATCTTGAAGTCATTACAGAAAATTCCAGGCAATGTAAAGGATTCCAGGTAAGCTCAACATAATTCGGGATAGTTGATATGAAAACTAACAGAAAGGTAAAACAGCTGCTGCAAGGTCTGAAATTCCATCAACTAACCATAGTAACTGAAACCGAACCGGTCATAGACCAGGTGAGGCTTCCGTTTCGTGGTTTCACTGGTCCATCTTTATATGATGATATACTATGAAATTGGTTTAATAGGATACTATTTCTATACTAAACAGACAGCTTTTCGGTGGGGTGGTTAGCATGTGAAGTCCTCAGCCCCTAAAGCCCATGACCCACGTTTGAATCCCTCTCCAGCCTTGTTTTTAAAAGTATTATTTGAGAAGGGAGGGGTTGACCGGTCAGATCAAGCCCAGTTTCTAAGAAGTTTTACTAAGAGCCTAACGGTCAAACAATAAATTCATCGGCTCAAAACGGCCTGTATGCAGCAGCAGTCCAATTGTAGAACTAGACCGGACCAGGCTCCAGTTCCGATTTTCTTCCGGCTGAACTACTGGTCTGGTCCAGTTTCAGTAACTGTGCCATTAACTGAATATCAGATGTTAACTCAGTGTTGTCCATCATGGACTTACCAATGTAACTCTGGTCTCACCTAAATAATTCGTCTCACCTAAATAATTCCATTTTCATTTAAATTTGCTAAAGCCATGCATTGCAAAATTAACATAATGATGGAATAAAGTATAACAGAACCTTATGAATGAATAAAGAGATGCAGCACAAGTAAACCATCGCAATTCCAACATAAATAGAGATCATCCACAGAGCTCCAAGTGTAATTTCCAAAGAACAAAGTACTCATGAATTCATGATTCAAGTGAACATATCCTACCTTCTCCATCAGAGCACTACAAAGTGTTTGTGTTATCGCTCTATGCAGGATTAAATCAACCATGTATGGTTCAAAATTGTTTGTCAGCTTATTGACAACATTGCCTCCCAATGTATGGCGCTGTATGCCAAATTCGTGACCCAACTTTATCCGGTTCGTCCATCGCCGTGCCAGGTACCAAACTAACAATTTCATGTTTACCCAATCACTTCGCTAAAATAGTAAAATACAACAGTTGGATATCCAAACCTAAATATTCCTCCCAGAATTAATGCATATTACGCAATAATGATCCCCATTTGATCAACCATTCGTCCTTCCTCACCAGTTCCATGTTTCCAATACCATATAAGTATAATTAAACTAAAGGCAAACAAATACGATTTAAATCCTTAATCCACAACCAGCAAAGCGCCACATCAAGCAACCGTACCAGTATCGGGAAGGAGAGCTTGGGAGGCGCCGCGGGGGCACTCTCGAGGCTCTGGCTAGCGAGGGCGTTCGTAATCGAAAGCCTCGCCTTCGGAAACCGGCGCATCGGCGTCACCTTGGCGATTGGAGCACAGAATGGCTGGCGCAGGTGGACCGAATTCCGCTGTCGCACGGCGGAGGCGGGATGCGCAGCGAAGGTGGCGGAGAGCATTTTCGTGCGTTTCGGGGGAAGGTGCGCGGATGGGCGCGGACGGAGGGAAGGACGGAGAGCGGCGACGACGGCGTAGGAGGGGAAGAGCGCCGTGCGGGGCAGGTTAGGTGGTAGCTGTTCTGCTGATGGGCAGCGCTGAATCCAGCTAGGGTTTTACGAGAGCCGCTCAGGCCACTCTAATAGTGTTTGGTTGATGCGACGAGGTTGGATGGGATGGTCTTATACTATTTGATTTTGTTATTTTGGATGAATAAGATGATTCAACATCTAAAGGGAATATTTCTTAAATTTGTATCACTTGATCTAAGATAAGATGGTTCTATTCAACCAACCAAACACATGAATAACTTTTTTCTTGAACCATCTCATACATGTAGTATAGACAACCAAACGCACCGTCAATCTGGATCCCTACATCTCTATATACATAATTCCTTAAAAAGATTTTTTTTCTCTATATCTCTTCCCCCTCCAACAATATTCCCCAAATTACTCTCTACTTTATCCCTCCTATATTATAATGATATTTCATAATCGTCATATGAGTAGCGTTTAGTTTTTATCGAAAAAAATTCGAACGGCTACTTTTAAATGCAGAAATTTAAAATTTGAAATTTAATGTAACAGTTACATTGTAACGGTTATATCGTTACGGCTATATTTTTTGGGTCACATATACATAGCCATTTGCATCTTCAAGCAAAAGTTCATACAATAAATGTTTGAAATAAGTATGTATAACATAAGTTCATACAACAAAAGTTTAAAATAACTTAGTTCATGCAACATAAGTTCATACAACATAGGTAATGCTCAACCAGACCTATTATATCTTCCAGCTATTATGTCACTCTGCAAGTTCATATAGTACTGTTTTTATGGCTCAGTGCAGCGACTTAGATCAATCCCTATAATTCTCTCCTCCTCAACCAATTTCTTGAATTCAAATTTATTTTTCGTTAATTCAAGCCTCTCTTTCTCTTGTGCAATCTTCACTTATTCTTGTGCAATCCTCTCCTGTTATTGTGCGTATAGTTGTTCATATCGCTCATTTTTTTTCCTCTCATTCATAATCTCAAGTTCCCTATTTTTCTTTTCTCAAATTTTCTAATGCCTCCATATAAAAATTGGCCATTGTAACACTTTCTTTACCTCGACGTAATCATTCTTTCGCCGCCTTACGTCCAATTGGTCTTCTTAGGTTATCATTTTCTGCACTAGGAGAATCCTCATCAAGATGAATTGCATTGGAGCTAACCGGACTAGAAGATTCCAGACTTACATTACTTGATGTATTTTGCTTCTTCTGAGATAACCGATCACACTACTTAGGATGGTGCTGCAAAACATTTTAGCAACGCAAGAATGCAAACGATCGCCCTTCTCCCTTCTGGTACAAAGTTTTAGCTTGCATAATCTGTATAACCACACAAACAACCATATCAGCAAACCATCTATTACAAAAAGAAAAGGGATGCAAATCATGGACCAACCTTGTCCTATTCAGTTATCCCGCTTTGATTTCGACACTCAATCCGATCATTACATCCACAAAATTTGTTAACCGCTTCTTGAATAACAGACCAGCGATGTGTAAGCGAAGTATGTGAACGATTTGAGGTGAAAGTCTTGTTCTCATGGAAGTAGTCATACATTCTTCTCCAATAAGTGGCACGAGATTGTTGGCTCCCTTGAACTGCAACGATACTAACGTTAAGCCATGCAGACACCAATAAATTGTCTTCCTTCGCGGTGAAATTTTTTGATCTTCTGTTGTTTGGTCTCACTTGGGGACTATCCGTATGCACTGGAGGCGGTTGAAAACCAATTGGGCTATCTTGTGGAGAAGATTCAAAACCATCCCAATTGAATGCATTCCCTCCCTCACTCAACAGGTTAATATAGAAGCTATCCATAATTTCTCTTCTGTCAACAAATAACATCCATCAATATTAGAATATTGCAACAATTCTTAACTAGTCTTAACAAGGTACATCACTAATACATAAAAATTTAATAAGTCTTGACATTGGCGATAGATTTAGTGCTTAATAGCACAATCTTGCAAGTCAAAGCTACTATTTAGCAATAATAGAGAACAAAATATGATAATTTAATAAGCAAACATCAAGAGAACCAGAAAAAATGAGTTACTCTTTTACTTTGCATAGAACAAATGATTTTGAAATGACATCAAGCAAAACCCAGAAGTGTTTGTTCTTCTCCGGGTTAGTGCTTTTCAAGAAGATGGTTATTTTCAATTGGTTTTAGAGTTGTAGTAGCTCGGGCTTTAAGGAGATGGTTATTTTCAAATGCATATGATGTTTCTCTATATTTAGTCTTGTGTTATTAAATGAGAAGTTGCAGCAATCAATAAGTTGAAGTAGCTGGCAACTATAACTACTTTAAATCAACAAAGATGGCCACTAGCAGGCCTTTGAATCCCTAATGACATCAAGTAAAACCCAAAAATGACATCAAGCAAAACCCAGAAATGGTGAGAGGAAACAGCAAGACTAGAACCTTTGAATCCCTAATGGAGCTTCCACTAGCAATTATGCAGCAAATCTTCACTCTCCAGCAGAGAAACCCTTCAAGAGATCATACAAGGGTGAGGGGTAAGGTATCATTTACTAGACAATAGTTGATAACTTGGTATATCACTCTGAATATTTTGTAGGTATTGCCTGTAGTGTTCAAGCAGTGACACACACTTACATCAATGAACAAATCTGTTGCACAATGCAAAACATAAATTGTAGTCATGCACAAAATAGAATGGCAAAAGACCTTGAACACAAACTCGGCTGGAAACTGGCTAGCTTTAGTCAAGCACCATTTGGAAACAATATGTTGAGTTTTCTTGGATTTTTCATGTAAAATTATGAAATAATATTTTTTTACTCAAAGAACAACTTCAAAATTGGTCATAACTGAATCTAACTAGGTATAACTTGGTGGGATTTCAGCTCCAGTTGGACAGCCTTGCCTCTGTCAAGAAATCTAGAAACTGATGATATTATCTCATCCCTCATTCTAACTATACTGCTTCACTCCCCTCATAGAATTAAGAAGGAAACAACATAAACAAACTAGGCTTCATACCGCAACCAGCGAGATGGTTTTCAGAAAGTAGCAGGACCGATTAAACAAGCAAAAAAAATGGTGATGATCAGTAATATCGACTACTCAGATAATCATACTCATAACTCATTGGTCAATTCACTTTTAATACTTCAACTGAAAGATTTCACATGAATAGCTCATATCTAAGACAACATACACAAAGATTCAACATAGATCCCTCTTCCCCACATCAGATCCATACCTTGCGGATTCGGTCGAGGTCGAAGTGGACGACGGTGAGGCAAATGGGGTGGATGACGAAGCCGAGGAGCAGATCCAGCTTGAGGGAAGCCGCTGGCCTCCTCGAGGGCGCGGAACTGAGCGGCGGAGCACCGGCTTGCCTCCTCCACGGTGCGGGATGGAGCGCCGCCTCGCCTCCTTCACGACGCAGGATGGAGCGGCGTCGCGTTCCTCACGGATGGAGCATCGCCCTCTTCGCATTCCTCACGGCCAGAGAGCCACCCTACTCGATAGTCCTCATGAGCGCAGGAGGAATCGATCGCCTGTTGCCTTGGAGCGATCGGGGATGGGGATGGGAGAGAGAATCTCGAAAATTCGGGATTCTCTCTCCGTTACCTAAATTTGGGGAGTGGATTGAGGAAGCTGTTGGAGCTGTGTTTTCACTCCTACCATGCACGGCTTCCCCAAAATTTCAGATCGAGAATGAGATACAGCATCTGTTGGAGTTGATCTTATGTTCCGTGTGAGTGTGAGACACTGTGATTGGCTAATGGAATGTGATTACGCGGGTACACATGAGTACCTGATAGAATGAGCGCAAGCACTGCATAGTTAGTAAATTAACAACAATACAATTTACTAAAAATTATCTATTGAACTTCCACCAAGAAATACTAAAAGGCTTAAAGGAATAATTATAGCACGATATACCATTCAGATCAATCCGAACGGTATAACATCTAACCGTCTATCCAAACATAATGTATTCCTCTCCGCTACTCCTCCCTCTCCCTCATCCTTCATCTTCCTCACCTCAGCTATCCCATCCTCTGTCATCGTCGTCGCCGTGCCGATTGCATCTTTGCATGCCTCCTCCATTTGCCATCCGCCCCTGCCCTTGCCTCCCTTGCGGCGGGCGGCGGGCTCACCATCGACGGTGACAGCGACGCCATCCCCCGTTGACCATCGACGCGGGAGAGTGAGTGAGTAGGAGTGAGCGAGAGAGAAGAAAAGGATTATAAGAAAGTTTTAAGACTAAATTTCAACAAGTTCTAGATTTTTTAACTCAAGTTTTAACATTTGTTCAACTACCTTGCTCTCATGGTAGTTATGCACTGATGATTGAGGAAATTGATTTTCCTGATTTGTTCACTTATGCTATGATGTTGCTATATTGGTCTGTGATGAAGATTTAGCGAATTCACATGTTGGATGGCATCGTGATGGCGCCCTTAACTTATGTAGTGCACCGGGGGAGCATGTGTGAGCTATTGGGGACATACGGCGCAACCCCTGTGTTTGTAACTACTAAGACTAGTCATCTCATATTCTTGTACCTTAATCTTATACTGTTGCTTTCATTTGTAGTTCAACTTTGCAATTGCTATACTATGCCAAATCTACTAGCAAGGTGAAAATGAATGAATACAAAGATTTGAAGAGTAGAAATGTAGTCCAGCTACCCCTGTGTTTGTAACTACTAAGACTAGTCATCTCATATTCTTGTACCTTAATCTTATACTGTTGCTTTCATTTGTAGTTCAACTTTGCAATTGCTATATTATGCCAAATCTACTAGCAAGGTGAAAATGAATGAATACCAAGATTTGAAGAGTAGAAATGTAGTCCAGCTATGAATACTTTGTGCTGATGAAGATGATGCAAATGTGGTGATGCTCCTCTTGCGGCTCTACTTTTGTACTACTCCTTTTGTTGCTTCTCTGGCTCCTGAATAAGGGCTCTAGTGATCTCCTTGTCTTCTGGCTCCTGAGACTTCTGGTGGCCTTCTAGTTCCCTTTTTGCTTCTTCGCTGGTGATGTTTGTGTGGTTTGAATGGTTATTTTTTTGGGAGGTTTTACTCTAGTGCTCCTTATTTGAAGTTGGTTTGTGATTTGCCTTATAAGCCTGAGGCTTATTACCTTAGATATGAAGTCTCTGAACATTTACGTTTTGGCCAGGGGCTATGAATCTTGCGAGCTGTCCCTTAAGCACAATACCTTATGTTTATCTCAATTGACTGTGCTCCATTTACTATTTGACTGAGGGTAAAAACATTTTCTACCGTGTGATATTTCCAAAATATGCGCGTCTACGGCTTAAAACAGGTTTGTATATTGCCGAGTTATGCTAATAAATCGCAATATGTGCCAAATTGGCCCCCGGACAATATCTGGTATCTCATTGAGTGATAATTATTTTACCGAGCTGATGGCAATTTCTAACTCAATTGACTTTATTGAATTTCCTTCTGCATTACTACATTATGACCTTTACTAATAACTGCAATCTTTTATTAATTTGTAGGCTAACAAGAATTCACGGCACAAGAAGATATCATACATCTGTAAATTTCTTCTTTTACACCTTTTGTAATTAATCGATTTTGTAATCGCGTTCTAATTGTAATTCAAATTTTTATTAAATTCACTTTTTTCAATTGAGCAGCTCTTTAATATTACTATAAGTAATGAATTAATGTCGCCTGATTAGGTTTAATGACCAATAATGTTAATTTAATGATTTAATTTTGATTAATAAATTTTTACGGTTGTACCAGACGCCAACCAAAGGAGCCCCTACTCTTGGTCCTCGATCCGTATACCGAACCAAAACCATGACAGCACCATATTCCTTTTGCGTAGGAACCGGAACAGAAGTAACAAGGAAGCATTGATATGCCATCTTTCGTGCAAAAGTTGACGAGAAAATCACTAGGTAAGAATCGAGTACTCCAGTTTATATTATTTTTCTCTAAAATTGTTGTAATATATTAATATGAAAAAACAGAACTTTGTCCACTTTAACTCGGAGGAGAATTGAAACAGAAAAGGGACTTGGGCTTCTTGGGCTACAATTGGACCTACGCACGTGTGCTGCAACAAGGTGAGCTTCGATGGGCCTACATGCTTTAGGGCATGTCTGCACCCAAAAAACACCCTCTCGGTCCGTGCAGGAAAAAAAAAGATTGTGGCGCCGCTTGCGCGTGTGCCTACATTTAGGGTGTGTTTGGTTCAGTGGATGAGCTTGTATCTGTAATGGATTATCCGAATATGGCTCGTCCTCATGTTTGGTTGAAGGGATGGAACCAATCCATCCCAGATGAGATGATCCAAATTTGAAGAATATTCTACCAAGATGTTGTACCAGATCGTTCGGCAAAATTGGGCAAACCATCTTTTTCCGGATGGGGATCGCTCACGTGGGCTTCATTTGCACCGGCCGGCGCCGCCTCCATGCCGACCACGACCTTGGCCTCCAGTGTCGGCCCGTGACTTCAACCTCCAACTCCGGTCGACGCCACCTCGACGCCGTCTGTGACCTCAGCCTCTAGTGCCGGCTCACGACTTCAGCCTCCAGCACCGACTGACGGTGTGGAGGGGACCGAGCCTTGCGGCACAGCCGAGGAGGGGGGGACCGAGCCTCGGGGGCGACGAACAGCGCCAAAGGGGGGACTGAGCACCTCGGTGCCACGACCAAAGAGGGCGGGCATCGAGGCGAACCGAGGGAGAAGCCGAAGGGAAGGAGGGCGGCGGTAAGGAGAAGAAGAAGAGGATAAGGCTGAGCCTAGGGGTGGAATTTTAGCTCGAGGCTCGAGGCTCGGTTCGGGCTCGGCTCGGCTCGGTGCGGCTCGGCTCGCATGGCCAACGAGCCGAGCCCGAGCCTACCGCTGCTCGCTGGCCATGAGCCCGAGCCAGCTCGTGAGCGGCTCGTTAGGCTCAACAGTCATTGAGTTATATAAGGTATGAATTCACAATACAGTAATTAGTATACCCAATGCTAGACATCTAATGAGCAATGTTTGTCTTACCATACTTTTTGAGTTTACTCTTCTTAGTACTTCAAATGTCTTGTATTGGGTCTCACGATTACTTTTGCCTGAGATAAAAGTAAGCGGAGTATTCTTTTTCCAGATTACATGTTTGCGATTTTATAAGCGAAAGAAGCGATCTAACCATCATTAGCTTAAAAGGCGTCCCATAAATGTAAAATTGCTTCTTAACCGAACCCTAGAGGAGGTGGAGGCGAGAACGATGAGAATGGATGGAGGAGCTTCGTTTTTCGTGAGAATGAAGGGCATTTAGGCCCTTGCGGTCTACTGGTAGGCCGGCTCATGGCCGGGCTCGAGGCTCGAGCAAGCGAGCCGAGCTCAAGATTGAGCTCGATGTATGCAACGAGCTCGCTCGGCTCAGCTCAGTGAGCTCGGAGCCGAGCCGAGCTCGGCTCGGCTCGGCTCGATTCCACCCCTAGCTGAGCCATTGGGGAAGAAAATAAAGGAGAAAAAAAAATAAGAGGAGAGGAAAAGAAAAAAAAGAGAAAAATATGAAAAAGAATAGAAAAGAAGAGATAAAAATAATAAGATAACAATATCCCTTAAACCAAACTCATCTCTCAAACCAAACAGAATCATCCAGTTCCTCGTCATCATATCCAAAATCATCTCACCATCACATCCACATCCTGATCACGGTTATACGTCTAACCAAATCGCACCCTTACATGGGCCAATTTGTGCCTACTATCTGTCGGCCTCCGTGATGTGCGCTCGGTGACTATTTCAAGCTCACTGTTGGAACGTGTGGTGTTCATGCTTCACATTCATGCAAACAAAAACTACAGTGTTGCACTCGGAATCGGCCAGGTAAAGGCCCAGGGCAGGGAGGAGGAGGAGGAGGAGGCAGAAGATCATGAGGGGGGAGGGAGGAGGGTCCCTCCGCCATCTCTGCGTGGAAACGCAGCAAATGCTTGCTTGTCTGTCCCATTGGCGGCACAACTGGAAACGGGCAGGCGTCGCTTTTCTCCTTTTGCCGATCCCCCGGCGCGTGGGGACAAACCTGCCTTTCCCCTCCTCCGCTCCTTCGGTTTTTCCCCCTTGCCGTTTGATTAATGCAAAGCAGAGTAGAGCAGACGCAGCGCAAGCAAGACAGAACCCAACACGAAACAGCAGACACAAATCAAACAGAACTGAAATTGCTACTCGATCCGACCTTTGGTAGATAGATAGATCGGACAGTGCCATCCATGGCTCTGTCTCGTCTCAAGCACACAAAAATAAACTACTTAGGAAAGAAAACCACTCAAACTCCCATTACATGGATCTTTCTTCCTCCTCCCCATACGGGCAGGCGGGAGCAAGTACGGAATCTGCTGATAAGATAAAAGATAGGAATTGCTTGCTGCAGAGTCAGCGAGAAGCAACACGGGAGTCAGATCTGCCTAGTAGTTCTTGTTGGGGCAGTCCCTCGCCATGTGGCCCTCCTCGCCGCAGGTGTAGCACCCACGGCCGCCGCCTCCACCACCACCGCCGCCGCGGTAGCCTCCACCGCCGCCGCCGCCGTAGCCTCCACCGCCGCCGCCGCCCTGGCTGCAGTCCCTCGCCATGTGACCCTCCTCGCCGCACTTGTAGCACTCACGGCCGCCTCCGCCGCCGCCTCCGTAGCCGCCTCCGCCGCCACCTCCGTAGCCGCCGCCGCCGCCGTAGCCGCGGTCGCGACCGCCACCGTAGCCGCGGTCGCCGCCGCCGCCGCCGCCGCCGCCGTAGCGCCCCCCTCCGCCGCCGTAGCGGTCACCTCCGCCGGGGCGGGAGCCGCCGGTGAGCGGAGCGCCGCCGGGGCCGGTGACTTCGACGGCCTTGGTGCGGCCGTCGTCGCCGGAGCCAACGACGAACTCGACGGAGTCGCCCTCGTTGAGGCTGCGGAAGCCGTCGGACTTGATGGAGGACTGGTGCACGAAGAGGTCCTCGCCGCCGTCTTCAGGGGAGATGAAGCCGAATCCCTTGGTGGTGTTGAACCACTTCACCGTCCCCTTCACCCTCTCCGACATCTTGCCTCGCCGCCGGCACGAAAACCCAAAACCCTAGAAACCCTAGATTGGTGTGGAGGCGGAGGCGATGGGGATGGAATGGGGAGAGGAAGGCGGAGGGAGCGCCATTTTATAATGGTTCTCGGTGGGGACTGCCGTGGGGTTGTAGAGAATCCCAAGAGGCTGGCGACTGGAACCCGCTGGACAGGCCATCTCACGGACATGTGGGGTACCATGGTGGAACAGAAAGGTGGGTCCCAGTTTCAGAGAGAAGGAAACGATTTGGTAATGTAGGGTTGCCCTCCCTGACTTACCTGGAGCGGGACGGTCGCTTCCAAAAGGTATGGTTCTCCAGTCTCCACCCACCTCTATCTCTAGCAATCAATTCATACTCCTCTATCGATGACGCGTGGGACCCTACCCTCGGTGGCTCCCGGGTGTCCGTGCATCATAAACGCGGAGGCAGGAGTACACGTCTCGTAGCACAGAAAATATCTAGCTGGCAACTGGGAAAGTAGAAACAAAATTATTTTCTACCTATCATTAGACCTATACAATGAACCGTGTCGCAAGTTGAGCAAGGTCTGCCAAAGCACGGCATGATATGAAGTTATGAACTAGAAAAGTGAGCGCGGCGCACGTGACCGGAAAATAAATTTGTGTTGTTTTTTCAGAGAAAAAACGGACAACGAAAACACTTATTTCGAAAAAAACAAGAAAACATCGTTTACAAAAGCATTATTTCTGGGGAAAACGGAAAAGTTTCTTTTTCAGAGGGAAAATGGGCCACGAAAACATTTTTCACGGATAACGAAAATATTTTTTTCGTGAAAACGAGAAAAAACGAACCATGAAAACATTTTCCAAAGAAAAACCGCGGCGCACGCCGCGCGCGTGAACAAAAAACGGATTTATATTTTTTTCGGAGAAAAAAACGGATCACGAAAACATTTTTTCGGGAAAAACGAGGGAAAACGGGCCACGAAAACAATTTTCCCGTGAAAAACGAGGAAAAACGGACCGCGAAAATATTTTTTCGGGAAAAAGGAGGGAAAACGGACGCCGAAAACATTTTTCCCGGGAAAAATGAGACAAAACGGATCCCGAAAACATTTTTTCCCAGGAAAAACGGAGAAAGGATGGACGAAAAACTAATTTCCATTCTTTTTTTGAAAAAATAGACCACGTAAACATGCTCCGGAGAAAAAACGGGCCACGGAAATATTTTTTCCGGGCAAAACGGGAAAAGGACCTAGACTAAAGTGCAGGGACTTATTTGTTATAATTTTGGACATGTTTGCTATTTTGAAAAATTAGAAAAGGACTCGTTCGCGATTCGTATTTAATGGGAGTCTCCTTCTGTAAAATGGCAAACGAGGGGCCTAAACGCGAACCGGGAAAAAAAAATCTTCCCCTCACATAAAATCGCAAAGGACCTCTTCATAATTCGGAAGGATCTATCCGTGATTTGGAGGAATAAATGGACTTTTTCGGAAAATTAGAGGGGGTGAGGTGGATGCCTGAGGAGGCTTGAAACCTCCCGGATGTAATCTATGGATAATGTCTTCAGCCTACACTACCAAAGCATGAATGGTAGATTGTGTTGGGTTTAGAAACACGATGTGATAGGCGGTACAATAGAAAATTTACATTTCAACATATTATCAACTATTTTACCTTAGCAGCTTATTCTATTGTCAAATACTGACCCATCCAACGTATTCATCATCTCCCTATACCTCTGCCATCTCATCTTTGTATCCTCCCACCCTCCTCCATCATGCTCCCTCCCTACAATGCCACCTCCCCTAGTCCCTTGTTGGTCAAGATGGACCATGTCTGAGCCGGCACGACACGAAGTTGGCACGACGTACCAATGGGTCGTGCATAGGTGTAGGTTCAAACTTCATTTGATTTTAGTAATTGATTTTAAATTTAATATTTAATTATATATCTAAATATTTTGGCACTGACATGTTTATTGAGTTTATTGTTATTAGTCTTAATTTTGGATGAAAAATGAAAAACACATGTTATGTACTTGTATTCAAGTTAAATTATAAACTTCTCCATTGTTTTAATCTCTAATATGTGCATTATGTTGCCCATTTCATATATTACATGAATGCACTCATATAGGGGGGTTCATAATTTAACTTGATGTTTCAATTGTATTGATCTAATTTATCTTGCCACATAAACCATGGATCAATACTTTGAAACAACACCTTGATTATATAATTTAACTTGCATAGTGTTACTATACTCATGCTAATATAGAAGAAACTCCTATGCAATCAACATTAAATATGTGCATATTGTTTTCAATCCAATTATATGTATGCACATATCTATGTGAAGTTAATTCTACAGTTGATGATCTATAGTATTGATCCCTTTTTACATATTTCACATATTTCGGAACACTACTTACATCAAAATGAGTGTATGAAAACTTGTGTAATTGTATATACTCATATCAATTTAAATAAAAATTAAAATTGAGTTTGTTTATCTTATTAATCATTAAAAACACTTCATCGTGTGTTAATGGTGTTTCTTGATTAATTAATGATAAATAGATAGTTCTTGAGTATAATGAAGCATTAGTCGCATCGATGTACTCAATACACATTTTATTAATTCAAAATGATTTGGGATTGTGCTCAATCGATCTTGGAGGCATCCATTATGTGTTAATGGAGTGCATAGATGATTGAGACATCCCTGTTTGTTGGACTAACGGTCGTCGTTGAGATTGTGGATATAGGTTTAGTCCAACAAGGCTGATTTGAAGAATCGGGATAAGAATAACGTCATCATGTGTTGATGGGCGTCAAGAGGAGATCCCGAAGAGAGAAGAAAAGAATAAGTTCATCATGAGGTGATGGACGATAAAAGGAAATGAGTTGTGATCCTGGGAGGAGGAAAGAAATGATTGAAGATCATTAAATCCCTAAAGGGGATCGCATGTAGCGAATGTATAACTAGATAGACTGAGAACGTTTCCTAGTTTTTGTGTCTAGTTTTAGCGTCGTACTATTAAGAGGTGCTGAGTCATTTGCTTGAGCTTTATCATGTGTTGATGAACTCAATCCGGTTCACTCGAGCTCAAACTCTTATTTGGTTTTTGCATGGAGCTAACCATTTGGCATGTGTTGCAAATGGGTGAAGCTCATTCATTGGTTTTGCATGATAATTTAATTTACAAGTGTTTCAAATGGGAGAAGCTCATGCATTGATTTTTGCAATAAGTTCATATTTGCATGTGTTTCAAATGTTAAAATTCATGCTAGATTCATAAATTGAATATTTTTATTTGATTTGGTATCGTTTTGAGCTAAGTTTTGCATGTGTTGCAAAGGGAAAGAACTCAAGCAATTTGGTTTTAAAGTGGTTGCATGAAGTTATGGATTTGCATATGTTGCAAAAATGAGATGGCTAATGCATGTTGATTAAGTTGGTTGTAGCATGAAACTATGGATTTGCGTATGTTGCAAAAAGGATATAGTTTATGCATTTTGGTTAAGTTGGCTTTTGCATGGGACTAAGAGATTTGCATATGTTGCAAATAAAAAGAGTTAATGCAAGTTGCATTGGTTTGCAAAATGTTGGTTTTAATTATTATTTGCAAATGAGCAAGATGTTATGGGTTTCGATCCTAGAGCATGCGAAGAGGGCATTTGCAATTGTGTTTTGCAAAGTGTCGTGATCTCGTGTTAATCACCCCATGGTTGAGAGGATCGAACCCATAGGTTCTTGTTTATTTGCAAAAATATGTTTTGCAAATAAAGTTAGAGTTTATTGCGATTCTTTGGAGCATATGAACAGAGATTACAAATGTGTTTTGCAAATTGATTTAATCATATGTTGATCATCACATGGCTTAAAGAATCAATCTTTGATGTTTTGGAGGAAAATTTTTGTGTGAAACTTTGCTTTGTGCCAAAGGTCGGCACTACCTCTTACGGGAGTGGTAGTGCCGCTCAGTCAGTGCTACCGGGCATTTGACGCCGATTGCTTTTTTTCAGAAGAGCGTGTTTTTCTCGACTTTTGATGTCTGGCACTACCGCTTGTGTAGGCCGGGGGTTAGATGTCGGTAACTATTTTTCGGAGCATGTGTTGCTCTGAGTGCATTGAGACTGGCAGTACCACCCGTGGGGGTCGGTACTACCGCTTGAGCGATACTACGGGAAGTTTGCCTACGGTAGTACCGAAAAACTAGCCGTTGCCGATCGTTGTTGGTTGGGTCCGGTACTATCGCACTTTGTGTGTCGGTAGTACCGGATTTGATGTTTTTAGCCCAATTTGCCCCCCAACAGCTATATTTCGTGTGTGAGGCTATAAAAGGTGGCTTGAGGCTAGCATATGGTGCTTGTTGCTATGGCGGAGTGTTGGCTCTTGTATGAGTTTGTGGAGGAGGTTTGCATGTGTTGCATCCTCTCTATTTGATCCTTGAGCAAAAAGTGAGTTCTAATTGCATGTGTTGCAATTTGGAGAGGATTGAGAGCCTCATTGTCATGTGTTGCATTTGAGGAGGATACTAATGCATGTGTTGCACTTAGGAGGTCACTAGAGTGCATGTGCTGCACTCGGTGAAGTTCAAGCAAGAGTGTTTGACTTGTTACCCTTGGAGGTTGCCGCCTCCTAGATGGCGTAGGAGTGTTGTGCGCGGGAGCTCTCAATGGAGGTTGTGAGAAATCCCGTAAAAATTTGTGAGTGTTGATGCTCACATATCCGGAGGGGTAAAGAAGCAACCACTTGTAGATTCGATGCGGGTACTCAAGTCGGAGCAGATTCATCGTGTTTGGGCTTGCCTCAACGTGTATTATAAGAGACCGGCAAGTCTCCGAGACCGCGGGATAAATTGGTGTGTCTCTTGTGCTCATTTACTTTCTTGGAATTCTTGTTCATATTGTTGCTTGATTGTATTTAGAATTACAATTCTTATTTAGAGACTTACTTGATTAGTGCACTTAATGAGCTTATAAGTTTGAAGATTTAATTATCAAAATCTTAGTTTATTGCTTCCACAAATTATTTGTCAAGGTTTTAACACAGAGGTTAAATAGAACGTGTAGTAAAAGATTTTTAAAGCCGCCTACGTAGCATTTCAGCCGTGGCTCATTGGTCAGCCGTGGCTGCACAACACGATTTAGGCTGTGTTTGTTTAGGCTGGTGCTGGAGGAGAAGTTTTGGAGTGGAAGAAGTGGCCTCTTTGGAGTGGAGGTTGGAAGAGACTTGATGAAGGGATGGCAATTTTTTGTAAATAAGATCAAGTTGCAAGGGTACCAGGGAAGTGGGATTTTCAGAAGCTCCACCAGAAGCATCGTTTTCCTTGCTTCTCTCGTGTAGTGCAAATTGGGCTGGAGCTTCTCCTCTCCAGCTAGCTGAAAAATTACTGTTTGTTTTAGCTTGTGACTTATGAAGACCTAGAAGCCAAATAAGCATAAGCAGAAGCCTAAACAAACACAGCCTTAAGCTAGCCCGTCCCAACGCGGAGGTCTACGTAGCATTTCAGTTTCTTGCTTAAAAAGCGCTAAAATTCAGGGCCGTTGGATTCTCCTCATCTGCTCCCCTCGTCGCTCTGATTTGGAGCCATGTACTCGACACGAATGTGAATGCCGCTGAGACGGTTCACGTTTTACTCCTACTACTAGTTTAGCAGGTCTACCTTTTTGCCATTTTGCCATGCGTGAATTGGTACTTACGGTGAATTTTACGAGGGGTGGGGCCCACCTTCCCGGGGAGGTGGGGAAAAGGGGTTCCCTGCAATCTCTGCGTGGAAACGCAGCAACAGAAGCATGCTTCTTTCGTCTGCCCCACCGGCGACCGCAAATGGAAACGAGCGTTACTATCCTTTTGCACCACCGCCGCGTGCGGACAAAACTGGCTCTGCCAGACTGCCACCCAGCCCAGCCCAGCCTCTGTTTCTAAAACCACCAAACTTTTCTTACCATACAGCCTTTCCCCCCGCCTATCCTCCCCTTTCAGTTTCATCTCACAATCGAAAACCGCGGTTTTAGATTGGACCAGTTCGATACTCAAAACCCCTGATAAATCATCTAATTAAAAAAAATTCAAAAATTGAAAAAAAAGATTATACAAAATAAATCAGTCGATAATCAATAAAAATCGCTCAAAAAAAAAGACTCTCAAAAATATTCGCATACCGGTCGATTTTCGGTGGAATCGACTTTCGATTTTTTCCCCCAAAAAATTTGATTTCACCCCTTTCGGTTTCTTCGTGATTTTCAACCTGTTTTTGCGATAATCAAAATCACAAAACAAGCTGAAATCAAAATTTTGGTATTTGGAACCAACGTAACACAATGATACCAGCATGAGTACATTCCCAAGTAATTTTTTCGACTACAGTAAATGAACAAGAAAACAAGTACAAACTACAAAGAAAGAAAATGTAGAAGAACCAAGCGCAGGATCGAACTAATGGAAGCAAGAACACAGGGAAGCAGATTGCAATCACCAGTCGAACCGATTGATAGATAGATGGATAGATCGGACAGTGCCATCCATGGCTGTCTCGTCACTCAAACACACACAAATAAACAACTTAGGAAAGAAAACTACTCAAAACTCCCATTACATGGATCCTTCTTCTTACGGCTTCTTCCTCATACGGGGTGGAGGCAACACAGGGAACAAGTACGGAAACTACTGATAAGATAGGTAGGACTTGCTGCAGAGTCAGGAAGGGAGCAAGGGGCAACACGGGAGTCAGATCTGCCTAGTAATTCTTGTTGGGGCAGTCCCTCGCCCTGTGGCCCTCCTCACCGCAGGTGTAGCACCCACGGCCGCCGTCCTGGCTGCAGTCTCTGGCTATGTGGCCCTCCTCGCCGTAGCACTCACGGCCGCCTCCGTAGCCGTGATCGCCGCCGCCATGCTAGCTGCCTCCGCCGCCATAGCGCCCTCCGCGGTCGCCTTGGCTGGGGCGGGAGCCGCCGGAGAGCACTGGACCTCCCGGGGCGGTGACGTCGATGGCCTTCGTGCGACCGACAAACTCGACGGTGTCGCCCTCGTTGAGGTTGCGGTAGCCGTCGGACTTTGATGGTGGATTGGTGCATGAAGAGGTCCTTGTTGCCGTCGTTCGAGGAGATGAAGTCGAACCCCTTGGTGGTGTTGAACCACTTCACCGCCCCCTCACCCTCGCCAACATCTTGCCTCCGCTGAACACGAAGACCCAAACACCTAGATCAGTGTGGACTGCGGAGGCGGAGTGAGGCGACGGGGGGCGCCCTTTTATAGCTGCTCAGCGTGGGACTGGAACGCTCCCCACCGACGTGTCACTGACAAGTGAGGCACCACAAGGGTAGAGAAATGTGGGCCCGGATCCTCAGTGACTGCGCAAACGTTTTATGATCGGTATATTTGCCCTCGGCTACATTATCCGGAGCCTTAATTGCACAAACAAAAATACTGCTCCCTCCGTCCCATTATATAAGGCGTAACTTCTACTAACGCAGAGACCAATGAAGCAGTTGCGTCGCGTAGGGCTCGAGGGGGTTAATGCATGCATGCGCATGAGAGATGAGAGAGAAGGTTAATGCATGCATGCATACGCATGAGAGATGGGAAAGAAGCCAGAACAGGAGCTAAGGAGGCGCACCCTGTATTCTGGGACAGAAAAAAGCAGTTGTGCCTTATATTTTGGGATGGAGGGAGTATATATTTGGGGAGTAGAAGAGATAGTGGGCGACCCAATCAAAGGGAGGGGAGCAGTCCAAGTACCCCCGCTCGTACTGTGCTGTCTTTTATGGTGTGTTTGGTTGCATGTACCAAGTGGTACATGTATTAGATAGTTCAAGAAAAAGTTATTCATGTGTTTAGTTGTTTGAATAGAATCATCCCATTCTTGACCAAGTGATACAAAATTAAGGAATGTTTCTCTAGATGTTGAACCATTTCATTCACTCAAATAATGGAACCAACTGGTACATCCCATCCCATTGAACCTCATCCCATCAACCAAACACACCCTTAGTCTGCAAGCCAGGGTTCGACTTTTACATGTGTATCGATACGATCCAATTTCTAAAACCCTTCGTAAATCGATCCAATTCAAAATAATTTAAAAAATCTAAAAATTCAAAAAAAAAATGTGACATAAACCAGTCGAAAATAAATGAAAATTACTCGATTTTCATCAAAAATTGCTCCAAAAATCGACCTTCAAAAAAGTTCAACCAGATTATCGATTTTCCACGAAAAATCATCTATTTTCCATGAAAATCGTTGATTTTTGAAAAGAATTTCAAAAAAATTGATTTTTAAAACTATACGATTTTTCTATTGATTTTTGGCTCAATATGCCAATTTTTGAAAATCATTTTCGCATGATCTTTCATTAAAGGGTAAGTGAAACCCTGGTCTGCATGGCTTGGATTGCCACCACCACCTCGAAGCAGTGGCGGAGCCAGAAAGTTTCAACGGGGGGGGGGGGGCTTAAAAAGAGACATTCAAAATCAACTACTATGACTATCAATATATTGTAAAATAGTTAAAATTTAAATTGTATGCAATATAAGTATATAATTATGAAAGGAGAAAAACATACCATTCATTGCTTCAAAAGAGTTGACAGTTCATATTTACGAGTTTTTATGTTCTGAAAACGTTATAAGATATCTTTCATGTTTATCTTTGCAAACATGTCTCGCTCAATGTAGTGTACCATAAGATCATTTAACCAGTCATGTCTGGGGGATCTAGTGCGACCGTATGGGCCATGGGCCATCGCGGGGGACTTTTCCGCTGGGCCGCGGGGTGGGCTCCAGCCCCACCCAGCCCCACCATTGCCTCCGCCTATGCCTCGAAGCTTTGGCTTGTTTAGTTCATGCACACTTTTTTTATCATCAATTCGTTTTCAATAAAATTATAAATCTAATATGTTTCTCTTATCTATCATGCTCTTCTGTCACAATAGATTATTGGCACTATAGTACCTCTCGTCAGCACAACACATAGAAGGACACACTGTGACATATACATTACTATGGTAGTTGTGCTTGGCAGGACATGATACCATGGTACTTGTGCTCACCAGGACGAGGTATTGCGGTACTCGAACTTGATAAGAAGATGGCCCCGTCACCTACCGCGTTGGTTAGGGACCTGCCGCGGTGAACAGAGTCACTGCGACACCAATGACCTATTGCGGTAGTGGAGCGCGGTAGGCAACATGGATTGTTTGTCGATGTTCCTGCGATCAAGAAAGGGACTAAATTTACAGTTTAATTCGAAAGATAACAAAATACGAATACAAAAGTTTGTAGGGGTCTAATACATTGAGATTTCCACCACCCACCCTATGTTTGCCATCCACACTAATACTTCCGGTTTTATTGGTTGTAACGTTTGCTTCAAATAGTTTCCAAATACCTGTCTTATTAAATTTTGATAGTATTAATCAAATTGGTAAATATTTGATTTGCTACTAAATTTTTGTAAGATTCTTTGATCAAAATATTGGTCACTAATTTTTTTTGAAAAATTACATTGATAACTAATTTAGTGATTAAATTTTGGTAATTCTAAATTTTAATAAGATTTAGTTTGATAAATTTCTAATCAAACTAAACACCCCTAATGGAAAGCGGTTTGGGGCACGAGACGGGGAAAGCGCAGTAACTTTTGGGAGCTTGGACGGACTCATTACTTCATTAGGCAGGTAGGAGAGGCCGGAAAAGCTCATGGATGGAGTGTGGTTTTTTTTTTTTTTTTACTGTATGACCGTGATCATGTGCTTTCCCTTTCCTCCCCTCTTGGGATTGAGAGTTCGTAGCCTTTTGTGTGTGCAGATCATGATTATATTAGGAACAAGTACAATAAAATCATCTCAATTTATTATAAGTATGTACACATTAACTTTGTTCTATACGGAAGAGTGAAAAAAGAGAGCAGGGTCATGCAGTAGCCAGCGTTGCACGGAAAATATGATATAATAGTTATCTACAAGAGAGAAGAGATAGTTATTGCATAGTATCTATAGACAACCTTTAGAGATAGTTATTGTATAAATTGGCTTTAGTGCTTACTCTAGATGATATAGATGAGAGATGAAGTAAGTAGTAGTAGATTTTATTATTATACTTGCTCTAATGATTCACAATCAAAAGCTGCCTTGTAATCGGTAAATAAGCCCTTCCTCGGTTCCTTGTAATCGGTAAATAAGTAGTACTATATTACTAACTCTTATAGCAAAGAACCCATCAGCCCTGGAAGCCTCCACGTTCCTAGTTTTGCGAAAAATCCCCATGAGATTTTTGAAATTTATATTCGGATCCTACATGCTTGTAGCCGCCCAAACTAGGATGACTAGGCTAAGGCTCTTGCAGTCGGTTTTTGGGTGGTCCAAGGCGTCGAGTCTGATTGTTGAATGTGTGGGGCAGTGGTTGCGGAGGCAATGGGCGACGGACGAGAGAGGGGATAAGAACAGGGGCGTAGCTTCTAACATGGTAAGGTATGGCCTCCTTTATACCTAGTCTATACCGAATATCCCTGCATATATACTGGTGCGAAATGCGTTCGCGTTTTGTGGCTTTCGCCTTCACAGAAGTATTTTCAAAACATGAAAACTCGCTAAATACAGCTGCCAAGATCTCCTAGACGCGATTAATACTTTACTGGTACACATTTTATCTTCTTCCTTGTCCATTATGCTTTATAATATGGTTTTTATTCCATTAAGTGTCATACACTCATATTATAATATGCTTTATAATATTAGCGTATGGATAACTTTAATTTTGTATATAAAATTTGTCATATCAAAATTTTAGTTCGTCCTCCGCCGCTGGATAAGAAGAGTATGTGTGTTGTTTGCTGCTTGCCAGATATGATCTCCAGCCAACCTAAACTGTAGTTGGTGAACAATTGCAATTGTTGAAAATATTCTCGCGCGGGGGGAAGCTGTCGGGCGAGGGACTCAGCAGTCGAGGGGCTGGCGCACGAGTGTGTGGAGCGAGGAAGACGGAGCGAGTGAAGCTTCTCGCGAGGGGCACACAGTGCGCGAGGGAAGGATCGAGCGGAGCTTCTCACGCGGGAGCCGATCGTATTAGGGTGCGTTTGGTTCGCTGTATCAGGTTGAACCGAACTGTTCCGTACAGGATTTAATCTCGTTCATGCGTTTGGTTGACTGAACGGAACCATCTGGTACGAGATGAGATGGTACATATTCCTTGAAGATGTTGTATCGTTTGATACGACGAATTCAGCTGAACTGATCGGTACAGGACCGATCGGTACCATCCCATCCAGTATCATCTCATCCATCCTGTACCATCCCATCCCATTTAGCCTGGTACATCCAACCAAACACACCATTAGTTTCAGAAAAGGTATTTTCTAGGTTCTATATATGCTTGTGTTTCATTGAAGGGATAGAGCAAGATCTGCCTATTACAACTTAATCCATTAGTCATGCTGGTCAGCTGGTGTAGTTTCGCAGTGACTTCGTACAGAGTCAATGTCAGCATGCAAGGTTAATTACAGGGTGCTGACCCACAGAGCAGATATCTTCATCCCTAATTCTCTGTAGTTTTTAGGTAAAGAAGCATGCAGCTAGCTTTATTTGCAGTTATTTGATACTTAATGAGTTGTGATCAAGCTTTACCTTTTCGCTTCCTGTCATTTTGTTTATACATAATAAAGATTATTCGTATCTGGAATAATATCTATGTTGTTGTTTCGCAGCAGCTAAAGACCTGCCAGAAGGCTCAAGCATAAATCCAAAACTTTTGGATAATAGTTATGATGCAAGACCATTTGGTAGTTAGGTTGTTCTATTTAAACTATAGCTGTAAACCCTTGGACTTCGCTAGGATAAAATTCTATGCCTGACCTATTGTTAGCATGAGCTCATCGTATGCATAACAGTTGTCGAAAATATGCGTACATAGCCATTGTCTTTTGTCAGCCTTGCTATGCATCCTAAAATGTACATGTTATGTAATAATATATCGTAGCTAATGCTATGTTTTTTTATATGTTGCATTCTCTCGGTTTATCTCTACATTGCAAAGGCAAGTGGTCTATGTTACCTGTTTTTAGGCCCTTCTAGGCCTTTCGTTAAGGAAGTTAATGTTATGGATATTGCTAAGTGTTTTGTAAAATACCAGTTGCAGTATGCAACCTTTCTAAGGTGGTTTGCTACAATATTTCTCAACAGATAATTTTTTACCGACAGATAGTCCGAACGTGTAAACCAATGAAGTTTTGAGGTAATTTCCCTTTATCAATACTACATACAAAGGCCTACATTTTTGCGACATACTCCAGCAGTTCTAAAAATAGGCCAAGGATGGGTTCCTCAAAATATGCCTAGGTAAAGAGCTCCAAGCATGAATTCTACGTTTCCCACTCACGCAAACGGACGCATGAACCAGTTGGCTTCAGACCAGATAAGAGAACACATAACAAGTACATACATGATAGTACATTATGATAGTACATTCTTAAACATGTACATCCATGAAGAAAATATGTTTCGAAATGTTTGAATGCAAATATATTATTATGGTCAAATAAACAAATCGGGCAAATTTGTACACTAGTTCTGCCTACTCCCAACGGTTCTTCCCATAACAGATACATTTTCACCTGAGCTCTGTATCTGAACAACTTTCACATTCTACATGCAATAATCATCATAAATTAGATATCTCATAAATCAGGTGTATTCATCCGGGATAGCTAAGCATTACAAGAATGGGATCCTAATATTGTGGAAAGAAGAAAGTAATTTGAGGTATAACTCTTTCAGATGGTAAGCAAGTCCATAAGTGATTCATACATGCCAATCGATTCTCATTTATGCATGCAAAGAAAACAGAGCAGGTAATTGAGCCTTCCATTGCTGCTACTAAAAATGGTAGCCATGATATGTGCACAGTCTTGTAAAATACAGACGAAATATTTGATATGTGCACAATCCTATAAAAATATAGAGGCAATTATTGAAATTATAGTTGAGTTCTGTCTTCATAGAAAGTATACTGAAATTCATCTCCCAAAAAAAGAAGAAGAAGAAAGAAAGTGTACTCTTATGCAATCAAATTACTACGGCCATGGTTAAGAAGACAATTACATAAATTATCTGATCTACTCTTAAATGTAAATTGATTTCCCAAATGAAGAGTTTACTAGCCAAAGCCTCTTAATTAAAAATTTGAAACAAAAGAAGCAACCGAAGCATGCTTGCTAGTCTGAAAACACCGCGCAATACATGCTGATCTGGAACTAAAGAAGCGAGCGGCAGGCAGAAGATTTTCTGCAGAGGTACATGCACCAACTATTCCTCTTTTTTGATGCTGATAGTTACTAGCAGGTAAAGAACACAGTCATGCTAAACAAAAGATAGTTCTTCTTTAGTTAACTCAAACTTATGCGCCTCTAGATATTCTACTTACTAACTCCAAGGTTCACCAAGAACAGCAAAAGGTAGTCCATAAATATGCATATGTAAATTGTGTCTTGTGAGCCTGAACACATGTATTTACTCACTGAATACAGGGTGTGGGAAGAGTGAGTTCTCTACATTTTATACTGTCTAGACAGGGCAATACTACAAAGTTTTGCCTTTGAGTGAAAGTATTATATGGTCATTCTTATGCTGTTCTAAATAGAAGGTTCAGGTTTAAAGATAAGATGCTGGTGCTCGTTTCTATGCTCATCTACGCCCCCCTAGACCCTAGTTCAATGTTAACCAAAGGTTTGTGTTCCAAAAAGAAGAAGAATGAAAACAATCTTATCTTAGAGATATGAGCTACTCAAATCACAAATGGGAGATAATATACGTAGCAGTTTTATCCATGCTCCTGAGAAGCAGAGCGGAGTGACATGCAGCCAGACAGTTAGCTGCCGCTCGCTCGTATTCCCATGCCGGTTACGTGAAATCAAGCGTTGGTACCGCTGGGATTGGGATCCGGTGGAAGAGGGTAGGGGTCTGTCCAGAGGTTGTGGAATGGGAGGAGCAGGACGCCGGGCAGTGGGAGGCGGCGGCGAGCGGGCTGTGGCGGCGGCGCGCTAGCCTAGGACTGCGGGCTGGTGCAGTGATGGAGGCTTCAGGGGCTAGCTGATGATCGAAACCACCATTGCTGGTCGTTTGGACACCTTGTCGAATACATCCAATCCATGTTGAAGGGTATTGCTGATTGTGACCCCGATGCACCATAGCTAATGTTTCCTCTTTCTCTAGGGTGGAAGATGAGCTAGTTCACATGCAGTGATCCCAGTAGCTTTATTTCCTGAATCCAACCCTAGAAGAAACGAGCTATAGACAGAATCATTTGATAGTTAATAGTCGATAGCTAATATGCTTTCTGTAAACATACTCGCTACTTCCAATAACCATCAGTACTGTAAATACAGAACGGCTTGATCATTCAAGTCCGATACTTGATAGGACGTAGGGTTATATTCCTCTTGTCATGAGGGCCTTGAACCTGGATACTTCCTTCAGTGGCGTAGTTAGAATTTTAGTGAAGGTTGGTCCATTTTTTAAAACAAATTATCTAACAGGATAACATATAAATACATAATGTATCAAAAGCACAATACAAGTATAATAATAAGGTTTTGCAACCGTTCAGACAATATTACCATACTATTTCTTCTTGTCGAGCTTATGCCTTCTAATAGCCATGAAAGTCTCGATTATATCATCTTCATCCACTTTAGAGAACATATCTCGCTCAATTAAAGTGATTAGACAATCATCCAAAAGACTATCACCTATCCTATGTCTCAACTTATTCTTGACAAACTTCATTGCAGAAAATGCCCTTTCAACATTTGTTGTCGCCACCGGTAGAAGAAATACCAATTTGATAAGCAAGTACACCAAATCATAAACATTATGCCTCTTTGTTTCAACAAGCTTAACTGAGAGTTCAACTAGACTTTTTAAATCTTTAAAGGTGTCCTCTTTTCTCATGTCATTAATATAGTTGCTAAGTTGCATTTTATGTCGTACAGTGAGCCGGAGCTTACAATGGACCGCGGGGTATTGGTTGGGCCGTGATCCAAGTGTGCCAACTGCTGGCTACACCACTGACATCCTTGATCTCCTGCAGTTTCTTGATTGTTGTATCATTTCAGATAGGATCAAAGTTGCGTGTTCTCGAAAAGAAAATCCTTATACGTAGTTCTTTACATGTAGTTTGACAGGAACTATGCGGATCGTTGACAAAAATAATACAATTTTGGAATTCCTCCTTGCAACTACGATAGTTTACCCTTGCCATTGGAAGCATAATAAGGAATGAACTTGATAGTTTGGTATAACACACGATGGTGTGAAAAGAAATCCCTTGTATTCAAAGCCATGAAAGATGGCAAGATTCCAAGATGGCAAAGTTCCAGTTTTGTGTTTCCTTCGGCTACTTTACACAAGACGTACATTACTTGTTCGCATGAAATTAGCTGATACTTCCAAGGAGAAACGTGTTACAGATTTCGTCCCGTTTTCCCAATCATTAGCATCAAGGAGAATGTTTCACCATCAATTCACAGATGATGCCGTGTGGTTATGGATTGCCAGAAAAATTCAATTAGTGATACCCTAAATGGGGGGAGTTTTAGTCAACTTGTGAAACTTGATTCTGCATCTAATCGATGCCTGGAATTGCTTTAGATGTTTAAGTCCTGAAGGAATTCGATTCTAACGCAGATAGGAGGAAAGTCTTCTTTCTAGAGGAATGATTGGATGTTAGTGGCGAAGCAAGAAAAAAAAAATAGAGGGTAGATTTGAAGAATTGAGCTAGAGTGAGATAAACATATAAAACAGTTTATATTGTATTCTTATCGATTCGATGGTTACTAACAATACTTTATTATTTAAGAAATATTTGTACAACATTCCCTTGTCAAACTTTTGACAAAGAAATCACAAAGAGGCTGACACTGCTTATCTGTTATTTTGGTCAGCCTACTTAGTCGGTCAGGCAGGTTGCGTTGTCTTCCCTGCCCGCTCGCCATCGCCGCAGTGAGTTGCCCGTCGCCACACGCTAGCGCCCTCGCTAGCTTCCCAACATCCGCTCTTCGTGATGCGCATCAAGCATCCTTGACTCGGTGGGTTACCATATCCTTGTGAAGGAGAGACATTGACATGCGTCCTCTCTCCTTTGCTCTATGGTCTTTACGTGCGTTTAGTGTTCGAGTCTAGTTATGCAAGTAGCAAACGAAGTCACTAATTACCAAATTAGGTCTCTAATAAGCTATGGCCTACCAAGCACATGGTATATGAAGCAGCTTATCCACCTAGCAAAGCTTCTTCTTCCTCAAGCCACGTCCGAGCGCATGTGCATTTGCTATTCCTATGCTAAAAATTAGAGATCAAATTTAAAATACGTTCTTATTGCCTGCTTTTCAAGAAGAGGCAAACACTTATCGCACTACGGTGCTCTGAACTAGCGAGCGATACGTTTACATGAGATTGCATGATTACTCCATCCCCACATCGAGGATCGACACCGTGGATCAGACGGACAAACTCCCATAACGATCAAACGTGCAATATATACAAAAGGCATCTGCATCCTGCTGTCTCCTTGCTGTCAGATATTGGTAGGATCGATGGAAGAACATTCCTTTGTTCCAGTTGCTGGAGGGGGGACTCCAACTTAACGGAGCCCCCCTCCATCGGCTACACCCCTGTTGGATGTAGTGCTTTATTTTTTATTTTCTCATAAAATTTCAGTTCTCCCAATACAAGTTGTACAAATTTTGAAACAAACGAATAGGTAAATAATCATCACCTACCCTTCATTGATGTCTTAATATTTATACAATTTTTAAAAAGAAAAGCATAGGAACACCTCTCGTTCAGTTATTATCTCATATGAACAGGCTACACTGCGAAGTCCGGGCCACAGATAAGTCACCTTTTCCTCATGCACCTTTGGAAGGTGTAATGTTTGTGGTTTGTGGTAAAAGGGAAATATTCTGTCTTTTCAGAACCAGAAATACTCATTTTTATTCATGTTTGACCACAGATAAGTAGAATATCTTGAAAACAGAGGAGGGAAAAAAAAAAGCATGTTTGTAATGGTGTGAAATTTCTTTGCCTCCTAAATCCTCGTTGTGTCTACACCAGATGTTCTTGACCTTGAATAAGACACTGCTTTTGGATTCATGTTTGACGGCTTCGCCTGGACAGCTGCCGATGGCTGTCGAGGATACCAATGGCCAAATTGAATGGCTCATCGAGATAACATATTTTTCCTTTGCTTTCTCCGTTGGCCGTGAAGGTTTCTGTCTTTTCTATTCAGGGGAAGTAAAGGCCAAAGCAAATTCATGAAGTTAACCAAAGGCAATACGACGATAAACTGATGTCATGTTTCTGTGAGCAGTTGAGATGTCAATTCAGCTCCCTAATAAAGTTGTTTGCCTTTCTGATTGTGATCTGAAAAGGGGACCCTTTTGACATTTGCTTCTCAGGTATGTAGTCAGGCACGTATTTCCCGTGGCAAGTGAGGAAGAAATGTGCCATGCTTGTTCTGCAGGTCTGGCTGCCTGGTACCCAGTGCCTGCCAGTTTGTACCTGCAAGGATTCAGGGTGAATCTAGTGCTATTCCATGAACACTCCCTTGAACCTGAATATGAATGTTCTGAACTTCAACTGACCGTGAATCTCCTGTACTATCAGACCGTGACAGGTGATATACGTTATCTGCCGGGTCTTCTGCAATCAGATAAGGGCTATTTTGGTATTTTTGTCGCACATGAGCTAGTTTTGGGAAAGAAAAATACGAGAAGGCCTAGTACAACAAAAAATTCTGCGCTACGGGGAGATAGAGGTGAGAATCACCACTCTTATGAAAATAGTGCAAATAGTGCCGATTATTATTCACCACTGTAGCACACTATATCTATCGCATTTGTCTTCTTATTTCTCACAAACGGGATTAGCCTGCTTGCACATTTGATTCTAATGAAATTTGCACTATTTTCACCGAAGGTATCATTTTCCCTTGATATTTCCCTCTTCGGTTTTTATTTTTAAAAATTTGACGATTCTGCGCGAGAAACTAGAATAGAAGTATGCTATTTCACACACTGATTTTACCCTTTTCTTGCAATGTAAATTAAACTTACTGGTTTTACTGAAAACTTAACAAAAACTATGTAAAGAAAACTTGTTGTTCTTGGAGGAAAGAACCGTATATATGTATGCAGGTGTTGCATCACATCATTGACACAATGCAACGCGCTGTTGAAATAATTGAAGCATGTACCTGGATAATGATGTCATTTTGATTCATGAACTGTCTAGTATTTTGGCCTTCTTTCTCTATTTTTTTTATAAAATAACTCCACCCTAATATTTGTTTTACAAAACTGACTATCCTTCACGCTGTACTACACTACTACCAGTCTATCACTGAAGTTATATTCCACATTACAGTACCACGGAAGCTACTGCAGCATGCAGGCTCCATTCCAAGGCACATACTGTTGAAATAATTGAAGCAAGTACTTGATAATGATGCCATTTTGATTCGTAGCTCTCATGAATGCTGGACCGTTGGAAGCGATACATGCATCCAGTCCATGGCAGATATCGACATGCAATCTATCATCAGGACAAATTTCATCCACAAATTATGAGCACAAGCTTAGCCAGACATTAACAACACATTAATAGTTCCAGGTCAAGGTCATAAATAAAGGTAACTGATCTAACGCAATAAGGGTCTGTTTGAATCCATGCGGCTAATAGTTAGCTACTAAAAATTAGCTGGAGTAGATCCAAACACCCCCAACTAATAGATCAGCTAACTATTAGCTAGGCACCCAGCTAATGGTTATCTCATTAGCTAACTAAACCCAGCTAATAACAGCTAATAGGTGGCATTTAACCAAAATACCCTTCACGTCTACCACCAATAGCATTTAATAGCATGGGTATTCTGGACAATAGCATCTATTAGCCACATATTAACTGGTGAATCCAAACACCCTCCAACTAATAGTTAGCTAGCTAATATTAGCTAGGAACTATTAGCTGCTAATGGATCCAAACAGACCCTAAGCAAACCTTAAGCCAATTGTTTGGTCTTCCTGACAAGGCACCTCATGTTCACCAAGTTAAGGCAATTTCTTCTTCAAATTTAGAAAAGTGACATCAGTCGTAAACTAAGTTGATGGACCATACCATCTAGAGTTGATTCATTGACAATGTGTTCCATATATAGTAATTGAGCTAGCATATCATCGAATTATATGATTAACAAATTGCAAATAAACAAGGAAAGAGTTGAGTGCAAGATTTAGCTACCTCAACTGGAGAAACAATTAATTTGATTTCAACTTAAGATGACTTACCTGTACTCATGCACTTTTAAAAGTGTTTATACATATATGTGCTGCATACGCTACCTGCTGAAAGCATTTTAAACCATGCCGCCCCCCTCCCTTTTTTTTCTTTAGTCCCGTGCACATGGAACAAGAAAAGAGTTGGGGTCTGTTTGTTTTTACTTTTAATTCTGGATTATGGTCTCAAAAACTGAATAAAAGACAAACAGCTCGATTCTAGAAGTCGATTATCACAATCCAGCCCATCCAAATACATTAGAATCCACAATCCACTTTATTTGTGAAAAATATTCCCTAATAAAATCAAAACAAAAAATTTTGCAAACCAAAACAACTTGCTAAAATGGCATCTATTTGGAATTGGAGTGCTAAACTCAAGTTTTCTTAGTGCACATCTTAGGATTGTGAAACATATACCTATTTGTTTAATCCGCTTTCTGGTATTTGAGTTTTATTTATGATTTTGTATAAAAAATATGTAAGCCTGTACGCTTGAAAAATTAACTTTATATTGAACAAATATATAGCTTTGAAAGTATGGTTTCAAAATTTAAAGAATGACTTGGGTCTAAAAATACCATCTCTTTGCCCGGACGTTGTAGGCTTAGCTATTTTTATAATTTTATTTCACACGACTAGTCGTACAAAAATAAATAAATAAATAAAACGAGAGAGCTGATAGAGTGAACTACTCCAATCGAGAACACTACTGTACCTTTGGGTCGCCCTAAATTCATCTAGTCATCTAAAAAGTCGTACAGATGTACTGTTAAAAATAGTGATCGGACAGATCGTCATACCTAAAACCTAGCTAAGACCCCATGGTTGGATCGACAACACAAGAAAAGTACAATCGAAGCAAGAAAAGAGCAACAAGCGAACGCAGTTGAAAACAATTGGAGCAGAAAGAAAAAGACGATTGTTCCGTATCCGCCAGTCCAAGCATCCTAAATTCCAACTATATATTGTTCAAGGTTTCGTATATATCGTACGCCCACTAAATTCCAACGTTCCCATCTCCGAGTGCGACGTCGCCCACCGCACCCTACTACCAAAATACTCGTATATCCACTAATTGGTATAGGATGGAAGAAAGAAATCCTCCTGCTCAATCGTATAAAAGAGAGGCGCTTCTATGCTCTTTCTTTTTTAAAAGTTGCATAATTATTAAAGCATGAATGAATTGTAGACAGTGATTATTTACTCTTTCGCTTGCTTTAAGATTTGTGCAACTTATACTAAAAGGAAAAACATATAAGCACTGCTCCGTATAAAAACCCGAAAAGGATCTTCAGAGAAAGAATTAATTCTACTCCAGTATACATATGGGGACTACCTAAGAAAATTGACTAAATGTGTAGCTAGTGCACCTTTCTGCAAACAGAAATTAAGTCTTCTTTTTCTTTTCTAACTTTCAATATATATACATATATATTACAAATTTAATCATATACCTAATAGATTTATAAAAACAATCTTATGCTCAGCCGCGACAAGTGACCGGCGCGGTTGCCGTGTCGCTGTAGCGTCGGCATCCCCCGCGTGCGAATCTCACTGTATGTGGCCCAGGCGGGTGACGCGTCCATTACGCTTCTGCGTTTCTGCTCGCCGCGCCACCCCGCGGAGTGGGTTGTTCGGTGATCAGTAAAAGGCGCACGCGAGCGCGAGGGACGCCACGGCGAGGAGGAAGACGACGAGGCGTGGCGGCGGCCGCGCCGCCGCCGCCGCACCGACCTGGTCGCCGCCGAGGTACACCATCGTGTCGTTGATGAGCGGCAGCCCGGGCGCCTGCGGGTTCGACCCGGCCGACTTCACGCTGCAGAGAAGAAAATAGAGAAAGAGACGTACGGTCAGCCCGAAATGCTCAATTATACATGTGTATGAAAAGAGAACTGGGCGTGAGTCGTGACGACGCGCGAATAAGAAATGCGGCAAGCTGGCGATGGCCGGGGAAAGAAACAAATCAAAGCGGCTGACGCCGACGTAATGCCAGACGACGATCGACTTGCCGTAGGGACGGACGCGGCTCACGATTACGACTATGTCTGAAATTGCAGTGCTAAGTAATAAGATTATATAGGATTAGGTTTAAAATTGTAGTGCTAAGTAACGTGTAATTTTAGTATTACTTTACTGTGATTTTTAGTTTTATTTATTTTGTATTTGTATGGTTCACGTATATTTACTTTGTTTTTGTTTAGGTTAGAAATTTTTTGTTTTTGTATTTTGTACGGTTTTACCAAGATTATTTTATAATTGTCTAGGTTAGAAATCTTTTGTTTGTATTTTATTTTGCAGAGGTGAGAGTGCGTGAAACATTGTAGTTAGAGCAGCGCTTCCACGCTATATAAGTTGCATGAAATTTGAAGCAGGGGTAAGCAATCATCATTTACTCTTTATTTATATTTTTATATTTGTGCAACTTTAAAAAAAAGAAAATTATAGAAGCATCTCTCAATTAGTTATCGGAAACAAATCCTATGGCTAAAAAAAACTGACTGGGGTTGAAAAATCAACTAACTTATCAATAAGAAATCAATCCAAAGAAAAATCTGATGTTTTCGTTCGCACGATTCACGTACCTGGTTGTGCTGGGGCACAGGGTGATTGCGTAGGCGGTGTTGCCGCCGGCGCAGGTGAAGGTGGAGGTGGCGTCGTCGTAGGCGTAGCTGTAGGCTCTCGGGCACGCGTTCTTGAAGAACTGCGAGTACGCCGACGGCCGGCAGGTGTTGGGGTTCCCGTACTCGCCGCTGCAGCAGTACTGCGCCGACCCGAACGCCTCGCACGCGCTCTTGCATGCCACGCCGCCGCTGCCGGCCGACGCCGACGCCACACGCAGGTCGGCCGGGCACGCGCCGTTGAGGTCCACCATGCACCCCGTCGGCGCGCAATTGCCGCCCGCCGCTGCCCCCTGCGGCGCCACGAGCATCGGCAGGTTGTACCCGTCGACCAGGCTGACGTCGTAGAAGTCCATGCCGCCACTGCCGTCCATGGTGAACTCCGCCAGCGTGGCAGGCGGGGCAGCCCCGCTGCCAGCGCAGTCCTGCCGGCCGGAGCCGCAGTCGCCGGTGACGCAGGTGAACTTGCCGCTGGAGTCGGTGGAGCAGAGCGTCCGCCCCCAGAGCCGGCCCGACCACCCCGCGGGCACCGACATGGTCCGCGACTCCCCCGGCGCGAGCACGAAGCCAGTGCTGTCCAACCCCGCCGAGCCCGCGCTGGAGAGGATCCCTGGCCACACCGTGTACTCGCAGTTGTTGGTGATGGCGAACGACTTGGACGCCACACCTGAACCAGCAACGACGAGCAAAAAACAGGTAAAGATAACCGCAAGAAAGACGGGAGTGAAATTGGATTCCCTTGGACATGCATCCATTGGCATAGTTTGCCGGCAACTTACCAGGAACTGAGACGAAGAGTACGACGAGGAGGGAGACGAGAGCTCGGTGCGCTCGTCTCGCCATTGTGGCGAGCGCAGAGCTCTTGGCTGATGGTACGGTCATGTGGCCGGTGCGGTTAGGAGAGAAACGTGGCTTTTATTAGCAACAACGGTAGGGTAGTATGGGACTATGGTCCGATGGCGTGGGCATGCGTCGCTACTATTTATAAGCGAAGCCAAACTGGTTGTGGGGCCTACTGTGTGTGAGATATTTTTATTCAAATTTGGTTGCAAAGATAGCTCACTCTTCTGATCTCAGAAGCAGCGGTAGGTGACATGATACTTACATTGCCATGGTAAGTCCGAAGCCATTATCGTGGTCTACCGCGGTGTCACGGGCTGACTACCTGCCGCGGTATATAAACGTGCTTCAAGGATCAAGGAGAAGACTATTTTTTTTATAATTTTATTCGTATAAGGGTTAGATTTGAAAAAAGTGCTATATCAGCCGTTAAGCCGAGGTATCATCTATGATCCTATTTGTTTCGGCTTTTTCATCGGCTTAAAAGCCAAAAAGTCAAAGCTGAAACAAACAGAGGACTTTTCATTCGGGCTTAAAAATGCCTAAAATCTTCGTATAACTATAAGCTAAAAGCCAATGAGAGGGAGCTTTTTTTTGGCTTTTGCGGGTAGAAAACAGGCATTTGCCATTGAAATTATAAATAATTACCCACCAATGCCTTTCATATATAAAGGAGATGTTCCTCCGTTTTTCCTCTATTTCTCCTCCCTCATCCGCATGACAGCAAGTGGCGCCCTCCAAACTCGCTGCTAGGGTTGAGCCGGTGGTGGTAATATATCAGCAACACCACACAAGCTGAATCATCTGGAGGAGGTGGTGGTAATATATCAGCAATGGATGATAGAGACATTTATGCCTTTCGCGAGGGTATTGCTAATTCCTTGATGGTTGCAAGGGTATAGACATATAGGTTAATACAGTGTTATATGAACTTTACATGTTAAAAGGATATAATAACTAATGCACTTTTTCACATTTTAGGTCTTTCGGTTTTGACAGGTGTGTGCGCTTTGACGACCGCATGATATAAACATTTATACAATACATAAGAAAAAAAAACTGTCACAAGTTTAAAGGGTATTTTAGACATTCAACAATAAACTACACCATACAACCCATCAAAAAGCTAGGATACTAAACAACATATCTTAACTTAAAAGTAGATGACTTAAAAACTCATTAAGTCAAAAATCAAAAAATCTGAGCCCAAACAAATAGGATCCATGTTGCCGACTAGCTAGTCCCTGTCGACCGAGACGATGATACTATTGAGATGGCGTGAGGTGATTTGCGATTTGGAGGCTCGCATGACCTATCAGAAAAAAAAAAAAAAATCAAAATGATTAGGTATGGCCGACTGGTGGCCGTCATTTGGTTTGTGATCCACCAAAATCATCGGAAGATGGTCGTACGTAGTTGAAATTTAATTATCAAGCGCGGCGTGAGATTTACTGAATTCGATAGCTCGTGATCGCAGTATTTGGTACTTCACATGTTTTGTATGGGAGTAGTTTGCATCACGCCACAATAGTTGCTTCATTATTTTTTGTTGAGCAACCAGTAAAGCAATCCGAATTGTTCAGTCGAGTTATTATACGGAGCTTCGAAATCTTTAGTTTTATTTCTAGATAATATGAAAAATAAATGAGAGTTGCTTCTATGCTCTCTTTTTTCTAAAATTGCACAAATACTAAAGCATGAATGAAGGGTAGATGAGGGTTATTTATCCCTTCGCTTGTTTCAAGATTTGTACAATTTGTATTAGAAGAAAAAGCATAGAAGAAGGGCTCAAAATATATATACAGCGATACTGCGCTGAAAAAAAAAACAGTGAAAGATATAGTTTAGCACGAGCGAATCATGGGCTTGCCGTATGTAACTTCGTGTCTTCTTCCCCTTTACCAGCATTGCGTTGAATACTCTCTCGTTTCTTCCGTGTAATTCTGCTGCTTCCATTTCCCGTGATTCTCGTTTGACAACGTGACACCGTTGGAGGGTGATCTGCTGATCTGGTACCAATACGTACAGTGAGGGAGTTTCGCTTAATCATAAGGGCCTATTTAGGATTCTGCCTTGTGTGCAATGATGCATATACTCCGTCACAAATATTGACAGCTTTGGACATTTTTTTTTAGGGAAAATAGCTTTGGACATGGATACTTTCTTCAAAGTACTATTTGGATTTTGTACTGCTAATTTCTATTATTATCTGCGTTATAAATAATAAAAATATGTTATTACAGTATATTTCACAGTGAATCTAGGAATGCCAAATTAATGCTACCATCAGTCCCCAGTAGGGATGGCAGTTTTACTACCCGATCTGATAAGGATAGGTACGGGTGGCATTTTAAACTCAAGGGTTTTCGGATTTGGTTACCCGATAAGGGCACATGATGAGTGTGGGTATTAGTTTGTACACATGGGTACCCGATGGGTATCCTATGACAAACAGACCTCACTTTTTATATTATATATAATATATATTATATATAATATTATATTTATATATATATATATATTAGAAAATCAAAACCCTAACTCACTAAGACCCCGTTTGGTACGGTTCCAGATTCTAGTAGAAACGAAAACAGTTCCAGATTCTTGGTAGAAACGTTTCAGATAGAATCATAATCACTTTTTGCAAACCGTTTGGTACGGTTCCAGATTCTAGTAGAAACTAGTAGAAACAGGATTGAGGGTGATTCAGTCACGATGTGGAAAAAGATGAAACGTTCCAAGTTTTGGCCCGTTTGGCTGGGTTTCTCCTAGATTCTAGTAGAAACGCCATTGTTCCAAGTTGCTAAACGGGGCCTAATTTGCCGCCATAATCTTTTCGCTTCCTTCGGAATCCCCCGCCGCAATCCCTCGCGCACCCCTCCCTCTCGGTAGTCGACTCTCCCTCCCGCCTCCGCCTCTCCCTTTGGCCCCATCCCCCACCCTCTTCACCTCCTCGCCCCCATGGCCCCCATCACCCCCACCTTGGTGGCTCAGCTCCCTCCGGCTCCCTCCCTTGGGGTCGGCCATCCGCATGGTGGTGCTACCGGTGGGAACGCCGATCCCACCGGCAGTGCTACATGGCGCTGATGGGTCCCTCCCTTCCCCCTCCAACCAGGTATGGTTGCCCTCTCCGCTTCCCCTTCCCTGGTTCCACCTTCGGTTGCGTCATGCCCTCCCCCTCCGGTGGCTACGGTGACTACGGCCAGTCATATTTGTTTGTTGCTATAGATACCCATGGGTATCCATTGGGTATCGGGTGCCCATTGGGTTTGGACATGGATATAGATTTGTGCCCGTGAAGCTTAATGGGTTTGGGTGAGCGGCACTTTGTTTGGATTTGGGTTTGGGTATGAAGCAGTGGTACCCGGAGGTACCCACTCGATTGCCATCCCTATTCTCCAGGGAAAAAATGTTTATTATAGGCAATATGAATTTGGTTTCACCCCTCGTGCTACCTTCATCTGCAATATGAATTTGGTTTCACCCCTCTGAAGAAAAAAAAACATTGAAATCAGAAAAATCTGAAGAAATTGCAGACAAGAAATCAACTTGGAGGGAGTACCAGACAAGATAAACAACTTTGAAACCAGGAAAATCCGAAGAAATTGCGGAACATGAAGGTTTCCGCGTGTTCCACAAGCTGATTATGGAGGGAATCAGGAAAGCTATGCAGTATATTTGGATTAAGTTGGATTAAAGTAATGAAATTATGATCAAATATTCAAATCCTGAAATACGCTTTACTTTCTAATCAGTCAGAACTCAGAACATAAATAAATTCTATGTCGTTCACTAATTCTAATTAGTAGTATTTTTTTTAAACGTACAACAGGAATTACTACTTGTTATATGTTGTATTCCTAAGCGACTGGTCCGTACATCCTAAATTTCAAGCAAGAAGCAAATTAAGACCTCGTTTGGCTACTTGGAACCGAACAGTTTCTACTAGAATCTGAGAGAAATCTAACCAAATTGGCTAAAGCTCGGAACGTTTCTTTTTTTTTTCACACTGGGGTCGAATCGCCCTCAACTCTGTTCCACCCCGATTCACAGAATCCTGACAGCTAGCCAAACGGTTTTCAGACAGTGATTCTGATTCTACCTGAAACGTTTCTACCAATATGGAACTGTTTCCGTTTCTACTAGAATGTGGAACCGTACCAAACAGAGCTTAAGCAACAGATATAATTACAACCGAAAGCAGGCGGAAGGTTATTTCCATATTTATTGTTGTGTATACGCCATAATGTAATTTTCAACTAGTTAATTAACTACGCCTTCAAGGATTTCGTATCGTATATCTCCACCCTGGTAAGAAAATAAATCCTATAGCTTGTTTTTAATCTCAATCTTGTAGAAACTACAAAAAAAGAGATAGGAGTGTTTCTATGCTTTCCTTTTTAATATAAGTTGCAAAAATCTTAAAGCGAGCAAAGGAGTAAGTAATCCTTATCTACTATTCATTCATAGTTTAATAGTTGTATAACTTTAAAAATTTTAAAAAGAAGAGCATGGAAGCACCAGGTTTTGATAAGTTTCATCCGGATGTTTTCTTTAGCAACCATCATCTAAATTCTTGGCCATTAGATTTGCTTTCAGATCGATGCACGCCCCCTGAATTCGAGGTGGGTTGATCCTACGGATGTGTTTTTTTTATCGTACGGTTCAAAGTTTGGATGATTTTTAGAACAAAAATATCCGGATGATACCTATACACTCCCAAGAATCTATGAACTAGCTAAAATTAAATGTGAGGTATCTTTTTATCTTCTAGCTAACTAATCTCACTGTCTGTGGGGCCCCAGACAGTGGGGCCCCAAGCAGTTCCATTCCAGGCTGTACATGAGAACGCCGTGCCGGAACGCGACGTGCACCACCGCCGAGGCGCCCAGCGGTTTCGGTGCCTCAGTAGAGGGGATGTTCTTGAACATCGGCAAGCAACGGCTACCTGGTTGTACTGGGGCAGAAGGTGATGTTGTAGATGGTGTCCCCGCCGGCGCAGCCCTGCTGGCCGGAGCCGCAGTCGCCGGTGACGCAGGTGAACTTTCCAGTGTTGTCGGCGGAGCAGATTGTCCGGCCCCATAGCCGTCCTGACCACCCGGGCGGCGCCGACATGGTCTGCGACTGCCCCGACGCGAGCTCGAACCCTGTGATGTCCAGCCCCGGCGATCCCGCGCTCGACGGGATCCCCGGCCACACCGTGTACCCACAATTGTTGGTGATGGCGAACGACTTGGACCAAACACCTGATCGAATCATCAAAATCCAAACATACACACACAAGGTTAGCACGGCACAAGTGAACTAATTCGCAATGAACAGAGAAAGCAGAGGAATTCTGGTTCCGCTTGGGCTATGCACGGATAGGTTTAGGGCCTGTTTTAGGAAGCCTCACTTTTCTGAAAACTACTTTTTAGTTTTTTTATTGTAGCTTTTTACAACAGAATATTTGATAAACATTTAATTTTTCTTCGCAATAAGCTAAAAAAGCATATCCTGTTGTGTTTTTGGCTTTTGCTAATTATATGTGGCTTCTGACTTGTAAAAAAAATCAACTTAAAAACTGACCTGTTTAGAAGGCTTAATGGCTTTTCGAAAACTGAAGTTAGTTTTAAATCCTCCACACAAAGCCTTAGTTTCTTACCGCTAACAGAGGCCGCAAGGAAGACACGGATCGCGACAAGTGCCCAAGGTCGTGCCCACACCGCCATTGTTGCCAGACGAGAGAGACCTTTGGCGACGGTTGCCCATGGCGGTGTGGTTAGGAGAGAAACTCGAGCTTTCGTAAATCGTAATGGGAGAGACACTGCTCCTAACTTTGTGATCTTGGCGGCTAGCTTCATAGGGTATCTACTCTATCTATCGATTTCTTTACTTGATCCATCGGATTCGGCGTGGCTGTTTAGATTTGGTCGTAGGTAGTTTGGTAGTTCGTAGCATACATTCTTTTCATTTGTACGATCGTATCTGACACTGCGTATTCATGCATGCAACAATGCAGAGCTTTCTGAGCCCTACCAACGAGATTTATGGCAGGCATGGAAATATATTACAGCACGTGATCAGATCAGCTGCCGACTCACCGGCGGTTGGTTGGTTGGTAAGAGCGCTGTCCAACCAAAAGTAACCACTCGTTAGCGATCGATGCTAATTAGTCCATGCATCCTACGTGGTGCCATGTCGGAACCTTGGCCCACTTCATCCAAACTTGATGCGTTGTCCGGCAAGGCCATTGTTCATTGTCCAGGAAAGCTACGGGAGGGTGAAAACTTGAAGCGATCGACGGAAAAAATAAAGATTTGATAAACATCCTTCGGATGTCTTTGTCATCTAAATCTGAGAGCATTGAATCATGTTAAGATTCGGGAGTATCAATTACATCCGATCCTATGATTTGATCTAACGGTTGAATTTTTAAAAATTTAGATGTTATTTAAGACAAAAACATTCGGGAGATACCTATACACGGAAAAAAAAAAAAGAACATTCGCCAAACTTTGCACTGATCGTCCGTCAAACCGGTGGTAATTAATAGCGTGGAATTTCACAGTACTTAATCTGACCGCCGTCCCAGCGTGGAACCTGTCGCAGTTAATACGGACTGGAAGGCATGGTTAGCTCGTATTTGGTGCATACGGTCTTGGTCAACTGTTGATGTTGCGCATTTGTAAATAGACTTGCTACCATAGAATTTTTTAAAATAATTTTTTAATAATTATTCCTTATGTGGCTACCATAGTTACATTTTTTTAATAATTATTCCTCATGTGGCTGCAATAGATTACTAGAGGCTCAACCAAATTATTCCTCTTGTGGCTACCATAGTTGCATTTTTCACTCAAATCATGATTTGCAATAGACTTGCTATCGTATAATTTTTTTAAATATTTTTTTAATAACCGCTCTCTCCAACTTATTTCTAAACGTGATCCTATTTGCCACATCGTTACTCCTAGGTTGACATTTGAGTACTCCACGCTATCACGTAGGCATATTGCCACGCCCAGCTTAATGCCATTAGTTTCTACTGGCACTAGGGGTGAAAAGGGGCAGATATTTTCCGTTCGGTCGATCGAGACTAGATTCAGAAAGGGTTTGTATATTTGGCCGGATCCAAGGCGGGAACCAGATACTTGAATCTAGATTCAGAATCGGATTCGAATAAGTCAATATTCAACAAATACAGGTCGAGATCCGGATATCCAGACTTTTTCTATTTGGATATGTGGCAAGGCCCATATAACCCATTTATGTTGACAATTAGTCTCTCCAGTCTCAAATATTGTCGTTTTGGACATTGTGATGGTCAAACTTCTAAAACTTTGACTATTAATATATTTTAAATATTTAAATTGGATACATGAAAATTATATAAGTAGACTTGTCTCAAGAATAATTTTATTAAGTTTTATAAATATATTATAATAAAAAATAGTGATCAAAGTTGTGTTTTGAAGACTATGTCAATGTCCAAAACGACAACTATTTGTGACCGGAGGGAGTAGTTTGCCTTTTGATCCTTAAGTAGCATATTCTTTCTATGATGTTTATTGGGTTTGGGTTGATATATAACTTGTTATTATAGTCATGTACTTATATGATTTGATTCAACATATACTACTCTATATATATGCGTGCATTAGCCGTATATATTTATCCGTTTTTAACCCAAATTCGTCACATATCCGTCATTTATCCGCATTCCAAATAACCCAGATTCGTATCCTTATCCGACTAACCCATATCCAGGAAGAAATTATGGATTAAGATACGAAAAAAGTGATATCCGTCTATATCCAACCCGTTTTCACCCCTACTCACACCAAGTAAGAGGGTTAGTTTTTTCCCACGCTAACCATGCCATCAATGTTGGCATGGCACAAGAAAGCAACCGTGCCAACTGATTTTCGAGAAATCATTGTATGCAAAAGCATACGAGTTCGTTAGTTCATTACACCCGAAGTTTCTCTACCTAGGCAGGGTTAAACATTTCGTTTTGAAGTCATTTTTTCATAAGTTACCAATACCGAATTTCGTGAAATTTGGTCAAAATTTGAGAAATTTTGAATTGTTCGAAAGTCAAATGAATTTGAAAAGTTGTCAAATACATGAGCGAATTTCGAACGAAAAGCTCGAATTTCCAATGCAAAGCAATGAAATTCCATCGAAAAGCATTGAATTTCGACGATAGGTTAAAAATATTAAGAAAAATAAAAAAAATTACAAAAAAATATTGTAAAATTTGTAAAATGCCATTCACATAATTAAAACTTGTCACATATCAATACAAGTGCAAAAATATGCATTCACATAATTAAAATATTAAAATATACCATAGCAATATAACATTAACATATTAAATATACCATAGCAATACAAGTAAGCTTTTCAATATTGGATAACATTAACATATTAAAATATACCATACCTTTGCTATATTTTAGATAATTGAAAGTTGTCATATATCAATACAAGTAAGTTTTTCAATATTGAATAACATTAACATATTAAAATATACCATAGCAATTATTTTTTTTGTGCATGCAAATATCGCTACTTGAACAAATAGTACCATTTTCGGGTGTCGTCCATTGCTACTAAATATACTTTAACAAATATTGCTATTAAATATAATTGAAGAAATATTGATACTAAATAGAAAACTGGTTTTAGGAGAAGCTAGCGTTAAAGAAACTTGACGGGTTTGACCTAAATGTCGGCTCCAAAACAACCCAAATACACTTTGACGGTTTCACCCCTAAAAGATCCTTTATTACTCCATTAACTTTTATAAAGCATCCATACATTTCAAGATTCAAACTTTTTTATTTTTATTAGCAATTAGTCCAACAATGCATATGTTTAATCTTGCAAAAGTGATACTAAATATTGCTACTTTACATAATTGAAGAAATATTGTTACTTGACGTACTTCAACAAATATTGCTACTTGACATATTTGAACAAACATTGCTATTAAAAATACTTCTATTTTTTTTCTTTTTCTTCTATTTTCTACATTTTGAACACTTTAAAAACGTCTTCAACTTCATTTTTTTCAAAAAATATTCACACCAGAAGTCATAAGACTATTAATACTAATTATAGGGAAATTTTGGATAATTTTTTTTTAATTTTTTTTTTTTAAAAAAATTTGAATTTGAGTGAAAAACTGAATGAAATTCCTTTTCGATATGAACCGGTAAGGTTGAATTCACGAAATTCGGTTGAAATTCCGCAAAATTTGGAACCTTGTACCAGGTACACATTCAACGCAGGACAGCAAGCTCTTAAGGGCATCTGCAATGGTGCCACTTCAGCTTACTATAAGGGTGTCAACTCAGCATTTTGCTTAGGTGGATGAGAGAAAAAGAAGAGAGAGATATAGACTGACTACTAACTTATAGTCAGGCTATAGCTGATTCCAAGGCATTTATCACCTCTTACATATGGGCCCATATTTAATTTTGTCGACAATGCTATAGCTAGTCCATTGAAGAGGTTGTCTATTAGCTATCTATAGATGATATGTATATTTTTTATAGCTAGTAGTTAACTACACCATTGCAGATGCCCTAAGACAAACTAATTAATTGAAAAGAGAAATCGCCAAATGTCAGGTAACAACAACTAGCAAGTTCAATTATTATTCAACTAACTTCGAAACATTTGTCTCTACCTTCTGTTTTGATCACTGTTGCAGTGTTGTGGCTAGGGTTGTAAACGGGCCGAATTCGAGCGGGCCTGGGGCTGTCAGGCTCGAGCTCGGTAAGGCTCGAGCCGAGCTCGAGTTGGGGTCCGAGCCTAGATCCAGGCTCGAGCTCGGCTCGGTCCAAGCTCGAGTAGGTTCGAGCTCGGCTCGAGTAAGCTCGGTAAGCTGATAAGCTCGAATAAGCTCGGTAAGCTCGAGTAAATTCGGTTAATCTGGTAGGCTCGGTAACAAGCTCGAGTAAGTTCGGCTCGAGTAAGCTCGATAACAAGCTCGAGAAAGTTCGTTTCACGGAAGCTCGATCCAAACTCGAGTAGGCTCGTGAGCTATTCGAGCTCGGCTCGGTGAAGCTCGCAGGCTCGAGCTCGGTTCGTTCCAGGCTCGAGCCGAGCTCGAATCGAGCCTGGAACGAATCGAGTTCAAATAGTTTGCGAGCCTCGAGCTTTTTTTACAGCCCTAGTTGTGGCTTGCTCTGCTGCATGCTGCTCATGACTGGCTTCCTACCACCACCTTCCTCTACTCCTAGGCTCCCAGCCATAGCGTTGCGCCAAGGTGGCCATGCCGCACCCACTAGCTCTTGCCCAGGTCACCCCTGAGATTTGCTATTGCAGTCTACAGCTGCTTACCAGCTCATGATTCTGAAGTAATAATCCAAAAACACATATGGAGTAGATTATGGATTCAGTGTATATGGATGAGCTGGATTGTGATAATCAACTTCTAGAATCGAACTGTTTGTTTTTTATTCAGTTTTTGAGATCAGAAACAAAAGAAAAAACAAATAGACCCGTAATGTAATTTGACATAATCATTAGTTTGACCATGCAATCTGCGTATATACAGTGCGTGCACAGAGCACAGGCCTATTCGGTTGGTAACCAAATGTCTCCACACTTTGCTACGCTACAAGTTACACAAGTTTTACCAAATCAAATGTTCGTTTTGTTCCGATGAGAATAGGAACCGACACCTAATATAATCTATATTAGTAAAGTGCTCGTGCATTACAACGGACTCTTAAATGAGAATGATACATGTCATCAAATAGAATTCCAAATAGTATAACGAATATTAATTTTATCTTATGTACAAGCAAACCATATATATGTACAAACTCATAAAGAGACACAGACGTATGCCATATATATATATGTGTAAGACAGCAGTGACTGATCCAGGGAATTAGGTTCTCGGGGCAAACTTTGGCCCCGTTCGTTTCAGCTTCTGGACAGCTTCAGCTTTAGAAAAAAACGGATTATTTGCCGAACAGGAGGATTCTGGACAGCTTCTCTAAGAATCAGAAACTGGTTTTTGTATAGAATTAGAATATGGCTGAAACCTGATTCTCACTGATTCTTACTGATTCTTGCCGGCTCGGTCCGAAACCTAGAAGTTGTAGCCAGCTTGGCCCTATTGCAGTTTCTCATATAATCCAGAATCTATAATCTAAAAGCTGGAAAGATTTGGGCCTTTGTACTTAAACATTAGGGCATGACGCGACTCAAATACTTTTCTTCGCCAAAGAAGCAACCAAACTATTTCGCCAGTGAGGAGGATCTCCAGAACCAAAACTATCACAACTTTCCATGGCGCAAGGCCGAAGGCACGACGTCGATGATAGCTTCTCTGGGCAAATAGTGCTAATTGAGAGTTGAGCCAACAATCCAACATGCACTAGCTAGCTAGTGTGCGGTTCTATTTGGCAGAGTTTCAGCTCCATCGAATTCATAGATTTAATGGAACTAGGTATTCTTAGCTCTATCAGATCCATAGAGCTGGAGTTGCAGGTATATTAAGAGTGTTTAAGTAGATCATCTTGTTTATATTTTAGAATAAAAATATAAACTTAATTTACTCTATTTTAACCTATAAATTTCAGATCTGAAATGGAGTTAGGATCTGAAGCTCTGCCAAACAAGACCTATGTATCTAACGCTGATGGTGAACAATTGCTCCCGGATGGTAGCTAGCAGGTACGCATGTCTAATTAACAACGGGCGAAATCGAAGCAAGGTTGTTGAAAAGTCGAATTCTCGATGGTGCAGTGAGGTGCGCTCATGCGCTGGTCTGCCATGAGAATCCATGTCCGCCGCCGCTGCCCGGGGAAGACGTGGAGATACCTAGCGATCCATTTCCGTTCGGTAGGTTTCGTCGCTTCAGGGAGAGAGCTGCGTTGCGTCGGTGACAAAATCGCTGCACTAGGGTTAACCAAACCGAAACCGAAAAAACCGATGGAAAACCGAAATTGGAAATTCGAAAATATCGAGCCAAAAATCGCTGGAAAATCGTTAGAAACCGAAGAGTTTCAAAATCGAGCATTTGAACAAAAAACATTCAAAACAAATTTAAAAAAAACGAAAACCATTCGGTTTCCTCGAAAACCCATCGGTTTTCTCGAAAAATCGATCGGTTTGCTCGAAAAACCGATCGGCGAGTTGAACATTTTGGGCGATCGGTTTTTTGAGCGGTTTTCGTCGGTTTTTTCGAAAAACCGTTCGGTTTTCACCGGTTTTCGATCGGTTTACATCGCATAAATTTTTTTAAATTTTTCAAATTTTTTGAATTATTTTTTGAATAAAACCGGTTTACCGACCGGTTTAGGATTTCGAACCGGCTCGATACGGTCGAAAACTGCGATTTTCGAGCGGTTTTCGTCGGTTTTGTGAACCTCCCAGTGGCTTTAATCTCTCGTGGATTGTACACACTCGAGATCGCTTCCAACCACCGACACACGTACGTACGTACGCGTGGCTATCGCGACCAACGCCATGCGCATGCAGCCGCCACCTGCTTTGGTGTTCGAATTGTTCCTCGAAGAAACGAATGAAAAAAGGGAGCTAGTTTAAAGAAGCTGATCTGCATTTAGAGGAAAGCGAGGCAGCTCAAGAATCGGAAGTTTCGTAGCTTGGTCCAGAATTATCAGTGGAGGATTAGTGCGTTCGATGCGCGTGGCCTGGGGCCCTCTGGCATCATCGATCGGCCGCTAAGTTGCTACGTAATCACTGAGCCGATGGTTTAATTTTAGGTAAATAAAGACCAAGGATGAGCTGAAACGCATCGACGTGGGAGAGCAGATCAGGCGAAGAGAGGCCGTAGCGATTGACCAGCTTGCATTCCTAATCACTTTCTAAGAAATTCAGCCAAATTTTGGTATCAATCTTTACGCGCGCTAGTAAAATTACACAAGTGTGCTTTAGTAAAATTTTTTTTATGAGATCGTAGATTTATCCCCTACCTATTTGTGTGTGTGCGTGGTGGCACGTGTATGTCTTCTTGTACTAAAAACAACATAATTCTAACTGTAACAAGGAATAGTAGAAAATTTATGAGACGGTAGATTTATCTACAGTATGTGTGTGCACGGTGACACGTGTATATCTTTCATGTAGTAAAAAAAACATAATTCTCACAGTAAAGATGGACAGTTGATAATATCAAATTGTAAACACACTAACAACTTCAAAAACAAACAAACCATGAAATGAAAAACAAACAAAAAAAAAAATCTGATTTTATCAACTTAATGAACCAAATGTACATGTAGATATAGTCGACATGGCGATACGTTAGGATGGTGCGAAGCCATTTCCTCAACTAAAAGATAATTAAGCAGCTCGGCCACTATACTCCCGCCATGTTCTCCACTTTGTGCACGTCTTTACCACGTAATGACGATAAGTACTATTTCGATGGGCTGCTTGGACTCACCGTGAAAGAATGGTTTGATGTAGGAAATTCATCTTTTTTTTTTTTTTTTTTTTGTGACAAACAACTGCTGCTTACTGTTTGTTTCCTCTTAATCTAATATACTGGAAATTAACATCACAAACGAATTACCAAATTGATAATGCAGATAGAAGGTCTGTCGGAAAATAGTAGAAGTTTACTCCATTTCTATGAAAAGCTTATTGGCCTGGACTGTCATACTCAACCATGAAACCAGTTGCTGAAATCACGAGGTATGTCATTATGTGAACTAATGGATTGGCTTGGCCCATGCAATTGCGCGAGCTGATGTAGTATACTAGTATAGTTTTACACAATTCTAATTTTCAAAATTTATATTTTACAGCCTAAATTTGAATTTAGGTATTTTACTTCGTATTTAATTAGCAGATTTTTTTTTGAGACTTCCCTTCTTGTGAAAGAGGGTATTAAGTTCTGGGCACATCGATGAAATTTACATGAATTCTCAACCTTTGAATTAAAGATGGTGCTGCCTATTTTTTTTTCAAATTAATATGTCTATAAACAAACTATTCAATCTAAGCCTTTATAATTAGGATCCACTAAATCAAGGATTATATAGTTAGATGTTTTTTTTAGATCTTTTCAAATTAATATATGTCTAAGATAGCTATGGAATCTAAGCCTTTGAAATTAGGTCCGCCAATCTAAGAATCGGATCTTTTTTTATGAAAATTTCTAGCATGTTTCTTAGCAGGTGTAAAAAGATATTAGAATGGACCTGCGAATCGATCGACCTCCATTAACTAATGCGCCTAGCTAGCTTTAGGATTGAGTTCTGGGCACATCGATGAAATTTACATGAATTCTCAACCTTTGAATTAAACATGGTGCTGCCTATTTTTTTTCAAATTAATATATCTCTAAACAAACTATTCAATCTAAGCCTTTATAATTAGGATCCACTAGGATTAGATAGTTAGATGTTTTTTTAGATCTTTTCAAATTAGTATATCTCTAATTAAGATAGCTATGGAATCTAAGCCTTTGAAATTAGGTCCGCCAATCTAAGAATCGGATCTTTTTTTATGAAAATTTCTAGCATGTTTCTTAGCAGGTGTAAAAAGATCGATCGACCTCCATTAACTAATGCTCCTAGCTAGCTTAGTTTTTTTTCGATTACGAGAGAAGAAGCATCTTAAAGCAAGAAACGCGGTTAGTCAAATCACAGGAAGATGAAAAGAGAAGCTGTGCCTCTACATGTCGGCCCCACCACTTAGCGGCAAGGGCGCGCGCCACTACTAACCAAACCAGCCACCACGCGAGTTTGTACTACATATCTCATATATATAACTCCCAACTCCCACATGCTCAAGGCCTCAACCAGCCTGACCTCGTCGATCAGACGATCACATTAGCCATCCGCATCCATCGCATCGCCGCAGCAATTACGAAGCAGATCACTCGCAATGCCGAGAGAAGCACGCCAAGCTCTCGTCTCCCTGCTCCTCGTCCTCGTCGTCTCCGTTAGCGGTAAGCAGCCAAGCCATGCGTGCATCATGTCGTGCATGGTGTCGAGGAGGAGCTCCTCTGCTTCCTCTGTTTACTGACGTTTGCCTCTTCCGCTGATCTTCTTCTTGTCCGCTTCCCCGTTTGCTGATTTGATCAGGCGTTTGGTCCAAGTCGTTCACCATCACCAACAACTGCGGGTACACGGTGTGGCCGGGGGTCCTCTCCGGTCAGGGCTCGCCGGCGCTCGACAGCACGGGGTTCGCGCTCGCGCCGGGCGAGTCTCGGACAATGGCGGCGCCGCACGGGTGGTCCGGCCGCCTCTGGGGCCGCACGCTCTGCTCCACTGATGCCTTTGGCAGGTTCACCTGCATCACCGGCGACTGCGGGTCCGGCCGGCTGGACTGCGCGGGCCACGGAGCCACCCCGCCTGCTACCCTGGCCGAGCTCACGCTCGACGGAAGCGGCGGCTTGGACTTCTACGACGTCAGCCTCGTGGACGGCTACAACCTGCCCATGCTCGTGGCGCCGCAGGGTGCGGGTGCTGGCGGCAACTGCGTGCCGACGGGGTGCATGGTTGACCTGAATGGCGCGTGCCCTGCCGAGCTGAGGGTGGCGTCGGCCGGCGGCGGCGTGGCGTGCAAGAGCGCGTGCGAGGCGTTCGGGTCGGCGCAGTACTGCTGCAGCGGCGAGTACGGCGGCCCTAACACGTGCCGGCCGTCGGCGTACTCGCAGTTCTTCAAGAACGCGTGCCCGCGGGCCTACAGCTACGCCTACGACGACGCCACCTCCACCTTCACCTGCGCCGGCGGCGACACGTCCTATGCCATCACCTTCTGCCCCAGAACAACCAGGTGTGTTGTAATTAACCACCATTGCTAAATTTTTTTTCGCTTTGTGTGAGGATGCGTTAATCACTACTAATTCTCTGTTCCTGTGCCTTTGTTGTAACAACTGCAGCGTGGGATCGGTGGGATCGGATCCCCAAGTGGTACACGTCGGCGGCGAGCAGATCGTCTCGTCGTCGTCACGCCTGGCGCCGCCGCTTCAGTCCAGCGTAGCCCTCGGAGTCGCACTCCTTGCCCTCGCGCGCGTCTTTTAAGTTTCAACAAGGAGGAGAAGACAAGAAAGATTTTTACATTTCGTTCAGTAAGAATATCACTGGAGCTGGGAAGACCAGTTTAGGAAACGAGCCAGCTTAATTGGCTAACGCAGGGCAGATATGATTATGATCTTAACGATTGTTCTTTTGTAGTAGTACATTGTGGATATAGATCTTAATACCTTTTCTTGTTGATAGGAAATGGTATTCTTTTGTTGTTTTCATAAGTTATAAGTTTGTACTCTGCAGTGCATACAGGGACACAGTTACACATGCAATTACTAGAATATTGACTCAACTGAATATTATACCGTCATGCTATTTTGGAGGGAATTTTGATGTTGATGCTTAGCTTATACAATACAAGAGATTAGAAGCACATTACTTCTAGAGAGAGAATATAAAAAGGTAAAAGAAATGGCAGACTAGAAACAGGTTAGTTCCTGCTCAAATTTCTTTGTCTGAGAAATCTGGAATGCGCTGTTAGGTGAACACTTGGTCGAGCCAAAAATGGGGTAATGCATTCAAGGAAAATGGACTATGCGAAGTTTGTCCATAATGGTCCAGTTTAATTGTTAGATTTAAATCCTCAAATGAGCGGTCCAGTTTGAATGAATGGATTTAAATCCTCGAACTGAATACGAGGGGGGCGCAAACCCGCTTAACCATTAGATTTAAATCCTCAAATGAACGAGGCAGTTTCACATTTCCATATTTCCACTGAATATGTAATATCAAACTATATACTCCAATCTATGTTATTGGTGACACACATACATCCTAAACAAATGCCCCAGTTAGTTTCTTTAATCCTTACTCTCCTTGGCCCAAGAAATGTCACAAAGGTGGAGGAAACCAAAACGTCAAAGGCTGCAAGTCCATTTTTTTTTCCGACTAGATCCATCTCTGGTGTCTAGGGAGGACAGGTTTCTATAACTCAGTCACACGCGTACCGTTGGATCGAAAAACGATGATCCAAATTGATCCGAAATAGTATATCAAATTTACCGTAGCAATTGTGTAGTATTATAGCAACACTATAGCGCATAAATTTGAAAGATCTGAACCGTTCGTTCGCTCGATCGATCGTCCAAACCTGTGGGGACTGTTTAAGTTGCAGTCCCCACAGGGACTACATTGGAACCCTGTCCATCTAGGGACCACTTACTACTCTTTAAGGACTACTCAAATTTTTGACCATTAAGTTTGTATTCAATGGATTTCATTACACCCCCCTCCCACCCCCACAAAAAAAAAAGTTTTTGAGAATCAATAGAAAGTTTTTGAACCATTTGAGAGTTTTCGAATTGAAGCTTTTTGAACCAATTGAATTTTTTTCGAATCGTTTGAAAGTTTTTGAATCATTTGAATGTTCTTTCAAATTGGAGGTTTCTTTGAACCATTATGAGTGCAAATTTTTACGAAGAGACGAAGATTCGAAGGTAAAAAAGATTGAGTAGTCTCAACCCAGCGAAACACATGTGTGCTCCTTTGCAATTCTTGGAGGTATCTAGAAGAGAATCAAGTAGTAGTAATTTGTTAGAGAGTACTCAAGTTTTGAGCCATCCGATTAGAGAGTATATACTCCTACTAAAGTACTAATAAAAGATAAGGTGGAGTACTTTGGGGTATATATGTTCCTTTTGTTATGGGCTTTGTGCAGTGGGCTGCGAACAACACGTTTCATGACATGTGTTAACGTTATGCTACATTATAGTAACGTTATGGTATTTTTTAAAAAATATAAGGATATTTTTTTTACATATATTACGTTATGTAAATTTAGTAAAAAAAATGCAGGTAAACTAATTTTTACATCGAAGTAACTCCTTTTAATTTAAAACACAGATACGCAAAATAGATAACAACTACCGAACGCATCCGCTACTACTAAGAGCTGACAAAGATTTGAACACAACATAAAGCCACCGTCCGACGGACAGAAAAATGATTACTCGTAGGCAAGAAAAACGCTCGAGAGTCGAGAGTTGCAATCGACGATTCCAAAATTATTTCGGGATCTTAGTGCTCTCACTTTGCGTCAATTCACCATCAAAGTTTGTTGCTATGCTTTTATTAGCAGCTATATATTGGTGTCCTTTTAGGATGCGTAGAGAAGGGAGCTGCGGCAGATCGATCATGGAAGATCAAAACATGTTAACAATGATGGGGGCGTACTGAATTATTACCAGTATTTGACGGGACCTGGAGATGCAATTAGAGTAGCACAAACACGCTTAACAAATCAATGGTTAGATGTGATTTCTATTACACATTATATGCTATCGGTTTAATGCACCGTAAAATTTCTCAAAAAATATACGGACAAGTGTTTGCCGCTCCGGTAATTCATGGTGATTGGGAGTATATAAATAGATGGGGAATTAACGTAGATGAGATGTGAGCCGTGGATGGAATCATGGAACCACTGAGTAGAACACATGGCCCTGCCGTCCTTGGGCCAGTGCAAATGAATGGCAAGGAGCAGCCTGTGAGTCCGTGGGTGATCACCAACGGGGCCTCGCCGTCACATGCACGGCTGCGCGCGCCAGCAGCAGACAGCAACTTTCCCAGGGCGCACATGATAGTACTACCCTCTCGCACTGCATCTGCAAAACCTACCTCTCTCTCTCTCTCTCTCTCTCTCTCTCTCTCTCTCTCTCTCTCTCTCTCTCTCTCTCTCTCTCTCTGCGCTAAGCAAAGCAAAGCAAAGCATGTACGTGATGTACTTATATCTGTACGTCACAGGACGACAGGTAAAGACTTTGCCGACAACAACGTATTGAGAGGTTAAAGGAGCTACTCCCAGATTAGGTTTCCAGTCTAAAACTATGCGTCCATCTCTGTGCAAGGAGTTAGCCTTGATCCTTGGCTTTATGTTCTACGCGTGGATTTTTCTTCAAAGCTAGGCGTCCATTAGGCAATTTTTAACTACACAGGTGCAAGGCTCCTAAACGAGAGGAAAAGGCTAGTGAAAGGGGATGCACTTCAGTCAGTGCACCCGCTGCATCCCAGTACGCATGCATGAGGTCTTGGAAGGCCAGCAAACGAAATAAGCATAACTGCTAGGGCAAACATCTAGCAATTGATTCTGGTTTTGATCTAATGGCTAAAAAACGTGACTTAAACTTAGAAAGCACAACTAACCTTATATAGATATTCCTAAAGTTCTCGTGCTTAGGTGTACCTGTTGTTAGTGTTGTATATCCATTTGTTTCATGACAAGAGCATAGTTTGAACTTCAAGTTGGTCGTGGCTGGCTGAATGCAGAAGCGAAGGTCGAGTAATAGCACTGATGATCGAATCCTGTTTGCTTCTGAAAACCAAAGTGATTCTACATGCAGGGGCTCGTGGACACCACATGCTATTGACAGGAAATTCTGCGGCACAACATTTCCTGGCACTCAATGCCCGTGTTGAAACTGATCAAGTTGAGATTATGTTCATTTCTCTACCTGTGTTTTTTTTTTCTGGAAGATGTCCATTTCTCTGTTTTTTTTATTTTTGTTTTGAACTGTTGGGGACTAGTAGTTGCTAGGCAGCTAAATATACTAAGCTTGCTTCTTCTTGGTCTGATCAGAGAGTGGCCAGGACGAGCATTTTATTGGAGTAATTACATAACATTCTTTTATACATGTAGAGAAATCAGTTATAATACTCCCTCCATTTCTTTTTATAAGGCGTATTTGGTTTCGTTAGGACAAGACTTTGACCAACAATTACTCTATTAGCATATACTTTTTATGACACAAAATTGATATTAGCATATTTGTATTCAAAAGTACTTATATATAATTATGATTTTGTATTGCATAAATGATATATTAATGAAGTAATCGTTGGTCAAAGTCTTGTCCTAACGAAACCAAATACGTCTTATAAAAAGAAACGGAGGAAGTATATGCTTGGATTGGCTAGCTTCCAGATTTGAATTGTTTGCGGTCACGAAACCAACACAAGAGCACAAAGATGAAGACAGTCGAGAACTGAGCGTTGCTCAGTTAGCAGAGACGCCGTCCTGCACCTAGCCCGATTGTGATCGACGTACACGCTCGCTCAAAATAAAAACAAGTACACATATGTTTAATTACGTCTTCAGTGGAACAGTGTGTTTTCGTGTTTTAAAGGCCGTGAGCGTGAAGCCTCCTGATAATTTCTTAGCGTACACGTGTGCGTGTTTTTTGCATCCGCCTTGTACCCTAAAAAAACATGAAGACAATCAGAATTATCACACTTGTTCCTGTGAAAGCAGAGTGATCTTAACCTTCCCACCATCTCTGTTTTTTGAGACATCGAATTTTAGTCAGATATCTTAGTCGATCTGTGGATTGAACCACCGCCCCTGTGGATAACAGCAGAGGATACATCCATCCCCATCCTGCTTCTTCTTGCTTACTCGGTGGAATAACTAAATCAATCAAGGACACTTCCTCAATCATCAACTAGAGTGATCGATCGAGTAACTATTTGGTGAATCTTTTTTGTATGGCACTAAAGTTTTCCTGAATCCAGACTCCGAAGAGAAAAGGGGAGGGAGAGATATGCAGAGGGACCCCAGCTTGTCTGGAACAGGTACCCTAGGCTTTAAGATGGCGTCCTAGATTTTTCTTCCACCGAGTTCTTAGCTTTTATAGCCTCCTCCTACATTTTTATTTTGCAAATCCAGCCTCCGCACGAACGCAATTTGTAGAAATAATCCCCTTCCCGATTGCGGAAAGGCCGACAGATCACACGTGTCATATGTTGCTCCCGTGTACCGCAACAAGAGGCCGTCGATCGCGGTCCGAGTTAGGGCAGCCGGGTAGAAACTTGTCGCGCTCGGACACCACGGCAGGTCCTATTGCCCTGCCGTTTTACCGAGCCTTCCTGCCGTGGCACCTATGTTGCACCTGCTACCGAGCCGTTACCATCTCGCTATAGCGTCCGTAGTGATCGGCATCTGGCTAGCCGCAATTCCAGACCACTGCAGCGGTACATGGGCCCAGTGTGGCCCCACATCACCCTCGTGGCCTTGCCTCCTTTGCTCTCGCCCTACCATGTGCACCTGCAGCTCCCTCCTCCTCACCTCGCCCATAAATACCCAACACCTGCACCCGTCTCCAACACACGCTGATCAGAGCCTCAAAACACTTCAGTCTTCGCTCTTCATCGCAACAAACATCGACAGGAGCACCACTGCAGCAGCTAGTAAATACGCTCGATCATCTCTTGTGAAGAGAGCTGTAATGGCGAAGAAGATTGCGCAAGCTGCCAGCCTGAAGCAGATCCTCAGGAGGTGCTCGAGCCTGGGGAGGAGGCAGCAGGACGTGGTGCCCAAGGGCCACTTCCCGGTGTACGTCGGCGAGAGCCGGTGCCGGTTCGTCGTGCCGATCGCCTGCCTGGAGCACCCGGAGTTCCTGGTGCTGCTGCGGAAGGCCGAGGAGGAGTTCGGCTTCGAGCACGACGCCGCCATCACGCTGCCCTGCGACGAGGCCGTCTTCGAGGCCGTCCTCGCCTCCTTGATGGTCCGGTGAGCGTCCCGGCTCGCTAGCGGCCGGCCGGCCGGGGTCGAAGAACACCGCACGGCATTGAATGGAATTTGGTAGGTAGGTGGTGGGAAACTGACCCGAGGACACTCTGCTTTGGTTGTCCAGTGTGGTTTGTTGATTCGATTCGGTTCGATTCAAGTGTAGCAAAAGTGCTGCTGTCTCTGGCTAGCCTAGTGTATGTGACTATGTGTGCATATACTGTCACGACGAATTGATTTGTTCCTCGAATGTTTTTGATCAAACCAAGGAGAACAACCGCATGTGCCGCGTTTTTTTTTTTCGAGATATTTTACGGTGCATAGTATGTAATGGGTAGTAAAAATCAGATCTAACTGTTGATTGGTTAAAGATATTTCTACTACTCTACTACCTGATGAAGTATAAATAAACTCTGGTTAATTCAATCGGATAATACTACTAATTCGCGTACACTTCAAAAATAAGATTAGAAGTGGCACTCGTGAATGAATTTACATACAACCTAGCGTGCCCACTGCAGCACCTGATCATGAGATTTCTCAATTTAGATTAGATTAGCATCTTACTAGTTAAAGTAAGTCGATGGCTTTTAGAGTTAAATTCTTAAAAAGGTGTATTGTGCACGACGGGTCCGGGGGATTGTATACGAGCCAGCCATGTAAAATTATGGTCCTGAAAGCTCATATCGACTTCATATGGTAAAAGACATAAGTAATCTGCTTAGTTTGTCATAGATTTCCCTAGTTTACTTTTCTAAAAGCTCACATCGACTTCATTTGGCAACTTGGAACCGGACCGTTTCTACTAGATTTTCGAAGAAACTCAACCAAATGAGCTAAAACTCGGAACGATTCTCCTCGGATCGTTTCTTCTTTTTCCACTCTGTGGCTGCATAGGTCTCAACCCAGTTCCACCAGATTCACAGAATCCAACCTGAAACGTTTCTACCAAGAATCTGGAACTGTTTCCGTTTCGACTAGAATCTGGAACCGTACCAAACATGGTCTTATTGATTGATCTATTCTATTCTGGTATAAGACAATAAATTTGATTAGAAATGAGTGGTTGGTAGACGGCGCATTTCGCTGATATGGTAAAACCCCTCAAAATTTTACAGCCTAAAATTGTCATTGCTTTTTAGACAGGTGTTTACTTCATTGCCACAATTATAGACTACTATATTTTCCTAGTCCTATGACTCACACGCTGTAGATTCAGTTTTAAGTTGAAGTTTGTCATATTTGTGGAACTAGATTTTATTGCCATAAAAAAGTACGATAAACTATACCTGACTAAAGTAGTTGTGATAAAGTGAAGCATCAGCAAAAGAGATTCTATCTACAGGAAACTAAGGCCCCGTTTGACATTTGTAACCGGACCGTTTCTACTAGAATATGAGAGAAACCCAACCAAACGAGCTAAAACTTAGAACGATTCTCCTCGGAACGTTTTTTCTTTTTCTATACCGGGGCCGAATCACTCTCAACCCTGTTCCACCCTGATTCACAGAATCCAGACAGCTAACCAAACGGTTTCCAGACAGTGATTCTGATTCTACCTGAAACGTTTCTACTAAGAATTTAGAACCGTTTCCGTTTCTATTAGAATTTGAAACCGTACCAAACACCTTAACAGTTATAAGTCGCGAATTGAAATACAATAGATGCACGTCCAAAACAAAAGAAACAGAAGAATCACGGCCGAACAACTACGAGGCCACGGCACAGGAGGTAGCAAGCAAGACCAAGGGGTCATATAGCAACGAAGAAGGGCTTTCCTCGGCCAACGATGCCTCTCCGAATGCTACGATGCCTCTCCGAATGCTAAGTTGCTTTCTTTCTCCTTTCCGATACCGTATCGAAATCTATATCGATTTGGCTCTTAAAGTATTATATTTTAGTACCGTTTCATATTGATATACTGTTTTGAATTTAATATAATAATATATATTTATAAATATACACATGTTTAATTATATACACACTAAATCTCACTGACAATACTATTTTAAATACATAGTAGTACTATCAAATATAATATATAGTTCAATAGATAATATTATCAATTCCACATGCATAACTAGGATAGTATGGTATCAAAACCGGTATTGTCCGATATCGAAGCTAGCATGACCGGTATTATCTAGTATCGAAGCCGGTATTGAGCGGTATTGAGATCGATACAGTACATAAGACTACTTTATATAAATTTAGATGACAGATGATGTATACTAGTTATATCGACCGATACCGATACAGGATTGATAATTACGTTTCCTAGGCCTTTTATTGGCTCGGTTATGTTGTAGACCCTCTTTCCCTTTTAATTGAACGGCAGAATGCTCTCTCTTAGAAAAGAGTTTTAAAACTTGTCCTTTCATGTGGCTATCGGTGCAGATATCTTGTTGTCTCCAGCTCAGGTTTTACTTATGGTTTTGATGAAAATCGTGCAAAAATTGTCAAAAAAAAATATATGTAATTTTATTTTCAAAAAATGATGATTTTTTTGGGAAATGGATGATTTTACATGGGAAATCGACAGATTAGTTGAATTTTTTTTGTGGTCAATTTTTGAAGCAATTTTCGTATAAAAGTCGAGCGATTTCCACCGATTTTGACCGATTTACGTCACATATTTTTTTTTTGAATTGGACCAGTTTATCAAGCTGTTTAGAAGCCGAAGCGCATTGCTACGGCTGAAAATCGCGAAAATCAAGCAATTTTCATCGATTTTTTGAACCGTGTTCCAGCTTTTGGTTAAAATAGGTTCCTTCCAACATTTGTGAAATATTCCCGATCCCAGCGCTAACACCTTCAATTTGGCGGACTAATAATTGCTGCCCAAAGTAACATCAAAACAGTTGAGTCGCAACTGAAATATTGGTCTAATATCAACACGGCATGACACAATCCTTTGAAATATCTACCAGGCACACGCATGATGTAGGCTGTGCATTGAAGAACATGTAGGTGGTTGACAGAGGTGGGAGATACCAGGTTTTTTTTTACCAGTTTTTAACGAAGGTGGGTCCGTGGGACGTGGATTTTAACCCATGGAAGATGGTGGAGTGTCGAATATGTTATTTTACTCTTTGATGCAGATTACCACGTACGTACACACACGAATTTGGCTTGAATTTGTGCACATAAACACACATATACCTAAAACTAATTTTTTTTAAACAGTATATCCGAATTTGACTGAATTCGTGTATTTAAAATCATGGAGCCTAGGCTCTATGGTTCCCCATTTCAACATCCTATATATATGTATATATATAGTTGTGTGTATATATATGAAAGCAATAGAAAAGGATCCTACTGTGTATATATATTTATATTACTAAAAAGGTGGAAACAAATTACAAAGGATATTTACAAATAAAAGAAAAGGAAATGAAGGGAAACTCTGAAGCTAATTCTCGTGTGGTTTATAGCTATTCTTTGCCATATGGATAACCATGACAAACTTCTTTGTGAAACACTCTTTTCCACTCTGCAAATGTTGGATCAACTCCAGGGTTCACGTTATCGTTTTGCCGATTTTCGGATGAGCAGTAAAATTTGATAATCGCAAAAAATCGCAGAAATTCAAAAGCCAAATTTTTTTGAAAAAATAATAATAAAAAATCATCAATTTTCTTGGAAAATCGACAATTATCGGTGGAACATCGACAGCCCTATTGAACTTTTGTGCTGCCAATTTTTTGTAGCAATTTTCGACGATTTTTGATGAAAATCGACCGATTTTCACCGATTTTTGACACGTGAATTTTTTTGAATCTGATCGGTTTTTGAGATTGAACCCCAGTGATACAGTCAATTTTCGATGAATCCCTGATCAACTCTCGGAAAAAAAACTTTTTTATTCCTTGTAATGCACACGTAAACATGTTGAGGCCTCGAGGGAATAGCTAGTGCAAATTTATTGTTAAATGCTAGTAGTAATCTGTTAACTCCTTACGTACGACGCGTGTAAAGATGAAATTCAGATAAGTAGAGTGAGAATGTGAGATCAGCTGTCCGAAATAGTGAGATGCAAAATAAAATTTGAGGGTACAAGATGGACACATACAACTTACGTACATCACACTCGCGTTATATATGTTAAGAAAGAGATCCAAGACCTCACAGGCTCACAATATCCTACTCAATATATATATATATATATATATATATATATATATATATATATATATATATATATACCTTAACTATTATAAGAATGAGTTGGTGGTGATGGTGAGTCTGACAGACTGTTCTTGGGGCAGAACAGTAGGGGTCCAAGACCCAGTAGGTGAGTCACTATTGCTTTGCTAACCTATAGTTGTAAATCTGCAGGACAACTCAATATTGCTTTGCTAACCTATAGTTGTACAGAAAAATGATTTATTGTATGGTTTAGGATCCTGCATTATAATTATGTATTATTCTATTTTGAAATTCCGTTGTAACGCGCGGACATCTTACTAATATATATATATATATATATATATATATATATATTCCTGTTTTAATTTATTAAGACCATGAGTTCATCCTGAGGATCAACCAGCCAGGAGGGACGAGCACTGTGGCTCCCTCTACGGCTCTACCCATCTAGTATAGGCTAAGGCCTCTAATGATGCAAATTATGACAGCTAGTGTGATGCTTCACTGCTGGTCCGTGTGGTGGGCCCTGAAAGAGATGCTGCAGGCGATTCGGTTGTCCTCGATCGGCCGTTGAACGGGCCAGTGAAAAGTTGCTAACCAGGATGTCTTCGACGGTTGAAACTTGAAACTAGAGCTGTAAACAGCCGAGCTTGCCCTATGATCAAGCTCGAGCCGAACTCGAACAAAGCTCGAGCAGGCTCGAGCTCGGCTCGAAAAAGCTCGATAACGTTTGTTTATATATAACAGCAGCAGATAAGCACAAACAAAAGCAACAAATCAAAGCATTCGGTAGCAGATATGCAATGCACCAATTTAGTGAGCATTTGTATGCAACATTTTTCATCAAGAGAGAGCATTTGCATAACTTAAAAAGCACATAACCCATGCAACAATTTAGTGAACAAAGCTCGAGTAGGCTCGAGCTCGGCTCGACTGGGCTCGCGAGCTTGAGATCAGGCTCGATTCGAGCTCGAATATAGCTCGAACCGAGTCTCTGACGAGCCAAGCTCGAATAGTTTGCGAGCCTCGAGCTTTTCTTGCAGCCCTACTTGAAACCGTACATAGGATGTTCTTTAAAAGTGATTGGATCGTGTGGATGTACATCATTAGGGGTGGGTATTTTAAAACTTGAAACCAAATTAATAGATTATTTTGGTTTTTTTGTTTACAGTTTTCGGTTTGGTTTTTATTTCGGTATAATTCGGTTTTCGGTATTCAGTTTGTTTTTTTTTTTTCAAAAATCGAAATGACTTAATAACTGAATAGCCCATGTATAATCCATTTTTATAATGTTTTTCTTAAAGCTACCAAATAATTCTCATGTTCTAACATTTTTCTACATGTGTGGTGTGCTCATATGTTTTACTAAGCTTATATTCTAATAACATGTCAGACCTCCGAAAAACAATTTCAAAATGCTCTGTGTATTCTGTACTAGTCTAGAAAAATTTAATACATAAAGTAAAATTATAACACAACATATCCATCGCATTTATTAATAATAATCAAAGTTTACATTAAAGGTGGCACGCATGCCAAATAAAAGATTACAATGGAAGGAAAAATATAACCATCAGTAGAACCCAATACAATTGCCACAGGCAATCAACTGGGGCAACGTCCTAGTTAACCTAGTCCTCACAAACCTGAGTTTTAAACTAATTTTCAACACGGGATAAAACCCGGAGCTTAATCCCCTCTTTTCTTTCAAATAGAACCCCTTTCCATCCATAAATCATCTGCTTATCTGAAATCACTTTTGGGGAAACTAAAATCTAATCTGTGAATTGTTTGCTCGGCATGCCTGTGATCGCGGGCACAGCTAATCGATTAGTTTTACACTTTGCAGAAGTTGTATAACTTTACCCACAAGACATGATCGTCTCCTTGCGCCAAAAACACACTTCCTTTTTAACTTAATAAAATTATTTAGACTTTATATTTAGATAATTTTTGTTTTAAATAGTTATTAAAAACCGAAAAGGCTTTTAGGAAATAGAAAATATAGTTCAAAAATTTGGGAAAAAATTCAAATAAATTCCCGGAGAGATTTTGAACTGATTTTTTTTTCCAATTTAAATTTCATTTTTATTTTCTTATTTAATTTTTTTATTTTCTAAAAATAGGAAAAGCGTTTTAAAATCCAGAAAATTCAAGAAAACTTTAGAAAATACAGAAAAACAAATTATTCTGAGAAATTCCACATAAGCTAAATATTTCGGTTAATTTGATTTTATTTTTCATTTTGGTCCGAGAAATTCGGTAGCCAGTTTCTAAAAACCGAATTATTTTAAACCAAAAAAATTAAACCGATTAGACAAAAAAACCGAATACTAACCCCTAATGATCAGAAATAGAGTAACGTGCTCTATCCGTTTAGAAACATACGATATATATTTTAAATAATTTTATTATAAATATATGATTTATATGTAAATTTAATTAAATTTTTTATATATTCCTATTTATTCTCTCAACTATATTTATTTATTTATTATCATAGACATAAAGTATTATTTTTTTATATTCTAAAATAATTAAGTATGCATATAAGTTATTTTCTCTCATATATTTTTTAATTTTATAGTAATATTAATTCTTATATAAAAAATCAAAATATGTCTTACATTTAAGAAAGGGTACAATGAGTAATTAATGTCTAATGTTGTCATTAATGGACAAGGTATCCATCCTTCGATCTTCTGTCTTCACGATGGAGTGGTTCATGGGTCAACCAGACAAGACAACCACAACAAAGCCCATTTTGGTGGGACTCGAGCGCATATATATATATATATATATATATAGATAGATAGATAGATACACACACTATATATAGAGAGAGAGATTTTAATATCTCCTGACGAGATTTGATATGCCTTGGCAACAGCACCGGTGATGATCCCGAGAAAAGCAACCGATAATTGCCGCTGCAAGACCGCGCGCACACCTAAATTGAGAGGACAAGGTGTATATGTTGAGGCCTCGCGGCTCGTACGTATTCATATTTGAACAACAAATTAATGAGAATGGATAAGTAACACTCGAGTGTTTTTTTTGGTTTGTAAGCACTCAATTTGGGGGTCTATAAAGAGGAGAGTGGTTGGGAGAGATGGCAAATTGATTGGATCAATGGATCTAGATCCAAAGGCTACAAATTTGAGTGCTCACAAACTAAAAAACACTCAGATGCTCCCTAGACACCCCCCAAATTAATTACGCTCCGGTTGCTGTCGTCACTCTATGTAGCCTCCCGCGTATGTTTTTCCCCCCTAAATATGAGAGTATTTGTTTTAAGAATATTTGGCGGCCTTTCCATTTGTTTTTATAAAAAAAATAATCCTCTACCCGATTTGCCGCGCGGGATGGCGTGCAGCCATAGGCGTGCGGCGTGAACACGGAAATAAGCCTCGCTGCCATGCTTAGGTTGCGTGGAAGGTATCATCCCGCGCTCTTCTAGCACGGAAGCGCGTCTTGTCGTGCTGTCGAGGAGCTGGACTGTTTATGCGCTCCCCTGATGTCGTCTACTGTGTCTATTACAGTGGGGAGATGACCAATTTTTTTAAAAAACATGCATATAAGGGCTATATTTACAAAAAAAAAAAAACAATTTATAGGAGGCTAGATAAGCTGCGATTGCTGATTTTCGTAGCGAAATTGAACACTGAACCAGTGGTTTTGTGCTGAAACACCACAGGTTGTAAGTTGCGAGGAGAAGGTAGTACAGTGGCACCACACCATAGTGGAAAAAATCGTATTTCATACAAGTGTGAACTCGTATTTAGAAGATGATACAACAGTTTTGTATATTTACAAATAAACCAACCATCTACGGTATCTGGGTTACCAGTGATGCATCAACCGCAACTCGAGAACCGCCAAGGAATCAACCGCAACTTCAGGAACCGGCCAAAGGCTTCGACGGCGTCGACTACCGGCCAAAGCATCACCGGCGTCGGCTACCAGCCAAGACTCGCGGGCGGTTCCTCCTTGCCAGCTCATGCGTCGTACTTTTGGAGCTTGGCCGACGTGGGGGCTTGGCCGGTTCCCTAGTGGCCGTTCAACACTATGGCCGGTTCCCCAGGAGCAGTCCAAAGCTTTGGCCGGTAGCTGATGTCCCGTTCATTCAATCACCGGTTCCTCAGTTCCCATCCATAGCCATCACCGGTTCCTGGTGTTCCAACGATCATCAATGGTACACCAGAAACCGGCCAAGACTGGGTTTTATGTAAATATTGAAAAATGTTGTATCGTATTATAAATACGAAGACAAAGTTGTATAAGATACGATTTTTTCCCACCATAGTACTCGATCGCGCACGTAGCGCTACCGCTCCAACGGTTGGTTCGCATCAACGCCCGAGCAGTACATGGGCCAGGTGCAACGCAACGCCCGCGCAAGAGAAGGTGGCATTTCGGGAATCCTGCAATCACTGGGTACTGGCTAGGCACGGACCTATGTATAGAGCTAGCTAGCCTCAGAAATCCTTGGAAAAAGGACTATCCTACGGTCCACAGATCGATCAATCAATCAGAGGCTGCACCACACAAATCCACAAATCTCTCTCTCTCTCTCTCTCTCTGCCTCGCGAATCAAACATCTCTCCAAAGCAACAGCAGCAGCTGCCGCAGGAGTCAGGACAACGTCCACAAATCCCCCCGCGCGCCCGTGCCGCTACACCGAACGTACGCGTCACGAGGCCTCGGCAGCGAAAAACCATACGTTGATCGTAGATTCGAGGATTAATTAAAGTTCAAGTACTACTCCCTCCATTCCATTTATACAAGACGTAGACCAAGGAAACAGCTGCGTCGTGTGAAGCTCGAGGGGATTAATGCATGTATGCATGCGCATGAAAAATAAAAAAGAAGGTTATGCATGCATGCATACATGTGCATGAGAGATGGGAGAGAAACCAGAACAGCACTCAAAGGAGACATTGTGCCCTGTATTCTTGGATTTGGAAGAAAAAAAAACTTGTATCTTATATATTTTAGGATGGGGAGAGTATTTAACATAAAAACACTCGAATTCTCGCTGGAGCTTCGAATCGCTAATAAACCAGCCTGCTTAAAAACCACGCCCGCCCCCCGCTTGTCTGTGTCATCGTCAAACACCACTAGACAAACCGAGCAAAGCTAGCTACGTCGACGTTAGCGAGCCACGTCCTGGCGGACTAAAAAACTAACGATCATGGCGATCACGGGGTCCAATAAGCTGGGGCAGGCGGCGCAGCTGAGGCAGATGCTGAGGAGGTGCTCGTCGGGCCTCGGGAGGAGGGAGGAGGCGGGGCTCCCCCGGGACGTGCCGAGGGGCCACTTCGCCGTGTACGTCGGCGCGGGCCGGAGCCGGTACATCGTGCCGGTGGCGTGCCTGGCCGCGCCCGAGTTCCAGGAGCTGCTCAGGAAGGCAGAGGAGGAGTTCGGGTTCGGGCACGACATGGGCATCACCCTGCCCTGCGACGAGCCCACCTTCCACGCCGTCCTCGCTGCCATCAGTTGAGATAGATGGTCTCGCCGCCGTGCCATGCCCGCGCATTGCATTGCTAGCTCCCTAGGGTATAGGGTAGAAGAATCAAGAATGTGCATGGAAGATGACACATTCCGACTCTCTCTCTCTCTCTCTCTCTCTCTCTCTCTCTCTCTCTCTCTCTTCTTTTGTAATTTGTGCTGTGCTGATCGAGTGAACGATCAGGCTGTCAAAGTCTCGGAGCGGTGTTGCCATCGGGCTGCCCTGTGAGAACGAGATCACAAAGATCATTCAAGTAAAAAAGTTCTTTGTCCTCAGATGATTGCCTTGTTACTGCATGCGTACCTTTCGCTCGAGCTGACCACATGGAAGGACATCTGTTCGTGCCACAATGTGTACCGGGCTGCATGTGGTACCAGAGTGACATTTGCAAAGAAACATCTTTGCTTACCCAAAGGAAAAGTAACAGTACAATATGACTAGCTAGTAACAGTTGGAAGATCTGGTTCTCAGAGATTTCATGGATTCCAATAAACTTTTCACTGCTCCATGGGCATGCATGGTACTCGGTAACTCGGGGCTCCCTGCAGTTTTTTGTCGGTGAACCTTGTGGCTGCACAGGCCGGTGGGAGTAGTACTGGTACAGGGAGTTTACCCTGCCCTCACATGGAGTAGACTGCACTCACGTTGGTACTTTGTACTTTCTGTTTTTCGGCAAAGTAACAAGCTATCAAGGACCACGTACGAAGTGAAAGTAACAACGTGAACTTTCACTCTTCTACCGCGCGCAGTAATGTTTTTATTCTAGAAATAAGTCCAGATTTTCGCTATCAATTTCTTCCTTGTCTACTCGAGTAGCTAGCTACATTGAAATGCATGCACATACGCTTCACAATTTGTTGCTTCGAAAGCGTCTTCGTTCTCATTGAACAGCGGCCGGCACTTTCTCTATGAGGCCTGATTGAACCGTGCCATAGGTGTTGAAACTTATCCTGCCATATTGCTTCGGCGTTTCCATCCGACGTAAGATGCATGCAATTTCAGCGCATGTCAGCTGCGCTAATTTCGAAGCCTCGCATTTGTAGCCCCTAAAATACATTTTTAGCAAATCTAGGCTTCTTTCGTTCGAATTTGTAAAACTAACCCCTTGATGAGTTAGAAGGTGCGACAGGCGATAAGAGTCACTTGCCTCGCCAAGGGAGCTCGACGCTTTCTCGGTAGGCACGTCCGCGTTTGGGTGGTGCGAAAGGAATCAGCAGATAGGTTATTATGCGCTTCTATGGTGCAGAAGGAATCGGCTGGAACCTAGCTACCGTGGAAGGATTGCTTCCGTGTTTGGCTGTTGTGGAAGGATAGCTTGCGCGCTTGCATGCTGCGGAAGCACGGAATTAATTAGCGAATTTGATTAATTAGATATTTAATTAAATAGTTATTTAAGAAATATAATTAAATTAGTAATTAATAAGTGGAGTTAATTCTGTCAAGGAAGAGGAGGTCGGTAGGAATCTTGGCCCTGCCGAGCTCCTCAAGCGCGGGAGGTGGCTCATGGAGGTCAAATCTGCTAATAATTTCGACGGGAGGCTATTTTTGAAGAAAAAAAATATCCGCAAGAAGGCTAAAAAAGCAACAAAAAAAAAAATCGCTAATTTCCTCACCTCGCAAATCCGCAACCTGGCACATCAGCCACAGGAGAACAAGACCATCTCTTTTACCGACAAGGCACGCTCGTAGCTATCATCAGCCAGCCTTGTCATATCAGTCCAGGGCAGGTTCTCATGCGCCACACCACATGGCCGCCATGTGTAGTGCTCCTCCAGCCCTTTCCATGCCGAGCGAACATGGCCATTGCATGGTAGCAGGCTAGCATGCAGCTGCACTCCTCCAGGGCCTGCCCTCTCTGGGTCAGGTGTGCCTTTGCACCCCCATTCATTTCAACTCAAGGGACAACGATGTCTCGGGTACCCTGGCGTCCATCTGATGCAGGAACAAGATCGCCTGATGGCTGATGGGGATTGATGGGGGCAAGTACTGGTGCTTCTGCATTCTGTTGTTCCTTAGGATATAGTAATATTCTATTTATTGCAAGATATGTAGGTGCATGGTCAGTCGTCACACACATATATAGCTGCAGGGCGTGGGTGAACCCAGCCGCTAATTGGCCTTGTTGATGGCGAAAGATTTGGGAGACATCTGCTGACGTTGTTGCTGGCCAGTTGGGATCGATGTCTCCGGGGGAGTTGGGATTGAGATGAGCTGGTGGACTTTTTGCCAAAAGGAATTCATTAGGCACCGATGACGGAAGATAATTCTCTCTTAGCTAGTTAGGATAATGTTCATCAGATTGGTAGAGGGCCCAACCTCCCTATATCCTCGGAACTCTGGACTGGAGACCATTGCTGGGTGCTGACAAACTAACAAAGATGTCTTCAGTTTCAAGCTCTAGCGAGGGTACCAAACTAGTAATTGTCACCTGTCATGTAAGTTTTGACTTATGTGGCACAGATCAATGTAGTATTTTGATCTGTTCCAGAGATTACATGTGTAGTTCACAAAAGGAAGTGTGTATATATATATATACATGAAGATATTTTGTTAATTTCCAAGATTGATATGTGTGATCAAATTAACTAGTACTCCCTCCGTTCTTTTTTATAAGGCGTATTTGGTTTTGTTAGGACAAGGCTTTGACCAACAATTACTCTATTAGCATATAATTTTTATGACACAAAATTGATATTAGCAGATTTGTATTCAAAAGTACTTATATATAATTATAATTTTGTATTGCATAAATGATATATTAATGAAGTAATCGTTGGTCAAAGTCTTGTCCTAACGAAACCAAATACGCCTTATAAAAAAGAACGGAGGGAGTACTACTTTCAGCTACATTTACATGCACTGTTAGGGACTTTCAAGTTTATACATTAGATATTGCACAGTGCATGTTTAGTTTCTTTTTCTTTTTAATTCCCGCCAAGTCTCTTTTAGGTTGGCCTCCATGTGATCAGTATTTCTGCTCCACTCCATAGTTGTCGGACAAGTTATCCTGCTTCGGTAACAGCTTGCATGCCACGCGCAAGGTGTTCTAGACTTCTAGTCCTCCTCTTCTCGGATGCGTTGTATCTGTCTTTGTTTGTCCTGCGAAGACGCGTGAAGTCACTTTCCCGAGCCTAAGGGATCAGTGACAGGACACAGCCAACTTCAAGGGATGCACACAGCATGGAAACATAGGCAGCCTATGGACGTTACGGTTCCGGCCACTTCCACATGTATTGCTCCATGGCTTCGTTCGGATCGGAGAGACTCTACCATGGAGTCTAGTTTACTGTGTGTTTCTTCAGAGATCTCTCTAGTAATGAGGCACAACGCACAAGTATTGGCATCAGCAAAGCAGAGTTCTGACTTTTGTCACTACAGAACAGCAACTCTTGCAACCACTTCAGAAGGCAGCACTCATGCTCCACAAGTCCCTGCTAGCTTTACCGTCGTGGGTTCCTGCCTTTTCGCGTTGTCGCTGAGAAGCTTCTGAATTCTGATACATGTAAAGAATGATGCAGGTGGATTTGATTTAATGATGTGCTGTTTGATCGATGAGAAAGTTTGGGATTTCCACGTGCTTAGATTTGAGATGCAGAATGCCATATATACGGACATGCAGTACACCCTAAAAATGCTTTCCTCGTACTTGTATAATGGAAGGTTTCAGCCTGTTGTCTGAAACTTGGAAGTCGTGGATACCTTGCGACAACTTGTGCAGCCTGTGTTAGTAATCAGTGAGTACCACAACGGGGACGGGTTGCATCAGGTTTTCAAGTTTGAGCACAAGAGCTGAATCAGAATTCAAGGTGTTTGCCTGCCATTGGCCAACATGAGAACGAGCACACGCCACTTGTCGTAAGACTTGTCTTTCGTTGGTATTATAGATTACTATTTGGTGTCCCATACCTTTTACTGTATATATATCTTGTCGTAAGACATACTCGATTTGCTAAATTGCAGCTATTTAGGGATTTACTGTATACACATACTTTCACATCCAATATACTATACTACTTAAACGAATGTGTTATACTTCTTTATCACTTTCAGTATATTCCAATAATAATTCTAAAGTACTTCAATACAACATGCTTGAAAAATTCATCGGAGTCCTTTATTTGTTTTACATATACATTTTTTCCATATGTAAAAGGAGTATATAAACAAAGAGAGGTGTTTCTATGCTTTTTTTTAAGTTGCACAAATATTAAAGCATGAATGAAAGATAGATGACGATTACTTACCCTTTCGTTTGCTTCAAGATTTGTGCGCAATTTGTATTGGGAGGAAAAACATAGAAGCACTGCTCACAAACAAATTGTGCTATAAAGAGTGGACTTTCATTAAATTTTTCATGAAATTCACTTTGATGTATCTTATAATCAATATTAGAGTATACTCAAAAGGATAAAGAAGTATAACAACATCATTTAAGCTGTATACTGAAGGTGGGACTATGTACTCCCAGGAGTATTGAATACACACACACACATACATACATATATTATTCCTTACCTTATCTTGATTTATATTCAAAATTTGCATAATTTTAGAATATTAATTATGAATAAAAAATCATTTTCCAATTTTTTTATTTAGTTGTTCTTGCCAATTTTAATATTTGTGGAACTTAGTTTAGTATTCATATAAAAATAAAATCATTAATCTTCCTTTCATTTTCGTCCTAAATTTTGCATATTTTTTTATGACATGGATTTTCTAAGTTTTGACATGGAATTCATATACAAACCCAATTGATAATTTTATTTAATTTTTATATCAAATTTTAGTTATCTCTACGTAAATCAAATTGCTATTTTTTTATTTAAATTGACACGGAGTTACCTTTTCAGTTTCACATTGGAATTCATTGTAACATCCTCAAAATAAATAAAAATGAAAACTAAATTTAAAATTTTATTTATGGCTTTAAATTGAATGTATGTTGTTTTGTAAATTTCTTTGAATTTTGTTATATAAGAAAAATCTTCTATTTTATTTGGAAACGGGATTTAATCTTGTTATATAAAAAAGTTGTCGACGATTGGGGAACAGGCCCCCGCCGAGCTTACTTGTTGGTGGAGGGACCAACTGTGACCCCTTCTTGCGTGAGGGATTACTCAAGGAACGGCTCACCAGATTTCAACGAGCGTGGACACAGCAGTTTACCCTGGTTCGGGCCTCTCAGGAAAGAGATAATAGCCCTACTCCAGCTCTTGTATGCTCTTGCAACGTATCTGAGTGTATGACTCTTGTCTTACAGTCTGTGTGTCTGTGTATGTGTGTATCTGTGTCCCCCTCATGATGGGGACGCTTTTATAGCTTACAAAGGATCGAACTCCACGACCCCACTACCCGCACGTTTGGACCTCGTCCAAACGTGGCAACTGGTGGATCCTATCTTTCCGCCACGCTCCCACGGGAAACGTAACGGGCCAACGGAAGTTACGCTCGGGTGGTTATTCCCACCGACCCCGAGACCACGTAAGGTCGGCCGATGGCCGGCACCGAGCTCGGACATCTTACCCGAGCTCGAGCTCGGAATCGACTGGAATACGTGGCATTCTAGGTCCCACCCGAGCCCGAGCTCGGAACTGGCCGGAATGCGTAGCCTTCCAAGTTCTGATTAGACAGTCCAGGGTAACGACCTCCTGGTGGCTCGGGCGGGAGCGAGCTTGGTCGTTGGTGGCATCCGAGGTAATTTATGGAAATTACCCGACCCCCCGACAGCTAGCCCCCGAGGTTCAAGTGGGAAAAGGTCTAAGGAAGGCCTTCCCCTTGGGCCTACCGTTCTACGAGCATGTCGGTTCTGCCGCGGCGGACAACTGCCGCGACCAACGAGCTATTAACCTCCTCCGGGAACGAGCTTGTTGCCCCAGCTCGTCGCGCTTCGAGCGAACAGAAGTGGGCCCCTCTCAACGGTTCCTTCTCCCGGAAGCCTGAACTGTCCTTCCTGGGGAACCGTCTTTTCTGGCAGGACGGTTTCGATTTGCGTGCCCACGTGTCGTTTTCCGGATGGCGAACGCCTCAACTGCCCTCTGTGCCTCTAGGGCTTCCTCGACCATAACGGCGGGAAGTCCTTTTGCTTTCCCATTTCCTGGAGGAGTTTTTAAACACTCGAAGAGAAAACCCTTAGACTCACTTGGCCGTTTTGCGATCGCTGCGTCTCATACTCCTCTGCTTCGGCGCTCATCCTTCTCCTTGATCATCTTTTCCACCCTCATGGCGAGGTTCGGCGTCAGCAAGCTCGACAGGCGCAAGCTGGAGATCCTCCAGCAGGCGAGGTACGTCGATGCCGGCACATGGAGAGTCCCTGGCGCCGAGGAGAGCCCACAGCCGGAGGAGGGGGAGATCGTCTCCACCGAGCTCTACGCCATGAACGGGCTCCGGACGCCCGAAAGTGAGTTCGTCGAGGCCGTACTCGCCTCCTGCGAGTGCGAGATCGTTCACCTCCACCCCAACTCCATTCTCATTATGGCCATCTTCACCCATCTCTGCGAAGGGTTCGTGGGCGTCGAGCCCACTCCCAGTCTCTTCTTCCACTTCTACACCCTTTCTCGCCTAAGACGCCTTGCAGCCATGTTGCCTCTACTTCCGCCTGCGACCTACCCGACCATACGAGTACCCGAGCTTCACGCTCAAGGACTCGGTGTCGGGTTGGGCCGACTCTTGGTTCTACTTGAGGAAAGCAGAGGGCGGCACGCTTTCCTACTCCGGCGCCAGAGGTCGCGCCGTCGAGACGCCCCGACCGCTCGTGGAGCCCGAGGAGGAGAAGATCCTCATGACGATCAACGAGCTCACGTGCCTGGGGCTGACCGGCCGGGACGTTACCCGGGACTACGTCAGGAACCGGATATCACCCCTTAGGAGGAGGGAGCATCCCTTCTTCAAGGTCGAGGGGTGGCAGGACATCACCCGGGAGTCACGCTCAGGTATGTCATCGCCCTCGATCTTCTTTTCCGAGCAGAGGATGCCCCTTCTCACGACCTCTCCTTTGGCTGGTATGCAGCTCCGCCAGAGGACTGGGTGGATGTGAGGGTGTCCGAGATGTTCGGCACCCCTAAAGGCAAGGAAATCATCGAGGGCCGCCAGTTCCCGAACAACATCCTTAACCGGACCGAGGCGGTAAGTCTCTGATTCGGACTTCTTTCGAGCTTTTGTCGGACGAGGTTTCGTGGGGCCTTCCGACCTCATTCGAAGTTTTTCTTTTTTAACAGGAGAAGGTTGCCTCGAAGTCGCCGTGTCCCGGTAGGATCGATTGGCGGGGCGGGTCGAAAGACCAAGAGACGGTCGCATTATAAGCGCCGCTCGATCTCCGTCGGCCACGCCGTCCCCGCCCAGGCGCACACGCAGGCGTCCCGGCCCGGACGACCGCTCACCCCGCCAGCACTTGGAGTATGCGGACCGGCAGGAGGTGAGTGAACTAAAATTGTGGATGGATGAGTACACCCGAGACAATCCCGAGCTGATGGCTCGTTTGCGCCAGCTTGCTGCGCGGGCGAAGAAGGAGGCCGCAGCCGCGGCCGGTCCAGCGCGGAAGGTCGAACTGGAGGGCCAGATCGCGGCCCTTCAGGCGGAGCTCGCGCGGGTGAGCTCGAGCTCGGCTCCCGGGGACCGCGAGGAGGAGAAGGACGAGCTGGACCCCGCCCCCTTGGTCCCGAGGTCCCGCAGGTCGTCTGCTACGCCTCAACCGCGCCCAACGCCGACTGTCTCCGAGGTCGGCTTGGGGGAGGCCGACCCTTCGGTCGCCAGGGCCGACAAGGCGCGCGAGGACATGGCCGCCCTCCTGGCCCGCGCCCGAGCTCAGCTAGCGGACGCCGAGCGAGGTCAGTCTCCTACTCCCCTCTTGTTTGTCTCTTTCCCCTCCGGCACCACACTAACCCCACATCGTCTATAGTGGGTGTGGCGGCTGGTGCGGAGTTATGGGATTTCGAAGCGATGGCTGACTATATTCTTGACCTCGTGCTAGAGAGGGAGCTTGCCCGGGCTGCCGAGGTCGTCATGGGCGACGAGGCCGAAGTGGGGGCTGAGGCTGCGGAGGCCCAATCCCACTGCCACGGTGGTGGCGACGCCGAGGTGGGGAGTCGGCCGCGGCCCCGGACTCGAGGTCGTGTCTCGAAGAGGAGACACGGAGGAAGATCGCGGTGCCGATGCCCGAGCCGCGATGGAGGGCATCCCCACATCATAGTCGTGGAGTCGATGGTGATGAGCAGCCAAACTCCCGCGAGGATTCTTCGGCGCCCGGCGACATCATCACCGCGACTCTCCAGAGATCGCCGAGGTCTCCCGGGCTCATGACGCCACGCTGGGTCAGCGCCGGCCGGCGTCGGGGACCTCAATCTGGCGGGAGCTCGTCCGACGAGGAAGAGCTGGCTACCCCCAGTTGGGAGACGAGCCCGCCACCGTAGGGTGAGACGGGCAGCTTCCAGACGGCGAAGGGGATCTGCCGGGCATCGAGGTCGCCTGGGCCGAGATCGACTCTCCCGGCCGCCGACTCGGTGCCCCAGATTGATCCGCGCTGGGGCCGCTGCAGCCCAAGGGCCGGATGTCGACCGGTGTCCCCGGTTGCTCCCATGGCCGTAGACGCCGAAGGGGTGGAGCCCCCGGGCGCAACTTCTGCCCGGGAGGAAGAAGAGCAGGAGGTGATCCTCGCTCTTGAGGCCGTCCCTCTCCAGGAGGCGGAGGTCGTCCCCCAGGGCAAAGCTCCTTCGCCCTCAGGGGACGGGGGAGCTCGGGCTCAAGCCCCCGCCTCCGATCAAGGAGAAGGGATCGAGGCGGGAGATCCCTTGCCCGCCCAGGGGGAACAGGACGAGACGGAGGACCCCGCCAAGATGTTCCAGCAGGGGCTGGAGGCTCGGCTTTGTTGGGTAAGTACTCCTGACTCATGCGTTTTTATCAAAAAAATTCGATCACGACCTGAAATACCTTGCCGCGCAGGTGCTGGAGTCCACCATGAAGGACTTCCATGCCGCCACCGTGCCGCCAGAAGTTGTCGCGAAGCACCAAGCCGAGCAGGACGCCAAGATCGCGGAGCTCGAGCGCCGGGTTGCCGAGCTGACATCTTCTGAGGCCGAGATCCGGCGGAAGGTGGAGGAGTCCGTGCACGAGCTCCAGGAGCGCCTCGACCGGAGCGAGCAGGCAAGGTCGGGCCTTGAAGCCACGGTGGCGACCTTGCGCGACGCCGCCCGAAGCGCCGAAAGGACAATCGACCAGCAACGGGAGGAGTCCAGGCGACTTCGACAAGCGGCAAGCGAAGGTCGGGAAGCTCGCCGGCGGGTGCTCGACCTTGAGTCCGAGCTTGACTCGGTGCGGGACGAGCTCGTCGCTTTGCAGGACGAGAAGCGTGCCGGGCTCCTGTAATTTTCTTTTTCCTGTCTTTACCTGTAAAAAACTTAAGGGAAAACCGCCCAGTTGAACATAGAAAGAGCGTTTATCTATCTCTAAACGTTTTTTGTTGTTTTGTCCGAGATGACAACGATTTGTTTCGTGCCGTGGTTCCTTACTCGGCGGAGTTCGGCCTTACGTGACTTAGCAAATAATGCGAGGAGTAGCTACCTCGCGAGAGCTGCACGAGGTCGTGGCCACATGGTACCCTATAGCTTTCGCCGCCAACGGAGGTCGTGGGCGTAGACTGCGAGCACGACCTCGTTGGCGGAGTAGAGTTCTGCGGAGACCGTGTGGCTCTTAGGGTACGGTGCGTCGATGCCGCCCACCGGCCGACTTGAGCTCGGAACCGTTCAGAAGGGTGTCCTGTGCGAATCTTTACTTGCGGCGGAGGTCTACCGCGAAAAAAGATGGTCGTCTTACGAGGAAGGAAGCCCTCGAGGTCGAGCTCTTGTCGTACGGTGTTTTGCCCCAACGACCGACCTGCCCCTGACACTTTTGTCTGGGTCGAGCTTAATCGTAGAATTTTTCGGAGGTAAAGGGGAAAGAGAGAGAGAAAGAATGGGAGGGTAAGGTGACAAAGTTTATTAAAAAGGTAAAAGCGGGTGTGGTTAGACATGGAACTTACGCAGTTGGTCGATGTTCCAAGTACTAGCTAGTTCTCGACCATCTTCCATTGCGAGGCGGACAGCCCCCGGGCGTGCTGTTGAAACGACCGTGTAAGGACCTTCCCATCTTGGCGTTAGCTTGTTGGCTTTTGACAGGTCTTGGACCCGTCGCAGAACGAGATCGCCGACGTGTAAGGTCCTTGGTCGTACCGATTTAGCGGCGTGCCTGCGAAGGGCTTGCAGGTAAACCGCGGATCGCAACAGAACCCGTTCACGAGTCGCCTCCGCGAGGTCGAGGTCGAGAAGGCGCTCGCCTTCTGCGTCGATGCTATCGGCCAGGTTCACCCTTGGGGATCCTAGGACAACCTCGGCGGGTAGGACGGCTTCCGCGCCATATCTGGTGAAAGGGGTCTCCCGTAGCTCGGCTCGTCGTGGTGCGGACCGACTGAGGACGGGGGTAGCTTCGTCCACCCAGGCTGACCATGACGATCGAGGCTCTTGAAGACTCTCTTCTTGATTCCTTGGACGATCTGCCCGTTCGCGCTCGGCGCCCCATTGCTCGTGGGTGGGCCACGGATGCGAAGCATATCTTGGTCCCGACCTCCTCGCAATAAGCCTGAAACACCTCGCCAGAATCGGGTGCCGTTGTCGGTAATGAGGCGACTTTAACGCCAAAGCGGGTTACTACATTATTGCGGAAGAACCTTTTAGCCGCTTTGTGCGAGATGGTTGATATAGGCTCGGCCTCGATCCATTTAGTGAAGGTGTCGATTGCGACGAACAGGTATTTACAACCCCTCCTTCCCCTGGGAAATGGACCGAGTATGTCGATGCCCCAAACCGAGAACGGCCAGGTTAGCGGCATGGTCTGTAGCGCGTATGCCGGCTGATGGACCTTCCGAGCATGGAACTGGCAAGATCGGCAGGAGGTCACTATTGAGCGTGCGTCGGCCAGGGCCGTCGGCCAATAGTAACCCAATCGGAAGGCTTTGCTCACCAAGGTCCTAAAGGACGAGTGAGCTCCGCACATCCCGTCATGGATATCCTTGAGGAGATATTTGCCTTCCTCTTGGGTGATGCACTTGGAGAGGACGCCAAGCGCGCCTTTGCGGTATAAGAGGCCCTCGACCATTTTATAGGTCGAGGAGCGTCTCACTAGCCGGGATTTCTCGGCTTCCTCCTCGGGCAGTGTCCCGTGCACGAGGTATTGGATGAATGGCGTCATCCAATTCGCATCCTGCTCGAGGAAGGAGACGGTACCACCCGTCTCGGTTGCCTCTCCCGGGGTATGGAGGGCTTATAGAGGTGCTCGACGGCACTTCACGGAGCGGGAAAGCGGGCGGAACCGACCTTCGATAGATGGTCGGCCAGGGCATTGTCCTTCCTGGGGATGTATAGTACTTCGAAGTTTCTGAAGTACTTTTCCATCTTCCTTACTTCAGCCAGGTAAAGCGCCATTGAGTCATCGGAGCACTGATACTCCTTGTTAACCTGGTTGACGACCACCGCGAGTCGCCCTTCGCGATTAGTCGTTGGACTCCGAGCGCTTTGCATGCCCGGCCGGCCAGCGGACCTTCGTATTCGCTGCGTTGTTTGTTGCGAGAAATGCGGTTGGAGGGCGTCTTTGGATCCGCTTCCTCGAGGGGATTCGAGGACCACTCGGCCCGAGCAATCGTAAGCTCGGGATCCGTCGAAGTGCATGACCCAGCGACCGTGCTCGGCCTGGTTGGGTTCGGGTTCGGACGGGGCGGGGTTTGTCCATTCGGCTAGGAAGTCCGCTAGGACCTGAGATTTGATCGCGGTTCTGGCCGAGAATTCGATCTCGAATTCGGCGAGCTCCATGGCCCATTTCGCGATCCGCGCTATGCCCCGATTCGAGAATTTCTTTCAGCGGGAAGTTGGTCGGGACTTGGATTTTGTGCGCCTGGAAGTAGTGTCTTAATTTCTTCGAGGCCACGAGGAGCGTGTAAAGGAGCTTCTGGACCTCGGGGTAACGCTCCTTTGGTCCGTGCAAACACCTCGATGTAGTAGATCGGACGCCAGACTCGCCCCGTTCTCTTGTGATGACGGCGCTTACCGCATGGGGTGTAGCGGCAGGTAAAGCAAGAGGACCTCTCCTACTCTTGGCGTGGTCAAGACCGGGGGTCTCGACAAATATAGTTTAAGCTCTTTGAAAGAGCGATCTGCTTCATCTGTCCAAGTGAAACCGTCGTGCTTCCGGAGCGCCTTGAAGAAAGGTAGGTCACGTTCCCGAGCCGCGAGATGAAACGACTTAAGGCCGCCATTCTCCGGTCAGGACTGGACCTCCCGAGTGCAAGTCGGTGGTCGATGTTCTCGATGGCTTCTATCTTCTGCAGGTTGGCCCCGATTCCTTGTGGGCCGATCATGTATCCGAGCACCTTGCGGCCTTTGACCCCGAACACACATTTTTCAGGGTTTAACTTTATTCGATGCTTATTGAGGTTATGAAAAGTCTCCTCTAGATCGGATACATGGTCCGAGGCCATCTTGCTCTTGACGACTATGTCGTCTACATACACTTCCGTGTTCCGACCTATTTGGTTCGAGAAGGTTTTACGCATGAGGCGCTGGAAGGTCGCTCCAGCGTTCCTTAGACCGAAGGACATGGTCGTGGTAGCGAGAATGTGCCAAACGGCGTGATGAAGGAAGTTTTCTCCTCGTCGTCGGGCGATATGCCGATCTGGTGATAGCCTGAGTAGGCGCCCAGAAGCTCATCGCCTCGAGCCGGCCGTTGCGTCGACCAACCTGGTCTATCCGAGGTAGCGGAAATTGTCTTTCGGGCATGCGGCATTCAGCCCGTGTGATCGACACACATGCGCCACTTGCCCCTTTTTCATCACGATAATCGGGTTGGCCAACCAATCGGAATGGTCGACCTCCCGCATGAAACCGGCTTTGAGGAGCTTGTCGATTCCTCTCGATGATGGCTTGCTTCTCAGGGAGAAGCGCTCGAGCTCTGCCCGCCGCAGGCTTTTGTCGTGCCGAGCGCTAGCTTTGTGCTCGGCGACCTCCCTTGGGACTCGGGCATGTCGGACGGTTCCCGAGCGAACGTGTCCGCGCTCCTCGGAGGAAGGTCACGAGCTCGAGTTCCTATTTAGGATCTAGGAAGCCCCACGTGTACGACCTTGTCCGGCTTTGCGTCGCATAACGGATGGCCTTGGTTTCTCCTCGGCTTGAGGCTAGCCTTGGGCCGGGAACTCCTCGGCTCTTGCTCGGGCCGCGTTAGGCGATTGACCGATCATGTCTAACGCCTCTCGTCGCAGCTTTAGAGCTGCTTCGGGCTTCCTTGACCGTGATCACGCCACGGGCCGGGACCTTCAAGCATTGGTACCGTGATGAGTGGCGGCCATGAATTTGGCGAGCGCTGGTCGGCCCAGGATGGCGTTGTAAGCCGACTCGAAATCGACCACTTCGAACGTGATTAGCTCCGTTCGGAAGTTGCTCGGATTGCCGAACGTTACTGGCAGGACGATCTGGCCGAGTGGCCTGACCGACGTTCCGGGCACTATCCCGTAGAACGGGACCACCATGCTTTTGATCTTGGAGCGAGGGATCTGCATCTCGTCCAAGACCTTGGCAGATATCAGGTCTAGGGAGCTCCCGCAATCCACAAGGACCCGACCTACTGCGGTGTTGCAGATCGTTGGGCTAACGACCATCGGAAGCCTTTGGGGTTTCGTCATCCCCAGAGGGCAGTCGTCCTTGGAGAAGGTGATCGGCAGCTCGGACCACTTGAGCTGCTGAACAGGAGGCTTCCCCTGAGTGACACGGAGTACCTCGCGCGCGGCCTCCTTTAACTCCCGACGCGACCCATAGGCGGCGGAGCCCCCAAATATCACGGCGATGTGGTTTCTCGGCTCTTGGTACTCCATGTCGGTATCTTGCTCCTCGGCGGGCTTCTTGCCCTTGACGTCTCCTTCCATCTCGGGGAGCGTGGGCATGGGACCCTTACCATTGTAGAACTGCTCCAGGCGGGAGGCCCACGTTCTGCAATTCCGAAGGTCATGCCCATGCGCCTGGTGGAGTGGGCAGAAATAGGCACTAGCCCGTCCGCGTTGGTCGCCGCGTTCTTGGTCGTCCCGGTTCTGCTCGTTGTTCCGCTGAACCGGTCGACCCTTTCCTTTCGGGGCTCCCCCCCTATACGACTGCGAGGTCGGTCGTTGTCTTTCGATGGCTGCCACCATGCCGGAGACAGAGGATTTTTTCTTCTTTTTGATTTTTTTCTCGATCGAGCTTACGCTCTTTCGGCTTGACGCCCCTTCGAGCCCGGGCTGAGGGGGCAGCTTTCCCTCGTCCAGCAGCTTCTTCCATTGGACGGCCTCGTCCGCGTTGGCATAACGGTCGACCATGCGGAGCGGCTCGTTGGCTGTGATGTCGGGTGAATTTCGAGGTCTGAGTAAAGCGTCGTCTCGGACCCCGAACTTGAAAGCTTGAGACGACCGCCTCGTCAAGATGCTTAGGATGGAATTGCGCACTTGCATGAAGCGGCTGACGGCCGGCGAGGTCTCGCCCTCCGTCTGCATATCAGGCAGCTCAAGGTCGCGCTCTTTCCCGGCGGACGTAGCGACTGGAAGTTAGCTCGGAGAGTCTTTGCCACCGGGCCCAGGACCGGATCGAGTTCTCCTTCTGGTTGAATAGCCACGTCCGAGCCGGCCCGTCCAGGACTGTGGGCAGAAAGTTGGCCATCACCCTTTCATCACCCCCGGCAGCTAAAATGGCCGTGGTGTAGATCGAGAGAAACTCGTCGGGGTTCTGAGTCCCATCGAATCTCTCGATGTGACCCGGCTTAAACCTTGTCGGCCAGGTCACACGTCGCAGCGACGTCGCGAACGCCCTGCACCCGAACACGGGACTGTCGGGGCGATCACCACGAGCGCGGCGGTCGGGGCGATCCCCACCAGCCGAGCCCGAGGTTAGTGGGCCCAGGCGAGAGAATATCTCCTTACGCCTGTAGGATGGGGAGTGGCCCGATGAGGAATGTTCGGCCCGGTTACGCCTGGCTCAGATTCCGCTGTCCCGAGGAGCCCCCGGAATTGCTCGGTGCCCTCCCGAGCCCGGCCGCCGCGCTGATCCACTGGGTGCGGCTGCGTGAGTCGTCGGGGTGGCGGCGCTCGGACGCCCGGCGGCGGCGTTCCCAGGAATTGCTCTGGGCGTCCCTTTCCCGGGAGGCCTCCGCCGCCCTTATGTCTGTGGCGATTTCCTCGAGGTCGTCGGCCACGGCCGCGCCCATGGCTTCTAGGTCGACCTGCTCAGGAACTCTCGAGGTTGCGCACCACCGTGGCCAGGAGCTTGAAGGCGTTCCCACTCGAGAACGCTGGGCGACGAGCTTCGTTCGTCGCCGCGAACTCCGAGTCCGTCTGGCGTGGAAATTCTCACGAACTTCGGCCCTGGTCTTATCGGTCAGGCCACCTCGGACTTGCCGGCGTAAGCTGGCCAGCGTCCGATTCAGGGATGCCTGCAGGTGCTCCTTGGCTGCCTCGTAGCGGTGAAGACGCGCTTCAGCCGGGGATTTGCTCCCGGCATTTCTATCCTCCTTCGCAACGAAGACGTTACGGGATTGGACGGATCGCGAGGGGGACATCACGGTGTCTCCCCGTGAAGCGGTCCCCTGGTCGAGCTCGAATAGGTCGGGGATGTCCAGACCATCGTAGAGCCCGTCATACTCGTCGTCCGAGAGGGCGTCGAGCTGGGAGCGAAAGAACTGCTCCGGTGCAGCAGCGGCTTCCAGGGAAAAGCTCCCGGAACCGTCATGATTCTTAATGCCGGCGACGTCGCCGGCCCCATTGTCGAAGAACTGCTTGTCCTCTTCCCCGATCTCGGGGGCGTAGAGGCCCCGGTGGTTCTGGGATTCTGACATTCTTCGGGATTCCTCACGAAAGGGAAAGTCGGTCCCCACGGACGGCGCCAGCTGTCGACGATTGGGGAACAGGCCCCCGCCGAGCTTACTTGTTGGTGGAGGGACCAACTGTGACCCCTTCTTGCGTGAGGGATTACTCAAGGAACGGCTCACCAGATTTCAACGAGCGTGGACACAGCAGTTTACCCTGGTTCGGGCCTCTCAGGAAAGAGATAATAGCCCTACTCCAGCTCTTGTATGCTCTTGCAACGTATCTGAGTGTATGACTCTTGTCTTACAGTCTGTGTGTCTGTGTATGTGTGTATGTGTGTCCCCCTCATGATGGGGACGCTTTTATAGCTTACAAAGGATCGAACTCCACGACCCCACTACCCGCACGTTTGGACCTCGTCCAAACGTGGCAACTGGTGGATCCTATCTTTCCGCCACGCTCCCACGGGAAACGTAACGGGCCAACGGAAGTTACGCTCGGGTGGTTATTCCCACCGACCCCGAGACCACGTAAGGTCGGCCGATGGCCGGCACCGAGCTCGGACATCTTACCCGAGCTCGAGCTCGGAATCGACTGGAATACGTGGCATTCTAGGTCCCACCCGAGCCCGAGCTCGGAACTGGCCGGAATGCGTAGCCTTCCAAGTTCTGATTAGACAGTCCAGGGTAACGACCTCCTGGTGGCTCGGGCGGGAGCGAGCTTGGTCGTTGGTGGCATCCGAGGTAATTTATGGAAATTACCCGACCCCCCGACAAAAGTGTAAACATAAAATCTAGGAAAAATGTATTTAAATCCTAACTGACCTGTATATCTTTTAACTAAATTTTCAAAAGGATTTAAAATCATTTGTTGCTCAGGAAAAACCAAAAATAGTATTAGTTAATTTGGGCCTACTTCAATAAAAGAATTTTATAAAAATAAATATAAGTATTTTTGCTCTGAAATTTTTATATTAGAACATAAATAGTTTCATAATAGTGTATTAAAAGTTTCAAAATTATTTGACTTATTTTGTAGCCTCAGAAAATTTATTTTTAGAAAAGGCTTATTTATAACTTAGACATTGTCAGAATTTTTATAGAACCATTGAAACTTTATTTTTGCTTGAAATTTTTATGGTAGCTCAAGTATGTGTTTGGTACCCTTCACAAAAATTTCAAAATTTTATTATTTGTTTTGCTAGCCCAAATAAATCCTTTTGTGCTTATTGTCCAGGACTGAGAAAACTAAAAATTCCTTTTTCCTTTTCTTGCCACTGCGACGTGGGCCCACTGCAATCTGACCCCACGTGACAGTAGCTCACCCCACCGCTTCACTCACTGCCGTGTGGACCCTCATGGCCCACTGTCAGCCGACCTCTTCTCCTCTCTTCCCCCTTTGTTCTTCCTCTTCGCGCACGAGCGCTCTGCCGAGTCTCTGCCATGGTGACCTTTTCTCCACGATTCCCTCGCCACAGCAACAGACCCTTTGCAGCTCATGTTCGCTTGCTGAGGCAACCAATGCCACGTTGCTTCGTTCTTCTCCGTGGTACTCAAATCCTCCCTCACGCGTTGCCGTGACAGTCTTGGCCACTCCCTTTCTTTTCCTTGCCACGGCGGCAATTCTCCGCCATTTTCTCCACGGCGGCAGCCTTCGCCCTGCACACCTCCAAACCATGGCTAGGCCATGATGCCTATGCTCTCCCATGGAGGAGTTCCTCGCCACATCGCGGTCGAATCCATTCCATAGCAGCCTCCGCGCTCCTTCTCCCTACCACGGCATGACCGAGTTGCCATCCCTGGAACTTGCGCTTTGGCACGAAGCCACCCGTGCCCGCTAGGCTCGCCGACACACCCCACTCTTTCCCTTTCTGTGTCACTAACCTCTGAGCTCGCGCGTGCCTGTATTAACCACCGAGCGCCCAGTCGATGATGTCCCCTTTCCCTTGTCACTGAATCAAGCTCACGCGAGTATTGACTCTCCTCTCCTCCTGGTGCCTACTTAAACCACACCACGATCGCCCTCACACCCTGCACTGCCCCTGCTCCCCCTTGACCCAAAGGCTCGCCCACCTTACCGAGCTTCGCCGGCCAAAGCGCAAAGCAGTGCAAGCCGAAGCGATTCGTCTACTCCGTTGAGTACGTTTTACTCAAATCCCTCCAACCCCTGGGCATTCCTGGCCCTCATTGATCATTCCCAATCAATCAATTTAAGCTCAGATCCATTCATCACCGCCGTGCCATCCCTCATCTTCCCCATCTCCGGCGATCGGTGATAGGCTAACTCGGGCAACCACGGCTTCGACTGAACGGTAAAATCGACTCCCCTAAATTCATTGTTGCTCATTGACCCCTCCCTTGGGCTTCGACACCACCCTATAAATGAAAAACCGAACCGAATTAACCGAAATATTTCGGTTCGGTTAATTCAGTTTTTCGATTAACCGAAATATGAATAAACACTAGTAGATTAGATTTTATCATTCTCACGTCGCAACATAGAGTAGACATAAACCCACACAATATTTATATGTCATTACAGTATAAATATAGTATAACATATGAACATATCACACGCATGCATAAAGATGTTAGAACATAATAATTATTTGGTAGATTTTGGAAGAACATTATAAAAGTGGAATTGTACATAGGCTATTCGGTTATTTCGGTTTTTAAAAACTAGAAACCGAATCGAACACCGAAAACCGAATTATACCAAAATAAAAACCGAAATAATCGGTTAATTCGGTTTCGATCTAAAAATGCCCACCCCTAGCTCCAGCCCCTTGCGTGGCTGCCCTGCAGGCCAATAGAAAGAGAAGGAAGGGATATAAAGAAGGGGGGAAAAGAAGAAAGGAAAACAGAAGAGCTCTTTTATAATACATTAAATTTAATATGGACCGTACATTCTTTATCATTGGATTAGATTAGTTAGTATTTATTTATACTTCTTCTGATAATAGACTAGTAGAAATACTTGTAACAAATCAATGGCTAGATCTGATCTCTACTACTCATTATATACTACTAGTATAATGCACTGTAAGATTTCTTGATAAGAAAAAGAGAGAGGGAAGGAAAAGATAAAAAAAAAGGATGAGGTAATATTCTAAACATTTGGTGTACTAGGCTGTTATAACTTTCTTGGTTCAGCTGTAGTTGTTATGTTTCCTGTTTTGCCACTTTTGTTCAGATAATGTTTAGAGCCGGTGGCGCGTCAAGTGCCTGAAAGTATGTTCGAAGGTGGAGCTGTGACCGCGCTTCTGCAGGGGCTGAGCTCTCTCTGCTTACTCGAATAATTCCGGGACTCGGGGCATGTCAACACCTGACAGGCTGACACTTCGTTCCGCTACATCCATGCAGCAAAACACAGCAGGGCAATATACAGTTGCATTATGTCACTGTTAGGGCTGGGTAGAAAGCTCGCGGCTCGGCTCGGGCTCGACCGAGCTCGAGCCGAGCCTATTTCTCAGGCTCGTTAATGGACCGAGCCGGCTCGGCTCGAGCCACGAGCGGCTCGGTGAGCCAGGGCAGCTCGGTGGATTCACCTAGGACCTGGCTAAGGCGCTAGACCCAGTCCCTTGACCCTTCACAGCTTCTGCCCAGCGCCCCAGCCCTAGACCCAGTCCCCATTCCCCAATCTCCCAAATCCCATCCGGCCAGACCCTAGTCCTGGCCTCTGGCAGCGGCCGCCGGCGCTTCGACGCTGGCGACGCCACTGGCTTCCATCCGACGCCGCCTCGAGGCCCCGACGCCGCTTCGCTTCTTCCGTCCCTGACGCCATGCGCTTTTCCGCCTGACACCGCTTGCTTTCCTCGCGTTCGCCATCGGCCACCGCGCTTTTCCGCTTCGATGCCGCTTCGCTTCTTCCGGCCTGGCGTTCTCCCTGGCGCCGCCTTCGACTTCCGCCTGACGCCACTCCTCCTCGCTCCGTCGCTGGCCGCTTCTGGGCCCGTTCGATCCGGCGCCGCCCCGCCCGCCAGAACTTCACCGGTCCACCCAGCGGCCAGCGTCCATCATCAGGTGATGCACTGATGCTTGATTCCTTTGGATGGCAGTATGGAGTAATGGAGATTTGCTTGTGTTTTGGATGCTCGATTCCTTTGGATGGCTCAACTGAACTGTATGATCTCACAACAGATTTAGTTAGTAATTGTTGTGATGCATTTGATAGGTGTACATTCTCTGTTCAATGCAGTTGTTTGATGCTAGAATGATGCTATGTTAGTATGTTACTAGAATGATGATATGGTTGATGGCTTGATGCTATGGTTGACGACTTGATGGCTTGATGATATGGTTGATGGCTTGATGCTATGGAGATCACACTGTGGTGGCCTGGCTCGACGAGCCAACGAGCAGGCTCGCGAGCCAGGACCGAGCCGAGCCGAGCCGCTCCTTTAGGCTGGTTTCCAGCCCTAGTCACTGTGTAGGAGGCAAGGAGGAAGGGACGACAAAATTATTTCATAATGAGCGGATGGAGCGAGGTTGCTACAGATTGAAGTGTCACTTAGCAACATATTTGTAATTAGCGCGGTGAGGGTGATGCACCGATGAGGTCGTTGTGGGAGCAACACATCCATCTAGGGGCCCGCCCAACGATGCTCCACAAGGCGCCTGGACTTGTACTGATCCAGCTCGTATCCTGTTTCCTCCCTTCTTTTTTGCTTTTGCAAGGACCCTTTCCTCGCTTCGCTCGTGAAGCTGTACACTTTTTTTTCCCTTTTCCAATTCCCTTTCACGGGTTATGAAGCTGCACGCTTTTGTGGCCTAAAACCCCTTTACACATGATGTGGAGAAAAAGACATCAGATGCAGCTCGAATGGACGACGACGCCAGGATGGCGACTTGGTTTGTGATGGACGACACCAGGAACACGCAAAATTACATGGTTAAATTGCCGAGCTACGTTGCTCCAGATTTGGCTGCAGCTATTATGAGCTAACCTTGTATACGGGCATGTTTAGCATTGCAGGGAAAATTATCCGTAGGAAAAACAATCCGGTCCGGTCAGCTGGGTCGGCCACCCTCGAGCTCGGCGGCTTCCCTTTGCACGCGTGTAGGGCCCGCGTGAGCCCGACGGTGGGATGGCGGAGCCCCCCGTACCAGGCGATCGCGCAGTCACGGGCCTCGGGCCTCATGGGCCAAGCCCTGCGGCGGCGCCCAACGGCAAGGGGGACCTGGTCCCTCGGAGCCATCTGGGCCGAGCTCATCTCCATCGACCAAGCGGCAAAGCTTGCCGACGTGGATGACAGGAGGATACTTCTGTTAGAATTATTTGGGCTAGGTCAACCTGTTCATAAATAATCCCTAAAAAACCCTAAAAGTCTATTAGATGAAAGAGACATAAAAAGATAATAGTACCGTATTGTTAGTGGAGATGGATGGAAACCAATTTATAAGAGATGATTCCCTCCACCTTGCTAGAGTATGAGAAGAAAAGGACACACGTATGCACTTATCGCCTCGCCATGCGGCACGCGTATGCGATATGCACGTGAATGTGAGTTCGACGGTTTTTTGCGCAAGCGTGGTGCTCTTTTCAGTTTTTGCAGCGTGGGACTTAGTGGCGGAATTTTACGACTCTCTCTCTCTGTGTGTGTGTGTGTGTGTGTGTTATTGCACCGGCTGTTAGGAGAGCAGATCTTCGAAACGTATCTCCTTGAGATCCTGCACCAGAAGAGGGCAAATCAAGTTTTTGGGAAGTGTCGTCATGCGAGCGACTGCTCGTTGATTTCGTCATCGATAATTGCTTGCTGATCTTTATCGATATCTACTACCGGTTTGGTATGTCTTCTCTTCAACTCGATAACACACGCGAACCATATCTATGTTTTGTTCATCTCATAATATCTACGAGATAGACATTACAATTGGTATATTGCTAGTGTTTAGTCTATTTACTTTCGTTATTATATCTTCAATTGTCATTATAATTTATTTTCGAAATAAATTCATTATTAATATACCAAATATTCTAACAATTTCATCGCCGACGAAGAAGATGATGCGGGATTGGGATTGGTGAAGCTTGGTTGTGGATCTGAGCTGCGGAATGGATCGAGGAGCACAAGCTGTAGACAGCAACAAAATCTCAGTGCACAGGCAGCGACGACGAGCTCTTAGCGAAAGCTTAGGCAAGGAGGCGGGCCGGCGATGCACGTACCGCGCTTGTTGTTGGTGGCAGTGAATTCCGGCCAGCGGTAAGAAGCGTCGATGTCGTCCCCTCCCCTCCCTCCGTCTCTGACGAAGACCACCGGCCGAGGCATGGATGACGAGGCAGAGCAAGGCCGCCACTTGCGAGTTCGAGGGGAGCAGAGAAGCGAGCGAGCGCGAGGCCGGTGAAGAAATCCCGACGTATATAGAAGAAGATAATTTTTCTCCCCGTGGATTCGCCAAATTTGCGCAGGAATCTTTTGCTCCCGGGCCTTATCGAAACGCATTTCTGGACTGCCCCGAGAAAATTTTCCACGCGTGAAATTAAACCCCGAGCAGGGTGGGATTTGGTTTGGATCCCGCCCAAGACATCCACTCACTCCCATGTAGAGTAATCGTGTAATCCGTCTTTGTTTTAGGCACGGAATCAGCGTAAAATATTCCTACGTAGTCTATCGACTCTGGAGTGTTGTAGCACATTTTTAGAAGAAACTAGAAATGTTAGTTACCACCCGAAATTTCAACTTCAAACTCTCAGTGTGTTACAGGCTTACAGCTAGCTTTTAAAAGACAGAAAGAAAAAAGAGAGTCAAGTTTGTTATAAAAGTAGAATTTGTCTCTCTTTTTTTTTGCCCTTTCAAACTCAAGCTCAACTGCCCGTATCTAGGGGTGGAAAAAAAAGTTGTTGATGGGCTCCGTAGCTCGGTTTAAAATTGCTCTAAGAGTATTTCCAACAGAACCCCTAAACCTTAAAATAGATAGTGTAGTAAAAAAACAGATTCAGCAGGGCCCCAATTCAAACCCTTAAAATTAGGAGGCCCCTAAATTTGCCTCCCCAGCTCCAATTCCCAGGGAGCCCCAACTCAAGCCCCTAAAATTAGAATGCCCCTAAATTTGCCTCCCCAGCCCCAATTCCCAGGGACACGAGTACATCCCATATTATTGAAGACAGAGAAATACATGAGAGGCTTCGAGATGATCTTATTGAGCATTTGTGGGCAATTCACAGCGCTTCGTAGTTTGATTCATTCTTCGGAGTTTCTATTTATCTATTTATCATGTTTTGAAAATTTTAAATTTAAATTTGAAATATCATGTTTTTAAATTGTAAATGTTAATATGCTTATGTTTTATGTATTACAAATATTTTTGATTGAATTTTAGTGGTGTCAAATGAAGATTATACATAGCAGATATGTCAAGATAGGAGAAAAAGTAAAATAGGGGCTGAGATTTAGGGGTTGTTGCTGAACTTGTGCTCTAAAAACAGGGCTCCAAAAAATAGGGGGAGTCCCTAAATCTAAAATAGAGACCCTGTTTTAGGGGCCCTTGCTGGAGATGCTCTAATTATACTCATTCATTAGATTTTTGCTCTGGATTGACTCGATCCGTTAGCTCGATTCAAAAAATACCTTTAAATATATTAGATCAAATTATGCCAATTTTTCTTTTAAAAAAAGGCTCGGTAAGATTAGAATTTGCTCCATATCCACCCCTATCTTACCTTTGAAAAGGCTCGGTAAGAAAAGCGAACCAGCACGCAAACTAACGGAGCATGTGTACCGCTGCATACGAGATGCATACGAGAGCGATACCGGTCAATCGAGTTGGGTCACATCGAACGAAGCAATCCCATCCCATGGCGTCAGAAGCACTCAAAACTCCACGCTCCTTCCCGCTTACCCGGACTACCCCGCCAATTACGCCACCGCGGCCACGGCTGCACGTGCCGACCCATGGAGACGACATAGGGTTACCACCTCGATCGCATGTGGCGTACTGGCGCCTAGAATACAAGCTGGTGCTGTTGTTAACGTACAAGCTGGTGCTACAGTTGCAGATCGTCATGCTCGATCGTGAGGGAGACCGGCGTGATGGAGCACCGCGTGGTTCCCATCCATGCTCCGCAAACGTAGACCGTGCATGCACTGGTCGTAATTAATTGTACGTACTTGCTTAATTTTTCTTGTTTTTCTTTTCAGGGGATCAAAGACTTTCCATGGCGAAGCAGCCGTCGCCGGCCCAACCTACGAAAGGATAAGACAGCGGACGATTTTCTGAAAGATAGGCGTCCCGATGCTCCGTACGTACGTAGCTGCCTGGCGCACCAAAAATTCCTGCATGCTGAGACCAGCTGCTGCAGCTGCTGCTGCTGCTGCTGCTGCGCTGTGTAAGCTCGCGCAGATTACCGGAGCACCGATCGCGCGAGCTCTTCCGAACGAACCAATGCGCGCCGTTGCGTGCGTCAGATACTCTCGAACTCCGATCCCGGCCCTGCGCCGTCGGCCGGCTACGGCCAAGCCAAGTTCGTGGCAGCCACGCCCAACCCATCCATCGATCCGAGCTCTGTCTGACGCCACCAGTGCAGTCTATCTCCATCTTTCCCCGTCCCGAGGCAGCGTACGTCTAGCTAGTCTGCTCTGCTAAGCAGGCTGGCTCCATGTTAGCAACCCGACCCCGCCGGCATGCCGTCCCGTTGCTCGGGGGGCACGCACGGACGCCCGCGGAACGCGCTGCGGCCCGCGTGTCACGTAGCGGGGCGGAATCCGCCAGGTGTCCGGCGGCCCAGGTTCGTAGGCTGGGGACCGCAGGTCAGCTCAACTCGCCGTGCCGTCCGGGCCCACCCGCTGCTACTATACGCGCCGAGATCCGAGCCACGCCACGCCCCGCCCCCCACGGCGCGCGTGCGCGCGCGACTCCCCACGGCCGCGCACATGCCGCCCCCCGCCCCCGCCCACGCCGCTGCCGGCTAATCTAATCTCGGGGCCTGGGCTTGGTGCCACGCCGTTTGTTTGTATGCTCCGTCCGCCCGGTGCCGGTTTCGGACAGCGGTGCGTGCGGGTGAAAGCTCCGTCGCCCACGGGCGGGCTGACCGACGAGACGAGGCCGGCGTTAAAAAAGTGCTCCCCCCACCACGGCACCACCCCCCCGGCCGTGGTCTTCGCGGCCCTAGGCGCACGCCGCGCCTGGGTGGCTGGTGCCCTCTGGCGCTCGCGGGATTCGGTGGCCCCCCGTCCCCGTGTGACATGACCTCTCGGTGGAGAACTGGTGGTGCTGTCCCGGCCGGCCTAGCTAGATCCCCGGCATCCACATGGGTTCGTCCATCATCCTTGGGCCTCAAGCGCATGGCTGAGGAACAACACCGTATAGCTCCTGCTGTCCTTGTCTCTCACATGCGTCGTGCTTGTCGACCTGCATCTCTCCGCGAAAGGCTGCACCCGGCTAGCTCAAGTCAAAGCGCGCGGCTGAGGACGTACGTACCCTAACGGATCTCGTCTCTAGCATCTCCGTAGCCACCGCAAGCTCCTTGGCTAGCTCTGTGTTTCAATTGACTACGCAGCAAGGCATGAATCGAGTACGGGCTCATCTGTATAACAAAGGCAAATAATAATGTAAATTAAGTACAAATAAAATTTTGAAAACTACGAGGAAATATCAAACAGCCACTATCTTCATCTATGGGTTGGGATGTCTTTCTATAGGAAAAGGGGAACTGGGGTTTCAACAGTGTTGATCTTTGTCAATCTGCAACTACTATTTCTGTGCAGACAACGAATAGGACGATGGAAGACGAGTCGGTCAGAACCTACAGTACTGTAACAGCCTGAAATTTAAAAGAAATAAAAATTCGAAGATGCTATCTGAATTTTTGGCCTAAATTTGAATTTATATCATTTTATAATTTTTTCAGAATTCTTTGCATTTGAAAAAAAATGCTTTTCATTGGTCAAATTGTGGTTCTAAATTTTAAAAATTTGAATACAAACAAACACAAAATCTGGAGAAAATTTATTTAAATCCCAACTCATTCCTAAAACATCCCTGCAAAGTTTTAGGAATTTTTGAAGCCCTTTAATGCCTCTGAAAAATAAAAAACAGCAAGTATTAAGAAGAACAAAGGCGTACTGTTTGAATCTGTATAATTTCCACATAACTGATCATGCTTTAAAAATTTTATGGGAGTCTTAGCATTACCTCAGGACCTTACACAGCATGTTTCAAAATTTTTAATTAAATTTGTTAGCTCAATTAAATTCAGGAGGGATTGGTTGCCAAAAATGGTTGCCAAAAATCAAGCCTACCTGCTAGAACCTCTTCGGTTTCTCTAACCGGTGGGCCCTTTCCTCACTCCAGCCTACCTGCTAGAACCTCTCCTCTCTCCCCCTCTTCTCCTTTCGCTGCCGCCGGACCCGGCCATCCCTCGATATCGGTTGTTGACTGCTTGGCACACTTGCCCGGGTCGGTGCACACCCATGCCCACTGCGTTGTGCGTGCCCCCATGCACACTAGCTGCCCCACATCATTCTCACCTCATGCATGGCAACACCCACCACGCCATCGGTTTCTTGCAGCGGTAGCCGACGCCCATTCCCTCCCATTGCCGTATGTGGCATAGCCTTTTCCCCTACGCGCATGCCTGCCATGGCAGTAGGAAATCCGCCCACACCATGCCATGGTAGCGCAGCGCCCTATGCATTCTTCGTCGCACGACATCACGCATAGGATGGCACTGTTGACCACTCAACAATCGCATGCATATGCAAATCCCGACGAGCAATCCTAGTTTTTGCGCCATCGTTGTCCTTCCCTCTTGGTTTCGAGCCACGCAAAGTACCCTCCTCCTCGCTTATAAAAGCCGACCGAGGTAGTCCCTAGCTCCCACACCACTCCTCATTCTCCCCTGCCTCTCGGTCGAGGTCTAAGCACTACCGAGCCCCCCATTGCCGCCAAGAAAGTCCTTGCATCCAAGATCTCAATTGGCCTCTACGGTGACTAGCTAAAAACTCAATTGGTTGGGCTTGAAGCACCATGACTACTCCCTAAGCTCGTTGCCGTCTTGATTTTTAGCTCAAGTTAATCGAAACATCGTCATCACTTCCCTTCTTCCCCATTGCTGGCCATCATTGCCAGGCTCTCTCGAAGCGCCTTCGTCGTGGTAACGCACTAAAATGGACCCCCTTAGACCCCTTGGTGCTTATTCCCCCCTTCCTTGAGCTCAATCATACCCCTATTTCTTCCATGGCTAGCCACCGGTTCCACCACTACACCTTCACGCAACTGGCTACTCCACCCCACTCCACTACCACCGACAGGCGCCCTACTCCCTCATGCCCCCCTCAAGCTCACCAAGCCCTCGACCAAGGAAGGCCGGCCCTCCCTCGCTGTCGGCAAGCCCCACAGCAACCTCCCCTGCTATGTGAGACCAACAGTTGGGCCCTCGTTGTTAGCCTCTAATGATTAAATGAAAAATCCAAAAATAGGCCAGCCCGCCCGCGTTCGAGGGCTGCTCGACGCGGGCGCGCGTGAGGTGGGTGCTGCGCGGGCATGCGTGTTTGCGTGAGTGAGGGTGCGTGCGTGTGTGCGTATGTAGCTCACCTGTTGTTTCTTTCCTTCTTTACAGAAATGCTAGAGCTCCTGGCCAAACTTCAAAAAAAAATCCAAAAATAGAAAAGACATTCTCTTTTTGAAAGCGTATTTCTCTATTTTGATGAATTTTCAGGACCTACAATATTCAAACCATTATAACTTTTGCAATTTAACTCTAAAGTCAGTAAAACTAGTTTCTAAATTCTTTTAAAATAATGAACTTGCCTCCTATGCAAAAATATTTAAAGTCCAACCCCTGTTCAAATTTTGAATGAAACCTAGCGTATTAAATTTTTAAAACTTTTACCAATAAACTCCAAATTTGACAAAATAAATTTCTAAATTATTCTAAAAGGACAAGCACTCCATTTTTGAATTTTTTTTGAATTTAGACTTGGTTTAAATTAAACTCTTACTTAGGTCAGCTTTCAATATAGTCAAATTCAAATGTTAATAAACTTTGCAAATACAAACTTCAAATTTAGTGAAACTAATTTCTAAGTAGTCCTAAAAATCATGAGCTCTCATTTATACAAAAATATTTGAGCTAGTTTGAACCCTGTTCACATTTTGCCCTTATGTGAGATGATCCTTTCACAACTAAAATATCAAGTAATCATAACTTATGTAAATAAACCTCAAAATTTGTGAAACCACTTTCTAAAAATCCTTGCAAATCCCTGTTCACATTTTGCCCTTATGCCAGAGCCTTCTGTTTATATAATTATATTTTGAGTTTGATGTTAATGACTTCTTTTGCTTCTTATTGTTGTTTTGCTTTGAGTTACATTTAGACACCGACGTTCTAGAAGCTGTAACTATCAACACCAACTCCACCCAAGAATTCAACAAGCAAGGGAAGCACCCCTTTGACCATGTTGACTTTATTGTTTCACTTAAGTTATATTATTTTCATCAAATCTATGTATGCATGCGTTATTTTCATTAAATGAGCTATATCGTGGTATTGGTAGATATAACACTTATTTCATGGAACTTTTTTAATAAATATTGACATAAAAACCTTGATAACCCTAAGGTAGGATTAGGTATTATAGAAATATCAATTTGGTATAACTGAATATTTATACATCTGCTTAGCTATTCTTTAGTAATAGGATAACGAATGATTGGATATATTGTTCGTTATGAATATAAAGTTTGGACATGTTGGGAAATTTGGTTTATGGTATTTTGGTATAAAAATAAAAGTAAAACTATAGTTTGATGCGGGTGAGATATGGCAATAGCCGGACATGCAAGGGATGGACTTGCATGTAGTGGAGGGGGATTTTTCTCTCCAGGGTTTGAATAAGGATCGAACGTAGTGTTGTATAATCCAAGATAACTAGTACAACTATAAGTATTATTTCAAGAGGAACGCAGTATGCTACTCTAGCGCAAATTAAATTTTCTACCGCATAACCAGAAAGCTACTCGCAAGAAGTGGATCACAGATTAGATTACCACTAGACGCGCAATTGCGGAAGCCTTCGCGCGTTGATGTAGTGGATCGTCCTCGTCGTGGATCGTACTCGCTACGGATCGTCTTCTCCACGCCGCAGTAGTAGCAGCGTCACCACAACAGTCTACACATCCGGGGATGGAACGCCGTGCGTCAGCGTGCAAACACCGTGTTGCTCGGCAAGGGCAACGAGAGGTGGAGGCTAGGGTTCTGGACGAAAAGTCTGTGTGACGCCCACCCTTCTCCTCTCCTTATATAGCCACGCGACGAAACCCTAAGCCAGGGCCCATCAGCGCGTTAAGCCCACGAGGTCCATTAATTACGGATCCAATCCGAATTAATGCGTCTCAGCCCGTTAAGTGTGTGACCCTGTAGGTTCATGCGCATTTGGACATAGATTCAAAAAATCCTTTTCTAATCCAATAGTCGGTAGCGACTCCTTGCAGAGCATGCCAACTCCCAAATGCATATGATCAAAGTACTGATGTAATAATCCTTTTGCCAAACTATATAAAGATCGAACTCAAGGCGAGAAGCATGTCATCCTTTGACAGTTCAATCCATTTCTTGTATCTGTGGTATATTAATAAGTTGTGAATGACTTCTCAATCACAGCATGGCCATGCACTTCCTTAATCATATCACACAAGTGGCTTAGACATATATCTCCGTTACACTGGAGTGGCAAATTCCATCTTGACTTCTCACTTTCCTATGCATGTTTCATAGTAATCATGAAAGCTACCTTTATAACTATCCGGTTAGGAAATAGTGTTTGGTAACCCCAAGGTAAACTATTACATATGTAGGGAACGTGACAATCTCATGTCTAAAGATCATACATCTACTACATATGAGATACACTAATGACATATAAGAATTTAACATTCTCGCAGTGTCCCATTGCGGGTCTATCTAACACATGTTCTTCAACATGCGTTCACAATGTATTAATGATATCTCTATATCCCACGATCTATGAAACATGATCATCGATCAATACATGTGCTGATCTATTCATCGTTGTCCTATACGATGATACCCGACCAGAGATACTTACAGAATTATATCAATGAGTAAAGAGAGTTTCGTATTATTATACATTCATTGGACCAATAATCATATTATTATTCATAAACATAGTCATGTTACAATCATCTATATGACTGCCTCAAGGGCATAACACTAACACTATTATGGGGTAGCCTTAACCAATTAAGTTACTTGGGTCTAGTTTTGCACATTAGAAGACCGTGGTAGTATGGGCAACCCGGGTATTTTTTCTCGAAGGAGTGCTCACACCGAGGTGTTGGAAATAACACCTGTCGATACAATGGTGTATACCTTGCTATGAGGGAATGGTTATGATAGGGATGGACTACCATGGTTACTATGTGAGTATTTTATTTTCACAACTGTAGCAAGGGTTTGACATCACTGGACTGGTGCAAAGTTAGGTCTATGTGATATAAAGGTTCACGTCATGACCTCTTGGCCACACGCCAAAGGAAGTGTAAAAATATCGGCAAAAAGAGCTGGTCATGTCTTGTGGGTAAAGATATACGCCTCTGCAGAGTGTAAAACTTTCGAAAAACCATGCTCGCGGTTATCAGAGACTTGGTGCACTGACACTAATTAGAATTTTGATGTTTTTCACAAAAGGGTTGAGGTGAAAATATTTGTAGAAAAGTTTTTATTTCATGTTTTATGGGAGGGATTGACAGAGGACAATTCGATGCTCACAATCATGGAGGATTGTGTAGGATCGAAGTATAGGAATATAGCAATCAGAGGGGGGGTGAATGATTATGCGGAAGCTAAAATAAAATTTTCGATCTACTGGAAGAACACCCCAACTCGGATTCAAAAGATTGCCTCGTAATCAACAAAAACAGATTGACAGACGCTTGGTAAAATGAGAATTCCCGGAGATCCAACCGTCGAAACGATCTGAAATTTGTACACAAGAAACTAGATTCCAATACGAATCAAACCCAAAAAGAATCAGCTCGATCGGACATATGGATCAAAAGTTATGAGCTTCGCAAGCTTGCTGATCCAGAACTTGACGAGAATTGATCTAACGTAAACTTGAAAGTTTTAACAGAACCGACAAAAGTTTAATCAACTAGACTTTGAGGAACTCTAAATCAAAACCCTAGAAAGGTTTTTGATGGATCAAATCAAGATGACACTCAAGGAACAAAAACCAATCTAGATTTAGAGCAAGCAAGCAAACAAAAAAAAAACAGAAAACACTGTAGCGACGTGGTTACTGTAGCACGCAAAAGTCTTGGAAGAATTGATCTTTATTTCTTGTCTAAAATACTCTCATCAAAAGAGTACAAACCCTAAAACCAAGCTCAAAGCTTGATGCGCTCAGCTCTCCTTGGTACACTTCAACAGGAGACAACCCCTCCTATTTAAAGGACCAACCCACAAGTAGTCCTGAATACGAATCTTATTCCCTGGAAGGAATCCGTATCCAACACAACTCTACTTGGCCCAACCTGGCCGAGTACAACTCTTGCACGCGTATGATAACCCTACCATACTCACGTGACTAACACTTTGCACGCGTATGGCCACCTGCCATACTCACGTGACTAACACTTTGCACGCGAATGACCCATTCTCACGTGACTAACCATTCTTCATGTGCACCATTCCCTTAGCCCGAACGTCCCGCATGACATCCTTGACCACCAAGAACTCAGTTCCTCCCTGAACCTAGTCCCGAACCTCAGTTCCTCCATGAACCTAGTTCCGGTCCCGTCATCGACCACATTCGTCTTCGAGCAATACCTGCACATGAACAAACCACAAAACAAATCCGAGCACAAGTCCACGACTTGACTCAAGGTCAATCCATGCAACTACTCACATGAGCATTGCATAAAGTCCACTTCAAAACACGCATCATGAAATCATCACAAATTTCATAATTTCAAATTCAAACCATTTCAATTTTGCTCAAAACCGCCAAAAGCATGTGTATGACAGACCAAAGTCTTTGGTCTGTCATACATGGGAAAATTGAGTTCGCTATCAACATGTGTATGACAGACCAAAGAGTTTGGTCTGTCATACATGGGCAAAATGAGTTCGCTGAAATCATGTGTATGACAGACCAAAGAGTTTGGTCTGTCATACATGGGTAAAATGAAATCGCCCAAAGCATGTGTATGACAGACCAAAAGCCTGTGTATGACAGACCAAAAAGTTTGTCATATATTGAAAAAACGAAGTCACCAAAAGCCTGTGTATGACAGACCAAAAAGTTTGGTCTGTCATACATGAGAAAATCGAGTTCGCCAAAAACTTGTGTATGGCAGACCAAAAACTTTGGTCTGTCATACATGGGAAAAATGCGATTTTTAGTTATTTGGTTCGGCGCAAAAGCTTTGGTTTCTTTTTTAATGTTCGGATGTTTGGTCCAACACAGATTAATCCTAATCTTAACCAATTTCAGCATAAGATCAAACCAATTTTTCATCACATGATTCACAGATTGTTAGTTGTTACATTTTATGCTATTCATACTTATTATTTTCATATTAGACAAAACTGCAATTGCAAATTCTGTTTCCAATCTATTACTTGATATTCATGATTCAAATTCACTTTATGCAAATAAAACTAGTAGCCTTCTCTTGGACATAGCGTACATTTAACTATATCTTTGTGATACACTACAAGTCTTACTGAGTACAAAAGTACTACTTAACCTTGCTATTGTCGATATTCATTGGGCGAAGGAATAGAAAGCCCCGACAACATGTTCTATACTGCAGGATATGGGGATTTTGCTGGCAAGTTCTTCGAGGAGTTTTATCCTTGTCACTTGCCTGAGGGCTTGCTATGAGCGCACTACTGAATTTTTGAATCTTCCACTGTACTTTGTTCGGCCTCTTTAGGTCTTATTGTATAATTATCTTTTATTATTATATGTATAATATTGCATATATATTCAGGTCAGTTGAAAAACTAGCGAACTATCTGTGCATATTGTGTATTGAAAGGACATTATATATAGTACGATTGATAGTATGATGCATGCATTTCTGTCCATGTACAAAAACAATCGACCTGTTGTCGTTGTGATGTGGCAAACTAAGGATGAAACAGGGCAAAACACGAGAAAAAAAGGAATATCCAAGCACTTGGTTATATTTTGGTTGGATGTTGTACGTAGTGGATGGGCACAACGCTCAAGGATAAAAGTACTAGTATTAGACTGGATAATACGGCACACTGCTAGACAAAAGACAACCATTAGGACATGCATTCTCTTTTACTTACGTACATCCACATGTATGAACGCACATGATGTCTATGATAGGAAATAACTAATTAAGCTGCGTGGTGACTTAGTTAGCTAGTTTTTAATTGACAGAGACACTGATCAGGATATCATCACATTTCTTGCAAAAAGGATATCATAGTAATCTCCTGAAGTTCAGTATCCATTTGCATTTCCCAAGATGTCACGCATATATTTTATGACCAACGAGTTCATCATTGATGACTAACTATTTAACCGATAAACGTGTACTTGCGTTTCAAACCGTGAAAATAGAGTATAAACTGCTGGAATCAACAATATATATAATAAGCCATAAAATTTTAAGCATACTTATCTCAAACTATTGTTTTACAACTAGAAGTTGCCCGATACAAACTCAAGTTTAAAACATGACATCATTAATTTGTACACAGAATGCTAGCTTCATATTTTTTTAATGTATGGATAATATATATATAGCAAAGAGCTAATATATACATATCGTGAATCTCCCATCATTACATGCATAAACCATACTTACATGCACGCTTGTTTTTGTCTGAATTAAAGAATATATATCGTAGGGATTCTGCATCGATCTTCCATTGTCTGCATGGCCTGCATGAAACATCTAGTGGCATGCTTGAAAAGGCAAAATAGGACAAGCTACGTTTCTTGAGGAAACCTTTTGTTGGGCCGTGTGTTGATGTAACTTTTGTCACTGGCGTGATATAGCGTACTCTGTTTTACGTATTTTAAAATGTGTTGCTCAGAAACTTAGCCGGAAGCAACTTGGGTTCGTAGCTAGAACGCTAAAAAAAATAGAGAAAATTGCATTTGGTGAGCCACTTAGGCTTCGTTTGGCACTGCGACGTTTGGTTGAGCTACTTTTAGATATATATACACTTGGCTAGATGCTTTTTTATTAGTTATATCAAGTTGCAAATGAATAAATTATTGCATTTTACAACATATATGAGATGGAAATGTGCGAGAACAACCGTTGGATAACTGAATTTACCTAACAGAGTAATAGATTTTTCACAACTTTTTTTTCACAGCAGCTTAAAATTAAGCACGCCACAAAACAGCACGACAGTCACAAACTGAGCCTTACAGCTTGTCTTGTTTGTCTCTTCATGTTCGATGGCACATTCCTATGTACTTGATAATTGCGTTACTTACGCATCACTAGTCACTACATCTATCTTAATTATGAAGCTTAATTACTAATATGGAAAGGGATATTTGAGATGAGATCGAGGTTTATGTGGGCATATAATACAGGTGACTGATGGCATGCTGCTGTCATAGCGATGCCAACTGGCGCTTCGATATGTCTTAGGCCGTATTGATCGAAATGCCTCAAATTAACCTTTGATGAGTTCAATTTACACATGCACTGTGCACCCTTAATTAGCTCGATCGTCTGAACAGCTAACTAGTTTTTGTGCGTCGTTCCATTAGGCCATTAAAGTACCCTCCTTCAAGTCATCGATCGAAGTCAATAAGGCACCGCCAGCGCGATCACGTAATTGAGAGATGAATACAGGCCGGGCTAAGTACCTTTCGTACCGTCGGAGTCATCTCAACATGCATGCACATAGTATCCATACTATACTCTTGCTAATGACACATAAATTGTCGAACTTAATTGGGCGAGAGAGGCCGGAGTACTCACAATTGTTTAATTAATCCGGGCTAGCTACGCGCTAACCACGGAATTAAGAAAAGTAAACGCATCTGGTCGGCATATAATTTAACGAGCTAGCTTCAACTTTCAATTCGGACCAATGGGACAGCGATACGACGGCCAATGGCAAGTGAGCCTTTTGGGCAGGGGCGTGGGAGGCCACACCGATGGACGCAAGGTTGGATGGATATGATCATCATCAAACTCTATGATTAATTAGCTAGGGTTAGACTCCCCAAAACCAGCCTGTCTGAAGGCTAATTTAAGGCACTGCCTGTTGGGTGGCTGGACCAGGCAGGGCCTGAATAACCGGCACGACAGAGCTTAGAGGCAACAACTCCAGATTTCTGCTCTGCATGCCCATAAGAAGCTAAGCAGGATAATCACTAGATCGATCGATGAACTAACCTTTCGAGGACCAGCTAGATGATCAATGCCAGCTCTTGGAATATCCCCTCCTGAACTCGACTTTGTCACTTTCGTGCTATCATTAAGCAAGCAACATTTCTATATGTACCCAACAAGGTGTGACAAGGAGCCATAATTATTGAAGCCTTTGAGCTTTACTCTTTCATGGCTGCAGGGAGTAATTTATTTATTCTAGTGGTTTCTGGAAGAAGCATATGCCATGTGCCATGGCCCATGTATACCATTTTGAGTTACGCTCTGGGGTAGGGTTTTTTCACTTCTTGTCATGCGAAAGGTTTTAATTATCAAAAGATGAGTTGGGAAAGGGATTAATTAGAAACGATTCAAGAGAAAACTAAGGGGGCTTCATGATTTCACTTTCAACAAATAGAGTTGCACTTGCACCTCATATGGAAGCGGCTCCGCTCGATTACTTGTGCACTGCCAGCCATTTGTTCTCACTCCATTACCTTGGATACAGAGTTAGACCTCTCCAGCAGTGGCGATTGGCGAAGCTACTGCTAGGGCCGTCTATGGCGGCCGTCCTAACTGAGCTAGATTGATGATGGCCGTCTGTAACGTGGAGGTATTATGTCCTTGAACATCAAATGTTCTCCTACATTATCACCACAATTTCTATTTCTGCTACATCCCCTATTTACTACTCCCTATGTTCAGAAATACACGACGTTTCAAAAAGCGTACAATCAAACTTTTTTTTTTTTTATCACTGACTACTAATAGATGAAAAACTATTTAGATGGGTCATGTCAAAACGGTACTCCTGTCCACAAATGTAGGTTGATGTGGGTTCTGTGCAATCAAGTTTTTGAAACTTTGACCATTAATATATATTAAAGTATATAAATATAATGCCATTGGATTTGTCTTGCAAAATTCTTTCATAATATATATATGTATATATTAATTTTGCTAATATATTATTATATTAAATTATAATAGAAGTCTTGCATTTGAGACCATAAAAAAAAAAATCGAAAACGACATACATTTGTGGGTGGAGGGAGGGAGTACCATTAGTCACGAAAGATACTTAATTCCATAATATAATATTTTATATTCTTTTTGAACATATTCGTATAGAAAAATAGTGATAAAAGTTGTATATTGATAACGATATCGATGTCCACAACATCGTGAATTCTTGAACACAGGAAGTAATTATAGTACAACATAAAACTCCGATAAGTGAGTAGACCAACAAAAGCAAACTTTGCAGGTCACATCAACCTTAAAAATCTTCAGTCGCGTCTTAAAACACAACTTTAGATGCGCTGATTGAGAGCAACAAATACAATTCAGAGTACATGCCAGTAACAAGCACACGCAAAACATATATTGGAAACAAACGATTTGTGAGGAGCGATCGATAAGCGCACATATGGAAGAGAGGGGTTGGGGCCGGGGTGGGGATGGCGAGAGAGAAAATTAAATTTAATTAGGAGATTAGGAGGAAGAAAAGGAGTACCTAGTCTAGTTAGCTGAGAATTAGTTGGTAGTTGACATGAGAAATGCCTTGCCCCCTCCCATGATTCGTTTGATCTCTCTCTCTCTCTCTCTCTCTCTCTCTCTCTTCCATTTTCTGTGTCTGGTGAGGGGTAGTAGCGGTGGTGGTGTCCCTCTCCTCCTCCCCCAACCTACCATTATTCTAATGAAGCGGCAAAGTGGAGAGAGAGTGAGCGAGCTAGAGAGAAAAGAAGGGGCAGGGCGACGTCTTTCTTTCCATCTCTTTTCCTTGTCACACAACGCACCACAACCCAACCATGCACTCCGTAGCTTTCGTCCTTAATAATTAGCTAATTCTCCTCCTCCCCTCTTCTCCCTGGTCCCTTCTTTACTCCTCTCCTCCCTTTGCTTTCGTTGCCGCTGTTCCATCTCGTAGGTTTCTTCCCTTCCCACTTGAGAGATTTGTCAATAGATAAGATAGAGGCGAAATATAAAAGATCTCGCAAGAAAAAGAAAGCAAGTGAGAGAGGAGAGAGAGGTCGGAGAGAAAGAATAACCTAGCTAGCTTGGGAGGATGGATCCGGTTACGGCATCCATACACGGTCACCATCTTCCTCCACCGTTCAACACCCGCGACTTCCATCAACATCTCCAGCAGCAGCAGCAGCACCAGCATCACCAGCTGCATCTCAAGACCGAGGACGACCAGGGCGGCGGCACTCCGGGGGTGTTCGGCGGCCGCGGCACCAAGCGCGACCACGACGATGATGAGAACAGCGGAAACGGCCACGGCAGTGGTGGCGGTGGTGATGGTGGTGAGCTCGCGCTGGTTCCCCCTTCAGGTGGCGGGCCGGATGGCGGAGACACCGCCTCGCGCCGCCCGAGGGGCCGGCCGGCGGGGTCCAAGAACAAGCCGAAGCCGCCGATCATCATCACAAGGGACAGCGCCAACACGCTCCGGACGCACGTCATGGAGGTGGCCGGCGGGTGCGACATATCCGAGAGCATCACGGCGTTCGCGCGCCGCCGGCAGCGCGGGGTTTGCGTGCTTAGCGGCGCCGGCACCGTGACCAACGTCACCCTGCGGCAGCCCGCCTCGCAGGGCGCGGTCGTCGCTCTCCACGGCCGGTTCGAGATTCTCTCCCTCTCTGGTTCCTTCCTCCCGCCCCCCGCCCCGCCGGAGGCCACGGGGCTCACTGTCTACCTGGCCGGCGGGCAGGGGCAGGTGGTGGGCGGCAGCGTCGTGGGCGCGCTGACTGCGGCCGGGCCGGTTGTGATAATGGCGGCCTCATTCGCGAACGCGGTCTACGAGCGGCTGCCGTTGGAGGAGGACGAGCTGCTCGCGGCTCAAGGGCAGGCCGACAGCGCCGACATGCTCGCCGCCGGGCAGCAAGCAGCGCAACTCGCCGGTGGAGCCGTGGATCCAAGCCTCTTCCATGGACTGCCACCGAACCTTCTCGGCAACGTGCAGCTGCCGCCGGAAGCCGCCTACGGATGGAACCCAGGCGCCGCGGGTGGTCGCCCTGCGCCGTTCTAATCGAGGCCGCAGCTTAGAAAGGTTAAGTGCTTTAGCTTTCTTCACTTGGAGTCACTTCATGGAGGATTTCCGTGGGAATTATGCATATGATTTCGGATAATATTGATTAGTAAGTCCGTGTCAGGATTATTGTTTCGTGATATGTAGCTCTCTATCGTTTGTTTTGGCTATGTCTTGTGTTATAACTGATCTTGCTGCTGTTGACTCGAGAGGTTGTACCTTATATTGATCTTTCTTTCTATCCTGCAACTTAATTATATTTGTTCAGATCTAGTTTTTTGTACCGTTTTAACGTCTAAATAGCTGCCACATTGTCCCTTGATCTATCTACACACCAACAATGGGGTAAGAGAAAAAAAAAGGAAGGGGAGGCAGGATAAAATGACGAGGGGGGGGGCAGCATAGGGAAAGATGTGTGTACTTTTACCCTGGCCCTGTACAAATTTCTCTTACTTCCATGCCTTGGAAGTGAAGGTTTGATCGGTACGAGAAGTGCCTGACACCATCACCACGGCCACCATCATCGCATGCTCCAATTCTTGCCATTTCTTCCCACACTCCCATGGACACTGACTCCGAGAATAACTGAAACACTGACCAATTGCCACCATTATGTTCTACAGGCCAAGTAGTAGTAGCATCACAGGTACAGCACATTTCGATTTCTTTATGTACCACTGCTAGCTGCTCATCGTGTTCTTGTTGCTTCCCTGATTTAGTGTTCATACTGCACTGCTACTAAAATAATCACCGCATACTCAAAAATGGTGATCGCAATCAGGGCCATGCCCAATAAGTAGCCCATGGGTGAGAGCCGAGACTTAGGCAAATATTTTATCTCTACTTGTTTCTGAGCCTGAGGTCTCCTGGTTGGTGGGCTATGAACGAGAGAACTGCACCACGTTGCAGGTAGAGGGTCAATGGCAGTCGTATCTTTTCGAGGCAAACTGCCAGATTTTAATGCCTGCAGCGCCAACAAGGAAGCACACGAGGTATTAGATCTGGCCCCTATTTGATGCCATGTTATCTCATGTTCGTCTCTTTTTTCCTTCTGTTTGGTCAATCTTGACGACATAGTGATCCAACATGAAGATTTGGTTGGTTTACCCTTTTCATTCTTTTTCTCATTGCATTTTGCTAGTTAATTAGATCGATTTCAACAGCTTGGTTCATCTTTATAATTTAGATCTAGATAATAATAATTAGATCGAACGGCGTGATACGCTGTGCCAGGTGAATTTTGATAGAATGCTCAAATGGCAAAACCAACCTCCACCGTGGATGCTATTTTTACTTTGGTGAAACCTAAAAAGATTTAAGAAAAACCGAAGTATAGAATGGAAACAATATTAAGAAAATTGATGGTCTTTTTCATGGAAACAGGGATTCAGGACCTGAGAGGAATTTTTGGAACCACGAGTTTTTTTTTTTTTTTTTGCAATAGGGCTCGTTACGTCCGGGTATGGATGCAATTTTTCAAAACCATGAGCCTTTTTTTCAAAAGAGATGGCAGAGGGCTTTTTCGCAAAATTTTTTTGGTTATTTTGCAAAAGAGCCTGTGCAGAGCTCTTGGCATGCATTTTTCCGAACCATGAGGCTCTCTTTGCAAAAGAGCTAGCTGAGGGGCTTTTGGTAATTTTTTAGAGCCCCAAGAGATTTTTTGCAAAATAGCTGGCGAAGGGGTACTCGCAAAATCGTTGATGTGTCGCGGCCGAGCGAATGCCCATTCCTTCCGCTTTATGTAGTAGTATTAGGGAGCATATCCTGTGCACATGGATAGGCTGTGCACATGTGCAATAATTAAATCTAAGCCATCCAAATCCCATCCAACGGTAGCTTTATCGGGGTGGTAATTGCAAATCTGTAGTACAGATTTGCAATTACCACCCCGATAAAGCTACCGTTGGATGGGATTTGGATGGCTTAGATTTAATTATTGCACATGTGCACAACCCATCCATGTGCACAAGATATGTTTCCGTAGTATTATGGGTGTTCTCATTGTTCATGTCTTTATGCATGTTGTGTGCTCTCACTTATATTATCTTCTTTTTAAAGCACAAAATGCTCTGTTTCTGTTTACATGCCGGAAGCTGTTTCTTAAACATGTATAGGTGAGGAAAATTACATAGATTGATTTAAACAAAGAATGAACTGTATGATAAAAACAATACGCCCAACAAATGAAAAGATCCATCGGTGAAGAGCCACTCTTAAAAGACAGGATCGAATATTTCCATTTTCAAGCACTGTAAGATATATTCAGTAACACTTTTTATTCAACTTCTTTTAAAAAACAATTTCTAAGTTGAGTTTTACAAAGTATTTTTTTTTAATATATGCCCTTCCAAGAACTATTTGTTGGAAAGATATTCTTCCTGTAACTTCGTATGCCAAATTCTGTAATAACTAGTATTTATACGTATTTATCTTGTTGCTAAATATTTGTTGGGCTCATTGTTCTCAACTCTCTAGCATTTGGCAAAATTTGGACATATTTTGTGAACCCCCTTTTACCTTTTGTGAACTTTGCCTAGAAGTTACACACAAAAAAAAAAAAAACTCTCAAAATGATTTAGGGGGAGGTATGTTCTGTGGTCCTGCAAAAATTCAACATCATTTAATTTCAAGATAAGAAAAAATATTGGTGTAACATCAATTTTCACTATTTTGGTGCTATTCCTTTCGCTACTTGTTAAATTTTGGTGTAACATCATTTTCACCGTTTTTATGCATTGCTTTCTTCCAAGTCTTATATGAAATTATATACTTTTATATCAATATGAAATTATATAGTTATCAACTGTTAGTTGAAAACGAAACAAAAAATGCGCAGAAAATAAACTCTAAGAGAAAAGGAAGTAATGAACTAGCTGCATATATAATTGATTAGGTAATTAGCTACCTATGTCCCTTCTTTTGGCGTGCAATACCATAGGATCTCATATGCATGCCATATTAGTTTCATACTAGTACGCATATTTACCACATTATCATCACATTCATACAACACATTGATATAGATCGTATTTATATAAGGAAATATTGTTCTTACAACAAAAGGGGCATGTGAGACCCTCCCTTTTATGGCACATGCAGTAATCCATAAAAGAAAGGTTCTACTGTGCATACAGAACTAGCTAGTCCCATGATCAATGATTAGTACGCACATCCACAAATTGAAATCACAACTATGCATAATAGTTCATTACATATTACAGCGAAAGCAGTTTTATATAAAATATTCTTACAAACCAAAAAAACTTGCAATGAAATCATAGAAAAGCTAATCGTTGATATCCTTGTATCCTGGGTCAAAGTAAGTTTCATCGGGGAATTCTATTTCTTCACATAAAAACAACAATAATAGCAAGTTGAGTACATTACGTATTCGCAAAGACTTTTGCAAAAATCTATAATACATGCAGGTTGTATCAAAAGAAAAGTTACTACAGTTATTTTGCATAAAGCCAATTTGAATTGTAAATATTGAATAATAGATTGCAAGCAAAACTTTGTAAAAACAACTTGATAGGTACTCCCTCCGTCCACTTTTATAAGGCTTATTTTTTTGAATGATATGTTCACAAATATAATGTTTACATGTAGATTTAATGAGGTCTTTCCTTCTAATGTTTACATGTAGATTTAATGAGGTCTTTCCTTCTATACTCCTATTTATTCTCTCTCAACCATATACATTTATTCATTACCACCCACACAAAGTATATCTTTCATCTTTCAAGACAATTAAGTGAGGACATTTAAGTCATTTTCTCTCATACCTTTGTCAATTTCAATGCAACCTTAATCCTTATGCAAAGTCAAAATACGCATTATAAAAATGAACGGAGGGAGTATATAAAAATAACAAGTGTGAGTAACATAATCATAACAACTCACAGTTCCTCCATAAAATGTGAGCAACAATTTGTACCATTCCTTGCCAACACATGGCATTTCATTGAATCATCTAAAACATAAACTTTCCAACCTAATTTTCCAATTCCAATCCATTTTATGAAAATACGAAAATCATCTAACTAGTGTCAGTTCATCAAGTCTCCCATAACTTGGGGCGCGGCTTTTCGAAAAAATTTCAATCTGCAGTGGTGTACAACTTTATTCATAAGGAATGATCAACTCTTTTTGTAGCGTTATTAGCACACTTCCTTTGGTATGCTGCAGAGAGATCATACATAACTATTATATTACCTAGACCTAACTTTGCACCAGTCCGGTGATGACAAACCCTTACTATGTTGATAGAAGAATATTCATACACTTTGTTCATTCTCTCACAGTCCACTCACTTCTCCCTATAGTGAGGCGTACACCATTGCATTGTTATGTTTTTGACCCACACCTCTGTGTGGACACTAGTATGAGCAACCTCTATCCGGAAGCCAGTGCTACTCAAGCCTTTTAGTGTGTAAAGCTAGTTCTAAGTAACTTAGTAGGTTAAGGCCGTCCCACACTAGCCCTAATGGTTGTTCGGATATCCCTTGGATCATACAATACTACGTTCGGTCTTTAATCCAACCCGGGCGAGAAATCTCCCCTATCTACGTGCAAGTATATCCCTCGCACAACCAGCTATTACCAATACTCACCTGTGTCAAAATGATAGTTTTGTTTGCATTTTTTATTCAAATACCATTGATCACATTAGCCATCATGTCCAATGTTCCATTTCCATCATGAACAATATAACTAGTCGTTCGTGTTCCCAGTTCTAAAGCATACAAAGAAGATGCATGTATAAATGAGTATATTCATTTTGGTATCATCATGTGTCCATCCATAATCTAGGGTTATCAAGGTTCACATGTCAATATTGATTAAGAAAATCCCACAAATTTAGGATTGCATCCACCAATACCCAAAATATAGTGGTGTTTATGAAACATAGCGCATACATAAATGTTTTGAAAAAAACAATTTTGAAATGCTGGGATCAATATGATTAAAGGGGGTGCTTGCCTTGCTGATTGTTGCCTTCAATGAGGTCGAAGTCATTATTGGCGTTATCGTCGTTCAACCGAAAATACAACAAATCATAAATAACAAGTGTTCAATAAGGGCAAAAAGAAATCAGATATAAAACTAAATTGAAATCTATTGTAGAAACAGTGTTGCTTTATAGGGTGTGACTAGGTTCAAGGTTTCAGGATTTTATGTGTGCGTACTTTTTTCTAGCTTTTAATTGTTAACTTATTCCTAGCAGTCTTAGGTTATGTTGTGACATGGTTTCTTGTTTTCTTATTTTTTGAATTCAAGAGGCTAAAATTATTTGTATTGACAAAATTGAGACATAAAGTCACCATGTAGTAAATGATGTATAAACTTAGTACTTCAGCCTAAATAGTTTTGTACATCTAAGCAAATTGTTCTCCTAGTGACACTTAAGAACTGATTGCATTTAATTTGGAACTCATTTGCACAAGTTATTTGAATTTTTATGTAACATCCTCAAATTGATAAGAAGTCTAAAATTAAATATTAAAATATGAAATCAGTTGGATGCTGCATTTCATGATTTCTTTATGTGTATTTACTGATTTGATTGATACTTGTAATGATTTTAGGCTATAGAAAAGAAAGGAAAAAGGGGAAAACATAAATTAGCAAAATGGTAAAAGATGAAAATTACCATGGCAAATTTTTATATAACCTTGGTAATCCCTGGAAATGTCTTATAGTTGGTCAAAAGATCATGTGGAAATATTTAAATGTTGATATGACAATTTAAAATAGTGAAATCCATTCTTGACCAGACCATTGTCAGCTTTTTAGAGAAAATCGTGGAGCCTTCCAGACCTCATAATTTTTACCATGTGATCTTAGATACTTAACCCTCATCTACAAATATCTGCAAAAATTAATAAGTAGTCAAGCTATTTATTTACATTTAAACAATACAGTTCTGAAATTCTGCATTAATCAGTAAAAGAATTATAATAAAATAAATACTATGATATTAGTTTTTAAATTTTTATGGTAGAACTATCATATATATTCACACCTTAAGTAAAAGTTTAAAAAATTAATATATTAATTTAGACCTTCAATTAATTTAAAAACCGAAATGAATTTCCTGAGCAGTCTGTGTTGTCATATTTTTAATTAAATCATCGTAGATCATTTTAACCTAAACTTTTTACTGAAGATAGGAAACTTATCCAGAAACTTGGTAAAAAAGTTTCAAAAATTCCTGAGATGAATTGGCCCCCAAATTAATTCGGTTGTCTTGCTATCCGGGGGAAAGAACTGGATGTCTCCCTTAACCTTTACACGTGGGGCCACGTACCCAGTGACCCTTCGGCCAGTCCAAGCGCTAGGATCACTGCCGACGGGACCCAGAGGCTTCGACGGCCCACCCGTAATTGCCTCACTCCACCCTCTCGCTCTCGCTCTCTCGCGTTTCACTGCCGGTGGACCCGGGAACCACCCGTCAGCTCCTTCTCCTCCCTCTGCTCTCTCTCGTTCTCTCTCTATCTCGCGCCTGAGAGAAACCGATCGAGGAAGCCGCCTGAACCGCCTCCATCTTTGTCTCTTCCGCGCCGCAAGATCACGTGCCTCGAGGACGCCCTAGTCGGCCGCTGCCACGGAGCCCTCGCCCATACCTTGCCCTGTGCGAATGACCGGAGGAACTCGAGAAGCTTGTGACTGGCCACTACTCGTTCTCCCTCTCCCTATCGCTCTTTCGCTTATTTAAGCAGACAAATAGGATCGCCAAACCATATTGAACCCGAACAACTTATCCTTTGCCTCTCTCACGCTTAGAATCGCCCGGACCAAGTGCATCTTCCTCGGCTCCGGTGGAAAAACCCGATTTGGGGAAAACTTGAAATTGCCGCACCACGGTAAGACTAAGTCCGATTCGTCACTTGTGAAGCATCCTCGGTTGCTTACAAAGCTTATGCACGCTTTCTTCCAGCCAGAAGCGATCCGAAGGGCTCCCGCACCGTGCGCCTCCCTCCACCATCATCGCCGCACGGTGAGAACACCATTCGGCCATTCATTCTTCGATTCAAGTGCATGTTTAGGATCCTTGGGTCCCCCTAGAGCTTATGCGCAAGACCATTCGGCTCGGGGTGAACCGTAGCGATGCCGCGCTTCGCGCTACCGTGTAGCACCGCCTTTCACCGCCGCGCGTCCAAATCCTCCAAATAGCGCTCCTAATTAGTGGATCCCCTAAGTGCGCTTAGACCCATGGAAGCTGTAGCCGCCGGCCAAATCCCAGCGACATCGCCAGAGAGTCGCCGGTGAGCTCCGGCCATGGCTCCCCTGCGCTGGCTCACTGCCATGTGGACCAAGCAAGTCAGTCGCAGCGCGCAGCGCAAGCTAGCCGCTGCCAGGCCGACCCCACCTGCCAGCCGCGGTTACTACGCGTGCATTCAAGCGCCAGTCGCTGGCAAATGGGCCCGGAACGTCAGTGACAACAAGCGGGTTTCAAACCAACGCACGCTTAACATTGGCCAAAGACGCTTTCCCTTAAGGAAAGCGCATTTTGCTATTTTTTTGGTTTTAGGAAAAACCGAACCAATTGAAATATCAATAACTTTTTAAATTATACCTCCAAATTGAATGAAACAACTTTCTAAATTCATCATAAATCATCTAATTTCATAATCTGTAAAAATATTTGAAACTTGTTTAGCAATTTAAATTTGAATTTGGATTTAAAGAAAGAATTTGAAATATGCTCCTTGTGGAAATTTTGAAAACTAAGTCCAAATTGAGTGAAACCAATTTTGTTTGAATCCTCTTGTCAAATACTGTCCAAATGTGTAAATAGATTTGAATTTGAAGTTATTTTGTGAAAATTTCCTATTAGGGTTGAATTCAATGCATAGAATTAATATAATTGCTATAACTTAATTAAAAATCATTCAAATTGAATGAAACTTGTTTTATTGTGCTAGTTATGTTATTTAGAACAAGATTGAGAAATAAAAGTTAGGATGTACCATGCAATTTATTATTAAAAGTAATTGGGTTGCTTTATATACTAGATGAAATTAGTGAAAGTAACAATGTAACCTGAAAATGAAATTTTATAAGTTTAATCTTACAATCCTAGCTTCCTGAATTCGTAAATTAAAATGAAATAATACATAAAGAAAGTGGTAACTCGTTGTGAAGACCATTAAGCTATTGTAACCTAAACTTAGTATGGTCACATGAAATGATGAAGCATGATTGTTGTTTTGATTGTACGTCTTTGTGATGATTCTACTTGATTCTTTCATTTGCTCTTGTGCCGTTATTGAAAGTTTGCTATTTGCTATTTGTTATGTTCTTCTAATGACGCGTAGACGTTGACGCTACCGACGCTACAGTTGACCACAGTTGCCAACCTCAACTCTGCTCCTGAATACTCCGAGCAAGGCAAGCACCCGTTTTAATCATATTGAACCCATGATTATATGGTTGTTATGTTGTTTTATCAAAACTATGTATGCATGCGCTATGTTCGATAAACATTGCTATAGTGGGTGTTGGTAGACATATTCCTTAACTTGTAGGATTTCCTCAATAAATATTGGCATGTAAATCTTGATAACCCTAAGATAAGTTTAGACATTTTAAGAAATGTCAATTGGGTATAATCGAATATGTACATGCATTTGCTTAGTATGCTTAGAAGTGGGAAACAAATGGCCAGATATGTTGTTCGTGATGAATATGAAGTTTTGACATATTGGAAATTGTGGCATGGTAATTTGATAAAAAAAACAAAACTATGATTTTGATGTGAGCGAGTATTGGCAATAGCTGAATGCACGAGGGATGGACTTGCACGTAGTGTAGGGGGAGTTTTTTGTCCAGGTCAGATTAAGGACCGAACATAGTGTTGTATAATTCAAGCGATACCGTACAACCACAAGTGCTGAAATGGGACAACCTTAGCTCATTAAGTTATTTAGATTTATCTTTGCACATTAGAAGGCTGGAGTAGTATGGGCTTTCAGATAGAGATTACTCAAAAGGGCGACCACACCGAGGTATTGGGAATAATGTTGCTGATACAACAGTGTACGCCTTGCTGTGGGGAGAAGTGGCTCCACATGAGTGAACTGTGTGAGAAGTACAGAGTGTATGAATATCTTCTACCGCCATAGTCAGGGTTTGTCGTCACCGGCTGGTGCAAAGTTAGGACTAGGTAATGTAACAGTTATGTTATGATCTCTCTGCGGCACACCAAAGAAAGTGTGCTAATAACGTTGCACAAAGAGATGGTCATATCTTATGGGTAAAGTTGTACACCTCTGCTGAGTGAAAAACTTTTTGAAAAGTCATGCCCGCGGTTATGGGAGACTTGGTGCACTAACACAAGTTAGAAGTTTTCATATTTTCATAAAATGGGTGAAATTAGGAATATTTGTTGAAAAGTTTGTTTCAGATTTGTGCCAAGATTGGTAGGGAATGGTTCAAATTGTTACTCACATCATGGAGGCCTGTGAGTTGTTATAGTTATGCTATTCATACTTGCCATTCTATATACCTGCCAAATTGCTTTTACAAAATCCTGTTTGCTATCTATTATTCAGTATTTACAATTCAAATTAACTTTATGCAAATAAACCTAGAGCCTTTCTGTTGACATAGCCTACATATACTATAATTTTGCAATACACTACAAGTCTTGTTGAGTACAAAATGTACTTGTCGGTGTTTCGTGCACCGGCAATACGAATTTATGGTCGGATGGGGTCGCGCGCTCCCTCTCCCCGAATGGTCGACTCAAGGAGTCAGATGATGTATACTGGTTCGGGCTGAATGTCCCTACTCCAGTTCGTTTGGTGCGGATGTATTGATCTTTGGGCGATGAACAAGGGGAGTACAGGCGAGGCGGGGGGTCGGCTGTCCGATCCCCTTCGTGCTTTGGCTAGGGAGTCGTGGCTTCTTAGAGGGCCTTTTTCTCTGTCCTTTTCCCTTTCGGGCCCCGCCTCTCCTTATATAGACGGAGGAGGCAGGTTACACGGGTGTTTGGGAAATCCGCTAGAAAGGGGGCGTGCGTGTCTCGGAGTCTGGCTCCTGTCTTTTCCGACCGTCCCCTGCCCGTCCCGAGGCAGGGTTGGTGGCTCTGCGATGTGTGGTCTTGTGTGATGATGTCTGGATGACGCCTCGCGTGGTGCTCCTGTCTGCCTCGGCGGCTTTAATGGCGCTTGACTTTTACCTTGGCCTCGGGAGTGGGCGCACTCCTCTGCGGTGTGCCAGGCGATGGGACGGGGGCTTGACTCCTTCGGTGGCTCTTACGGCGATCTTGGGAGAGGGCCGCCTACCGGCTCTGAGGCGCCAGAGATGCTGCGCACAAGGCAGCCGTCTGACACTGGCGTGGGCCATGCGGGCCCGTGCGCAGGTGGAGCTTGAGCTTCAATATTAGGCGGCCGGAGCCCGCCGACCGTTCGGGGTCGGCCCTGCACAGGTCGGGGCTCGCTCCCCGCAGCCCAAGTACCTTTCGGCGGTCTTTGGGCCTTGGCGTGGTTGGTCAGCCCGTTCGCGCTTCCGGGCTGATGGGGGTACCCACGGCATGGGTACTCGTCAGTAGCCCCCGAGCCCCTGAGCGGGTCGGAGAGCTGCTCGGGGGTTTAACTTGGCGGTGGTAGCTGCCGGCCCGGAGGTCGGCGACGCTAGGTCGGCGTATTTGCCCGGCACAGGAGCCGCCGACCTAGAAAAGGGCAGTCTTGTGGCGCACCTGGCAGTGTAACCAGAGCCCCGGCGGGTCGGAGAGCCGGTCGGGGTTTAGCCGGCGATGGTAGTCGTCGACCGGGGTTAGCGGCGCTTAAATCAGCCTTGGCTTAGGAGCCGCGCCGGCCAGAAAGAGCAGTCTTGTGGCGCACCGGTGGTGTAACCAGAGCCCCGAGCGGGTCGGAGAGCGGTCGGGGTTTAGGTCGGACCACCTGGCAAGCCACGCCCGTTCGTGGGTTTTTTCAGTCGGGTGGCGAGCGCGACGTTTGCCTTCGTCGGCTTGAACGTCGTGCTCGTGCGAGCTACTATCGGGTAATCCGAGTGGAACCTTGGCGATCTCCTCGAGGGGATCGTTTCCAGCCAGGCGTAACTCCCGGCGTGGGCGTCAGGCCCGCTTCGGGCGTTCCATAAAAACCTTTCCTTACTGCGTCCCGCATCGGGCTGCCGGTCGTCTGGCCAACCGAGCGCTACCGCCGCCACTCATCGATGAGCTCAGTGGGAGAGTGTGAGGTATGGTCTCGACGCGGCCCACAGTGATTGGGTCGTCATGAGCCCTAACTAGGGGCCCTGCAGGGGCTCAGCTGCGACACGCCCCTCGCTCTCTCTTTTTACGTGTTGGGCGGCTTTCATTCCACTGGCTGGATTCGCCTTCGTAACCCTCAAAGACGGTGCCGGGCGCTTGCTTTCCCGAGGCCGGGGCGGCCCAAGAGGCGTTTTCATACCTTTCTTGGCGTGGGCGCCCCGGCCGATGATGGCCGGGCGAGGTTCATGCGGTCAGCGTAAGGCGGCGAGGGCGCTCGCCGGGCTTCGAGCGCTTAATGCCTAGTGGGATTTAAATGGGCTACTGACGACGCGTTACGGGCGAGGTGACAGTGATGGTTCGGCTGATCGCGCTTGCGTCGCGAGGAGGCGTCAGTTGGGCGCGGAGGCCCGCCCGTTCCCGCCAGGCGCTTATAAAGGAAGGGGAGGGCGGCGTGGGGGGTGCAAAACCTTCCGTTCGTGCCTTCTGCAAAAAAGGAAAAGAGAGAAAATGTAACACCCCAAAATTTTACTTGTCCTAAATTCATGTGTGATTTGGCACTTTGGTGAATTTTTGGAATTTTCTGGAATTTATTTGGATTTAATTGGAATTTATTTGAATTTATTCCATTTTGAAATAGTTAAAGAATTTAATTTTGCAAATAAAATTTTGTTGGAAATATTTTATTTGAGTCCAAAATGATCCAAAGTATTTTCGAATTTTTACGGAATTTTTCGAGTCATTTGCTATTTTTAATGAATTAAATGAATTATCGGGAATTATTTTAATGATTAATTCGCTGAAAAGGGACCGGCCAGGGTCGATTCTGTTCCTCAGTGAAGTCGGACTCGAGTCCGACCCGAGCCACGTGGTCGAGCCAAACCCGCTTGCCCGAAACCCTAGCCACGCGGCCGTTGGATCAAGATCCAGCGGTTGTGATTGGCGCCACGTCACCCCGAGCCGAGACCGAAGTCGAACCCGTGACGCGTTCGCGCGATCGTGGCCGTCCGTCGTGCCGCGTGGGCGGCTAGGATTGAGCCGCGTCGCCTCGCCGTGTCCGGCCGGACTCCGCCGCCCGTCTGGCCTCGCCATGGAAACCGAAGCGAATCTCGCGTCTATGCCCGTATTTAAGGCGTGGAGTGCGTGTCGAGATCGCCGTCACCGTCGCGCACCTTTTGCTCTAGCGCCGCCACTCGAAGAAGCTCCTCCGTGCTCGCGATTCCTCGCCGGAGTTGATTAGGGTTGTTTAGGGTTTTGGCATCGTTCGCCGCCGTCCACCGTTCTCCGTCGCGTTTGTGGCGGATCCGAGACCGCAAGGGCGAGGCGCGCGTCTGGAGTGGCATTCACTTCGGCGGATCTGCCCTGTGGCGCCGTCCGTGTCGCCGTCTTCAAGTCGGCCAGACCTCGACAACCAGGCCGCCGCAACCCCACGAAGATCGCCCGTCCGATCTTCATCAAGCGATCACGGTGAGTCCACGTTCCTTGAAGCGGTAGAAAACCAGATTGGATGCGGGCCGTGAGATCAAGATCCAGCGGTCCAGGTTAGCCACGTGCGCCCTAACCCTGTAGAACCAGGATAGATCTCAACCGTTGGATCAAAATCCAGCGGCCCTCGTTCGTCACGTCGCTGCGGCGAAATCCACGTTGCGGTGGATTGGATCAACCTCAACCGTTCGATCCGAATCGAGCGGCTCGGATCGTGCCACGTAGTCAGGCCACCGCGACGCAGCGACCCATCGACGGGTGGGACCCGCATGTCACCGCCGGCCGGTGGACGAGATCCACCGTGGACCGAACCGAAGTCCGTGGATCCCTGACGTCGCAGGCCAATCGAGGCTGCCACGTGTCCATCTTGCCGACGCAATAATTAATTTCGAAAAGAAAATGATTTATTAATTCGAAATATTGAGTCAAATTTAGATTCAAACTTCAACCGCTTATAACTTTTGCGTTTCAACTCCGATTTGAGCGATTCAAATTTCTAAATTTGTATAAAATTAAGATCTACCTAAATATGAATTTTATTTAATTTTTGGACTAAAGTTTTTCTCTGTAATATTATTTAATTGATTATTTAAACTTTAAATAATCATAACTTTGCGTTTTAACTCCAAAATTGGCGATTCCAGTTTCTAAAAATCCAGAAAATTATGTTCTCTCTGTTTATGGATTTTATTTGGAGTTTTGGGATGTTTTTGCCTATTGTTTATTGGGTATTTGCTATTTGCACGCTTTACAGTAGGCGTTGAAGTGCAGGAAGGATTCGAAGGAGAAGTGTTGACTCAGGATCCAACTCAAGACCAAGAGCAAGTACTTTTTGAAGGCAAGTTGTGCTTTGACCATATTGATCCTATTTGAAATCTATTTTGATTTAAACTATTGCATGCTAGTTCAATTAGAAAGATACTTTGTTTAAACATGGGGTTAGATAAATACCAATTTGTTATATGACACCTTGATTATCTAAGTATGTGCCATGATCCCTTGTCACCCTAGTTGTGGTTTACTAGTTGGACATTATTAAATTGCCAACATGGGTTTAGATCGTTGTAGTATCGCTTAGAGCACCTTTCGTGCTCATGACATGATTTTGGATAATCAAATGCTAATATTGACTTAATGATATATTGAACCTGTTTTGGAAAAGTATCATGTGATGTTGATGGCACGTGGTGCATGGTAATCAAGCGGGGTTTGATAAATGATTTCGGCCAGGGGCATGTGGCAAGAGTAATCAGGTGGGCGATTGTGGCATTGGGAATGTTGATTTGGTTCTTGGGTAGTCTTGCCTGGTCACTCTAAGGACTTAACCTTGCAAGCCTTTGAACTGGGTCATACTTGCAACCACATGGTCGGAATGGGACGGCCCTAGTTGACTAAGTCGCTAAGGACTCACTTGTGGAGCCTCAGGGTGTCGATTACACCGTTTGTGTGATTATGCGGAGGCGTATCGTGGCTGTGGCCAGATACCCATCTAACGGTGTGTTGGTCCCATACTTCGCCTTGGCTAAGGGAAGGGATGGTGTAGAAACCTGACAGGAGAGGACCACTGTGTTGTTTGAGGCTTAGAAGGCTTTGTTATGATCGCTCATTCGCATACTCTTGTATGGCGATTCACGGCTGACGTGGTGAGTGGATTGTATCTTGTGGGTAAAGTGTATAACCTCTGCAGAGTGTAGAATCTATTTGAATAGCCGAGTCCACGGTACTGGACAATGCTCGGGAATTACAGTCAAGGGTTAGACTTTCTGAAAATAACTTGGATTTGAAAGGTTGGATTGGTTTACTAATGAAGATGATGAAAATGTGGTTTAGGATGGGGAAAATGTTTATTAAAACTTCTTGAAAAGTTATTTACGCTTTCTTGATTTCTCTTTGCTTTCGAATCTACTTATATTACTCTTGAATCTTTGTTTCTTTGCAAATATACCTTGAGCTATTCCTTTGTACCAAGCCATGCATATAGTATATTAGCTTGCATTCTGCATGCATGACTTCTTTGAGTACCAAGTACTCACCCTTGCCTCAACACAATACCAGTTGAAGAGGAGACTACGCGAGTTTTGGAGGAGGAACTCCAAGAGGACCCGACTACTTAGGGATGCGAGCCCGATCAGTTGCTGTGGTATCTTGGATGGCGCCACGAAGTTTATTTGATTTCCATTGCTATTGTTTCTCTCTGAATAAGTTTAGCCCCTCACGAGGCATACATTTGTAACTTGACCATGAGGTCAAGTAACGATTTAGTTATTTAAATAAAGTACTTTGATAATATCGATTGGTATGATTGTGATATTTACTGATGTTAAGGCTGTGTGCACTAAGCGCGTTCTGGACTAGTGCTTTGAATACACGAGGGTCGGATTTGCAAATTCGGGGTCCCGGCAGAGGTGGTATCGAGCCATACTTGATTGTAGGCTCAACCCTAGCTAGAATGGTCGTAGTGAGGATAAAACCTATTTTCTAAAGCTAAAAAGTTGTCAAGACAAGAAATGACATCTCGACTTATCCCCTTCCCTCTTTTCTTGTCTCTTGCTGAAATTTTCCCTTACCTTGTCACAATTTAAAAATTAGGGTTCTTACGTAAAGCACTCTTGTGACAGATGGAGGAAGAGTTCAACTACGTTGATCTCGGGAGTTAGTCACGCCCGCGGAACTTTGGCATATGCTACTGAGACTCTCGGAGATTTTGAGAAGCCCCAATACCAAGTGGAAGTGATCGGACAAGCGGGATTGATCAAGGCTTGTGGCGTGAGGATTGAGGTACTGCTAGGAAAAAGGGCCAGGCAATCGCCCGATACAACTGACCTTTGCCGGAGATCTACAATGCGAGATGGGTATCCAAGAAGTATCACGGCGAGCGCAATGCGGCACATTACCCGTATCTCGCCAGGAGAGAATTGGAAATGCGGTGTTCCGTTACCATCCAGCGCAGCGATAACCTTCTCGACCGAAGGCGATTCAGGATGAGGATGCCCGCGGTTACAGTTGGCACGATTTGTCGTCGCCAGGAGGATGTACTAGATAATACAAGCAAGGAGCTACGAAGGCCCGCAAGGAGATCACGGCAGAGAAGAACAGATGGCGGGAAGCTCAAGAGTATGTGGCACATCTTCTGCGAAGGATTGACGAGTTGGAGATGACTTTATGCGGACGGACCGAGAAGATTACTCGAGCTACGAGCGAGATCCGGAGGAGTCGGATCTCGATGAGGACTTTGCTTCTTCGACTACCACAGAGGACACGATTCTTTGGACATGGCAATCGTTCGGCGCCTATGCCCTGGCGCGTACCAGGCCGTGGAGGTTTTCTCGATGAGTGAGCATAGGTTCTATAGTGAGACTCCTTCGCCGAGTCGAGTCATAGAATAAAGAGTCACCCTTTAGGCGTTAGATTCGAGTTAGTTCGATTTGGATTTGCTTTGTTTCTTGAGTGTGCATTATGTGTTGCAAGGCCCTTAGGCATTATGGCAGCCATACCAAGTTATTAAATAATAAAGATGGACCTTAAAGTTACCCCTTTCGCCCGCATAAGTTCCATATTACTTGTCTATTCTTGTTTCCCTCTCATCTCTAAACCTAGAGCAAATCGACGAGATGGTGAACACCCGTGGAAACTTTGGAAGCAATGGGAGTGGTTCTCGCCCAGAAAACCCCAATGATAGAGCACCGACCGCCGGATGATATGCAGAATTTTGGAGCATTTCTTGCTGCTCAGACTCGATTGATGCATGCTATGATGCAACAAATGCAGCACGTCCTTTGCCAGGCCACTTTGCTAATCAAGTTAATCGGGGACCACGCCCGAGAATACAAAGTGTCAGAGTTCATGAGGACTCACCCACCCACTTTCTCTGGGAATGCCAATCCTTTGGAGGCCGATGATTGGTTAAGATCAATCGAGAGTAAGCTACACATAGCTCAGTGCATAGGTAATGAGAAGGTACTCTACGCTTCTCATCGGTGGAAGGAACATTGCCGAATGGTGGGAGAACCTGTGCCACGCAGGAGAACCCTCAAGATATCACTTGGGAAGAGTTCACGGTGCATTAAAGCGTATCACGTGCTGAAGGAATCATGGACCTTAAGAAGGAGGAGTTGAGCAACGAAGCAAGGTAATCGACCGGTGGCCGACTACTGAACAAGTTCACACGGCTAGCACGCTACGCACTTTGAGGATGTAGCGACGGATAAATCCAGGCAGTCTCGCTTTATGAAGGGACTTAACTCGGGATTGCAAGTTGGGTTGATCACCCACACCTTTCCAGATTTCCAAGAGTTGGTGAATAAGGCGCTTATTCTTGAGGACAAGCGCAAGGAACCGGATGAGAACGAGGAGCGCGAGGATGCAACGGCAAGGATCACGTCGAGGCGTAAGCGTAGCGCTTGAGTTGCACCAAATCAATTCTTGATTCCAACCACGAATGCAACAAGGACACCATCCTCAGACCAAGACCTGCGGTCGAGAACTACGGACCCAGCCCCGCTAGAAACGCTACGAGGCGATCGGCAAGGAACGGTGAGGCGTATTACAAGCGCAGCGAGCGAGGACACTTTGCCAATGATTGTCAGAAGAAGACAGCGAGGCGACCCGATTCGCTTCAATCTAGGAACCACCCAGCTAGGGCGCCAAAGACGAGGAGCCACACCCCAGGCCGTGGTGAGAGGCCGAGTCAACCATGTCACCGCAGATGCACTCTGAGAATGCTACGGACGTCGTCTTGGGTAAGTTACTTGTTAACTCGAGTACACTTGATTTTGTTTGACTCTGGAGCTTCGCATTCGTTTGTTTAGCAAGGCTTTGCTACTAGAAATGATTTAAGGATTGCAAGACTTAAGTGCATGCTTTTAGTTCAAACCCACTGGTTAGAACTCCGAGCGGAAGTAGGATGTTAGAGGTGAGAATACTAATAGATGGAATAGAGTTCTGGCAAACCTTATAATTTTGGAGACCAGACCTTAGATGTTATATTGGGAATGGATTGGTTATCCAAGCACAAAGTTTGTATTGGATTGTGGGCGAAGGACTATCTCGATTGAGAGCAGTGTGGGAAGAAAGTGGAATTTCAAGCCCACTGCGATTAGAGATGGATGATTGATAGTTAACAGTACCAAGGCAATCGGCATAGAGGATGTCGAGTAGTGAATGAGTACCCGAGATGTTTTTCCCGAGGATCTACAGTATGCCGCGAGACAGGGGACATAGAGTTTGTGATAGAGCTTGTACACAGTACAGACCGATAGCAAAGAGACCCTATCGGATGTCCACCGAGGAGTTGGTAGAAATGAAGAAACAACTAGAGGAGTTAATGGAGAAAGGATTTATCGAGGCCGAGGTTAGTCGCCGTGGGAGCACCAGTTTTGTTTGTCAAGAAGAAGGGCGGGAGTTTCGGGATGTGCATTGACTACCGTGCACTCAATGAAGTCACCGTGAAGAATAAGTATCCGCTACCCGGGATTGATGATTTGTTTGATCAGTTAAGAGGAGCCGGAGTTTTCTCCAAGATTGATACGAGATCGGGATACCATCGATTGAAGATCCGATCGAGAGGATATTCGAAGGCGCATTCTCGTCAAGATATGGACATTACGAGTTCTGATTATGTCCTTTGAAATTTGACGAATGCGCGGCTTATTTCATGAATATGATGAATAAGGTGTTCATGGAATATTTGGACAAGTTTGTCGTCGTGTTCATAGACGATATCCTAGTCTACTCCAAGACAAAGGATGAACATGCCGAACACTTAAGGCGAGTTTTGGAAAAGCGAGGAAACGACAACTTTTAGCCAAGTTCACAAGTGTGATTTTGGAAGGACAAGGTGGAGTTTCTTGGACATGTAATGACCCAGAGGGAGTCATTTGTGGATCCAAGCAAAGTAGAAGCGGTGTTACATTGGGAGCAGCCAAGGCTGTGACCCGGTCGGAGTTTCCTTGGAATGGCAGGATACTACCGCCGTTTCATCGAAGGCTTTTAGACAATTGCGAAACCTCTTACGCAATTCTTTGAAGAAGGAAAAGAAGTTTGCATGGGCGCTTGAGAATGTGAGAAAGGATTTGAGGAGTGAAGAAGCGATTGACATCGGCACCGGTGTTAGTTCTACGGATGTTGCTCAAAGCCGATATTTATTGTGACGCATCGCGCCAAGGACTTGGAGGTGTCTTGTCTGAGAATGGAAAGGTCGTCGCTTATGCATCAAAGCGATTGAGGCCGCATGAGGAAAATTATCCGACACATGACCTAGAGTTAGCCGTAGTGCATGCTTTGAAGTTATGGCGTCACTATCGATTGGAAAGCAGATGTGAAGTGTATCACGGATCATAAGAGCCTTAAGTACATATTCACCCGATCGGATCGAATATGAGGCGAGAGGAGATGGTTAGAGTTGATCAAGGACTATAATGTTGGAATCCATTACCATCCGGGAAGGCCAGCGTGTAGCCGATGCTCTGAGTCGGAAAAGCCATACAGTGAGTGCGTTGCTAGCCACAAGTCGGGATGAGTTATGTGAGGATTTTCAAAAGATGAAGATTGAGGTGGTACCTAGCGGATTCTTGGCCGCATTGGAAGTAAAGCCTACCTTAGAGGACCAGATCCGAGAAGGACAGAAGGATGATGACAAGATCCGCAGGATTAAGTCCAAAAAGGAGGAAGGCAAGGCGGAGGACTTCAAGTTGGATGAGCAAGGCACGTTGTGGATGAAGGATCGCATTTGTGTGCCTAACAAAAAGGAGTTAAAGCAACTGATTTTGGAAGAAGCCCATGACTCCAAGTACTCAATTCACCACAGAGCGCCAAGATGTATCGGGATCTGAAGGAGAGATTACGGTGGCGAGTATGAAGCGTGAAGTTGCCGGGCATGTTGCATTGTGCGGCGTATGCCCGGAGAATCAAGGCAATGCATCGAGAGACCAGCGGGATTGCTACAACCGTGAAAATACGAGTGGAAGTGGGAGGAAATCGGAATGGATTTCATTACCGGTTTGCCGAAGACTCAAGGAGGTTATGACTCCATATGGGTTATAGTGGATCGCTTGACTAAAGTAGCCCATTTTATCCCGTGAAGACCACTTACTCGGGAGATAAATTAGCGAGAATTATACATGATCGAATTGTTTGTTTGCACGGAGTGCCAAAGAGGATTGTATCGGACGAGGTACCCAATTTACCTCAAGATTACGGAATAAGTTGCATGAAGCCATGGGAACCCGTTTAAACTTCAAGATGTGCCTTATCATCCTGAGACGGATGGACAGGCCAGAAAGAGTCAACCAGATTACGGAAGATATGTTGAGAGCTTGTGCATTGGCTTATGCTACCTCTTGGGATAAGAGTTTGCCGTATGCGAGTTTAGTTACAACAATAGTTATCGAGGCTAGTTCTGAGATGTCACCTTTTGAGGCCTTTGTATGGTCGACCACTGTCGGACGCCATTGAATTGGAATGAGACCGCGGCGCCCGTGTCTTTGGGCCTGATATTCTTCAAGAGGTGAAGAAACGGTCGCCATGATTAGGGAAAGGTTGAAGATAGCCCAATCTCGACAAAAGAGTTATCTTGACAATCGTCGCGGGATTTGAGTTTTGAACGAGAAGACTTTGTATACCTCGAGTTACGCCTCTCAGGGGAGTTAAGAGGTTCCATGCCAAAGGGAAACTTGCACCCCGTTATGTTGGACCATTTAAGATTTTGAGCCGCAGAGGCGAAGTTGCTTATCAGCTGGAGTTGCCACAATCGTTAACAGGAGTGCATGATGTATTCCATGTGTCCCAGTTGAAGAAGTGTCTCCGAGTTCCTGAGGAACAGGCACCGCTAGAGTCAATTGGGTTGCAAGAGGATTTGACTTATAAGGAGTATCCCGTAGGGATTCTAGACACAATGGATCGAGAAACTAGAAACAAGTCAACCCGTTTCTGTAGAGTTCAGTGGAGCAACCATGAAGAAAGTGAAGCGACTTGGGAGCGCGAAGAGGATTTGAAGAAAGAATTTCCAAACCTATTCCTTTAGTAAGCCCTGAATCTCGGGACGAGATTCTATTAAGGGGGGGAGGTTTGTAACACCCCAAAATTTTACTTGTCCTAAATTCATGTGTGATTTGGCACTTTGGTGAATTTTGGAATTTTCAGAATTTATTTGGATTTAATTGGAATTTATTTGAATTTATTCCATTTTGAAATAGTTAAAGAATTTAATTTTGCAAATAAAATTTTGTTGGAAATATTTTATTTGAGTCCAAAATGATCCAAAGTATTTTCCAGAATTTTTGGAATTTTACGAGTCATTTGCTATTTTTAATGAATTAAATGAATTCTCGGGAATTATTTTAATGATTAATTCGCTGGAAAAGGGACCGACCAGGTCGATTCTTGTTCCTAGTCCGAAGTCGGACTCGAGTCGACCGAGCCACGATGGTCGAGCCAAACCCGCTTGCCCGAAACCCTAGCCCGCGGCGGTTGGATCAAGATCCAGCGGTTGTGATCGCCACGTCACCGGCCGAGACCGAAGTCGAACCGTGCGTGCCGTCGCGATCGTGGCCGTCCGTCGTGCCGCGTGGGCGGCTAGGATTGAGCCGCGTCGCCTCGCCGATGTCCGGCCGGACTCGCCGCCCGTCTGAAGCCTCGCCATAGGAAACCGGCGAATCTCGGCGTGTCTGCCGGTATTTAAGGCGTGAGTGCGTGCCGAGATCGCCGTCACCGTCGCACCTTTTGCTCTAGCCGCCACTCGAAGAGCTCCTCGTGCTCGCGATTCCTCGCCGGAGTTGATTAGGGTTGTTTAGGGTTTTGGCATCGTTCGCCGCCGTCCACCGTTCTCCGTCGCGTTTGTGGCGGATGAGACCGCAAGGGCGAGCGCGTCTGGAGTGGCATTCCGCCGCCGGATCTGCCTGTGGCGCCGTCCGTGTGTCGTCGTCTTCAAGTCGGCCAGACCTCGACAACGGCGCGCCGCAACCCCACGAACGTGTCAGCCGTCCGATCTTCATCAAGCGATCACGGTGAGTCCACGTTCCTTGAAAGCGGTAGAAAACCAGATTGGATGCGGGCCGTGAGATCAAGATCAGCGGTCCAGGTTAGCCACGTGCGCCCTAACCTGTAGAACCAGGATAGATCTCAGCCGTTGGATCAAAATCAGCGGCCCTCGTTCGTCGCGTCAACTGCGGCGAAATCACGCGTTGCGGTGGATTGGATCCAACCTCAACCCGTTCGATCCGAATCGAGCGGCTCGGATCGTGCCGCGTAGTCCAGGCCACCGCCGCGACCCATCGGCGGGTGGGACCGCATGTCGGCCCGCCGTCCGGTGGACGAGATCCACCGTGGACCCGAACCGAGTCCGTGGACGCCGACGTCGGCCAGCCAATCAGAGGCTGCCACGTGTCCTTGCTGACGCAATAATTAATTTCCGAAAAAAGAAAATGATTTATTAATTCGAAATATTGATTCAAATTTAGGTTCAAACTTCAAACGCTTATAACTTTTGCGTTTCAACTCCGATTTGAGCGATTCAAATTTCTAAATTTGTATAAAATTAAGATCTACCTAAATATGAATTTTATTTAATTTTTGGACTAAAGTTTTTCTCTGTAATATTATTTAATTGATTATTTAAACTTTAAATAATCATAACTTACGTTTTAACTCCAAAATTGTGATTCCAGTTTCTAAAAATCCAGAAAATTATGTTCTCTCTGTTTATGGATTTTATTTGGAGTTTTGGGATGTTTTGCCTATTGTTTATTGGGTATTTGCTATTTGCACGCTTTCACGAGTAGGCGTTGAAGTGCGGAAGGATTCGAAGGAGAAGTGTTGACTCAGGATCCAACTCAAGACCAAGAGCAAGTACTTTTTGAAGGCAAGTTGTGCTTTGACCATATTGATCCTATTTCGAAATCTATTTTGATTTAAACTATTGCATGCTAGTTCAATTAGAAAGATACTTTGTTTAAACATGGGGGTTAGATAAATACCAATTTGTTATATGACACCTTGATTATCTAAGTATGTGCCATGATCCCTTGTCACCCTAGTTGTGGTTTACTAGTTGGACATTATTAAATTGCCAACATGGGTTTAGATCGTTGTAGTATCTTTGCTTAGACACGCTACGTGCTCATGACATGATTTTGGATAATCAAATGCTAATATTGACTTAATGATATATTGAACCTGTTTTGGAAAAGTATCATGTGATGTTGATGGCACGTGGTGCATGGTAATCAAGCGGGGTTTGATAAGCGATTTCGGCCAGGGGCATGTGGCAAGAGTAATCAGGTGGGCAGTTGTGGCATTGGGAATGTTGATTTGGTTCTTGGGTAGTCTTGCCTGGTCACTCTAAGGACTTAACCTTGCAAGCCTTTGAACTGGGTCATACTTGCAACCACATGGCTGGAATGGGGCGGCCCTAGTTGACTAAGTCGCTAAGGACTCACTTGTGGAGCCTCGGGTGTCGATTACACCGTTTGTGTGATTATGCGGGGAGGCGTATCGTGGTGTGGCCGATACCCATCTAGCAGTGTGTTGGTCCCATACTTCGCCTTGGCTAAGGAAGGGATGGTGTAGAGCACGACAGGAGAGGACCACTGTGTTGTTTGAGGCTTAGAAGGCTTTGTTATGATCGCTCATTCGCATACTCTTGTATGGCGATTCACGGTGACGTGGTGAGTGGATTGTATCTTGTGGGTAAAGTGTATAACCTCTGCAGAGTGTAGAATCTATTTGAATAGCCGAGTCCACAGTCTTTGGACAATGCTCGGGAATTACAGTCAAGGGTTAGACTTTATGAAAATAACTTGGATTTGTAAGGTTGGATTGGTTTACTTATGAATATGATGAAAATTTGGTTTTGGATGGGGAAAATGTTTATTAAAACTTCTTGAAAAGTTATTTACGCTTTCTTGATTTCTCTTTGCTTTGAATCTACTTATATTACTCTTGAATCTTTGTTTCTTGCAAATATACCTTGAGCTATTCCTTTGTACCAAGCCATGCATATAGTATATTAGCTTGCATTACATTGCATGACTTCTGAGTACCAAGTACTCACCCTTGCCTCAACACAATACAGGTTGAAGAGGAGACTACGCCCGATTTTGGAGGAGGAACTCCAAGAGGACCCGACTACTTAGGGATGCGAGCCCGATCAGTTGCTGTGGTATCTTGGATGGCGCCACAGTTTATTTGATTTCCATTTGCTATTGTTTCTCTACTGAATAAGTTTAGCCCTACGAGGCATACATTTGTAACTTGACCATGAGGTCAAGTAACGATTGGTTATTTAAATAAAGTACTTTGATAATATCGATTGGTATGATTGTGATATTTACCGATGTTAAGGCTGTGTGCACTAAGCGCGTTCTGGACTAGTGCTGAATACCTGAAGGGTCGGATTTGCAAATTCGGGGTCCCGACAAGCATAAAGGAAAAAAAAGCTTCTGCCCGTGGCGTCGTCCCAGCTTCCCCATGCACTTTCGAGGATGTCGCCGACCCGCACTTGGCCAGCGGGCGGTCGCTACCTCGGCTTGGAGAGGAAGGAGCTCCTTCCTCCGGCCTCGATCCGGTGGCGGGTGCCGCCGGCCGGGACCGAGGTCCCCGAACTGGAAGACGGCGAGATAGTCTCGCTGGCGGCCTTCTACGAGCGGGGCTTCGGCCTCCTACTCCACCCGTTCGTCCGGGGGCTGCTTCACTACTACGGGGGGGAAGTTTGTAAGACCCTCACTTTTATGCTACAGTGCAAACATAAAAGCAAGGTTCTAATGTGCATACTGTGCCAGTCCCATGATCAGTAGCTAGCACGCACAAACACAATTTGGAATCACAACCATACAAAAGTTTCATATTTTATTACAACGGAAGTATTGATACAATATGACCGAGAAGGTCGACTAAACATAGCCAAAAGAATCAGATGTCTTGTAGTTTGCCACATTATCCACAGGCAACTGACAAGGTAAAGCCTTAGAGAACCGTCGTTAATAATCCCGCAATCCTGCGTCAAAGTACCTGTCGAGGATTCCTGTCTAAAAACAACAATAATAGCAAGGGTGAGTACGTTGCGTGCTCAAAGAAGACTTGTAGTGTTTGCAAAACCTGAATTATATGCAAGCTGAATAGAAAGTGGGTTTCTACGGTTGTTTTGCATAAAGCGAAATTTGAATTGTAAATACTGAATAATAGAGTGAAAGCGAAACTTGTAAAGAAAATGAAATAACAAGTATGTAAATACATAAATAATATGTAAGAATAACATAAACGAAATAAGAGACTCACATCCCTTCGTGAGTGAAATGAAACGTCCAATCCCATCATATGAAATATTATCTGAAGATTAAACTCTTGTCCACACAGGGCACAACAGCTGAATTCAACCTTGCCAACGTAATGTCAAGTATTGAATCATCTGTAAGGGTAAGCTCACCAAATCATTTTATAAAACAACTAACTAGTGTCAGTTCGCCAAGTCGTCCATGACCGTGGACACGGCTATTCGAATAGTTTTAGACTCTGCAGAGTTGTACAGCTTTACCCACAAGATATGTTCTCCCTTTGTGCATTGCAAATTAACACACTTCCTTTGGTGTGCCGCAGAGAGTTCATAACGAAACTGTTCGTTACTTGGACCTTAACTTTGCACTAGCCCGATGACGTTACCCCTGACTATGATGGAAGCAAACAAACGGTGAAGCAATAGTATTCAGGAGCCCGCGGCTCAAATGGTACAACAACAGCCCCAAATTCATAGCCAGGCGTACACCGTTACAACGGTAGATGCCAACACCTCGGTGATGACACCTCCCTCGAGCAAACCTATCTCGGGAATGCCCGTGCTACAACTGCCTACCAATGTGCAAAGCTAATGCCCAAATAATTTAATAAGTTAAGACTGTCCCAGTCCAGTACTTGTGGATGTACGGTTTACTTGGATCATGCAACACTACGTTCGGTCCTTAAAGTGACATGGGCGATACTCCCCCTATCTACGTGCATTAATAATTGCACTTCCGGCTATTGCCAATAATCACCCACGTCGAAATCATAGTTTGACTTTCAGAAAGAATAAAACATTAGAATCACAATATTCCATCAGGTTCAAGATTAAAGTTCACCAGGTTCATCATTTTTCTTCAATATGTCAAATATTCATTACGAACAGTAAAACCATCTGTTCAGTATCGATCTAAAAGCATGGCTAAGCATATGCATGTAATAATCGAATATACCCATTTTGACATCAATTGTCTATCCACGAGCTAGGGTTATCAAGGTTCACATATCAATGTCAATTGAGGAAGTTTATCAATGATAAGGTATATCTACCGGTACCCAAATACAATTTTATGGAACATAGCATATGCAAGCAAATTTTAATCAACATTTTAGTTAATTATGAAAAATTAGGATCAATATGATCAAGGGGGTGCTTGCCTTGCTCTTTGTTGTCTTTAGCGACGAGTTGAAGGCGTCATCTTGAGATTGTCGACGACGAAGTCCGAGACGTCGGATTCTACACGTCGTATAGCGAAAAGAATAACAAATAGCAAATAACATTTTCAATAAGGGCAAAAGGAAATCAGATGAAAAATCAAATAACAAACACTATATTAAACAAGCACGAGTGTGGATTATGGCTTGTGAACGTATAAGTGTGTTACTTCTATATTCTTTATCATTGATTAACGGTTTAAGGGTTGCATCGCATATGACACCTTATTCTTTATGATTCATTTTATTTTCTTTTACGAATTCAGGAAGCTAAGATTGTAAGGTTAAATATACTATAATTTATTGTTAGGGTGTGAAGTTGTTTGGACTAATATGAATTAATACATAAGACAAAGAGGGGTGAGAGTAACTACAAATCGCAAGGTTAAACCTATGCATATGCAGGTATTACAAACCTTAGGGTTTAACTCTCATAGGATCATGTTTTAATAGGATTCAGATGCAAAACAAGTTATAATATAACATACTTATATAGATTAAGATTGTCATGCATTGGTCGATCTTACAGGTATCGGAGTCTATTGTTAATGTTTTATTCATTAAATAGAAGTTTATGTTGATTAAAGGTTAGAGGAATAATAGGCATAAAGTTTGACTTATATACGAGAATAATAGACTAATTTTGAGTGTAATCATCTTTGCATTATGGAATGAGCATGTTTTATGGTTTGTATAAGAAATAAGTTAAATATGTATGTTTATTCATATATATCATGACTATATTCTAAATGGGTATGTACATATATAGCAAGAATATGAGTATTTACTAACTTAATTCAACCTTACTCAATCCTTACACATTAGGAATACTCATTTTTCCTAGAAACATATATCATCATTATTATTCCTATTATCCCCTTTTATTTCTTTTATTTCTTACTTTTCTCTTCTTTTCTTTTCTTTCTCCCTTATTCTTTTCTTTTCCTTATCACTTTCTGCCCATTGGGTGTATCCTTCTAGCGCCTTCCTCATTCTTCCCCATTTTCCCGATTCTTCTCCTCCTGGCCTTCCTCGATTCGGTAGGATTGCCTCGGCGGCAAGCCGGCTCGGCGGTCCTCCATCCTTCAGCTCCGACGGCCACCGACGCTGGTCCGGGCGCGCTCGTCTTCTGGTCCCTGCCGAGTGACCTCGGCCGCCTCTTCACGTGCGTGAGTGTGTTCTCGTCCTAAGTCTGCGCCGTGGCCGCCACCGTGGCCGGTTTTTCTCTCCTACTCCGATCCTTCCACGATTCTGCGCTCCTTCTTCATTTGCGCCGAATGATGTTGGTTCGGGTTTGATTAGGGTTTGGTACTCCCCTGACTTCTTGCCCCTTTTACTCTAGATACCGAATCCCCCTTCTAGTTTTATGATTGATGGTCGCATGATGATGCTAGTGATCTGGGATTAGTGGGTTTATGTTGGATGAGTTTAGCACTGAGATTATTTGTCTCTGATCTGTGATGTGCTTCAATGATTTATTTGGGGAATCGATTAAGCGAGATTAACCCTCTGGTTTCCGATGCTTTAAGGGTTAATTAGAGATCTTTTTGCAATCGATTTTGTGATGTGGCGAGCTTAGTAAATGATAAACTTGATACTAAGTTTTTGATGCTTTCTCCGAATGCTTAATTTGTGCATGATGTCGGTAACTTTCTATTAATTACATTTACATGGCAATGATGAATGTCTATTGTTATGCTTGATGATCTATGGATGGCTAGATCTGAATGACAACAGAGGCTTCGGTTTAGGTTTACATGATAGATGATGAATTGATATCATGTCTAGTGGTTAAGCTACTTGCCTTGATGCGTGATGTATGATCTCTTTAGCTGATCTAGTTGCAAGTTGGATGGTATCCATGTGTTTTCCCTCTTGTCGGTCTTGTAGGGAGCATGTTTGGCTAGGGAAAACCATGATGCAACCCTTGCAAAGTTTCTATCTAAAGTACTGAGACCAATATTTCTTACTTTCTACTATCCATTCTCACTTCTAGTTTATTTATCTCTACTGCCTGCTCTATTTCGATTACCATATACATTCTTCTTGTCTGCAGTAAACTATTCTATACGGGACTGGTTTTGCGGGGACTTACTAGGGTATAACCTGAATAGGAATTGGAGATGTGGGGGAGAATGATTGTGATACTCAGAGTTGGATCTCCTTCCTCCCTTCTGGTTCCTAGTTGCTTCCTGAGATCATCCCTGGCTTGGTCTCCTTGCTCCTGGGTGCACCTTGTCCTGGCTTCTGGCACTCTAGGGCTTGTCTGATTTGTGTCTCCTTAGCTGAGGCTTATGGAGTTTGTGTCCTTAATGGCTGCCTACTATTTGTGTTGGATGGTGATCCTGGAGGTAGCTGGCTTTGTGGAGTCTTCACCATGGCTTTTATAGCCGTGGTAAGGGAAGTTTAACAGGGTTTGAATAGGCCCTTATTCTTGCGGCTGAAATGAGTGCTCATTTACTAATCTTGTCAGTGCATTCATCCTAGACTGAATCGTTTGTTTATATGGCTTGATTTTTAATGAGTGCATCCCATCATCTTATCGGTGCCATGATTTTGGTTTTGTGGCTTATATGGCCGGTTGGCTGAGAATTCTCTGGAGTCAGTTTGCCTGCTTTACCTGATCTTTCCATGGTTTTTGTCTTGTGATCGGGATGGTTCCTTGTACTGCCGACCTAGGCTATTTTACTCTAGAGGCTTAAGTGGCCAGCTAGCTTGGTTTCTGGAGGCTTCTTATGTGGTGCAGTGACTTGCTTTAGTGGCTTAAACTTGTCCCATGCTTGGCCGACCGGCTTTACTTTGCACTTTCTACCTTTGGTGGATATTTAATGGCCCTAAAGATGAAGTTTCAATAGGGTTTGAATGGGTTTTGTTCGGGAAGTTCGGTTGTGTTTTGTGCTCTGGCGGTTTGGTAGGTGGGTTGTTTACCCTGGAGGGTTCGGTGGAGTTACGGAATGGGCTGAGTTGTCCCGTGGGCCTTTGTTGCTTGGCTTTATCTCTACTCACCGAGGTTCTCTGTTTTATCATGGTAAAATATTTTTACCTCGCGGTATTTTCTGAATATTTGCGTCTACGGCTTAAACAGGTTTGTATATGCCGAATGATGCAAAAATCTAATCGCTGAGAGGAGCAGATTGGCCCGGACAATCTAGGGTACCCTCATTGGCGATTCAACTTAGCTGACGGCAATTCTTTCTCTATTCATTTATTGTATTTAATTTAATGCATTTGCTTTATGCTTAATCTCATACGTAAACAATTTAATTTGCGTGTTCTCAAATGCGAGATCAACTCAAAGACAGAGCTGAAGCTTGTAGTTTTGTAATTTACTTTTTGAGATGTAATTTGTAACCAAATATGTAATTGGATAGTTATGTGAGTTGTAATTGTAATTGCATATGTAATCGAATGATTGTATTGAGTTGTAACTCCAGTGACTTGTATGTCTTTATAAAGATTTTTTTTTGTATTTCCTATGTATTGTAAATGTGAACTACGATGTATCAATAAAATTTGTGTTGCAGTTCAATTCTTTGATTCAATCCTTTACAATGATTATTCTTGATCAATGAGATGGCAATTGGTTTATTTTATCTTCTTACCATTTTCTTCTGTAACTTTTTCTTTCTCTAATTTCAGGAATTCAATTATCTTTTAACAAAAGCTTTTATATTTGCAGAAAGATAATAATAAATCAAATTTTCATTTTAATATTTTATTTTTATTATTTAATTAATTCAGGGATGTTACAAAGTTCACCACCTGAATCCGAATGGAGTCCTCCACATTGCGGTCTTCATGACGCTGTGCGAGGCTTTTCTGGGGATCGAACCCCACTGGGGACTCTGGCGCCACTTCTTCTTCGCGAGGCCGCCGTCGGGCGCCGCCGACCTTCTTGGCGCTCTGGCGATCCAACTGCGCCCCCGCCGCAAGTCGCTTTACACCGATGTAAAGCTGCCGACGTCCAACCGGGGGTGGCATAGCGAGTGGTTCTATGTCCGGAACATCGACAGCAGTGCCCCGGCCTTCAGTGGGAATCTACCGACGCCGCATCCTTGCTGGACCTGGGGTCCCGATGCGAGGGACCGGGCGAAGGTTGATGAGATTCTCGAAAAGCTCGCAGACCTGAAGCGGCGGGGTCTGACGGGCAAGGTGGTCCTCCGTACGTTCGTGGAGAGGCGCATTCAACCCCTCAAGGATCGGGCGCGTCCCATGTTCGAGTACACGGGGCCGACCGACCCTGCGAGGTCGTCGGAGCGGGAGCTTCCTGCGTCGGAGGTCCTCGCACGTGTGGCGCGATTTCCATCGAGGAGATACCGAGAGGGCGCGAGCGCGTGCTGCGCCGTTCTGGGCGCAGAATCCGCTGAAATTGGTTCGTCTGACGGCTCGTGTTTGCTTCGCTTTGCTCTGCTCCTTCGCCCCCTTAAAGCGTGTTCGTGCAGGGGCTCGGTGCCTGATCTCTCGCCCCTTGCTTCCGGGAAAAAGAGGCGAGGGCGCCGCGCGAAGCGAGCGGCGTGACGCCGCCTCTGGCGAAGAAGGAGCCGACGAGGGAACGCAAGAGGAAAGAGCGTGCGGAGCGGTCCCCGCGTGGCGAGGAGGTCTCTGATGAGATCGAGTGACGGCGGCGACGAAGAGCCGCTGCCGAGCGAGGAAGCGGTTGGCGGAGGCGACTCCGGCGGCTGCGGCGAGTTCGGCCAGCGGGGCGGCGGCCGTGGTTCCTCGAAGAAACCTCGAGCGCAGGGTACATCCTGAAGATGCGGAGACCGCTCACGCCCCTCGTGGGGGCCGGCAAAAGGGCACGCCCAGTGCCGGTTGTTCGCTCCTCTCGGTAAGTGACTTTACGTGCTCCCGATTTGGTCCTCTCTGGTGCTTTTTCTTCGTAGCTCCCGATGGGCGTGGTGCGAGGGGCATACCAAATACTGGAGAGCGCTGAGTCCTACCTCGGTGGTGAGGAATCGCACCCTTCCGGTCCCATCCGCGGGGCGTGTGGCGGCGGTTGTTGTGAGCGGGGCTTCTTCGGATGCGCTCCCCGTGGCTGGGTTTGTCGGCGAGGGACGCCACGAGGGAGGATGCGCAGGAGCACTTCGATTCGCGGCAATGCAGGAAGAAGCTTTCGGCGGGCGTGCCTCCGCTCGTCGTTATGCAGTGAAGCCGGTGTGGTCCCGCCGCCGCGCCGGGCCCAGGACCGCCACTGCGACATCGACGCGAGGCGCTCGCTATCCTTGCCTTTCCCGCACCGCCCGGCCGTAGAAGTCGGCGCGACTTCTACCGCCGGGGAAATCTTGGGATCTGCGGCGTTGCGACACCGTCGGCGAGTCTACCGCCCCGCCGCCGGGCCACCGCCCGCGGCGGTCCAAGTGTTGCGGAGAAGCGCGCAACGGCCGCTGCAGACGCCGCGGCGTGGGGAAGTCGAGACATTGCCGCCGCCGTCGTCTTGGCCCGGCCCGACCGGCCGGAGGCCCGCTCGTTTCGACGACGGCAGGCGTAACGCGCGGATTGGAACACTTTGGAGGAGGAGATGGAGAGGGTCCACACCGACCTCTCACTGGCCGCTGACGCGCTGGCCCAGGGCGAGGAAGTCCATTGCTCAGAGTCCCGCTTGGTCGGTCGGTGAGTCTTGACGGGTTTTGTCTTTTGTGCATTTTTCGACCGGAAACGGAGATCGACCGGGCAGGAATTTGCGGCGCTTGACATCCGGGCGGTAGACAAGTCGATGTTCCTCCGGCGTTGCACACCGGGAGTGCTATAGGGGAGAGTCGCTCGACGCCCGAGGGCGCTTGTTGCCGAGCAAGGGAGGGCCGCCGCCGGGTCAGTCGGCGGGGAAGTCATCAAGCCTTGCGGGAGGCTCGGCGACTTATGGAGTCCCCGACCGCCGAGGAGAGCGGGCCAGTCGTCCTGGCGGATGCCGAAGCGGCCAAGGTTTCGCGGTCCGCGCGAGAACGGGCCGCCGGCGGAGGCCACCCGCCTCCGAGAGGAAAACGAAGTCGGCCGCAGGAGGCCAACCGGCCAGCGGTGAGCGGGATCTTGCTTGGGGAGCTCGCGACGGCGAGGAGCTTGCGCCGCGCCGCTCCGATCGAGAGGCGCTTGCCAAGGTCGAGGAGGAACTTCGTGCCAAAGAAGCCTCCGTGGTGGTGAGTTGTTCAATCCCTTGGGAGCCATCGCGACGGCGTCTTCGACCTTTGTTTTGTTCCTGCAGGCTCGCAAAAGCCTTAGCGACGCTACCGGAGTCGCGAAGGGTGGCGGTGGAGAAGCGGAGATGCGGCGGTCGAGTCACGTGACTCGGCCCTTGTGGACAAGCGGGTGGCGGAGAGGACGCGGCGAAACGGCCAGTGGTGACGGTCCTCCGCGTGGGCATCCAGGTGTCTGCGGCCGTGTTTGGACTTACTCCAGGCCCAGCGCCATCCCCACCATACTCGGATGGGTCCTCGAGCGCGTTGAGGCGTCGGTGCGAAGCGGCGGTGCTTGGCGCTTCCTCGGCCCTGGTCAACACCGTCTCTTATTATGACGGCGTCGACCTTGAGGCGGTCGGAGCGGTGTTCTTCTTGGCCAAAGTGATGAGGAGATCGACGCATTCATGGCCCGGGTCGACCCGTGCGCCCAAGAGATTGCCCGCCGGATCTCGTCGCGAGAAATCCTCCGTCGGACGGATGGAGATGATTAGTTTCCTTCTCTTCTTTTTCTTTGTAGTGCATGTAATGAACGTGATCGCCCCAAACGGGCCCGACGTGTCGGGCTGCTTTTGAGTTCTTTTTCTTTGTGTCCGTCTACCTCGTGCTTCCTCTGTGGTTTGGGCAATCTTACGACCATAGCTATAGGGCCCGCAGGGGTGCCCTGAGAGCGTAGGCGTTGCCCCAACTCAGTCTGAAGAAATCACGGGATAGGACAAGCTACCTAGAACGCTCGCTTCGCGGAGGAGAGGTGCCTAGGTCGGACCGTCTCCTTCGCGAAGGCTCCGCTTGGTCGGCTAGAACGTTGCCCTGAGTGGGGGTGCTTCGACCGTCCCTAGCGTCTCTTGCTCGGAGGGCTTGTTTTCCCCCTACAGAGTGCCACTTCGAAGCCGTAGCCGCGGGGGCGTAGGCCGTAGTACCTTGGTCCGGGGGAAATAGCCGTGAGGTGGATAGCTTGGTCGGTTGGGGTACGGCTCAGGGTAACGACTTGTGCGCTTTTTAACGACGACCGGGGTCGGTCTATGCTGACTGATCAAGTTGCCTTCCGCTTGGGCAACCTCTTTTTTGCGAAATGCTACTCGGGAGCCGTGGCCGCTGGGGCTTAAACTGTAGCATTTGGTTCGAGGAGGTTGCCTCGAGGGAGTTTGCTTGATCAGTCGGCTCGCCGACCTAAATCGAGAAAGGCTCCATCCGACCGGCGCTTGGCCCTTCGCTCAAGTAGCCTCCCTTTTTGCGCAAAGTGCTACTTCGAAACCGTAGCCGCGGGGGCGTGGGCTGTAGCATTTTGGTTTTGAAGATGTTACTATGAGAGAGAGAGTGGGGTGGCAGCTCGGTCGGAGCGGTTACCGAACATCGATCTAGGTCGCTGACCCCTTGTGTCGTAAGGCAGCCACCGAGTGGTGCGTGGGGATCGAGGGTGCGATCGTCACACACCGCTTGAGTTTTCACGGAGTTTTTTGAAAGAGATTTATGTTTTCCTTAGAGATAAGGCGGATTAACTCGCCTTGGAGGTCGCGTCGTCTTTGGAATCGACGGCTTCCGCTCACGCGCTCTTGAGGCGCTCTTGGTAACCGTCTTCCGTGCCTCCCACATCGTAGGTTATAAAGGAGAGAACGCGGGTGCGTTCGTTATTCTCGCCAAAGCTTCCACAACACTTCCTTCGCGCGCCATGGCGGACCGTTATGCTTTCGGCTCCACGAGGAAGTAGGCACTCATCGAGCTTGGATGCGAGGAGGTGGCGGAGGTCGAGGCCGAGGTGTTTGCGAGGACATACGGCGAGTTAGGCGTCCTTGTCGTGGCGTTCCTCGGCTGCGGGAAGTGAGGCGCTAGGTGCAAAGGCCAGTTGAGAGGCGCGGCGCTTATTCTATCCGGTGGCGGGCGCACACCAAGACAACGGCGGGCGGTTTGTTCTTGGTTGGGGTGATGCGCCTCCGTGAATGAATAAAGTGTTTCTTTTGCCCTCTGCTCCCTTCTCCTATTTTTCTTCCTCGAGGATTTTCCACTTTTGCGATCGCCCACATCCGTAGTCTTTTGGGACCGCAACGGGTCCGGCGCAGGCTGTGCTTGTCACCGGAATGGGTTGGTCCGACCAACCGTAGGTCGGTTATTCGTGGTCTTCGACATGGGTAGAGTACTATTTTGGGACCTCTGCTTTCGGGGCGGAGGTCATAGTACTTGTGGTAGATCAAGGGCGAGAGAGAGAGAGAGAGAGCACTCGGTCGATCTTTCGACAGTTGCGACTTCTTTTGTTTGGAAACTTATCGCGCGGTACAGAGAAGGGGCAGGCTGATTAGGGATAGAACCTTCTCAACTTCTCTATATTCCACGCGTTTGTAAGGAGATTTCCTTCGGTGTCCTTGAGACGGAAGGTGCCGGGCCGGAGGACTTCCGCGACGGTGAAAGGGCCCTCCCAAGGCGGGGAGAGCTTGTGCGCCTTCGCGGATTGGACTTGACGTAGTACCAAGTCGCCGACTTCGAATGAGCGACCGCGAACTCGTCGGTTGTGGTAGCGGCGCAGCGCCTGCTGGTATTTTGCCGACCGTAAGACCGCGACGTCTCGAGCTTCGTCGAGTCGGTCGAGGTCATCTTGTCGTTCCTCGATTGCCGTCTTGGCGTTGTAGTTCTGTACCCTTGGCGCACCGTACTCAAGGTCGGTCGGGAGGACAGCCTCTGCTCCAAACACCAAGAAGAAAGGAGTGAACCCGGTCGACCGGGTCGGCGTGATTCGCAGACTCCAAAGCACGGGTGGTAGCTCGGCGGCCCACCGTCCCGCGAATTTCTTCAGTCGGCTGAAGATTCGCGGCTTGAGTCCTTGGAGGATCATGCCGTTGGCTCGCTTCGGCCTGGCCGTTGGCTCGAGGTGTGCCACGCCGCCCGATCGACTCGGATATTGAAGTTGTCGCGAGAACTCGAGGAACTCCTTTCCGTGAAGCTGCGTCCGTTGTCGGTGATGATGGAGTTGGGCACCCGAACCGGTAGACAATATCGCGGAAGAAGTCCGCTTCTGGGCCGGCGTGATCTTTGTCAACGGCTTGGCTTCAATCCACTTTGTGAACTTGTCCACGGCGACAAGCAAGTGAGTGAAGCCCCCGGGCGCCTTTTTGAAGGGTCCGACCAGGTCGAGCCCCCAAACCGCGAAGGGCCACGTGATGGGGATCGTCTGCGAGCTTGCTTGAGGAAGATGCGTTTGTCCGGCGAAGAATTGGCATCCTTCGCAGTGCGGACGATTTGGGTTGCATCTCGCTACGGCGGTCGGCCAAGAGAAACCTTGTCGGAAGGCCTTTCCTACCAGGGGATCATGGCGCTGGATGGTGTCCACACACCGCCGTGGATGTCGGCGAAGGTGCTTCCTTGGTCGGTCGGGCGCGCCACGAAGGATTAGGACGGGCTCCTCTTGTCGAGGGCGCCTCCGACCAGGACGAACGCCTTCGCCCGCCGGGCGCGGCGCCGCGCCTCGGTGGTATCGGCGGGGAGCGACCCGTTTGTCAATCGATCGACAAACGGTTGCCTCCAGTCGGTTTCGACGGTCAGGACGCCCAAATCCGACCCAGACGGCTGAGCATCTGGCCGAAGATCGGCGGGAGCGCCCGCCTTTGAAGTCGGTGGCGCCCTCGACGCAGGTCCAAGCGGATTGATGGGCTGCTGAGGTCGGAAACGAAGATCCCCGGGGGAACCGGCCCCTTTTCGGAGGCGAGGTTGGCGAGGGAGTCGGCTTCACCGTTGTAGCGTCGATAGCTGTGATGGAGCTCGAAACCCTTGAACTTCTCCTCGAGCTTGCGGACCTCCAGGCGATGGCGGCCATCCGGCGTCCGCCAGGGCTCGGTGGCTTTCATCACTTGGTCGACAACCAGCTTGGAGTCGCCAGAACGAGAGCCGTCGTGCGCCTAGGTCGGCGGCGATTCGAAACCGTTGACGAGGGCTTCGTGCTCGGCGACATTGTTGGTAGCGTCAAAGAGTAGACGGATAGCATACCGGAGCTTGTTGCCGAGTGGGGAGATGATGACGATCGCGCCCGGCCCCATTCTTGGTGTAAGACCCATCAAAGTACATCGTCGATTACTCGGGTCTTCGACCACCGCTGAGGACTTGCGCTTGGTCCACTCGGCGACGAAGTCCGCCAAGACACAGGACTTGATCGCCGTCCTGGGGGCGTCACGATATGTCGAGGCCATCGAGTTCGAGAGCCCACTTGGCGATTCTTCCGGTGGCGTCGCGGTTGCGAGCGACTTCTCCGGCGGCGTGGAGGTTACCACGGAGATGGGGTGTCGATCGAAGTAATGGGCAAGCTTCCTCTTGGTGATGAGTACCGAGTAGAGTAGCTTCACGTATCACGAGGATATCGGACCTTCGTTTCGAGAGCACCTCGCCGACAAAGTAGACCGGTCTGCACCTTGAAAACGCGGCCTTCCTCTGTTCGCTTCCACAACAAGTGCCGCTGATGACCTGAGTCGTGGCGGCGATGTAGAGGAGTAAGGGTTCCTGTGGCTCCGGGGCGACCAGGACCGGAGGTGAGGTCAGAAAGGCCTTTAGTCGACTAAAGGCTTCCTGAGCTTCGTGGGTCCAGGAAAAGTGGTCGGACTTCTTCATCAGTTTGTAGAGTGGCATTCCGCGTTCACCCGAGGCGGGATACGAAGCGACTTAGCGCGCGATGCACCCCATCGACCTTTGAACCCCTTGGATCATTGATTGGCCCCATCCTCGTGATAGCGGAGATCTTGTCGTGGTTGGCTTCGATGCCGCGCTCGGAGACAATGAATCCCAGCAACTTGCCCTTGGGGACCCCGAAGACGCATTTCTCGGGGTTGAGCTTTATGCGAAACCGTCGGAGGTTCGCAAAAGTCTCCTCCAGTCGGTGATGAGGTCGTCGGCCTTCCTGGTTTTGACAACGATGTCGCCGACGTGAAGCTTCGATATTACGGCCAATTTGGTCCGAAAAACACGCTGCATACATCATTTGAGTGCGTGGCGCCTGCGTTTTTCAGACCAAAAGGCATCGTGACGTAACAGTACGAGCCGTACGGGGTGATGAAGGAAGTCGCAAGCTGATCGGACTCCTTCATCGCTATCTGGTGGTAGCCTGAGTAGGCATCCAAAAAAGAAAGGGACTCGCACCCGGCGGTGGAGTCTACGACATGGTCGATGCGAGGTAATGGGAATGGATCTTTCGGACAGGCCTTGTTGAGGCTCGTGTAGTCAACACACATTCTCCATTGCCCCGACTTTTTCTTTACAAGGACGGGATTGGCGAGCCACTCGGGGTGACGCACCTCCCTTACAAAGCCGGCGGCCAAAAGTTTGGCGATTTCTTCCCCAATGGCCCGACGCTTTTCTTCGTCGAAACGGCGCAGGCGCTGGGCGACCGGTCTAGATCCCGGTCGAATGCTCAGGGAGTGCTCGGCGACCTCCTTCGGGACTCCTGGCATGTCCGAGGGTCTCCAAGCGAAGACGTCTCGGTTTGCTTGGAGGAAGTCGACGAGCGCGCCTTCCTATTTGGTGGTGAGGGCGGCCCCGATCCGCACGGTCTTGGCGGGATCTTCGGGATCAACTGCGACCTCCTTCGTGTCCTCCGCGGACTTGAAAGAGCTAGGCCCCGACTTGCTGGAGTCGGGGGCGGATCCGGAGACCTTCTCCCTGAGCTGGGCGAGCTCGGCGGAAGCGACGACCGCCGAGGCCAATTCACAGCTGCTTTGCTCGCAGTTGTAAGCGAGCTGGAAGGACGCGGCCACGGTGATGACACCTTGTGGCCCTGGCATCTTCAGCTTGAGATAGGTGTAGTTGGGGACTGCCATGAACTTCGCGTAGCAAGGTCGTCCCAGGATGGCATGGTAGGAGCCGGGAAAGTCCACAACCTCGAAAGTGAGGCTCTCGGTGCGGAAGTTGTCCGGGCTCCCGAAGGTGACGGACAGGCCGACCTGCCCGAGGGGATGGGCCTGTTGGCACAGTGCGACGCCGTGGAAGGGCGCCCTGCTCGGCCGGAGGGCGGAGCGGGGGACCCCCAGGGCATCGAGGGTCTCAACATACATGATGTTGAGGCTGCTGCCGCCGTCCATGAGCACCTTGGTCAGGCGCTTCGTCCCCACGATGGGGTCGACGACAGCGGGTAGCGTCCCGGGTGCGGGATGTGGTAGGGGTGGTCGGTCCGATCGAAAGCGATCGGGCATTCCGACCACTTCAGGTAGGAAGGCACGGCCGGGGTCGCCGTGTGTACCTCTCGGTGGGCGAGTTTCAGCCGTCGCTTGTCGCTTAGCACTCCGTCCCTCCGAAGATCATGAGGCGCCGCCGAGCCGTGGGAACTCGTCGGTGGCTCATCGCCCTTTGCCCGTCGGGTGTCGGGTCGCGCTTCTTCCCTTGCCCGTGATGTCGTGGGGTTTAGGAGAGGAACCGCCAGGACTTCGCAGTCCCGATACTTGTGTTTGACGGGATAGTCGTGGTTCGGCACGGACTATCCATCAACTTCTCGAATCGGTCGGGCGTCTGCCGAGCCTGCTTTGTTTGGCGGTCGGTCGGCGGCCAGCGACCATTCGGCCTTCACGACCTGCTTCCCCTTCCGCTTCCTTTTGTCGGGGCGGCCTGAGGGGGCGCTGCTCCGAGGTCTGGCTGTCTTGTGGGCCGTCTTCCTTTCGAAGATGGCCCCACGGCCTCCTCGCCGAGGCGTGGTTGGTGGCGATGTCGAGAAGCTCCTTGGTGGTCGGGGTTTCGCCTGCCCAACTTGTGGACCAGGGCCTCGCCGCGTGGTGCCGTAGATGAACGCCGACGACGTCGGCGTCGTGGATGTCGGGGAGCTCGTTGCACTTCTTTGGGAGAAGCGGCGGATGTAGTCGGAGGGTTTCCCATTTGCTTGCAGCTCTTCAAGTCTCAGGAGTTGCCGGGCGTTTATGCGTGCCTGGAAATTCCCGACGAAGAGGTTCGTCAGGTCGGCCCAGCTGCCGATGGTGTCCGCGGGGCAGGTACTCGAGCCAGGCTCGAGCTGAGTCCGCAAGGTAGATGGGGAGGTACTGGATGATGAAGGAGTCGTCCGTCGCTCCCCCCGCTCGGCAGGCGAGCCGGTAGTCTTCTAGCCAAACACTGGGGTTGGTAGCCCCTGTGTACTTGGCTATGTTGGTCGGAGCCCGGAATCTGGTCGGGAAATCGGCGTTGCGGATGCGGCGGGTGAACGCGCGCGGCCCAGGACCGTCGAATCCTGGGTCGGGATGGTTGCGTCGCCCGCTATCGGCGACTTGCGAGGGCGCTGCTGCATCGGTAGCTCTCCTTCGCGCCTCGAGGGTGGTGCGAAGATCATACTTATCCCCCAGGCGATGGCGCACCGGGGTGTATGATGCCTGGGGGAGCTCGTGGAGCGGGGCCGTCTTGGCTGGGCTCCGTCGATCCTGCGAGGGGGAGTGGCCCAGGCGGCCCGAGGTGGCGCCCGTCCTTCGGGAGCCAGAACCTTGGGCGTCTTGAACGACAAAGACGTTCTACCACCGGAGGTTACGATGGCGGCCTTGGCCACGCTCCGTTGGCTCAGGCAGCCCTCGGAGCAGCATTGCCGCCGCAACAATGTTCTGGTTGGCGTGAGGGAAGAAAGGAAGGCCGTTCGTCTCCTCGCCAGCTGGCCGATGCACTGACGCGCGCGCGTGGCCGAGACGGGTGGTGGGTTAGGGACAGCGCTCGATTCGGCCTGGAGCTTATCGAGCTCGGGCTTCGAGCTTCTAACTCCTCGCTATCGCCGAAGAAGGTCAGCGGCGTTGTAGGTCTTTGTCGTCGTCTTCCGCCGGGATTCCTCCCGCCGCGCGTCGCGCGGGAGGAGGGTCCCGAGGGTAACGGGGGTGGAGGATGGCTCCGCCGTACCCGTCATGTTGCACTCGCGGGAGTAGGCCCTACGAGGGGGACACTCCTTGTCGGAGCTAGAGCCATGGCTGGAGAAATCCGCCAGTAGGTCGTGGAGGAAGCCGCCACAGAAGCCGCCATGGCCACGAGCCGCGAAGCTCGGAGGGCAGCTCCGCCGCTCGCCGCAGTCCGTAGGCGATGTCGCTGGGGGCAGCGCCGGCGCGCGACGGGCCCGCCCGCGCGGCCCGTGCGGGGGCCTCGAGGCTGAGGTTGCTGAGGACGTCAGCAACTGTATCCAGGCTAGCGGAGGGCGCCCGGTCCCGGACGGCAGCGGGAATGAGAACAAGCTCTCCCGCGGCGGTGACGACGAAATCGAGGGCGCCAAAGCGGATCCAGCCCCTCGACATCGGCGAATCGTGGTGGGAGGAGGCCATCAGGGAGGAGAAATGGGAACCCGAAGATGAGGATGTCGGTGAAGACGCGCGAGATCCCCTACCTGGCGCGCCAACTGTCGGTGTTTCGTGCACCGGCAATACGAATTTATGGTCGGATGGGGTCGCGCGCTCCCTCTCCCCGAATGGTCGACTCAAGGAGTCAGATGATGTATACTGGTTCGGGCTGAATGTCCCTACTCCAGTTCGTTCGGCGCGGATGTATTGATCTTTGGGCGATGAACAAGGGGAGTACAAGCGAGGCGGGGGGTCGGCTGTCCGATCCCCTTCGTGCTTTGGCTAGGGAGTCGTGGCTTCTTAGAGGGCCTTTTTCTCTGTCCTTTTCCCTTTCGGGCCCTGTGAGACCCTCATTTTTATGTTAGTAAGTAACATAAATATGAGGCTCTTTGAGTGCATCCTGTGCCATTCCCATGATCAGTGGCTGGCACGCACAAACACAATTTGGATATTACAGCCACACAGATACACATTTTTATTACATCACAAGTTTTATAGTGTTATTACAATACCAAAAGTAACAGAAAATTTAAAACCATGTCTCATAGTATGCCAACTATTCCATAACTCCACAGGCAACTGCTGAGATGAACCTAGAAAGATCAGTCGTCGCTAAAATTCGCAGGTTCCTCATATTCATTTCCATCATTATCGTAATCTTGCTCTTCACCTAAAAAAACATTGTTGAAGCAAGTTGAGTACGTTGGTACTCGCAAGACTTTGTAGTGTATGCAATTCCTGGATTATATGCAGGCTGAAATAGAAAGTGGGTTTCTACGGTTGTTTTGCATAAAGCGAAAGTTTTGAATGAAGTAATACTGAATAGTAATGGAAAGCGTAAATAAAAATTTAAGACAGTTTGATAAGTAATTGAGATAACAAGTAATAAAAGAATAATAACATTTTTACTCACGGCCCTTTGTGAGTAAAATAATGAACAAGACCCTCCATGGTCTTATGTGGACAAATGTAACAATAAGTGACATAAAAGGGGTACAAATCATTTCTCAAATCATTTAATCAAAGGTTTTTGAAAACAGAAACAGCTAACTATGTGATGACTTTACCAAGTGCTCATGACCGCGAGCGCGGCTAATCGATTAGGTTTAGACTCTGCAGAGTTTGTACTGCTTTACCCACAAGATATGTTCTCCCTTTTTGCAAGCTATAAGACACACTTCCTTTGGTATGCCCGCGAGGAGTTCATAACGAAACTGTTCGATTACTTGAACCTTAACTTTGCACTAGCCCAATGACGTTACCCCTGACTATGATGGAAGCAAACAAACGGTGAAGCAATAGTATTCAGAGCCCGCGGCTCAAATGGTATAACAACAGCCCCAATTCATAGCCAGGCGTACACCGTTACAACGGCAGATGCCAACACCTCGGTGATGACACCTCCTCGAAAGCAAACCAATACCGGAATGCCCGTGCTACAACTGCCTACCAATGTGCAAAGCTAATATTCAACTAATTTAATAGGTTAAGACTGTCCCATTTCAGTACTTGTGGATGTACGGTTATCTTGGCCTGAAAACAACACATAGGCTCGGTCCTTATTGTGACATGGGCGATACTCCACCCTATCTACGTACACGTTAAAACATGTACAACCGGCTATTGCCAATAATCACCCACGTCGAAACCATAGTTTTATTTTCATTCTTATCAAACTACCAGTATCCTTTACTGCTTAAATAAACCATAAAAGATTTCATAAAGAAGTGTGTATGTGGGTGTAGATGTCAACGTATCGTTCTAAGCATTGCTAAGCAGATGCAATTAATATTCGTTATAGCCCATCTTTTAATTGAGTACCCATTCCTATGGTTATCATGGGGTTTATGTTGATCTGATTAAGACAATATACCAACATTGGGTTATAACTACCAAGAGCGTGAAATAAATAGTTAGAATATAAGCATGCAGGAAGATTTTTAATCACATTTTATCTGGTTGTAAAATCTGGGTTCAAGAATGATCAAAGGGGTGCTTGCCTTGCTCCTCGGCGGTGTAAGCTGGGTCTGTGTCGTCGATAGCGTAGTCGGTAATCTCAGCGTCTATACGTCGATTAAGAACATGGCAAAAAGAATACTTCAATATCGATGAAGAAGCAAATACACATACAACAAAGATAGCAACTAAAAGATTCAAATGAAATCAATTCAATTCAATCAATGATGGCAATCACTTAATTAATTCATGTATTAAGTAAGTTATAAGATTTTGGGCCTAAGGCAAAAGCTTAATGACACACATCATGACTACCTTTCTTTGTGTATTATTTTATTTTTATTTACGAATTCAGGAAGCTAAGATTGTAGGATTATATTTAACAAAGTTCATTTGTAGGGTGTATGACTAATTGTACTAATACAAATTAGTATATAAAGCAACCCTAGTCACATTTAATGAAAGAACATGGTAAATTCTAACTTTTATCTTACTAACTGGTCCTAATCAGTGTAATGAGCTCAAAGAAACAAATTTTATTCATTTTGGATCATTTTTGAGTAAGTTATTGCAATTATATCAAATATATGCATTAAGTAAAGTTCTAACATGAAATTTTCACAAACTAACTCCAAATCCAAATCTAATTACATATTTGAGTAGTATTTGACCTAAGGATTCCAACAAAGTTGGTTTCACTCAATTTGGACTTTATTTGCAAAAATCCTACATGGAACATATTCAAATTTCACTCTTTAAATTTAAATTCAGATTCAAATTTCTAAACAAGTTTAAAATGTTTTTACATATTATGAAACTAGATGATTTATAATGAATTTACAAACAAGTTTCACTTGATTTGAATTTACAGATAAAAAGTTATAAGCATTTGAATCAAATCGGGCTCCTAAAATCAGAAAAAGAGCAAAAATGCGCTTTCCTTAAAGGAAAGCGTATTTCTTAGTTTTTGCGCGGGCGGCCTTTTGAATTGGCCCACAGTCACTGACGACTGGGCCTGCGGGGCAGTGAAGGCTGGTTTAGCTGCGAGAGTAGCAAACGAGCGGCTGACCGCCCGGTCCCGCGTGACAGTGAGGCGTCTTGGCCAGTATAAGATCGACCGCCGGGCCCACGGGCGATGAGACGAGCGAAGGACATGGCCGATGACCTCGCCGGCGGCTAACCGGCAACGTCGATCGACTTTGGAGGGTTCCTACGGCGTCACGGGACCAGGATGGACCTAGGACATCACTCGGTTGTGGGTAGTGTTCGGAGAAATCGGGCTCACGGCGATGACCGGCGGCGCTTCACGGTGAGGTCAAGCTCGGCTGCTTCTAAAGCGTTTCGGGTTTAATCATTAGGTGTATAAGCTTCATGAGGTCCTAGCGGTTCTAACTGAGTGCTTAGACCAAGGAATGAGTGATCGAACGAAGCCCTCACCGTGCGGCGTCAACGGCGGAAGAGCAGACACGGCGCGAGAGCTCCTCGAGGCGTTTCGGGCTGCAAGGAGACGCGTAAAAGATTCATGAGTATCAGTGGATGCTCGAAAGCCCATCAATTTGGACAATCTCTTACCGAGCCAAGCGAATTCGAAATTTCCCCCAAATTCGGCCACATGGCTGCGAGGTAGAAGGGTTCGGCTGGTGTGGATTTGGGCGTGTGGGGGTGAATGGGTGTGACACCCGGGTTTGGTAGAGTTTAGAGGTTCTACTCCTCCCCTTTAAATAAGCAGGGAAGGCGGTTTGGTGAGGATAGGTCTGTGGAGAGAAATGGCGATGGTCTCAGGTACCCTCTGGAGATCCCCCCTTCGGCTCGACCAAGGGGCAAGGAGAGCTGGCGCGGCAGCTGGCTGAGGCGGCCTCGAGGCACGGGATTGCGGCGGGATGAGGACAAATGCCAAGGCGGTAATTGATTTTTTTGCCGACAATAGAGAGAGCGAGAGAGAGAGACAGAGACTGAGAAGAGGAAGACGAAGCTGACACGGGAGGGCCACAAGGCAGAGAGAGAGAAGAAAGAAAGAGAGGAAAGGGGAGATGCTGACGCGTGGGCCAAGAGGTTTCTGGGTCCCGTCCAGCAGTGGTGTTGGCGCCTGGGCTGGCCGAAGAGCCACCGACTACGTGGCCCCACACGTAAGAAAGAGGGAGAGAGAGAGAAGATTTCTAGGGTTCTCCTCTGGACAGCACGACAACCAAATTAATACCGGGGTCATTTCAAGTCCACATTTTTCGAAACTTTTTGACCAAGCTAAAGGCTAAGATATCTACTGCCAGTAAAATTTTGAGGTTAAAATGATCTACCATTTATTTACTAAAAATCTGACAGTGAAAGCTGCACAGAAAATCCAATTTAGTTTTTGAATTGATTAAGGGACTAAACCAACGTATTTACTTTTGAAATTTTTACTGAAGATTTGGTTCTAAACAATGGACCTATCATAAAAATTTCAATATTAAATTCTCATTATTTAATTCTCCATAAATCTTTTATTGATTTCTGCAGAATTCCAAATCTGCCTAAATTAAATGCTAAAACATAGCAAAAATGATTATTAATTTTTGAAACTTTTTGAGGGTAAAGGTGATATGATTGAGGTCTTATGGTAAAAATTACAAGGCCTAGATTGCTCCACATTTTTCTCCATAATTCTGACATTGGTCTGGACAGCAATGGAATTTGCTAATTAAATTATTTTCTTTACTTCTAAATGCATTCACATGGTCTTTTGACCAGCTAGAAATATCTTCTAGGGTTTGTCCAGGTTATACAAAATTTTTACCATGGTAATTCTTCACTTCTACCATTTTACCATTTTATCCTTTTCCTTTCTTTTCTTTCTTAACTCCATTATTCATTTCAATCAACAAACAAATCAACAAATGCACAAACAAAAAATCATAAAATAAAGCAAAGAAATGATTCCACATTTTTAATATTTGATTTTTATTACTTTATAAATTTGAGGATGTTACAGGCCCCGCCTCTCCTTATATAGACGGAGGAGGCAGGTTACACGGGTGTTTGGGAAATCCACTAGAAAGGGGGCGTGCGTGTCTCGGAGTCTGGCTCCTGTCTTTTCCGACCGTCCCCTGCCCGTCCCGAGGCAGGGTTGGTGGCTCTGCGATGTGTGGTCTTGCGTGATGATGTCTGGATGACGCCTCGCGTGGTGCTCCTGTCTGCCTCGGCGGCTTTAATGGCGCTTGACTTTACCTTGGCCTCGGGAGTGGGCGCACTCCTCTGCGGTGTGCCAGGCGATGGGACGGGGGCTTGACTCCTTCGGTGGCTCTTCGGCGATCTTGGGAGAGGGCCGCCTACCCCGGTACGGACGCCAGGGGATGCTGCGCACAAGGCAGCCGTCTGACACTGGCGTGGGCCATGCTGGCCCGTGCGCAGGTGGAGCTTGAGCTTCAATATTAGGCGGCCGGAGCCCGCCGACCGTTCGGGGTCGGCCCTGCACAGGTCGGGGCTCGCTCCCCGCAGCCCAAGTACCTTTCGGCGGTGCTGGGCCTTCGCCGTGGTTGGTCAGCCCGTTCGCGCTTCCGGGCTGATGGGGGTACCCACGGCATGGGTACTCGTCAGTACTCAACATTGCTGTTGTTGATATTCATTAGGCGAAGAATCAGATAACCCTGAGAATGCTTTATATTTCACAGAATACGGGGACTTTGCTAACGATCTTTTCTAGGGTCTATCATTGTCAGTTGCCTGAGGGTTGGATATGGGCATACTATTGGATAACTATGTCTTCCGCTACATTTTGATCGGCTTTCTTAGAACATGTTGTATAATTACCTTTAGTTGTCATATGTACAAAATGTTGTATGGATGTGATGACAATGTTGTAAATGTGCATACTAGTCACTTATCATGGGACTAGTACTCCAAGCCAAAGGGAGGATTCCCACATCTATACCGCAAGATACGGGAATTTTGCTGACAAGCTCTTCTAGGGTGTCCTTGTCAATTGCCTGAGAGATTGCTATGGGCATACTACTGGATTTCTGTATTTTTCGTTGCGCTCTGTTCAGCCTTTATATCCCTTATTATATAATTGGATGTGATGACAATATTGTGAATGTGCGTACTAGATACTGATCATGGGACTAGTAATGTATGCACATGGGACCTTTTCGGTATTCCAAGCCAGAAGAGAGGGTCCCCACATCAAGTTGGTTCGAGATGGATGAGGAAAATTTCCGGGGCGTCGGTATCTACCCATAGTATATTGTAAAGCAATAATAAGAATCAAACAAATTCAAATAGATACTAATTTCAAATATTTTCTATAATCAGAAATATCATGATTTTAGAAAAAAAAAATTAGAAACTAGTTTCACTCAATTTAGAGTTCATTTACAAAAGTTATGCGCATTTGAATTTAAATCGGCTGAAAATTCCTTAAAATGAGAAAGAAAGTAACGTCGAAGGCGTATTCTTGGAAATTATACTTCCTTACCGAGAAGGGTATTCTCTACTGAACTGAAAGTGTATTTCTCACTTTTTGTGTTTTTAACTCAATTTTTCAAAGACAGGCAAGTAGGGCCCATTGGTCAGTGTTTTATTTTTAAAAAAGAAGTGATATGTGGGGTCCACATGTCAGTGAATCATGCTTAAATCCCGGTTTTAATTATGAATTGGGTTATTGATTTCACTGGGGTCCACATGTCAACGAAATAGCTTATGAATATGGTTTTAAAAGAAATACTCACAAGTGGGGCCACCTGTCAACGAGTGAGAGAGAAGGGAGTGCAACATGGACACCTAATAGGTGGGGCCCACCTGTCGGTGACCCAAAATAGTGCCACAGCTTGGGCAAGGTTGCCGACGATGAAAAGTGGCGACTTATGCGGTAAGGATGCTCGGGATAGCAAGAGGGGATGAGGGAAGGCTAGGGGAGTGGTCGATGGTGGTCGGAGTTGGCCGGAGAAGGCTGGTGGCGAAGCTCTACGTCGACGATCATGTGGATGGAAACGTAGGGGTGATGGTGCTGAATTGAGGGAGGGGAAGTATCAAAGAGGTGGCAAGGTCTCGTTTCGAGGGTTGGCGGCGGTGGAAACTCACCACAGAAGCTTGGCGATGGTGGCCATGGTTGGGGAAAAAGATGACTGGGGTGACAGCATTTTTAGCAAGTAGAGCTGCAAAGGAGGTGAGAAAGGTGATCAAGCTAGAGAGGGTCTGACTCAGGGAAATTGAGAAATGGCTCACCAGGAGAGAAGATCGAACTTGCTTGCTCATGTTGTTCTTGTAGGAGTTTGAGCTCTTCACGGGTGCAATGGCTCCGGTCGAGCAGAGGCAGCGTGGGGAGGATAATGATTCAATGAGTTCTTCTTATATTTGTATATATATAAAGGCGTGCTTTCAAACAAATCATGACACTTGGCAAGATCAAAGTTCGCCCATCAGCTTGCTCCAATAAACGATCTCACATGCTCGAAACTTGGAACCAAACAAGTCGAAAGGATCCCGTAATGCAAACTAATATTTCTTGGCAGTTTTTCCATTTTTCCTGACGGTTTTTGGCCGTCATGAAACATAACACACACTAGCACTGAGACTGCATAATTCAAACTCAATAGCCTGCTGTGATATTGACCACATAGATTTCATTGATTCTCATGCAGAATATCAATTCCATGGTTAATTCAAGCATGCTGACTTCTGTTCGGAATCATATTTACTAAAACTCAGAAATGAGGAAGTTCCAATCAAGGATGCAAAAAATAATAATTTAAAAGCAATCCACAACTAAGTACAAAGGTAATTCTGCCAAAGCTTGATACATACAAGTGTGGATAGCTTCCAAACAAGAGAAACTTTACAAGTCCGCGGCTTCGGCACGTGAGGTCTTTTAAGATGTTCTCCACTGCAATTCCAATTGGATGCGACCATTTTTTGAGTCAATTAGATGGTACTTCTCATTGATCCGTTTGTTGTTTATAACATCTGCGAGACTGATGACGGCATAACCAAGATATTCCTGAAAAGAAAACACAACAGATCAGAAGGCAGGCAAGCCCTATCGGTAGAAGAGCATGAATATAAAGCAAGCGAGTCAAAGATTAATAAGTTTGTTAGCTTGAAACAGACATCTACTGTAACATCCAGAGATACAGGTGCATTATTCATGTTTTTTAGCTTGAAGTTGATATCTCTACTTTAAGATCCTGAAATACCAATAAGTCCAATAAATGAATTAATTGATACAATTAATGGAAAATGGGGAACATCCCATCTTGAGTGGAGTTTGAATTAGCTAACTTGAAATTTAATGGATTCTAGACTGGGTGACAATGGATTAATGATCCTGCAGCTTTCTAGACTTCCATATCTAAACTTTGTGAGCTACCTAGATCAACAGTAAGCAAGCACTTATTCATCCGGCCCTGAATATAATATAAACAAGACATTTGGTATCTCACACTGACAGGCAATTTTACAACTGTTTGTTAGCTTAGATGCTGCTGCCTTAGCAAGATTAGCTTTCAAATGCAAAAATTCATATACGAGTTCATCTTTTTTTTCCTAGTATGCTGGTTACAATACATTTGCTGTCCGAGTATTTTTGTTCCACTTTAGGCCCCATTTATGTACAGGTTCGCAAACTGAGTACCAATTTTTGTATTTTTGTCAACTGGTTCTTTATACTTGTAAACACATTGCAATTTCCTTTCTGTCAATATATAATTTAAATTTGATTTAATTTTTAGCAGGCCAAAAGTACTTCAAATTCAAGAATCATGTATCGATTTCTGGCACATTGTCTTTTGAATTATGGATTGATTAGCATCAAGAATAACTTCCTTAGGGCAACATACGAAGAGCACAACCACGTTTAAGCTGCTTAGACATTTCCTTGTGTTTTTTGTTGTCAAATATTCATACCCACAGTTACTTTCTTACATAGCTGGCTGTGTGCGAAAAGCATGGCTGTGCCTCTTTGTTTAAGCTGCTGACACATTTCCTTATGTTTTTTGTTGTCAGTTGTCGCGTCTTTGTTTAAGCTGCTGCCCCAGCATTTTCTTGTCTGTTTTTGTACCATTGTGTACAAGACAGTGCTGGTGTCATTTGGAAAGCCAAAGAACACTATGGCTACAGTGGAAAATGGATGCTCAAGAAGCACCACTAAAAGATAGAATACTTGTTTATGGTTCTGTGGCTTCATTTTTAGCTTGATGTGCTATGCTTGTTACTTTGACCACACACCAACTGTAACCATTTCCAAATACAGGGACCTAATTGACAAAAACAAAGAAATTGGACTCTGTTTGCAAACTAGTACAAAACAAGACGCCTGTGCTGAAAAACACTGAATTGAGGATTGTTGGCCTATGTTCATTGATGTCTCTATTCCCTCATTTCCCATTTTGTCCTATTGGCACCCTTCCTACCATAACGTTCAAAGCAGGGCAAACTTCCGATGGGGTGTTGGGTGATGTCCTTTTGTATGTGTGACTAGGGTTACAAAACCGGTTGTGACATTTATCCTGAACCCCACCAGTTTCCAACAATTGGCAGTTACCCGTCCAATTTTCTTTAAATTAGATTTTCTCCAAATATGATTTGGAACCACGCTGGTTTTTGTATCCATATGTGTGACTGCCCATCAAGTTGTTGGGAAAGGTCAATATTGGGCAATTCAAGGAGCAAGCATGTCATTGGATGGATGATGAAGGATCCAAAGAACAATGCCTCTGTTGGTTATAGACAGGAATGGGGGAAAATACCGATGTGAGGGTATGCAAATGATAATTAGGACTTAGGGCTTAAGGTAGAAACAAAATGTCAACACTCAACCATGTTTTATATAGATCGGTAATTTGATTTGGCATACTTCCTTATATTTGATAAGTACCATGTATTATAGAAAATCTCCAACTTTAATGATATTCCCAGACAGTTGATGAAGTGCCCCGGGTAATTAGAGGGAGTAATCACTAGTGTTAGCTCTAATTAATCCAACTGCTAATCCAACTAATTAATCTGCTAATTAGAGTAACCGAATTGCAAAAGAGTTTAAAAGTGCGAGTAAAGCGAATAGAGATAGATGAGGTTGCCGTCAGGACCATGACGAAGGTATTGATCACCGAGATACCAGGCCGTAGGGGTTGAATCGGTACCTCTCGCTAGTTCGGTTCATCATCCCAGTGAGCTTACATGCAGTTGCGGGTATCCGTAGCAGTTTTCCCGCAGTAGATAACCTCTGAATCACTGCGTACCCAGCAAGCACACCGTTCAAGCCATGCACTGCCCAAGAGAGCACACCAGCAGTAAAATATCATTTTCCCAGCCAGCTTGCAGCCATGCAGCAGCCCTCATCACTCGTGGCAGCAAGGGAAGAGCATGCAAGAGCCAGCAGCACCCGTGGCAGCAAGGGAGGGGGCACGGCTGCCACCCGTCCCCTTCCTTCCTCTTTATAGCAAGCCAGCAACCACACGTCCTCAGTTCCAGGCAACAGCACACACGCACAACACATCCAGTCCAGTGAGAGAGCGCAAGAGAGCAAGAAGCAAGGAGAGTCCTCAGGAAGCAAGAACCAGGAGAAGGGTCCAGAAGCCGGAGGAGGAGACAAGCCACAAGAACCGAACCAGGAGATCCCCGAGACCACTGAACCGAACAAGGAGCCGAAGCCGGGGAGGTCCCCAAGACGAACTGAACCACGAAGGACCCCAAGAGCAGTAGAACCAAGCGAAGACCAACACTTTCTTCCCAACCGAACCCGAAACCACTCCAAGCAGTGCCTGACCATTACCGTAGCAAGCTACTTCTTAAGGCACTGAGTAGATTGATTAACCGTTAGTCTCGGTTAGAGTCCTAGGGTTGCTAGATCGAATCTGTGATCCCGCTAGAACCCCATCATTGACCCTGAACTTGCAAGCGCCAGGCAGCGAGTAGAGCGGATAGAACCACCAAAACCAATATCTGTTCTTATCGTGAACCCTAGAATCTGAAATCGAGTAGAAGCAGCAGAGCCGATAGTAGTAATCCGTTCTTATCATGTAAAGAAAGCATGTCGAAACAAATCAACCGACAAAGAGGCAACAAATAGATCAAATAGCAAAGCATGTTCTTATCTGCGGTGGAGGAGAAGTTAGAAGAGGAGGCGACAGAGCGATGAGAGGAGGTAGCGAGTAGAGGAGACTCATGGCGGCGCGCCGGCCGGCGGCTCGAGAGAGGAGAGGACCCGGCCATGGCGTCGGCCATAGAGGGGCGATGGCGGCGCTGCGCCGATCAATGACTGCAGCGAAGCGGCAGCGTTCTTGGCCGGCCGGGTGGCGTCTTGAAGAGCCGAGAGTAGTCGAGGAGGAGTAGAAGGCGAGAGAGTCGTGCAGGATCGGGGAAGCGGTGGGGAAGATCGGTGAGGCCTCGATCCCAGGCGGCGTTGAGTCAGAGAGGTAGGGGAAAGGCGAAAAGCCAGAAGGGCAGTGAGGCCTTGATCGAGCGAGAAAAGAAGAAGCGAGAAGAGCAGAGAGAAAAGAAAGAGAAAGGAGAAAAGAAAAGAAAAAAAAAAAAAAAAAAAAAAAAAGGAAAAGAAAAGAAAAGAAGAGAAAAGAAAAGAAAAGAAGAGAAAAGAAAAGAAGAGAAAAGAAAAGAGAAGAAGAAGATAAAAAAAAAGCATAACCTAATTCTCTCGTGCATCTCATTAGGCTAAAAAATCAGTATCACGAATCGTAGGGAAAATGGTATTTTAATTTCTAAAAGCCCGAGTAATAACTAAAATCTGTAATTGGTTAAATCTGGTATAATTGAACTGCTGTATTAAATGCTTGCTAAAGTATTAATACTATGGGTAAATTAATGGGTTAGATTAGAAAGGGAGTTTGGGCAGTATTATGGAATTAATACCTTGGTAATCTGTCGAGGGAGACCGAATCAATTCGACCCTCATCTCCCCATATTCGTGCGAGGGCGTCTTGGACAAGACTACTCCAGGCAAGCATCCTTTGGGAAATCTTTCCTTAAAATGTTTTTAATGAATTTCCATATCATTACAATACCATCCATGCATTACTAAACTTATACATTTAAATTGGAATCATAAACTTGGAATTGGAGGATGAAAATGGTTGTGGTTAGGTGTGGAGAAGCGGAAGGTTGGAAATGAATTGGTTTATAGAAAAATGTGTTGGCTAGGGCGGTGATGGGCAGTGGACTTATTTTGGCCCACAATCTTGTGTTGAGTTAATATGGTGGGTAGAGGATGCCGATGAGAAGGTGACATTGGCCGGGTCCTCTACATAATTAGCATATAAGATTAACCAACTAATACTTGGACAATGAGGCAGTATCAGTATCAACCATAGGGTGTGCAAGCGAGAAAAGGTTGTCCTATGAGAGTATTGTGATCTTTGCATGGTGGTTAGGTAGTTACTAGGGCACCAAATCAGGGTTCTGGGAAGACCGGAGAGGCCGTGCGAGATGGGACTAAGTGGCGACTTAGTTGCCCATGATGGCGCTTATATTTGAAGCCAGGATCGCCACATATGTTGAGTACAAGCGTTGGCTCGCGAGTGTAGTGGGATGGCCTTGAGAGGATCCCCGCTCGAGTAGGGGTGAAGATCACCATGATGCGGATTAGTGATAAGCGTTGGAGCCTCTCCTTGGAGGTCTCTATGGGTAAAGTGGTACAAACTGCGAGGTCTAAAATCATGAATTCATGCTGTCTCTGGATTGGAGGCTACGGAAGCTAAGTCGTCTCATAACAAGTGTTAGTAGTACTTTTAATTAAAATTGCCAACTCTTAAAGAAAACCAAAACCTATTTCTAATTAAAAATCGATTTCGGGAGGAGGTAAGTTGGATTTGGAAAAGAAAGGAAAAACTCATATATTGCATTCTATTATTCCTTCTTGAGTACTCTGTACTCACTCTTGCTTATATATCCCTTGATTAGAAGGTGAAGCTGTATGGATCGGCCACCGAGGCTGGAGCGAGGAGTGATCCGCAGGGACCAGACTTCACCGGGGACGACGACTACCCTAGTGTTCACGACTACTACCAGGAGTAGTAGAGTCACTAGGAGGCGTCACTTTGATAGATGGCGGATTCGCGAGGTACTGGAGTTGTAATATAATTTTGGTGGTGTCACGAAGTCTATGTAAATTATTGAACTCATAGCCCGGTGGCTTTACGGATTGTAATATATGTTATGTTCATCGATCTCTAATTATTGTTCTGCAACATTCACGAACCTGGCGTAGTAGTCGACAAAACAACGGTACTCCCGGCTTATTTTGTTGGCCACTATCTTGAGACTCAGCGTAAATTAGCTTAGGGTGATGACATTGGTTGTTAATTACCCTTTGTTAATCATGGTCGCCACTGTGGTATCGAGCAATGGTTACGAACCACGCTATAAATAAGTAGAAGGCGGTAGAAGTTCAAGTAAGAAAATTTATCACTCTAGCTATATGGCACTAGTTATATGGTAACCTTCTCTCTATCAAATAATAAGTTACAGTATTCTAGTTAATTTACTAACTTCGCTAACGTATTAATTAAAACCTTTCCTTGCGAGGATGTAATGGCGCACTAGGATTCCACCAAAGACAGTCGGGGCAATGTGATCTTCTGGCGACTGAGTGGAGGAGTTAGGAGGGGTGGGTAGATTACTACCAGGAGACCTACGAGGACTTGTCCGCGCTGGTCATAGTTGTGTCGGTGGAGATCGACCTACTTATCATCGAGGAGTTCTTCTCTTTTGGTTACACTCGCAGTACTTCCTACCTCTCCAGATCTTGCGGAGGCGATCATAGTTCTTAGAGCTCGATTCCGTAGGAGGCCCGAGAGGTCTTCCTTTCACCATTTTCCCGCTACTTCCCATAATGTCCAATGTCGCGCACCCGCCACCTTCACCTCTTGCGTCGATCCTGAGGATGTCTCGAGATCTCTGCGTCGGCTCACGAGTAGGAACATGATTCATTCGATGCCATGTTACATGAGGGAGCAGTCTACGCCATTCTAGAGCGATCGCTTCCATGTGGAGGCGCGGTTTCTAGGTCCGACAGATTTACATGGGAGGAGCTCGGCTGACTTAGGTCTTGTGGAGTGCCTCCCTTCTCTCTTGTTCCACCCACCACCACTTACCCTCCATATCGAGCCTTCGCATCACTCACCCCTATGCCTCAGGATCGGTGCTAGGCGCCTGACTCCGCCCTCCACCTTGAGTACACCCTTCCACTGGGTTTGGTACCTACACCGCTCACCCATACCCTGCTACTCAGTGGGGTATTCTCGCCGCCACCATATTCGATTACACGCCCAGACTTTCTTTGGCCACCTCGGCACTGGCTCCTCCGATGCGTGATTGATGTTCATCACGGTCCTTGGATTGAGGCATCCCACGCTCAATTCTTTCTTGAACTGACTAGACCCACGTCGCGGCGGGTTCTCGAAGTGCGGAGGAGAGACACGAGGAGGAGGATCCGAGGAGGTTGAGCTGCTCGGGATGGAGAGTAGGCGATAGTAGTGTTGTATTAGGAGGAGTATTGGGTGAGTTGTATCCAGCGTGCTAGAACTATGTATCGATGTAACCTTTAATTATCTATGGAATCTGACTTTATTGTTCATCTTCCATGCCATGTCACTTACTATTCTATGCATGACTAGTATGCTAGGTTGTTATAATTGCATTTAATTCTTCTTTGCAAGCATGTTTAAATTCCACGCTCAGTATGCATAGGAAATGCTTGCATGAGCATGTTATTCTTGTCTTGCATTGCCAACCCTAGAAACCAGTTTGCATTTGTGTTGTGCTTGTTATAAGTATAAAGTATCTAAATAGTGAATACGTGCATAGAACTAGGAGCTAAGGACTAGGAAGCGGACCGGACCGTAGTCGTGGCGTTTTTGGACACGTGGTCCATAACGCGACTCGAGGCGTGTAGACCTCGTGGAGTTCTCGGCCTTTCAGACACGAGGGGTTATTTATCGTTTTCTTCAATAGATAGGTGCGACTCGAGGCGCTTACTGAGGAGTTCCTAGTGCTCGGACACTAGGATTTTGTCTTTTCTTATTTGCATCTTGATGGTGTTTATGTTCTTGTAGCTATAGGTGCGACTTGAGGCGCATCCTCAAGGAGTTCTTGGTACTCGGACACCAAGTTTTGTCGTTTTCTTAAAATTGCGGTTTATGATCCTTATTCTCGAGATGATAGATAGATGTATTTGTAGAATCTGAAATGGAGTGGCGTTGAGGCGAGTTCCTTTAATTCTTATCTCATTGATTAATAACTTGACCATAAGACCTTCTAAATACTACAATACCTCTTCTCTTTTAATCAGTTGCTTGTAAAGGTTCTAATTCAGCGTGTCATCAATAATTATACCTCTCACCTTGTGAATGATCGCTATTCTTAAGGGCGTTCTTCTTTCTTTAGTTATATTCTTAGTTAAGCATAGAGTGACCTTCTAAAGAACCCTTTGTTGTGTCAAGAATAAGCGGTTAATTAAGTTGTGTCTTCGGTTGTGGTCTTTTGAGGATGTCGTAGTGAGGCGGCGAGCAGGATCTGTTGTTGAGGTTGGAGCACCCAGAACCCACCAAATGCGTAGAGCAACCCCAAATGCCACCACGACCTTAACGGCCATTCCCTGCACCACTTGGCCAACCGGCACCTCCAATAGGGTGTAATTTGAGTCGCAAGAGCCCCAGGAAACCTAGATCCACCTTTGGAGAGTCATACGTATGGCCTGACCAAGAAAACCAAAATCAATTCCTAGAAGCTCTTGTCACAAACCTTACCCCTCGCAACTCCACACTCAAACCGAGCATCGAACCACCTTGGGAGATTTTCTCCAAACTTCGCCCACCCACTTTTGCTAGAGCCACGCACCTCGGAAGCGATGATTGGCTTGAAGAGATTGAGAAGAAGTTGAATACCTTGGGTTGTCCTGAAGAAGAAGAGTGCAATTTGCGGCTTATCGATTGATTGGGCTCATGCCACATGGTGGAAGAACTATTGCCTTTCGTCGTGAGAGCTCGACCCATATCATGGGAAGAGTTCACTACTGATTCATGAATACCCATGTACCACGAGGAGATGGACATAAAGAAACAGGAGTTTTGGGATCCGACTCGAGGAGTAGGAGTGTCACCGAGTACTTGCGGAAGTTTAATGACTGTCTCGTCGCCCGGATGAAGTAGACAACGAGGCAAAGAAGATTTATAGGTTTACAAAGGGGTTGAACACCTATTTGAAGCTACATATGGCCACCCACATCATCCGCAAATTCGAGGACCTAGCCAACCGAGCTACAGTGGAGAGTGTGCGACACAAATGAATGAAGAAAGGAGAAGAAAGCCGGTTGATATCAAGCCAAGTTTTCCTAGCCCTCGACCTTTCGAGGCCTCCACCACCACCCTACAAAATCCAATTGCTTTCGTCCCATTATCTGACTCCACCCAAAGCAATCCAAAGTGTTCTCCCTTGAGATCCCCGACCGGATGCTATAGGTGCGGAGGACCTCACCTCATCTCGGCTGTCCTAAACCTCGTCAGTGCTACAAGCTGGCGCCGGAAGGTCACAAGAAACCCGTGCCCTCATCCACCTAGACCTTTGAGTCGAGAACAATCCGGGAAACCTCGAGAGTTATTTCTCGGCTCTGGGCGTGCCCCAGGAAACCAGCCAGCCTCGGCAACTAGAGGACGTTGAGCGGAGCCTCCAAGATCGGGTCACCCACGAACAACATCTCGATTAGGCGGTAGAAGGAGCCCGCAGATGGTTACTGGGTAAGCTTCCCATTCCCATCAATAGTCTTGTTTTGTTTGATTCGGGTGCTACATTCTTTCATTTCAAAGGAGTATGTGAATAAAAATAAGTTAGGATGTGTACCAGTTACTATACGCCATTAGAAGTCAATACACCAAATGTGGATTAATCGAGGTAACCTCAATCGGAAGAAATCAAATAATCAGAATACTAGATGTTCCCTTCTTAGCCAACTTTGCATGTGATGGAGTCTAATCGCCTAGATGTAATTAGGAATGGATTGGCTAGCCTTAACAGGTTAAGATGGATGCGAGTTAAAAGACTGCGTCCATAAGAACCTTTGATGGGAAGTCGAATCGTGTATCGGGGACTTAGAAATGGGACACCTCAAAACGACCCCAAGTTAACTCTTTTTACCTTCAAGAGAGTTGTCTCTTATTCCTGTGGTTCGGGAATTTCTGATGTCTTCCTCAAGAAGCGCAGGGCATGCCACTGACAGAGAGTTGGAGTTCCCATAGAACTTGTTCGAGGCACAACCAGATATGTAAAAGACCTTATCGTATGAACTCACAAGAATTGGTGGAATTAAAGAGCGATTGAAAGAATTAGAAGACAAGCGGGTTCATTAGAAAGTGTATCAATGTAGAGAGCCTCGTTCTTTTGTGAATAAGAAAGATGGTGGATTAAGGCGTATGCAGTTATAGAGATCTCAGCCAGAGTCACTATCAAAAATAAGTACCCTCTTCCTAGGATTGATGATCTATTTGACCAGTTGAGAGGTGCTTGTGTGTTTTCCAAGATAGACTTAAGGTCTGGATACCACCAGGATAAAGATAAAATCGGAAGATATGGAGAAATTGCGTTTGTATCGGATATGGACACTATGAATACACCGTTGTGCCCTTTGGATTAACCAATGCACTACCTCTTTGTGTTCATGAATCTAATGAACAAGATATACATGAAGTGCTTGGATAAATTCATTGTGGTATTCATAGATGACATTTTGGTGTACTCTAAAAATAAGGAAGAGCACACTAATCACTTGAGAATTGCCCTCCAAATCCTCAGGGATAACCGAGTTGTATGCCAAATTGACAAATGTGAATTTTGTTTGGATCAAATATCCTTTCTAGGACATATATAAGGAAAGGAATAGAAGTAGACCCAAACAAAATTGAAGCCATAAAGTCTCCGAAACGACCTACAAACCAAAAAGAAGTGAGAAGCTTCCTTGGGTTAGGTACAGGTATTATCACAGATTCATCAAGGGATTCTCCCAGATAACATCACCCATCACTAAACTTCACGAGAAAAGACATTCAATTTAAGTGAATGAAAAGTGTGAGGAGAGTTTTGAAACTCAAACTATCATTAACCTACCTTGATGTTAGCCCTACGAGAATGGCATAGAGTATGTGGTATATTGTGATGCCTCAAAGTCGGGACTAAGGTGTGTGCTCATGCAAAATGAGAAAGTAATTGCTTATGCCTCTAGGCAATTACGACCTATGTAAGTTAATTATCCCTTTTATGACCTAGAATGGGGCTGATCGTCTTTGCACTAAAAATGTGGAGACATTATTTGTATGGGTCGAAGTGTACACTTTACAAGGTGACCATAAGAGTCTCAAATACATCTTCACCCAAAAAATTTGAATATGAGACGAGAGGAGATGGTTGGAGCTCATAAAGGATTACGATATCACCATTAACTACCACCCAGTGAAAGCTAATGTGGTAGTGATGCTTTAAGGTCGAAAAGTCGGTGCAATCAAGTATCCCTTCAGAGTTTCACACCAAAGTTAATCCAAGAGTTGGCTAAAATGGAAATCAATTTCAGTTCATCACCTTTACAATGCCTTACTAATTTGTCATGTCAATTGAATCAACCCTTCTAGAACAAATTAAAGAGAAGCAAGGCATATGACACTTATATTGTGGAAGAAATCAAGAGAATCAAGTTAGGACAACCTTGAGTTTAATTTGGATGAGGAAGGAACCCTCGAGACTTTCGTGAAAGGATTTGTGTACCAAAATGATTCGAATATCAAAACACTCATCCTAAAAGAAGCCCATGACACACCATACACAATTCATCTGGTGGTACCAAAATGTGAGAGACTTAAAAGAAACCTTACGGTGGAGTGGAATGAAAAAGGAGATAGCGAGAATATATTAGTAAGTGTGATACATCCAAAGGGTAAAAGCGAACACCAACGTCCTGTGAGCTTACTCCAACCTTTGCAAATTCACTGAATGGAAATGGGAGGATGTCTCGTATGGATTTCATAACGGGATTGCCGAACCATAACCAAGAAAGATGCCATATGTGGGTGATAGTGGAGCGGACTCACTAAATCACCCACTTCATTGCCACTAACCAAAAATACTCGCTTCACGGATTAGTGAGATATATTTGGAAAGAGTAGTTACACTCCATGGAGTTCCCAAAACAATCACCTCGGATAGAGGCTCGATCTTCACTTCTAACCGGGAAGCTTACAAGTCGCTTTGGGGGAATGAAACTAAACTTCAAGACCTTGCATATCACCCTCAAAGCAGATGGACAAGCGAGAGAACAAATCGAATCTTGGAAGATATGTTGAGAGCATGTGTGCTGAATTTTAAGGAGAGTTAGGATAAATATCGCACCTCGAGTTTGCATACAACAATAGTTATCAATCAAGCATCTGAGATGGCCCCATTGAAGCTTTATATGGTAGAAGGTGTAGATCCCAACATTGGTATGAAGTAGGAGAAAAATCATTGATGGGTCCAGACTTGATTCGAGCCAAAATGATGAGAAGATCAAACTAATTCAAGAGAGGTTGAAAGCGCTCGAGTAGCCGGAAGAACTACTGGCCGATAAGCGTAGGGAGAGATTGAAGTTTTATCTGAAGAATTGGTTTACACAGAAAGTGTCACCCATGAAAGGAGTCCATCGATTGGAGTCAAAGGAAAGTTAAGTCCTCGTTATGTTGGGCCAGTTCAAAGTGTTAGCTCAAAGAGGCTGCGGCCTACCAATTAGAGTTGCCTTCTCATTTCAGAATCCACAACGTCTTCCACATTTCCCAACTCAGGAGCACTTGCCTTAGAGAACCTTCTCAACTAGTCCAAAACATTGACATTCCACTTGGCTGACCTAACCTATGAGGAGCAACCACTCAAAATCCTAGCCACGAAGAAAGACAATTGAAGAGCCCTGCGGTCGCAAAGTCAGTGGAAGCACCACAGAGAAGAAGCCACGTGGGAAAAGAAGATGAGCCGCGAGTCCTATCCGCCTCTTTAGGTAAGGCGGATTTAGACGAAATCCCTTTTAAGAGGATAGGATGAAGTGCCGGGTAATTAGAGGGAGTAATCACTAGTGTTAGCTCTAATTAATCCAAGCGCTAATCCAACTAATTAATCTGCAATTAGAGTAGCAGAATTGCAAAAGAGTTTAAAAGTGCGAGTAAAGCGAATAGAGATAGATGAGGTTGTGAATGGACATGCGAAGGTATTGATCACCGAGATACGGACGTAGGGGTTGAATGGTACCTCTCGCTAGTTAGGTTCATCGAGCGACGTAGCTTACATGCACGGATTCACGGGTATCCGTCTTGATTTTCCTTGATAGATAACCTCTGAATCATGCGTACCGCCAAGCACACCGTTCAAGCCATGCACCGCCCAAGAGAGCACACGGCGGTAAAATATCATTTTCCCGGCCGACTTGCGACCATCGACCCTCATCACTCGTGGCGACAAGGAAGAGCATGCAAGAGCCGGCACGAAGTGGCAAGGCGAGGAGGGCCTGGGCGCCACGTCCCCTTCCTTCCTCTCTTTATAGCAAGCCCAACCACACGTCCTCGATTCCAGGCAACGGCACACACGCACAACACATCGATCGGTGAGAGAGCGCAAGAGAGCAAGCAAGGAGAGTCCTCGAGGAAGCAAGAACCAGGAGAAGGGTCCAGGCCGGGAGGAGGAGACAAGCCACAAGAACCGAACAGGAGATCCGAGACCAGAACCGAACAAGGAGCGAGAGCGGAGGTCCCCAAGGCCGACGAACACGAAGGACCCGAACACCGAACCAAGAGCAAGACACCAACACTTTCTTCCCAATGAGACAACCACCACTCCAAGCTTCAGGTGCACGACCATTCGTAACAAGCTACTTCTTAAGGCACTGAGTAGATTGATTAGCAGATTAGTCTCAGTTAGAGTCCTAGGGTTGCTAGATCGAATCTGCGAGTCGCTAGAACCCGTCATTGACCCCGAGAACTTGCAAAGCGCCAAGGCAGAGTAGAGCGGATAGAACCACCAAAACCAGTAACATCTGTTCTTATCGTGAACCCTAGAATCACGAAATCGAGTAGAAGAGCAGCAGGCGGTAGTAGTAATCGTTCTTATCATGTAAGCCGAAAACGCCAAATCGAAACAACCAAAGAAAAGAGGCAACAAATAGATCAAATAGCGGCATGTTCTTATCTCATGCGGTGGAGAGTTAGAGGAGGCGACAGCGCGATGAGAGAGAGGTAGCGATGAGGGAGACTCGGCTTCGCGCCCAAGCCGTGGCTTCGGAGAAGGAGAGGACCGGCCATGGCGTCGGCCATGGCGAGAGCGATGGCGGCAGCGTTCGCCGGTCGGCTAGTGCGAAGCGGCGACGTTGTGCGGCCGTACGTCAGCGTCTTTGAAAAGCCGAAAGTGGTCTTTGGAGGAGTAGGAGGAGAGAAGCGAGAGGGGTCGTCGCGGAGAAGCGGCGGTGGGAGATCGGTGAGGCTCGATCCCGAAGCGGCGTTGAGTCCCGCAGAGGTAGGGGAAAGCGAAGAAGCAGAAGGGCAGTGAGGCCTTCAGTCGACGAAGAAGAAAAGCGAAAGAGCAGAGAAAGAAAGAAAGAGAAAAGAAAAAAAAAAAAAAAAAAAAAAAAATGAAAAGAAAAGAAAAGAAGAGAAAAGAAAAGAAAAGAAGAGAAAAGAAAAGAAGAGAAAAGAAAAGAGAAGAAGAAGATAAAAAAAAAAAGCATAACCTAATTCTCTCGTGCATCTACGTAGGCTAAAATACCGTATCTGAATCGTAGGGAAAATGGTATTTTAATTTCTAAAAGCCCGAGTAATAACTAAAATCTGTAATTGGTTAAATCTGGTATAATTGAACTGCTGTATTAAATGCTTGCTAAAGTATTAATACTATGGGTAAATTAATGGGTTAGATTAGAAAGGGAGTTTGGGCAGTATTATGGAATTAATACCTTGGTAATCTGTCAGGACCCGACCAGAATCAATTCGACCCTCATCTCCCATATTCGATGAGGGCGTGACTGATCAAGATTACTACTCCAGGCAAGCATCCTTTGGGAAATCTTTCCTTAAAATGTTTTTAATGAATTTCCATATCATTACAATACCATCCATGCATTACTAAACTTATACATTTAAATTGGAATCATAAACTTGGAATTGGAGGATGAAAATGGTTGTGGTTACAGTGTGGAGAAGCGGAAGGTTGGAAATGAATTGGTTTATAGAAAAATGTGTTAGCTAGGGCGGTGATGGAGCTTGGACTATGCTTATTTTTAAGCATCTTGTGTTGAGTTAATATGGTGGGTAGAGGATGGCGATGAGAAGGTGACATTGGCCAGGGGTCCTCTACATAATTAGCATATAAGATTAACCAACTAATACTTGGACAATGAGCCGTATCTCAAGATCAACCATAGGTGTGCAAAGCGACGAGAAAAGGTTGTCCTATGAGAGTATTGTGATCTTTGCATGGTGGTTAGGTAGTTACTAGGGCACAAATCGGGTTCTGCGGAAGACCCGAGAGGCCGTGCGAGATGGGACTAAGTGGCGACTTAGTTGCCCATGATGGCGCTATATTTGAAGCCAGAGGAAATACCGCAGCCACATATGTTGGGGGTACAAGCAGTTGGCGAGTGTAGTGGGATGGCCTTGAGAGGATCCCCGCTCGAGTAGCAGGGTGAAGATCACAATGATCTTGGATTAGTGATAAACGTTACGGAGCCTCTCCTTGAGGTCTCTATGGGTAAAGTGGTACAAACTGCGCCAGGTCTAAAATCATGAATTCATGCCTGGCTCTCCTGGATTGGAGGCTACGGAAGCTAAGTACGTCTCATAACAAGTGTTAGTAGTACTTTTAATTAAAATTGCCAACTCTTAAAGAAAACCAAAAACCTATTTCTAATTAAAAATCAGTTTGGGAGGAGGTAAGTTGGATTTGGAAAAGAAAGGAAAAACTCATATATTGCATTCTATTATTCCTTCTTGAGTACTCTGTACTCACTCTTGCTTATATATCCCTTGATTAGAAGGTGAAGCGTATGGATCGGCCAGAGGCCTGGAGGCGAGGGTGATCGCGAGGACCGAGACCTGCGTGGACGGCGACTACCCTAGTGTCTCACGACTACTACCAGAGTAGTAGAGTCACTGAGAGGCCGTGCCGCTGATAGATGGCGGTTAGCGGTACTCTGGAGTTGTAATATAATTTTGGTGGTGTCTGAAGTCTATGTAAATTATTGAACTCATAGCCCGGTGTGGCTTACGGATTGTAATATATGTTATGTTCATCGAGTCTCTAATTATTGTTCACGCAACATTACGTTACAACAGAGTGGTAGTCGACAAAACAACGGTACTCCCGCTATTTTGTTGGCCACTATGCTGAGACTCCGCGTAATTAGCTTAGGGTGATGACACATTGGTTGTTAATTACCCTTTGTTAATCATGCGGGTCGCCACAGTTGACACTGGTAAAAGGTGGACACACTCATCAGTCCTATTTGAATGTGAATATAAAGTATTTGAAGGAAATGTTAGAATAAAATCAAATATAAATCCGGGAGTGGTTAAGACTCCCAAGACAATTTATAAACTACTTGATGCTCAAGGAGAGTCCTGATGTGACTCGTAACTCCTGAGCAAGGTTTCATAAACCTATTTCGAACCTATTTAAAAACTATCCAGATTAAGCATTGCCAGAAATTTCATAGGAACTGGCAGTTCTTGACACAAACTATCCAAGGCAACAGCTTATGACCTTTCATTCAGCTTTCCAAATTTTAATGAAACAATTTGTCCTATTAAAAACTTAAAAAATAAAAAAATCAACAGAATCAGTTAATAATTAAATATGAACAATAGCTCATTTAGACCCGGCAAGCTGCAGGTTCTCTCCTCACTGCAAATGAGTTTCGTAACTAGCATTGTCTTGAGAGGGAACTATCCAATTTGATGGAAATAACATGATCACTAATACTGTGGTTATTGTCCCTGCAGCTGCTGATGTCCTGCAGGGCTTCAGTGTTGGTGAGAAGGATGTGGCTAGCAATGGTATTTAGTATTTACATTTTGATTGTGACACCTTGTGCAGGTATATAATTCCAAATTATCTTTTATCACTATCACATCACAAATGAAGAAAAATCAGACAGCAGAACTGATACCTTGGAATGTATACCAATACTTGGTGGCCTGCTAATGACTTCAATTTGCATTTTATCATTTATGGGTGGTTCCTCACACACGAACTGAAATTCTTCTTCCCAACGTGGATCTCGATTCTTCTTAATATGCTGCATAAATCAGATCAAAGATTACATCTGTAAGGTGGTGACCACAACTAACAACTTATAGCATTTGTTATAGTAAATATTTTATTAGTGAAATTTATGCATAAATGGTTATTGACATATTTAAAACTGTTTTGCATACCTTAGTCTTCTTTTCCTCACCCCTAAACACAATTCTTACATATGGATTAGTGTGGTGCTTTCCTTCGACATCCTGTGCTTCATGGACAATAACTACCAGCAAACCACCACCTTCTGGTGTGCCATCAGGAGCTTTTTCAATGGTACCGGACTCATCACTTGTATCAACATCAGAATCACCTTCCTTGAAAGGCTTATATGTTACATCAACAATGAGCTGCCCCCGGAACTTCTCATTTACAGGGTCATTTGCATCCATAGTCTTGACCAAGTCAAGTGTAACTGATTTTGTCTCATCAGGAATAAGGTCTTTCAATGGGATAACATTCATTCCAATCTTGTCATGCTTCCCAACCTGAGAAAGAAGATATAAGTTAGAAAATATCAGACTGGGATAGGGTAAACAGCTAAGGCAGAAGATTTGGAACCATTAATCATTACCTGCTCCCAATCATAAACAGTAAGCTCAAGAGCCTGAGATTCTGGGTCTTTGACAACTAATTTGAATTCCTCATTCCATTCAGGGTTCAGGTTGCTTCGCTTCACTGAAGTTTTCTTCGATGGGAGTTTTTCCTCTGTTAGCTTTAACTTCACATATGGATCTGATTTGCCCAGCAAATCTTTCTTCGTCAGTTTAACAGCCCGTACGACACTAACATAGAGAATTCCAACAGGCTTCTTTTGTGCTCTTCATGTTCCATGTTATAAAAAAAGATACTAAATTAACTAACTGAACATGGACCGGTCTCTTAAAACAAAAATAAACTATAGTATGGCATTACTTTGCAGGATCCATGATTTGCACCTCAAGCACTTTGGGCCACAAGTACATATTTGCTACCTGAGTTTTGATAATCTCCTGCAAGGGGAGACAAGTTAACAATAGCTAATATGAGCATGACTATGTGCGAGGAAAAAAGGGCATGTAATTAAGTTAGTTTGGATAGAGGAAGATGTGTATTGGTGGAATAATACGACACACAAGATTGGGGTAGATTTTGGAAACAAATCAATTAATAAATAGAAAACTGCTAGCACTATACAATAAATTCATGCATACCAGAAAAGTAGTTGGGAAGAAATGAAATATTATCCTCAAAATTGGATTAAATGAGAAGCTCTACTAACGTTGAAAATACCTGAACAAATACATAAAGGCCTGGGATTGCCATGAGATCTGCTCCTAAGAGTTTCAGACCAAAGTCAACATGTGGCTGCAAAAGGCGAACACTATAAGTTGACAATTCCATCAGAAATAGACAAAATAGATTCATGTCTCAGAATTTACCTTCTCCATGAGTGAGACTACTATTTTAGCAAAGCATGGAAAGCTAGGGACCAATGGCTTCAATGTTATGCGTGGCAGAGCAAAAACTTGCAAATCAATTACCTATAATATTAGACATGGTACAGGATCAATATTGCGAAAATGAAATTTTGTCTTCAAATTATCTTGGATCCCATGAAGATGAAGTGCTACAGAAAATAATATACTAATCATGATATCATTTTAACTCACGGATGCTTCTGAATAATTGTACCTGTGCAGTTGCTTTTAGCCCAAATGCTTTCACTACAACGGTGATATTAGGGTTTCCAGCCCACTTTATTGAAGGTTCCATAATAAGTTCCTGTTCACCTGTGGTGTAGACCTTCATCCCTATATTGAAGGTCAGAAAAATTCCATGTCAGTTCATCATCAAGCAACCTATGGTCTAAAACAGCATGTAGTTTGTTCGGCATACAACGTTGAACCAAAAATAACCGGGTAATATACAAAAGTATATATATAATATGCGCTAAAAAATTTCAGTTACCAGGAATCTGCCTCATGATAGAAACACACAAATCCAAGGCAATCAGAACATTGTCAAATGCGGGGGAGAGAGAGAGAGAGAACACTGTCAAATGATTGGAAGACGTGCAGTGGCAAACTCAGCTATTTCTTTTGAAGTGATCTTGTAACGCCCTAGACCAGTTAGTGATGATCCATGTGGCTCATGAGTTTAATTTAATAGTTGCAGGACTAGTCCCACATGGACTAAAAGGAGAGTGTAGCTGGATTCAGATAGCATAAAAATGCAAGGGAGCCAAACATATAGCAACTGCAGATTACCTCTGGGGTGTGAGTGGTTTGCTTTTGCTGTTCTAGGTGATTAGTTCCATCACTGTGCTTTTGTACATGAAACAGAATTTCAGCAAATAAAAGGTGGTATATCAGCAGTATAATTGTGAAGATTTTCCAAATGGTGGTCAGGTGTAGTACTGCAGTTAGAAATTCTCCTAAGATGGATAACTGAATGGGTGGGGGAAACTACATGTAGTGCACGGCAAACTTGACAACAGTTTAGTGGACCCACCTACTTTTCATACAATTAACATGCTGGTAGTACGTATAAAAAAACATGCTGGTAGTAAATAAAAGTACTGGAAGAACTACTCTTGAGATTTGACTTCAATATGCTGCCGTATGTGCAGCAACAGCACAGAATGTGCAGTCCATCTGATCCAAAACTGACACTCTGGGTTGATTGTGGTGGAAAAATGGAGATAACATACTCAGTTTTTTTTTTTAATTCAGAATAGGCCCTTGTTATGGACTGTCAATTGCATGATCCAACGGTCAAAAACCTTTCAATTCATCCATACATGTCTGCAGCTTATGCCTTTCCACACTCTTATGTATATGATGATTTTATATTATTTTTTAAAAAACAATCTGACCATTTATGCCCCTGTAACACTTTTGTATCACAGCATAAAGCAAGAATGACATGTCCATATCAGTATTTCAGGTTCTAAGTCATAACATAGCTGAACTCACTTAGCAGGAGTGACAGATTTCGGTACCTACACTAATACTGATTTTGGTACCTAACATTGCTACACCCACCTGTACACCGGCAGTACTGAACATTAACTAAAAAAGTACAATAACAACAAAAATGCTAGTATGAACAGCAATAAGTAAACTCGTATGCTGGTCTGCAAGGAAAAAACATGTATGCTGGTATAGTCGGATACAATATCCACAACTGCTCGCACAAGAGATTCTGTAATATGACTCTATCAACCTATTTACAGATGCTCACGCATTGGATTTAAATTAGATGGACGGCATTATTACAGAAAACTGCATGGGCAAAATAATCGCACTGGAATGCAGCATTTAGAAGCTTTAAAGCAACATTTTCTTATTAACAGCAAACCATTGAATGGTGACACCTCAATCCAAGTGGTCATTCTGAATCCTATTTAAATGCCTAACTCTTGCCGCAACAGATCACTTCCATGCATGCCACCACATCGATGACCATTGTACTGACTTAAGAGGTTATTTTGGGCTGATTTAAAAATCACTCTGGGCCTGTTTGGCCTAGCATAACCTTAGGGATAATTAGGCGTATATAAGCCCATGTAAGATCCAATGGTTCGCATATTTTAGATTTATATGACAAGCTAAAGCCTCACTTCGACATATAACCTTTAGCTATTACTATGTAAATTTTAGGACTAATAAGTTTACATTGGCTTATAAGTTGGATTCACCTATATAACCTTTGGGACTTATTCAATAAGCAGATTTACTTGGCTTACATGTTATAAATCCAATAAGCTAAAATGAAGATTACAGTTTCAACTGGGCCAAAGTGACCAATGTCACGCTTGACTGCTTAATTGTACCACAACAACAGTGCACGATGACACATGAAAGATTGTGTTCAAATTTAAGCTTCAGTTTATTTGGATTATAAGCAAGTCAAGTCAAATGATTAATTTATTTCTGAGTTCATCTGATAAGTGATGGCCCCAAATCCATATAGAAGCTTAAGGCAGAGTAGAGTTGGTTATAGGACTTCTAGGATCAAAAGGCTTATAAACTGGACACAATTAAAAAGATATTTGGGTTTATCCAAGCAAACTTATTTGGCACAAGCTATAAATCCAATAAAGTATCCTACACTGATTTAAACTAGGTCAAACAGGCCAGATTCTGTGGCATACTTAACCGATTAACTCTTAACACAACTGTGTGTTCAATACGAAAGCAGGAAAAACTGCATAAATATAAATGCATTTGTTTACGAGGAGCTGAGAATTTGATCCTTCCAAAGCTACTTTCATAGGGGGTATTCCTGACATTCTGAAAAAATTCTTCGAAAAATACTTCATTGGAATTAAATTGTCCAACAGGTTGGTAACTAAAACTTCAGAGAAGAACTAACCTTGAAATGTCGGTGGTAAAGAACCTAACGTTAATGTCTCAAATTCGACTGAATCAATCTTATACTTTGCAGTGTTCTCAGCAATAATTGGCTTAGCGATTTCCTCTGCAGTTTTACATATTGCCTGTAAAAGATAATATTTACTAAACAAAGCAAAAACAATACTTAGACAAAGAATATTGCACATTTTATAGAACTTTGAACATAACACATACCTTGTCAAGATAAGGCCACATATTCTCGACAAACTTGTTTAGCCAATCAATCTTTATCAACGTAAAAAACAGCAAGGTTAGGTTATAGCAGTCAAATATAAGATGGCATGGCACGAGAATAGAAGTTTCACTGAAAGGATTAGCATACCCGATCAAAGTCTGGATTTTTCACCCAATGAGGAATCTCAGGAAGCATGCTTTCCAATGATTTTGTATCAAGTTCAACAAGTGGTCTAATTACAGGGTGCTGTGCAATTACCATTAAAGCAGGAAATGTTAAGTGAGGCATTGGTAATAAATACTTTTTAGACTTAAGTATCACAATGTTAAAAGAAACTGATCAATCAGTACCTAACTATCTATTGTTTGTACATCTAAGAGACTAATCAATCAATTTTTGCACCTCCAAGTATTCTATCGAAATCTGCAGTCTAATAAGTGCACCTATGCAGAAAGCATGTAAAGCTGCAATTCGACTTCAGTAGTGCTCCCTTCAATCACAAAAGAGTGATGTTTAGGGATACGTGCAGTCAAACTTTCTAAACTTTAGCTATCAATATCTCTATGAATATTTGGATTGGACACTTGAAAATAATGTGTAGATTTGTCTCGAAAAATCCCAAACACCAAAATCGAAAACCAATTAAATCAAAAAATTTAGCCTATTGAAGAGCTGAAATTTTTGCGTTTCTCAAATTTTTGGGGGCACCCCCCCCCCCCCAACAGTTCCACCTATGTCAAAAACGACCTCTTTTGTGATGTGATTGGAGGGATTAATTAGTAAACCCTGAAAATATGATATGACCACCATTGTCTCGTATAAGCATATAACAAACAATGGCATTTCAGGACATCATCCAGAGGCATTCCCAAAAAAATGCATCATTGATTGTGATTTTGAATACTTAATTTTCCTATTGACCATGAATCAATTAATACACTGTCTGGAGCCAGAAGCTGGAACGATATTCAATCCGAAACATGATTTTGCAGTCCGGCATACATTCATTCTAGCACTAAACATCTGATTTTTCATTTGACACATGATCAAATCCCCGAAATTCACCTGCAGATGCAAAAAAGATTTGCAAACTGCTCTTATACATAGATCACATCAATAATTTAGTATATTCTACACCTGTACCACTCTGGGCCTGGCAGATCCTAGCAACTAATTTTCTCTTCTCGTGTAAACACAATACAGACAAATGAATTGCACTAAATAGGAGTATCCAATGAGACCACCATCCTATTATATGATGAACACAAGCCAACTACGATTACACTAGGTCAGGAACCAACATAAAGGGTAGAACTAAACTATGGAATTTCAGGCATGCTTAAAACTCAAAAGTTTTCACATTGAGACCATAAAACATCCAAACCTCCGTCCTTGCCTCCAGTTCCAGCCATTCTCCTCAACGTGCTACAGGCTACTCGAGGAACAAAGCGCAGCCAAATTACACAGAAGCATCAAAAGAAGAGGGGGGGGGGGGGGTAACTCGTACCTTCACATCGGTGGGCTGGAAGTAGACGAACAGGTAGTACCCAATCACGAGCCCGACGGTGACTCCCACCCCAAACCCAAAGAAACCCACTACAACGCTGAAGAACCCCATCCCCACTCTCCAACCCAAGAAAGCGAGCAGCCAAGGAGGCGAGAAACAACACGAGGCCTCAAATCACACGGGGAGGCAAGAAGCAACAAGCGGGACAATGCGCAGACGAGGAAGAAGTAGATGAGATCTGGGAGAGGAAGAGACGAGAGGATGGAGACGCAGTAACAGCCAGGATGGCATTAATGGTATCCCCTAGTGGATGGGAATAATGGCGCGCAAAGGGGGGCCGAAAGGAAAATGGGAAGAAAATCGGAAATCAAGAACGGGGGGTTGATTATCTTCCGAATCGGGCGCGGAGATGATGAGGCCGCCGCTGGCAGTGTCGGCAGTGGAGCGCGTTGATGGCAACCATTCCATGTGTAACGCAGTAACGGCCACAAGATGTTTAGATTTTGGATCTCCTCATCTTTTTCTTTTCTTTTTTTATATTTTTAGGATCCGGGCCCTGTCTCTTTTGACAAACCTTTTTGTGATGTTTTTTTTGGGTGCTTTTGGTTTTTGTCTTTTTCTAAAAAAGAAAAAGGAAATTCCTTTTTATGGGTATCCTGTCGTATAAATTTTTGCAAGTGGAGACTGAGTACCAAAATCTCGCTTGAGTCATTTATGGGTTGTTTGGTTGCCTGCATATACAGAGATTTGCATCCACAGATGCAAAATCTTTCTTTTTTTGTGTTTGGTTGCTTGCATCTAGTTTTGAGCCTGGCTTTCTAGATGCAAGATTCTTCATACAGCCTGGCTCTAGAGATACGTAGAAAATAGGTGTATCTCTGGATGCAACGCATTGCAGCCTCGTGTTCTGCGCAAGGGACCATACATGGGGTGCCACGTGGGTATGTAAGTTTCTTTTTTTTTGTTTATATCTTTTGATTAGCATCTTCGATTACTGAACTGATTTCAAAAATGAGTTCTTGACTTTTTTTCGAACAAAACTAGACCACACTTGTTATATAAATTTAAAATATTTAAATTTTAAAATATCTACCTACTAAATACTCAACCAAACATCGTCTCTTCATCTGTGCATCCCGTATCCCATCGGCCTGGCTGAGTTGAACGGGCCAGGCTCGCGAGAGAAAACAACCAAACAGCCCCCTAAGGGCATCTGCAATGGTGCCACTTTAGCTTACTATAAGAGTGCTAACTCAGCATTTTGCTTAAGTGGATGAGAGAAAAAGAAGAGAGAGATATAGACTGACTACTAACTTATAGTCAGGCTATAGTTGATTCCAAGGCATTTATCACCTCTTACATATGGGCCCATATTTAATTTTGTAGACAATGCTATAGCTAGTCCATTGGAGAGGTTGTCTATTAGCTATCTATAGATGACATGTACATTTTTTATAGCTAGTAGTTGACTACACTATTGCAGATGCCCTAAGAGTCACCTTACTACTGCATTGGGCATTAAAATAAGTAGCGTAACGTTATTTCGAAACTAGGTCAACCGTTAGAATAGAAAATGGGTCCTTTCCACAGAGAGGCAGATGTATAGATCTACTTAACTTTAGCATATACTTTTGTATATTATATCTCGAAGGATTCTGGCCTTCAAAGCATGTTCACGTTCACTTCACGTACCGCCACATCGACCGCTTGATTTGGTGGTTAGTATAGCTTAAGTATTTTATCGATCTCACTGGCAATAGCAGGCGCGTAACGCAGCGGTAGCATGGGTTGCGCCTAGCCTACCGGTCGCGCTTTTGAGTCCTAGCCACACGCCCACACATGATTTATGCCCGCGCGACGCGAGGCGCACGTTCTTTTTGTGAAAAGGTGCTCGAGTTTTTTTGAAATTACAGATTAGTCCTTTTGTTTATGACAAGGCCTTCGAAACTTTTGATTTTTCGTGAAAAGGAATCTAAATTTTTTTGAAATTATAGATTAGGCTATTTTTGGCACGAAGGACCCCGAAGCCTCAGTATTTTTGTGAAAAGGGGCCTAAAATTTTCTAAAATTACAGATTAGTCTATTTTTCCTGAAAGGCCCCCGAAACTTCTTTAATTTGTTTCTTGGCGCTCGTTCTTTGCAAAAAAGCGCCCAAAGCTCTCCAAATTTACATATCCATTTAATATTTTTTTCCACACAAATGCACCTGAAGCTTTCCGAAGTTACATATTTGCCCATTTATTGTGGGATGACTCCCGGAGATTCTAAAATTTATTTTTTGGCGCGTGGTTCTTGCATGAAAAGACCATTTTCCCCCTGTTTTTTTTGTGTGAAGGCCCTCCGAAAATTTGAGATTACAACCAAGCCTGTTTAATTTTTTTCACACGCAAAGGCCACCCGAATTCTAGAAATTCACCCTCACGTGCGCGTCACACGCCTGTGCAGTGTGATGCCATGCATATGCTCCTAGTTAACCACTATCAGCCCAAAAGTATTATACCTTCTAAGCCTATTTGCCTTAAAAAAAGAGAAAGGAAAGTATGGTTGGTACAATTGAAGTATTGAAGCCATATTGTCGATTAATCAAACACTCAACTACTATAGGCATCTCTTAACTTTAGTGATTGGTGCATTTGAAATGTGTACAATAGACATGGCCCTACCCCTGTATTTATAGGGTGCTATGAATAAGCAATCTACTGGCACTCTAAGCAACGTAAAAAGAATAGGACTCCTAAGTCCATGTTTAGCTAAGTGCTCACGTAATAAGACATGATTTTTGTCATTGCATATGTTGCCTCATTCAAATATTCAATTGAGAAAGTCTATTGGGATCAACCTCAACTAACTGAAACAAAGCATAAACCTTAACTAAGAGAAACAAAGGCAACATCTCTCACCCTTTGATGAATGTTTATGAATACTTTATATTTCATCCCGTTGATAAAAACTCTTTGTGTCTTTTCATACCTAGCCTACGTGCATGGTTCTCAAAAATAATTTTTAGCAAAACTTTAGTAAATAAATCCATAAGATTATCACTTTTTTTGGATTTTTCTTTTTTTTTTCTATATTTTCATCCCCATGTTTTCATAGGATAGAAATATGTGGGACTTATATTCTTTGTTATATTTGTTTCAACATAGATATTATTCATCAATACATCAAATGGCCAAATGATCGCAAGTGCTCAATATCGTTGCCAAGATTTTCGAATGAGTAAGAGTATAGTATCTGATGTGTCTCAAACGCATTTATTATTTCCTAAGTATTGGTCCTATTTCATGTCACAATTGTACCATTTTCTAAATTAGTTTGTATTGATTCACCCATATATTGCAAGATTGATATTTGTTTAGCATATTGCAAGCTACAGGTAGAAATCCAGCTATATAAGGTTGTCAATGCATAGAAGATATGGTTTGGAACAACTTCCTTTTTTGGAGCACTGCGAGAATAATCTCCAGAGAAGAAAATAGGAAGTCACACCCAACTGCTTCGATCTCCAGAAGAACCGCCTTGTCAAACCATATCTATTCTATAAAATTAGTAGAGCCTTATTTGCATGAAAGAGAGGAGAAGAGTCCAAAAGAGTGAAGGTAGTAGATTAGATCAGAGATAGAGAGAAATAGATGTTACTTGTATTTCTTTGATCTAAATTTTTGTAGTGTGAGAGTTCTTTGTAATCATTTGTATATTATCGATTGGAGACTTGAGTTCATCATATCAACTCTTGGTAATCAAAGAGGGAAGTGTCTTTCTTTTATGCTTCAATGATATTTCTCCCTCTCAATCCATTATCTATGAGTGAGTAGTTTGTTTAGGGGGGAGAGGTGTAGGGGATAGGTAGAGATGGTAGTCATGCGATAAATCCTTAACTACTTATGGTGAACACATTTGGTTTCATTGGAATCGTTGATTATACTTTTTATGCTTATGTGTGTAATCTAATTTAAGGCGTTGGGTAACATGAGTATAGACAATCGTTCCAATATGCAGGATAATCACTTGTTGCAGTAATGAGTTGGCAACCCATAGAATGACAGTCGTAGGCATGAATGAGGAGTTTGAAATGGTTTGGATGCCCAAGAGAGGGCTGAATTGGAATTACTTTTGCTAATGGTGAATTAAAATTCTAACCTTTTCAAGCCAACCTAGGTGCCTAAGGTTTCTATTGTACTCAAACAACTCCTACATAAGTCTACTGTATTTTTTCAACCCAAATTCTAATCCTGCACAAGTCTAGTGATCTAGGAATTGAAATACATGAAAGTAAATGCGGAAACGTAAAGGGGATTAGAGAAAATAGATTTTTTACCAATGTCTCGGAGATTCAACGATCTCTCCTAATCTTCATTGGAGCACTCTCACAAGTGTATAACTCCTACTTGAACCCGCACAAGGATCTCAGCAAGTAACTCATGGTAATCCTTCTCCTCTCTTAACAGGTACACTCGAAACCATTACAACCCTCCCTGTGCCTTCCATAAGCTCTTCCTTAGAAGTCACCAAGAGCACACCTCCAAGCCATCTAGGGAATCACTAAATGCCAAGAGTAATAAGCCCAAGAATGTCACTTGAACCCAACAAGATCAAACAACTAAGAGTGATGCACACTAAAGCCTAATATACTCTCTCAAACTCTCAAAATCTCAACTTGCACTCTTAGTACCCTTGAACTCCTTAATATGCAAGCAAGGGTATTAAAGTCTCAAAGGTGCTAACATGAATGCTTACGGTTCACTTATAGAGCTTCTCTATTCAAAAAGTAGCCATTTGACATATTTTCTTAAAGTGTTTGCAGACCCGAATCATCCACCTCGACCTGTATCACCCACCTTAGTTCTAATGGTTTAAAAACTAGCCATTATGAAGACCTAGATTGTAACACTCCAATTTTCGCGCCTTTTTGAGGTTTTCAAAATAAAAGGAATCATTTGGAATTTTCTCGAATTGATTAAAGATTAATTTGAATTTTCCAAAAAATGATTTAATTTGACTAATCTAAGTGTCAATTAAAATAAAACCAGTTTTAGTTGGGTTCCTTGTGCTGCAGGGAATTTTTTTGTATTTTCTTGGAATTTTTGGACTTCATTTTCCATTTCTGTGGATTTATTTTAATTTCTAGCCTTTTTTGAAATTCTTAGATCCTTTCCAAACTCCTAGATTCCCACGGGCCAATTCTTTGGCCGACGCATTTTCTTTCCCAGGCCGCCAGCCTGCCCGCCCCTCCTCGTGGCCCACTTCCTTCCACTCCTTCCTAGTGTAACACCCAGCCAGCCCAACCATCCCCACCGACCGAATCCGTCGCGCCCTAGCCCACCCATGCGAAACCCTAACCCTAATCGCTCATAACTATTTTGGACTAATATCGATTTTAGAGGCATCCATTATGTGTTAATGAAGTGCAATAGATGATTGAGACAATCATGCATTTTGGACTAATATTTTTAATGTGTTTACAATAGGTTTAGTCCAAATGGTTGAGATGAAGAGGAAACGGGATAAAGATGCCATCAAGTGTGGATGGGCGTCAAGAGAAGATCCCGAAGGAAAAAAGTTCATCTAGAGTAGATGAACAAGAAGGGTGACGATCCCAGGGAGAAGCGAAAGGATTGAAGATCTTTAAGGCCCCAAATGGGATCGCGTGCAGCGACAAAGGTAACTAGACAGAGTGTCTAGTTATAGGTAGATCACCGTACTATTATGATGGGTCAAGTCTTTTAATTTGAGCTTCATCATGTGTTGATGAATTCAACCCTAATTTCACTCTAAGCTCAACCTCTTACTTGGTTTTTCATAGAGCCAACCATTTGTCATGTATTGTGAATGGGTAAAGCTCATGCATTGGTTTTTCATGATGTTTTGATTTGTATGTGTTGCAAATAGGAAAAACTTATATGTTGGCTTTTGCATAAAGTTAATATTTGCATGTATTGCAAATATGGTAGTTATGCTTGGTTGATTCTTAATTGAAATCTTATTTGAAGTGGTATTGCTTGGAGCTAAGTTTTGCATGTGTTACAAAAGGAGAGAGCTTAAGCTATTTGGTTTTATTTGGTTGCATAAAGCTATATATTTGCATGTGTTTCAAAAGAGAGATAGGTTATGCACTTTAGCTTAGTTGGTTGATGGAGCTAGAGAATTGCATGTGTTACAATTAGAGAGCTCATGCACTTGAGTTTGATTTGAAGTTTGCATGGAGCTAGAGAATTGTATGTGTTGCACTTAGAGAGCTCATGCACTTGAGTTTGATTTAGAATTTGCTTGGAGCTAGAGATTTGCATGTGTTGCAATTAGAAAACTCAAACATTTGATTTGGTTGTTGCATGAAGCTATGGATTTTCATGTGTTGCAAAAGGAGATATCTTATGCACTTTGGTGTTATTGGTTGCATGAGCTATGGATTTGCATGTGTTGCAAATAGAGAGCTCATGCACGTATGATTGGAGTTTGCTTGGAGCTAGGTTTTTGCATGTGTTGCAAAAAAAGAATGCTCAAGCATAAAATGGTCTAATTGCTATTTGCAAAAGTGTTTTACGAATGAGCGAGAGGTTACGGGTGTCGATCCTAGAGCATGTGAATAGAGCTTACAACGGGGTTTGCAAGTTGACTTAATCATGTGTTGATCATGACATGGCTAAGAGGATTGAACTCATAAGTTCTTAGTTTATTTGTGAAACGTGCTTTTGCAAATAAGTTGGAGTTGTTTGAAAAATCGACAATACCGCAGCTTAAAGCCGGTAGTACCGTCGTATGGACGTCGATACTACCACTCGTTTGAGCGGTAACTTTTTAGAAAGCATGTGTTGCTTGTTTGAATCTGGATGCAGCCGGTACTACCACTATTTTAAAGTTGGTACTACAGGAGATCGGTAGTACCGCTCGTGAAGTGAGGTAGTTATTTTTCAGTAGCACTCATTTTTCTCTGTTTTGGAATGTCAGAGCTACTGGAGATTTGAGCGGTACTACCGGAGGTTGGTAGTACTGGAAACTAGTAGCCGATAGCTATTTTATAGAGAGCATGAAAACATGGAGTTTGAAAGTCGTAGCTACCGGTCTTGGAGGCCGGTACTACCGCACTTTGTGCATCAGTAGCACTGGGGGTACTGTAGTAATGGCTACTACCCGACTGGAATCCTACCGTTGGGTCAGGTCTGGTACTAGTGGGCTTTTGCAGCCGGTAATACTGGGTTTTGCTGATTTTTCCTCAATTCCCCCCCCCCAACGACTAGTTTTCGTGTGGGGGCTGTAAAAGGATGCCATGGGTTGGCATTTGCGGTGGCTGCTCTTGTAGAGTGTGTGGGAGTTGTGTGCATGTGTTGCCCTCTCCAAATTGGTTTTTGAGTTAAGAGTGAGCCCTAATTGCATGTGTTGCAAATAGAAGTGGGTTGAGAGCCTTATTGTGCATGTGTTGCACTTATAAGGTCGCCGGGGCACATGTGTTTGCGCTAGATGAAGCTCAAGTTGAAGCCTTGGCTTATTACTCTTGGTGGTTGCCACCACCTAGACGGCGTAGGAGACATCGTGCGTAGGAGTTCTCAATGGAGGTTGTGAGAAGTCTCGGTAAAGTTTGTGAAGGTCGGAGCACGCCTATCCAGAGGGGTAAAGTTGCTATCACTAGTGGAATCGAGACGAGTGCTCAAGTGCGGAGCCGGTCCAAAGAGTTGGGCTTGCCTCAATGTGGATTAGGGGAAACCAACAATTCTCCGAGACCACGGGAAAAGTATTGTGTCCTTTGTCTATTTTACTTTCAAGCCTTGATTATGATTAGAATTGCTTACTCATGCTTGCTTGATTAGTATAGCAATTCTTGTTAGAGACTTAATTAGATAGTGCACTAGTGAATCTAGTTGATTTAAGCTTTAATTGTTAAAATCGTAGTCTTTCGCTTCTGCATATTGTTTAGGTTTTGACTTAGGGGTATTTAGAGTGTATCTCGTTAGTGAGAAGATTTTATAAACGTTTATTCACCCCCTCTAGTCGTATCCTCGACCCAACATTTGTTTGTTGAATTTTAATTCAAACTTTGAGATCTTCTCAACCACAACTTACAGCGGAAAGAAGTAGGATAATCTTCAAGTATAGCCTATCTACATGCTCATAGGCAATCGACTGGGATAGCTTGACCTAGTCATCCACTATCCTCGAAGTAAAAGTAGTCCTCGTTGGCGAACGCAGTGTTGATGACGTCTTCAGCAACTGAACAACATTGTATATAGTAAGGGTGGGTACATGGAGTACTCAGCAAGTTGTGCATATACAATGCAATATATAGATGCAGTGCTTATTTCAAAAAATGGCTATCATGGCTTGTATTCCATAAACCAATATTTGTGTCAACATATGATAAACACATATTAAAAGCGTAATTTACAACAATAAAATAAGTAAATAAATATGAGTAAAACATTGTTCACAAAGCATAACCCATTTAACTTACATAGCTCTCCTTCCTAGTTTTGTTTGATAAAATCAACCCCTTGTGCGAAATCCCCGAACATGTCCATGGACACATACACGGATATTCAAATAGTTTTGTTAACACTTTGCAGAGCTTATACATCTATGGTGTTTTTCATAGTTTTAAGGAAAACTATGGTGTATTAGGATTGCACTATTTTGTGCAATATTTTGCTTTTTAAAAAAGTAGATATTAAGTCAAGCAGACATTATTAAAACACGATGAACTGGCGATTGTATGAAATAGGTAGTCTATGTTAATTCAGCCTAAAACATTTTTTTTGTACTTATATATAAATTTTTGTTTTAGCTAAATTTGCAGCCGGCATCAACAGCTTGCCCATAGTTGTTTCTCACATGTAGATAAGGATCAACACTTTGGCCCATAATTTTTTCTCATCAACACGTATGTAACGGACCGCCTTTTTAGGGGCAGTGCGAAAACTCACAACAGTTACCCAGGAAGACTAACTGTTAGAAAACAAGAGTACAATTGCCTGGCAAAAGCCAATCAAAAACTTTTATTCAATATAGATGGCCTAACGGCCGAGTTTTTACAAAAGGAAGCATCCGAGCTTCTAGATACATTACCAAAAGAGAGAAACCACAGGCAGGGCCTGAGCGAAGACAAAGACCTAAAATCAGACTAAATCACCATCTACGATCTCCTGGTAGGCTCCAGCATCTTCGAACTCTGAAAGGGGGGGTTGCAAGGGTGAGTACAGAGTACTCAACAAGTCGTACGGGACCACTGAATACTATATGTAGGGGTATTCCAAAGGATGGCAATAGGGTTAAGTATCTGGATGCAGTTTTATTTTCTAATTCATTTTACATTTGAAGCACAGACCATAAATAGTAGTTAAGGGGGGTTTCACAAATTCAACAACACTTAACCAACTTATTCCAAATTCACCAAACAGTAACTTGAGCTTAGTTACGGGTATCACCCCAATTTCAAACCTAACTTTATTAACCGGAAGTACGGCGTAATCGATTACCATCAAGATTAACTCTGCAGAGCGGCTCAACTTTACCCACAAGATATCTACAACCTTTAATGCCAATCGTGAGTTTTCATGCAACTTAAATGCATGTGGCCCAGTTTAGATGATCATAGCATTTCATTTAATCATTCCTGTCCTTTAGTTGTTAACCGATAGATATCAGCTAACTTGGACTCACAGTCCCCATTAGCATCTACCGTTGTGAGAACCAAGAATGTTACCACGGACCATTCCCGTTCCACCCCTCCGGTACACTTCCCTGCCGGGAAGGCTCGGTCCCTATTCTCTCCAGAGAATAGTACCACCAAAACAGTTCAGTTATTATCTCAGGAATGACTAACTTACCGTGCTATGTCGGATACTGGTCCACTAACCAGTCCGACCTGTGGTTGAGCGGAAACTAAGTTATTTACTTTTGCTCAAGGGGATTATTTAACCTTACACTGCCAAAGACCAAGCCTTTCCATCCACAAACCCAATCCGGTACTCACAGTACCGGCCACCAGACAACCAAGGCATTAATCATTAGCCGGGGATCGGAATCTCATCCACTCCGGGATTAATCCGATACTGTCCCCCAAGCTGTAGCACTTTTACAAACATCCGAATCAGAGATTCGGCAGCATTTTCTCTAAATTCCAAGTTTTGAACTAATCTAGTAGTATAGTCTAATCTAATCATGGCAATAAGCATTTAACTAGGGTTACAAAGGATTTAATAGGGTTCAATATTTCAAGGGAATTCCATGAGCAATTCGGCATTACCTAGGTATCATGTCATTCTAAAATACTGTTTTCAATAATTCAACATACAGTAAAATAATGCGACATAAAATAATTAATACTATAGCATGGCATGATTGGATCAACATGATCAAGGTGTACGGCTTGCCTTGCTCGGCAGCTGGATCGGAAGAATCGTAGAGGAAGTAGTCGTACTGGGCTCCCGTCTAGTCCAACGTCTGCTCTGGGAACTGCTCCGACTCCAGGGACTGCTCCGGCTCCACTAGCGTCTCAACGGTCGAATCTAGCGCGGAAAAGACAACTAACATAAGTAAACGATAAAACAACAACTGGAAAAGAAACGGAAACTGAAACGGAAACCGGAAACCGAGTCGGAAGAGAACGGAGGGTGATTCTGGGATTTTGCGAATTTTTGGAGTTTCGGATTTGGGAACGGGCAGCATTTCTGGACTCAGGGGATCGAGACGGTTTGGAATATGTATTTGGTGGAGCTCTGGGTATTTCCGGGATTTTTCTGGATTTTCTGGGCTATTTTCGGAATTAAAACGAATTTTCGGAAATTAATAATTAAATTAAAATCGAAAAATCCGTTTCTTGTCCCCGGAATCGGTCGCTTTGGCCGTTACCGTCGCTGACCGCGAGGCGCGGCGAGGAAGGATGGGCCGCCACGCGGAGGAGTGGTCGGCTGGCCATGGCGGGGCCACGGTGCAGGGCGGAGGGGATCGACGGGTGGGGCCCTCCCGTCAGTGAGGCGCGGCACGGGGGAGGGTTAGGGTTTGGGGGACCAGGGGAGGCGGCGGGGCTTCGGCGGCGGTGTGGGACGACGCGGCGGCCGGAGCGAAGAGGGACGCGGGCAAGGGAGAGGGAGGAGAGCTCACCGGACAAGGGAGGGAGCGGGGTGAGTTGGAGTGGAGGGGGAGGGAGGCTTTTATAACCGGAGGTCGGGAGCAAAGCGGCCGGGGCGAAGGATGGCGGGCAAGGCGAAGGCGACAGGGCTGGGCTTGGGACTGTGGCGGCAGCGGCAAGAAGGCCACAGACGGAGGCGGCGGCGCGGGCGCGCAAGCGGCCGGAGCGAGGCAAAGCCGAGGCGGCGGCGGCGGCGACGCTGGTCGGCCGGCGAGGCGAGCGCCGAACGGCCGGCGGAAGCAGCCGCAAGGCCTGCATTTAAGGCGAATTCGCCCACGAGGTAAAAACGAACTCAAACTGATTTCCAAAACCAAAATCAAATCAAATGCAAATTCAAACAAAAGCCAACTAAATTCATTTTGAATTTTGGGATTGTTTCAACGTAGTAGATGATGGGGGCGACCATACATTTGATACATGGGCATTTGGTGATTGCGCTAACAATGCCCGATGTGCATGGCGACTACAAGGTGAAGCAAAAGAAAAACTCGGTTCAAGAAAAAAAAAAAAGTGTGGTGTAGATCTTTTAAAACTCTAAAACAACCATGGTATTTAAGAAACCGTAGTTTTAAAAACTGAAGTATAAGCTGTATCAACTACCTCATAGTGTTTAATACTACGGTATCTTTTAGAAATCACAGCATTCTTGCAAAACTCAAAACATACTTTGTATGCAAATAGGGTGCAAGTTTTCAGATTTTTTTTAAAATAATCATTTTTATACGTAAATTACAAAAATATACCTCGATTGTTTTTTTACAAAAATAGCCATCAGTCGCGCCACGGTGGTGCGATTGGGATCAATCGCGCCACCTGGCAGCGATAGACATCCTAGTCGTGGCACGACTGATATTTTTTTGTTTTTTTTTTCTCAAGTCGCAGAACCATGGAGCGATTGCTCCATTTTATTTTCACTTTTTCATATATTTTTTTCATTTTTATTCGATCTTTTAATTGAATATGTTATATCTTTTGCTAGGAAGCTCCAAATCCAACGAAATAAATTTTTAAATTTGCATTAAGCTATAAGGATTTAGATTATACAATAAAAACTACTATGTTCTATGCAGATATAAATTGTTTGAATCAAGTTTACTTGAAGACCCTTTTATGAATTATGAGAAACTATGCTAATTATGGCTCCAAAAAATATGAAAAAAATATCACTTATTCCTGGGGTCTTAGATGTCCTATTTTTGCGTGATTAATGGCTATTTTTACCAAAAAAAATCGAGGTATATTTTTGTAATTTACGTATAAAAATGATTATTTGTAAAAAAAATTCCAAGTTTTCATGCGTTTTTCGAACTCAGACTGACAAATTGGTTTTTTTTCTTTATTTTGCTTTAACGAATGGTTTTTTTGGTGTTTGTTCAAGGCAGAGTATATGGGGCATTTTTTTTTTAAGTGAAGGATATATGGAGCTTTTCTTTATTTGTGAGAAAGGGTGCAACTATGTAATGTGCTGAACAGAATAGCGGCAGACGTCGAGCCCAACAAAATCCATTATTATCACCGTTAATTTACGGCCCACAACGAGGAGACGTTGAGCCCAACAAAATCCACTATTGTCACCGTTAATTTACGGCCCACAACGAGGATCATGCGATTAACTACTGCCGTTTTCTACGCCCACGCGTCGGCCGCGTCGCTGTCCCTCCCGGCCTCCCCACAACCCCCACCCCCCCCCCCCCCCCCCTCCACGCAGCGCGCACAGACAGCCAGACAGGGCAACGGACGCCATCACCGTGCCACCGCGCGACGACGGGGAGCGGCAGCCGTACGAGGCGGAGAGCGACCACTCGAAGCGCCGTCGCCCTCGAGGGTCGAATGATTCACGCCGACCGCTTCCATCCCATGCCATTCCTTTCCAAAGGTAGAAGTTAAAAGGGGGGGAAAAAAAAAGGTTTGCCTCCGACACCACGCCACAATGCATCCTCTTTCTTTCTCCTTTTTCGCTCGCTTCTTGTCCGGGGTGCCGCAATCATCGCCCGGCCGGCCGCGCTCTCGTCTCCGCTTCCGTCTTCCTTACCGCGCAAGATAAGAACCCTGTGGGAATTAGGTGCCTTTTTTCGTTGGAGATGGTAAAAAACGACGGGAATTTGGGTGATTTCATGCTGTTGTACTTGTATGGTGGCCGTTTGTTGTCCTCCTGCTGGTAGAGTGTGTGTGGTCGGTCAACTACGACTACGCGAACCCGGGGGGGGGGGGGGGGGGCGCACGATGCGGGTTGTCGCCGTTGTTGGAAATTTGGTCGGCAGAGTGAATTCTTTGTCCCCAGATTAATCTGTCCTTTTTCCTTTTAACTGAACGGTAGTAGGGGAACAGTAATATCCTCTGCTTTGTTATTAGTTCATTCAAATGAGCCCGTGATTGACTAATTCTAATCCAGTGTAGGAATGCATCTTGATTGAAATGTCAAACGTGTTTCTTATGGAGTTGCATTCGATGCAAAAGGACGCCGTTACCTGCAGATTGAAATTTATGAATATTATTTTCGAAGAATACTTTAGGAGGGCACATACTTGAGCTACCTCTTTTTATGACCTTTTTTTTTCTTTTTTATACAGAAGTTTCATGATGTTTCCCAGTGACAGTTCGGCAATCTCATACTTTTCTATAAGAGGAATTTCAATTTAGTAATATTTCAATGGTTTTGTGGATGGGACCAACATATTCCCAACCTATAGCAGGGAACTGTGGCATGCGGTAGTCTTACATAAATCCCTTTTAAGACCATCTCTTTTTCGACATACTGTTCCACAGAAAAGGGCCAAGACCTAACAGAGACATTCACACAGTTTTTATCACAGCAAGCTAAAAAAAGGTATTCATACATAGATAAAATAAAATTAATATTATGCTAGATCGTTAAAAATACATTTAAGCAATTGTGAATTTTCTTTTCTTTTCAATTCCACAAGGAAATAATGGCGCCAAGCATATGAGCGATTTCTGTGAGCCACATGATACAAGTGGGGTTGGTGAAATGGTGTCAATCATCTGGTGTCTTATGTGATAGAAAAGTCCCTTAAAAGTTAAAAGGTAAGTTCTATAGGATAATGATCAGACCTGCGATGTTGTATGGTGTAGAATGTTGGGCTAGGAAAAGACAACATGTATATAAGATGAGCGTAGCAAAGATGCGGATGCTGTGGTGGATCTGTGGTCATAAAATGCGAGATCGAATCCGCAATGATGATATACGTGATAGGATTGGGGTAGCTCCAATTGAAGAAAATGTTGTCCAGCATCGTTTGATATGGTTTGGATATCTCCAACGGAGGCCTCCTGGGGCACCGGTGCGTAGTAGAATTTTAAGCCATCTCGAAAACATAAGCAGCAGAGGTCGACAGAGACTGATGTGGGAAGAAGCAGTTAAAAGCAACTTGAGGCATTAGAATGTATCCAAAGAGTTGTTGTTGAATAGGAGTGCATAGAAGTTAGTGATTCACGTGCCGAAACTATGACCTAAAATCGAAGGTTTAGGGGTCTTTTGATTTTGATTGGATTTCATACCTAGTATATCCCAACTTGTTTGGAACAAAAGACTTGGTTGTTATTGTTGTCAATTCTGCAAGGAAGTAAAATTACCCTTCATTACAGTATTAGGACAAGAGTCACAATCAAGTCTAGGACAAGGTGATATGGATTGCATGTCCAACATGACTTTTGGGTCGATGGGGTTGTGTTTACAGGTTACGCTGCAATTCAAGTAGTCCAACACCCTTATGTAGTGTATATTATTCTACGGTGCACTTTGTTTTGATAGCCTTACAGCTCAGTGGTTATAAGAATAGAGACTTAAACTCTTGCAGTAAATTTTTGCGCTCACCGACTTCAACCACCTTCAAAAAACATTACGGGACATAAACTCCACAATCGAGTGTCCATACACTTCACTTTACAAAGAAATCATCTATTCTTACCGCATCTCTGTAGAATGATCTTTGACATCTTTCACTTGCCATTTGTGTGCTCATTGAGTATGTAGTGCTTTGATGCAATCACATAGTGTTTCAGGCCTAATAGAACAGGATAACAACTTGAATTTGCCTGTCATCATACTAAAAGGGCTAGCCCATTTTTCCTAGTGTTTTTCAGAAAGCTCTATAACTATAATGTAATGCAGATTTAGGATTGTAGAGCTTTCAATTGCCCCATAGGCTATATTGAATTATTTTATGTAGCCCATTCTTCAAAACAAAAACATAATACAAACTAATAGCATCGTGGGTGTGATGTAAGAGTGAAAAGACAAATTTTCATTGTACTAGACCCTTTTTCTTTCCTATCTCTTATTTGCTAGCTTTCTCATTGATGGGGATGAAGGGACTGGGCGATGTTATATGTGTATTTAGTGAGAGGGTGAAGTAAAAATACCTGTTGTACCTTGTGAGTGAAGAGTTTTGATAGCAAGGCATCAATATTTTTGCTAGTAACATAGCTGTATTACCATCTTCCTTGTTCTGCTTCTTGCACCCAATCCCAAGAGTACTACTAGTGCATGTCTTGGAGAAAAATTGTGGTGGAGAGGTTTCCCACTTCTTTTTTTATATTCTATTAATATTATTGATTTAGTGTTTAGGCAACTCTACTTGTTGTTTTTGTTTTGAAGTTGAGTAACATGTTTTGATGACTCCTGGCAGATGAATAAGAGAGATAATGCAGATTCTGAAAATGTACTTTATTTTTGATGTAATGGTGATTACATCTGCATGCTGCAAGCATTGTGCATGATTGCTCACTAAGGCTAAAAGTATTTAATATATATATTGCTGCACAATTGAAGTTATTGTCCCATCCATTGACTAGCAAAAAAGAAATCTAGGAGATATTGACCATATCAAAACGTGGTTATAACTAGTTTAGAAGCATTATGTTGGCAATAATTTACAGGTGTCCTAACTCCTAATGCCCCACATGTAAATGAATGGTGAATTCGAGTGGAGGTTATTGGTTTGCAGTAAAATTGCTGTTGACATACTATTTTGTATCAGATGGAAACATATGATTCCGCATTAGGATAGTGCTGCAACAATGCCATGATGATTGAAATAATCGTTCATAAGTTAGGAAATAATGTACCTTTGCAAAGAGACGACCTATGTTTCAAAATTGATTCAAACAAGATCTGTGGCTGTTGTTTGGAACATTTTGAGAAGAAAAAAAACGGTACAAGGTAGACAACTAGAACCACCTGATGCTTAAGTATGGCTTGGGTCAATTTCAAAACAATTGGAAGCTGTTTGCGAAAACTTGGAATTATGTATGGGTCTAGTGCAATTCACTTAAGAAAACACGGAACTATGGTATTTTTGAAGGTCATATTACTAAAATGCTCATGCGGGGCCCTTGAAATTTTCCATTAGATGACCAAAGCTAGCCTAGGCTGAACAAATACAATATTCTACATGGTTACGGGTTGACAATATTACTCAGACACCTGTATCCAAAACTTTTGTCGAATCAGGCACCTCGAATCCGAGTCGGATTCCAACACCCGTGTCCGATTCCGAGTAGCATTTCCTGTGTTCAAAAATGTTTGTCGAATCAGACACCGCGAATCCGAGTTAGATTCCAACGCTCATGTCCGTGTCCAAAGTAACACTGATGTTGATCTCCTTTATAATATTTTTTATTCACTAACTGGGATTTTTCTTGTTGGGTTAACTGTTGTCTTGACCTACAAAACTCCCATTTGTGCATCTTTGACCCAAACATTTGAGAATTGCGTTGCGCTCTGCATGAGGCTTTCTTCTGAATATGAACCCATCAGATATCCTCATCCAAATCCCACTGGTTCTGATGTGATTTCACTCGTTCTTAATAGCGATTTTTTTTTTTTTTATCTCTGCAGTCATGTTTGAGCTTATTATTTATATTTCATATCGTGTAATCTATGCCTTTGCTCTTCTGATTAGTGGATTCTGCAATTGTAGGTACCCACGGTACTCAGAAAGCCAGTGATAAGTGCATGCTTATGGGGAATCCCGCTGAGGAGCAAGATCTGTCCACAAAAGCCACTGACAATTGGGATCGGTGCAAATCCGATTCTGGAACAATTCATATTGACTTTTAAAAACTTATCAATTTTCTCTTTGTTGGAAACATAGTATTTCTTTAACAACACTTAAAAAAAACTTCTCATGACTCTGATATTTTTCAATAATATGTTGGTTTTTTGGGCAATAGGTTTGAAGTTGAATTATATTTCATAATATTACAACTGAGAACCAGTACTGGACTCCGGGACGGTGCACCAGTTTAGGTGACCTGGGAGAATGGAGAGTGGATCTCTAAATCTTGCTTTACATTAATTACCATGACTATAGTAGTACAGTGTAACTCTGATAGATAAGTTCACTGGAATATGGGACTTGAAGCTCTAGGCCACATATTATTTAGCATTAAGTTGTGTAATGACAGAATATATTTAAACATGGTTTCCACTGTCAGACTTGAAACTTGGATCTCTCTTAGCACAAATTTAAATGCCTTATCTACCTACTGTCGGAATTGAATGTTGGTTTATAGAGTGCATTAAGGGACTGGATGGGTTGGATCAGCCCAATCACAATTGTCCAGCATGAGCCATGCTAAACACCTGGGTCCAGCCTGGCCTGAGCTTCATAAACCTTTGTTGATTAAATTCTTGGGATTTTCTTTAAGTCTGGCAGTAGTGGCTGTCGAAAGGTAAAGCTGTAAAACTGATGTTGCATGGGAAACCAGCGCCCTGGCAACCCTGTATAACCTAGTTGTGTTGGGATTTAATTCGGTAAAATTGGAGCTAGCAGTTGCGTTTCCACATTCATGTTCTGTCTAGCATGATCGGGATTAACAATACAATTCCTATTGCTTTACTGTCCATCCTAAGCTGATGATTCCTGGTTGTCCAAGTTACTCAATTTGCATGATTGGCATGGCAATCTTCTTTGCTATCTAAGCTGAAGTAACAACCAGCTTATCAAAGTGTTCTTTTTGGCAACACTTGGAGCAAAGTAACAAAATTACGGTGGCAGAGTTTCGTGGCACTGTCACTTTCACATTTGTTGCTCCCTCTGTTCTTATTTTGTTATCTCCTTTTTTCTTTCTTTTTAAATCTTTTTTTTTTTTAACTTTAGGAGGGCATCCTTTTCTACAGCATTTTGGAAGCCATGAATGTGTGTGTAACAAGTCGGTAAGGTCCTTATTAGACCCACTTTCTTTGTTGATGTTATTGGTTGAATAGCTGTCTTCGGGAAAAGCTGTTTGGTCGTCTATCCAGATTCATTTCCATGTCGCAAGGAGCGGTTCGAGAATTCGAAATCTAGTCGGCGAGGAGTGACAGCTGTTTAACCGGTTGATTTTTACGTTAACAGGCACACTATTTGCATACTGCAGAGCATGTGTTAGTGCTACATGCTCGAGGCTCCCTCCCTCCGGTCGCAGAAGAACATCGTTTCGGACATCAACACAGCACAGTGCTTACAATGCAAATTTGATCACTAATCTCTATTGCAATAGGTTTGTAAAAATCGAGAAAATTACACTTTTATAAAATATATCCATAGCTACAAAGTTTACAGAATTTGATTGCACCTAAAACGATACTCCATTATTTAGTGACGGGAGAGAACACTTTTTGGCTCATTCAATCTCTCGTCCATACGCAGGTACGCTGCGCAACAGTTACCCTCATAAAGTCGGTCTTTTTGTTGTTCCAAGTAATCCACATGGGAAAAAGGCTCCCCATTTGATGCCTAGAACGAGCGTTTTCCATTGGCCCAAACGGCGCCACTTTTCTTGAGACGGAAGATATGTACCTAACCTAGCGATGGTAGGCGTCGATGGGAATGTTCGCCTGTGCTATGACCGCGTGACCTACTGACCTGTGCAGGAATCGGTGAACGGTGTAATCGGGTCCTGACCGCGAGCTAGAATGACCCTGAAGGATGGGACTCGACAGATTTAAACATTTTCTCAAGTAGCGATTGATCCGGATGTTGTCACGTCGCGAAATGCCATCCAATCCCCCCCTGCCTGCTGCTGGAACACAAATTTCTAACAGGAATCTGTAGAGCAGAGAGATAGAATGGTGGGTATAAGCCAAGAAAGCACTTCACCTCAGGTTAATTCTTGCATGTGCTCGTTATAAAGGGCATCGGAGATGCATGCATGCATGCATGTATGTATGTGTGTGTACCGTCTACCACTGTGCTCTTTCGTGCTTGCTAAGGAGCTAGAAGGCGTGATGATTGCCCCAGACAGGTTAGGTTACACCCAACAGTCGCGCTGGTTGAACCTCTGATTGGGTTTGCTGTGACACTACCTGTCTCCTGGCGTTGAAATCCTTGTCCATATTATGCGCTCCTGGCCTTCTTCTCCCCAACCAAACCCCTCGAGCTGATCGAAGCCACATCATATTCGCAAACCACTGTTGCTGAGTTCACAGGTGAGTAGCCGAACAAATGCCTGCCCCTGTAGCACATTCCGATTGTTTGGGCGTTGCGTGGCAGCGCCAACGCGCCCGCATCATTGCGATCTCATCATTTCACTCCATCGCCAGGCTCCTTGGGCTCTTGCAGCGTGCATGCACACCGCCCCCCTGTCCTTGCGATCATCACGCTTGGCTTGGCTGCTAACAACAACACCTGAGAACCGATGATGTATACCTCTTTCTAACACCCCGGCCGAACTGTTCATGGCTTCGCCACCATCGCCGTTGCTCCGCTCGACCTGTACCTGATATGGCCTCTCCCGGCTGGGGTATGGCGCACTGATCTGCCTCTTATCTTCGCGGTGAACAGGGCGGTGGCCGGCTAAAGCCTTGCCACCGGACTAGGGGGTGTTTCCAAGCCATTTTGGTGTGCAGCGCAGTGCAGCGCGACTGTAGGTCGACAAAGCGAGTATGGGACTGAAGGAAAAGTTACCTGAAAAAGTCCCGCGGCAACGGACCATGCTAATCGTGAAACTGCCGGCCACCACCATTATCACTCACCAGAAGCTGATGTTGACGTAGCCCGCCTCCTGCTCACATCGGTTATTGTTCTTTCCCCGGGCTGGTTTTTTTTTTGAAGTAAATTTCGTGAAACTACGTATTTTAGTTTTTATTTTACGAAACCACAGATTTTACGATAATTTATATCGTAAAACTATATATTTTAGGATTGATCGTTTCTTTGTAACGGATCTGGCGGAATGGACCTACATGGCAGGAGCTAGAGTTTCGTGATGTAAGCTCTTCTAATTAAAATCTATAGTTTTGTAAAATAGAAGCTAAACTTACACTTATCTGGTAGTTCTATATAAAAAACCTATAATTTTTCTAAAATTTACCATTTTTTAACGTCACCCTTTCCGCGTCAATCACCATGCCACAATTCCATCCTTTGCAAAAAAAAAAAAAAAAAAAAGGTGTGTGTGTGTGTGTGGAAGCTAAGGATTTGGATCCTATGTCGTGGGGGCCCGGGGCCGGGCCCCGGCGGACCGTCCACGACCGTTGGAGTGAAGTTGGAACGGCGAAGATTGAGGTGGGAGAGGAGAGCCCCCGGACACTGGAGCTCTGGCCTCTGGGTTGGTTTGATCTGAGCCGTGGATTCTGCATCTGGCGGGCAACGAGAGGCTGGCGCTTACATAGCGCCGGTAGGCGATGGTGCGAATCCCGATGCGCGATGTCATGCAGCATGGGGCCGGCGGGGCACCGATGGGAAGCACAGGAGCAAGTGCCCTGAAAAGGTCACGACTTGCCTCAGCTAGATAGTGATTGCTGACGAACCTAGGGGTCTTTCTACTTGTGACACCGGCTCAGGAAGTGAAAGGAAGGAAAGCCGGGGAGGGAGCATAAAAATGTCGCGCAACTTTGCGAGTGATATTCGCGACTGATTGCGAGCAGCGAAAAGTGAAAGAAGAGGGGGGAGGAGCTGACTAGCTGACAGAGAGAGAGAAGAAGAGCAGGAGGAGGAGGACAAGTGTGTGTGTTTGTGTGTTAGGGATGATGCTTGGCAACTGCTCGCTTGCGTTGCTCCGTCCCGGAAATGCGCCACAGTCACAGTGGAATCATGACGGGGCCACGGTCTTTTTGACCGATCGTCGAGAAAGCAATTATGGGTGTTTGATTCTGACACTACAAAATTTCGCCATTGATACACAAATCAATCTGCCAGTCCTTTCTGTTACTTATGTGCATGCTAAGCTAGAGGTGAGACCGAGAGCTACCCTCTCTCTCTCTCTCTCTCTCTCTCTCTCTCTTCCCACGTCCTTACGGAGGAGTGGCTTTTTTTACCACTGCCATGCATGACCGAATTGATCGCCATTGCTGCTTTATTTTCCCCCCCTCCTTGTCAGTGTCATCATAGGCTCAATTCATCAAAGGAGACTAGTAGTGTACCTGAGGCTGAGAGCCCAGCCTGAGCCTCTGACGAAGGATGTGAGCACAATGATGCATGGCACGGTGGTCCCGCTCCATCCCTCACTCACTCCCTTGCCTTTCTTTCCCCAGAAGAAAAATAGAAAGGAAAGAAGCATTGTGGCGATGCTAAGGACTACTGCTACTCTCGCTTGCATGCTGCTTGCTTGGTGCTTGCATGCTGCTTGCTGAGAGAGAGAGAGAGAGAGAGAGAGAGAGAGAGAGAGAGAGGGCAGTCGCTGCTTCCTTCCTTAGCGAGGGGGAGACAGGCTTCTCTCTCTAAATTGTACAATACCTCTTTTTTTTCTCTTTAATGATTCATCAGCCTCCTCTGTTACACATGTTGTGCCTGTCAGGCCATCACCCTTTAAGAGAGTAGAAGTCTCATTTCGAGAGGAGGTGCGAGAGAGAACCTGATATCGATCTCAATCGTGCTGGTCATAGCCTCTGTTCGGGATAGCTTTTGAACAATTTCTACTTAAAAAACAGATTATTTGTCGAACAGTAGGATTCTAGAAAACTTCTCTTACAATTAGAATCAACAAACTACAAAAAATCAAAAGCCGGCTCATACTAGATTCTCATTGATTCTCCACGAGCCCCTCGCGCTGCTTCGCTCCCTCTACCCGAGGCCCCTTCGCTCGATGCCCCTCCGCCCAAAGCTGTCGTCCTCCTCCCGCACCCCCCGCCATCCTCCGCCCGCCTCCTCCTCCGTCCACGCCGTCCTCCTCCTCGCCGCCCTGCCGTCCTCCGCTCGTCGCCCAAGCCTCACTAATGTTGGCTATAATTTTAATTACCAAACAAAAAGATTTTCAAGCTAGCAGATTCTTTAAGTAACCGCTTCTCCAGATAATTGATTGAAGTATAATTCAGAATCTTCACAACCCAAAGCGTGTTGTCTCGAACTGGGCCCGTAGTAGTAGGAGTACGCAACTATGCATGAGAGAGAATCGCAAAGGGAGGAGAAAAGTGGATGCAACTTTCTCTGAGGCGAGCAGCTTTTGGCCTGGGGTTGGTCTCCCTCGGTCCCTCCTTGCATGCTGATCTAGTGTTCCGGCCGGCCGGTAGCCCCAGCTCCGGCTGTGCCGCCCACACCCAAACAAACGCCTACTTTTGCACCCCCTCCCTCCTCGCTCCAATCCCATGCACCGATCGATGCACGACACAACCCGCTGCACTCCCTGCGTACACCACCCACCCCGTTTACTGTTTAGTTTAGGCATGCCGCATGCAAGCAATCGAGAGAGCGAGATCTAGAGAGAAATTAAGCAGTAGCACTGGCTTGATCAGGCCCGGCACTGTGAAAAGAATAGGCTAGCTAGCTCGGCTAATCGATCTAGCTCGATCTGTTCATCCATCCATGCATCATCCCTCTCTCGCATGCCATGCCTTGCCTTGCCATGGGCTAGGTACGTATGAGGTGTGGTGCTAAGCTGCTTAATTTGCCAATTGCCACCCATGCACGTACGTAACTCTCTTTTGCTTTGCATTGCATTGCTTGGCGTAGTGTGGCACAGTCAGTACGTACGTACTAGTAGCTGCTAGCTAGTTTGCGAGAACATGGAAATGGTAAAGAGGCATTGAAAGAGGGATGGAACAGCTCGAGTGTTAGTGACCACCAGGAGGGCGTGCATCAGTGCATGGACGGCCGGCATAGATAGGGACGGAGGGGGATCGCAAGTCGTCTCCCCTACGGCAATCATGCACGCACGCATGCATGGCACGCCCGTACGTCCGGCCGGCCATGGTGCAGTGCAGGATTAAACACCGTGTAGCTAGTCGCCCGATCCAAGGCATTAATTAGAGATGGTGTTATATATGATCCACGCTTGTATACTCGAATTTAAAGATTTGAATAAATTTAGATCATATGTTTTGCTGATTTATATGTATAATCAGCGTATACCTACAATCAAACTATCATAAAAAAAACTTTAGTTTGAGTTTCAGTTCAAACTTGTTTGAACTAGTCAGTAAACTAGTTTAACTTAACGTCCTAAAAATTTCAAAAAAATTCAAATGCAAATTAATAGAAGAAATATTCATTTTAGATTATGATGCCCGAGCACAATGATGTCCCAAATAATTGTACTACATGTGTATAGCCGTTAATTGTGTGTATTGAAAGTTTTTTTTCCGTACTTTTGGGAGTATGTACTCCCACCTTTAGTATACCACTTAAATGAATGCGTTATACTCCTTTATCACTTTCAGTATACTTCAATAATAATTCTAAGATACTACAATATGATATTGTTGAAAAAAATCATCATAACCCTTTATCTTTTGCTATATACCTTTTCCATATGTAAAAAGAGTATATAAACAAATTATACTATAAAAGGTGAACTTTGATGAAATTTTTCATGGAATTCACTTTGAAGTATCTGATAATCAGTATTAGAGTATGCTTAAAAGGATAAAGAGGTATATCAACATTATTTAAACGGTATACTGAGAGTGGGAGTACGCACTCTGAGGGGTATGGAACCATTTATATATATATATATCCGTTAATTGTGTGTACTAAAAGAGGATGTGCTCGTCTATCGTATTGTGTCTGCTGGTGAGAATGCCTGATCTGCGTGACATGATGCAAGATGGGAGTACCTTGTTGAACCGAACAGTAACGTCGTTGATGGGGTCAGCCGCGTCTTAGTTCCAGGTTGGTTTGATGTGCCGTTAGATTACATGGTGTGGTTAAATCAACAGGATGTGTGGGGCACAGGCACTCTGTGCCAGGTGCAGTACATCGATATGTATGTGTGGTGAGATCGATGGTTATTATTATTTTTGGGCCAAACCACAAATATACGTACGTGAAGTACATCTATATATGTATCTGTGGGGTTGGGGGGACGGACGGAAGGGTTAAGTCAGATTGCAGGGCATGTAGAATCGAGGTTCCAAATTTCCTTTTCGATATATATCATAGAAGTCATTGAAATATGAAATTTTGGTAAGATCTTAGAATTTCAAATAAAATTCGAGCGAAATCCAAAAAATAAATTTTAAATCCGAATTTTTTTCAATCGGGATTTCTGAGATTTCATCACCGAGATCTCGGTCAACTTTTGAACTTTCAAAAGTGGTCAAAAATACGTCATAGATTTTTTAAATTTTTTGTGGATGGTCTTGACTCCAAATCCATCCCACAAAAATTGAAATCCGATCATAATATCCGAGATTTTGACCGAAATCGCCGAGATCTCGCAGAGATTTCGAAAGTACTATAGCATTTTGATTATTTTTTTTTAATTCGGCCGCGATTTAGGATCTCAATTCGGACCGGAGAATGAAATTTCGGTCAAGATAATCGAAATCTCGGTAAGATTTTGAACCATGTATAGAATAGCTATTGTATGGAGGAGCGTAGGACTATACGGTTGCACTTATTCTACGCGCGCGTAAAATTTCCCCATCATAAGTTCGGATTTACAGCATCTTGTATTACGGCATGGACGTTCATACAGGCAGTAATTCATTTGTCATGATGCATTAATTGTTAACGTGCAGTAATTTGACTGAGCGTAGAATAATATTCTACCCCATGTGCAAAATAATACCTTCTACTCACACATGTAGTAACTCCCACCTTTCCTATACCATGTAAATAAATTTAATATACTCCTTTATCATTTCAGCTATACTCATATACTCATTATTTTCTAATGTGAGAAACACACGAAAAAATTACAAGGGAGTCCACAATGTTTAGCGTATTTTGTAAATACCTTTTTTATTCGCACATAAAAGGTATATGTCTTAAAAATTGTACATACCACCAGGAGTGTCATCGGTTCGGATAATTTCTGACCAATCGAATGGGTTTAGCTAGAATTCGATAGTCATATCGGATAGTTGTCAGATTCGGCATCGGTTTTGCATATTTTGTTTCGGATTCGAATTCAGGAGATTGCTATCTGTCGACTCGGGGTATTCCAAGTTGATTTTCATATATTTCCAAAAAAAATCGGATATCCGAAAATTGGATTTCATCATGTAGCACTTTTGCCGCCCCAATAGCACAACAAAACGAAAATAAGAGGGAGGTGGGTAATGGCGCGGCCTGAACCTGCGGCACGAGCACACACTACTACAGAATGGCACATTACTATCGGTTTTTTTTGGTCATCACCGTCGGTTTTGGTGGCGATACAAAGTCCAACGACAGTGATAAGGTAGATATATCACAGTCGGTTTTTAACCGACACTAATAATACATTATCACTGTCGGTTCTTTTTACGAACCGACTGTGATATTACACTTATCACAATCGGTTTTCTCTTAGAACCGATTGCGATAAGTATAATATCACAATCGGTTCTTATCTAGAACCAATACAAATGATTACATTATCACAATCGGTTCATTTGTAGAACCGATGGGGATAATAATAATATCACAATCGGTTCTTTTTTAGAACCGATTCAAATTATTACATTATCACAATCGGTTTTTTATTGAAACCGATGGGGATAATAATATTATCAAAATCGGTTCTTTATGCAAACCGATTGTGATCAGTACATATCCCAATCGGTTCCAGAAGAACCGACAGATATCAGATATATCCCAATCGGTTCCAAGAAGAACCGATTGTGATATCATACCTATCCCAATCGGTTCCAACAAATAACCGATTGTGATGATGTTATCGCCCATCGTCCGAAAATGGCCTCGCATTGACAATATGACACATTCATCACAATCCACAATATCACGTAACATATACATCACAATCTACACACATTGCATTAAAATTAATATTGTTTACAATCTGTAATGCATCACATTCACATTTAGATAAATTTTGTTTACACTTTATGGACTAGTATTTGCTTGAATGGTCTCTATATCTACCATCATCCGTTATAACTTCTGGCCCAAAGACCACCGGCATAAATGGTCTCGTAATTTCTTGAGATCGGCGTTGGTTAGGCTCTTAGGTTGATATCAAGGTCCTGCAAAATAGATAGTAGTGCACTAATATATTTAAGTCTTAAATTGGAACTAAAACATGCTGATAGTATTATGCTTGTAAACAAATATCACATAGACAAGAGTGCAAATAATCGCTTCTATACCTTAGGAAAAAGATGTGAGCGACCAACCAAAATCGAGGATGTGATGCATCACGTAAAAGCCGCATAGATCATCGCACCCTTGTTGATGACACTGTGAACAAAGAAACTTAAATTAGGAGACGAATTAAAAATAGGTGTCAGAAAAAAATCCTATGATAGACCCTTGTACCTTGAAGCGCTTCCCCTCGAGGTTGGTGCCTTGTTTATCATTGTGTCGGCCACGCTCAAAGAACGTAAGACATGAAAGCCCTATACATTGGAGAGATGCCATTGAGGTTAAAAATACGTAACGTAGTTCAATATGTAAAGTGTTAGGTTAGAGGAATGTACTTACTTACGCAAAACAGGCTCGATCGCATATTCCATCGGTCTATTTTCGAGCGAGTTCAACGTGTAGACCTTGTTTTGACTCGAACAACCACAAGTAGAACCCAATGGTTGCTTATTAAACGGTACACAATGCAAGAGAATAAGTTAATGCAAGGTTGAAGTGTGTACATGTAATTGAATTGTATAGTAGTACATACTCCTGGTGGTATGGGAAGAGAATGAAGTCCTTTTTTGCCTCCTCATGCAATGCCTCGCTTGATGTATCCTGCAAGGAACTCCGATTGATACTTAGCCATGGTCGCAGACACCATCTCGGTCGACAAACCCGACAGTGGTGTCGACCCGCCACGGCTCGCCGCCTCATGATCCTGCAATTCATGTCAATTGTTAAAAATATAATACAAAATCAATAAATAGTCATCTGATTGAGTATGGTGCGAGACTCACGGCGCCAGGATCGTATGGTAGAAATATCGACGGCTTTCAAGTGTACATAAAGTACTGAGATCCTCAAAGCGATCGAAGGTCCCATCCTCGTTGCGGTGGAATTGGCGCTCGATACTTCAATATGAAATCGTGGCGAGGCTCGTCCTCATGTGACCTATCGATGTACCATCCATGTAGGTGGCGAGTGAACAAGCCCAAAGAATTCAATTCTTGGCTTGGGAGAAAGGGCTTTCCATGTATGTACCGCTTGTGATCATCAGGGTGTTATGTGCCCTCTGACAACTTTGCCTTCTTCACGGAGGGACTCTCTGAACTCTGCTTTGTATCTTTCGTCATCGTGGTAGAAGTCCTTTTGCGCCCCACTGCACCAAAGATTTGTAGCCGCAGCGAGGTGCAGGAGGTGCGGCAGCGAGGTGCAGGAGGTGCAGCAGCGTAGGTGCAAAGTTGTGTAGCGGGCAGGAGCATGTGCAGCAGGAGCAGGAGCAGCAGAGGGAGGAGGAGCAGAGCAGGAGCAGCAGTAGGAGAGGAGGAGCAGGAGCAGCAGCAGCAGGAGTAGTACCAGGAGCAGCAGCAGAGTACCGAGCAGAGCGAATGTGAGCAAAGACCAAGAGCGCAATACTTAGCAGCAAAGAGCGTGAGTAGTAGCAAGCGATGAGCAAGAGCGTGAGCAAAGAGCGCACAAGAGTAGCGAGCAGCAGAGCAGCAGAGTACCAACAAAGAGCGTATAGTAGCAAAGAGTACCAAGCATGAGCAGCAGCAGGAGGTGCTTGCACTACGACACCCGTCGCGGGCCACTTGATGAACGACATCCGTGCTTGCCCAAGAGTGGTGATATCTTCGTTAGGGGAACTCGAGGGCATGAGACATGTAAACATCGTGGGACATAGTCCACCTGCACCCTCATGTAGCCCATCCCCAAAGGTATACCATGCACCGTGTCATCCTCCTTGCTTGGAAATGCAACCCCGCGCAGCCTCAATCTGTATTCCGTCGCCGATCAGGACTAGCCGGCACTTGGCAGGGACTCGCAAGAAGTGATCAAGATCTTCATCATAATCTGTGTTAAGCTTACTCATGTACCTTTTGGTCTCAAACAGCTTATTACCTTGAGGTGTGGAATGCACGATTCCTTATTGGAAGCGCATTTGCTAGGGCGTAGCATAGGCGATGGTTGAGGAATCTGATTCGGGAGAACATCGCCATCATCTCAGCCATCATCTCACCTTTAACTCCTCCTTCAACTCCTCCTTCATCTGCGCCTAATCCGCGCCTCACGTGCTTCCCATGATCTTGCCACAGCACTGAAGCGCTCTCCTCTACAAAGAAGGACCTCTTCAGATACCCCGCACTTTGCAAGCACCCGCCCCTTATGATCGGGCTTCCGATTGCCGAACACAGATGTCCCTTGACCCTTGGCTTTCAAATGCTCCTTGCTCTTTCTGTGAGCTTACCTCCTCCTGCAGTCGCAAGTATAAATTATTACTAAAATACAATGGGAATATAATATGCAATGTACTATGTTAGATATCTTACGATGGTCGTGACGATGCGTGCGATCGCGGGGTTTGGAATGACAATCTGACCGTCGAGGTTTTCTTCGTCCTCGCTAATACCCGATCGCGTGCGCTCCTCGCATATGTGGGAGTAAGGCATCGTTGTCCCAGAGGTTGCACACTCCTCGCTTAGTCGCACCCACTCGCCTTCTTCCCTACATACCCACCTGAACCGAGGTGGTGCGCGTGTGTGTTACGCCTCAGTATAGCGATATTCTTCTCTCTCGGCTCCTCCGCCTCGGCGTATTCCTCATCCTTGCAAACTCCTCCCAAACCTCGGGTGTAACAAATGGATAACTTTGGAAGGGAGTACGGTCTTTCAACACGAACTTGGCATGCATGGTCACCCCGAAATGCCTCAAAGCCACACCCATTCTCTTCAAGGCGCACTGCCTCGCATTGATTTCATCTTCCTCTGGTATAATCCATTTTCCCTTAACTTCGTCCCACAGTCGGTTCTTCTGCTCGTCGCTTACTTACTTCCTCCAGTCCTTAATTGTGATCGGCACTCGCTCCCACACCAATTGGCCGAGAAAAGAGGAGTAGCGCCTTAAGCAGGCCAGGACCCGTGCAAACCCCCTGGCATTGAAGCGGAGCACTTGCGGCGTTCTCCCTGTGGCTCCTTTATTCGGTCCTCTGGCCTTTCTAACCTTCCTCGATGGGGTAGCAGGACCTTCTTCTCTCTCTGGCGTTGAGCCGGTGCTCTCTCTTTGCGACATTTCGAAGTAAGTACGTATATGTCAAACCTAAACTTCATGAGAGGAAGCAATTCAAATTTCAAATAATAGAAAACAATTCATATGTCTATTTGTAGACCGACTAAATGCGTGCATTACCAACGATGACTCCTAATCTCTAATTAGGTTAGGTCCTAATCCCATTCGAGGATATGTGGTTCGAGCAAGTTCTAAGTTGTTGTACAACTCTAGAGAAATTTGGCAAGATCTTCTCATTGTTCTCCAAATACACGCCTCGACAACAGTCAAGAGGGTGTGTATTCGAAGAACACCAGGTGAGATGTCAAAACTTTCTAGAGTTTGTACAATGCCTAGGAACTTGCCCGAGCCACATATCCTCAACTAATCAAAAACGTGGATACTGAGATCGCTTATTTATAAATATGCCATTTTAGCATACTTATAAACAAGCACCTCAACGGGAGACGCATAGGTTACGCAACTAAACTCGATAATAAAGTGCGATAATATAGCATGTGTTACAAGTTTCAAATTGCAATGATGGATTGCTCTCGATTGCTATAGAAGGGTTGCTAAATTAATTAGTAGTCCAACTTCTAGATGGCCAATATATCACCGGCTATTACATCTAAAAATTTCAGGATTACAACCCTAGAACAAAGATTGCTCTAGCACGTAAAACAACAAGTACAAAGATAGCACGTAATGAATATAGCACTAATCTAACCCTACCACAATGCATTAAGAGCAAGTGCCACCAAATTGTCACTAAGAGCATAAAGGAATAAGCACAAGACCTTTGCTCGACCTAGAACAATGCATTAAGAGCAAGTGGCACCAAATTGTCACTAAGAGCTGTTGTTCTAGGTCTAGCAAGTTCCTTTAATGATCGATTAATCAAGCCTCATTCAAAAGCAATCATCATCGAGCTATTTACAACCAATTACACCCACATCAAAATGCATCTTACAAGGCCGAACCGAGTCGGCAATGGGGAGGAGCCGATGGGGACGCGCCCGATTGGGGGAGGAGCGGAGGAGGCGCCAGGGGAATCGCCGGGAGGAGGCGCCGGGAGGAGCGGAGGAGGCGCTGGGGGAATCGCCGGAGGGGAGGCGCCGGGGGAGGACCCGAGGGGGAGGCGCCGGTGGGGAGGTGGTCGAGCTAGGGTGTGGGATCGAGGAGCCGGAGGAGGCGCCAGGGTACCCGCCGATGGGGAGGCGCCGGGGAGGAGGCGGAGGAGGCGCCGGTGGGGAGGTGGTCGAGCTAGGGTTGTGGAATGAATTGAACGAAATCGATCTTGCGAAATGAATCGAGTATGCGCGAAATGAAAATGCTCGGTTTTATCACGGTCGGTTAACCAAAGAGACCGATCGCAATATGTGGAGTATCTGTCGGTTCTATAGAAAACCGATCGCAATATGTTGAGTATCTCGTGTCGGTTCTATATAAAACCGATCGCAATATTTGGAGTATACGTGTCGGTTCTATATAAAACCGATCGCAATATTTGGAGTATACGTGTCGGTTCTATAGAAGAACCGATCGCAATTATACTATCTCGTGTCGGTTTCCTAAACGAACCGATTGTGATGACTATGATCCAATTTCTATTTTTTAAAACAGAGTCTTCATTCAAAAGAGTCGAATAATTCAAATCTTTTTCAAATTTGCTATACTATAAGATCCATTTGACATATATATTCCACAAAATGCTACATTAATACAGGGAATTCTTACAACTTAATTTATTTAAAATACAACCCTTCTTGATGATCTACACGCATGTAATGTGTTCCATGTGTGCCGTCGTCACCGCTAAGACATGCCCCATCCGCAAACGGAGGTGTTTCATCAAATTGGTTGTACTCTTCTTCATCTACGACATTTTCAACTCCAACAATCCTCCTCTTGCCATGAAGTACGACGTGCAACCTCGGATTGGCGGATCACGCACGTAGAAAACTTGAGTTGCTTGCTTTGCGAGGACGAGCGGTTCATCTCTCAGAGGCCGCCTATTCAGATCAACAATTGTAAAACCTGTCTTGTCGACCTTAACTCCGTGCGGAAGTCTCACCCACTTACATCGGAACAATGGAACTTGGTATATTCCGTAGTCGAGCTCCCATCTTTCTTCGATCATCCCGTAGTACCAGTTCATTGCAGTTGACGATCCTCTAATTGAGTGATCATCGGACAAAGCATCTATGCTCACACCACTGTTTTGCCTTGTACTCTTTGCATCTTGACTTTCGTATAAAATGTGTAGCCATTAATATCGTAACCTTGCCATGTCTCAGATATTAAATCTTGGTCCGTCACCAACCATTTGACATCCGCGGTACTAACGGAGACCTTCACCTTTTCTTTGAACCATGTGAGGAATCGATCGTTGTGTTCTCGTGTGATGGAAAGCTCATCCATAAGTGGATTCTCTTCCCGTAATATCAACTTGTGCTGTTGGATGTATGGATGAACTTCTGCACTGTGTTGCAAGACTGTGAAATGCGCTTTACAAGACATATCAAATTGTGGGCTCATTAGATTTGACCCAATGGTTCCTTTGCCACCAAGTCTGCCCTCATGACGAGATATAGGAACACCAATCGGTTGTCTTTTACCTAGGTAGTCCACGAGAACTCAATAACCTCTTCACCCCATAACCTTCAATAATACTACCCTCAGGCTTCGACCTATTCCTCACGTATGACTTTAATATACCCATGTACCTCTCGAACGGATACATGTAACGCAGGAATGCGGGTCCACAAATCTTAATCTCTCTAACAAGGTGAACAACGAGGTGGACCATGACGTCGAAGAACGACGGGGAAATGCATCTCAAGGTCGACAAAGAGTCTGCACCACCTCACTCTGTAAGTTGTCTAGTATATCGGGATCAATAACCTTGCATGAAATCGCATTGAAGAAATAGCATAGCTTCGTGATTGCCAACTGACGTCATATGGTAGGATATTTCGATTGCAACAGGAGCATTTGGGTCATCAAGACATGACGGTCGTGGGACTTCATACCGATCAACTTCAAATCATCCATAGACACAAGCTTCTTAATGTTTGCGGAGTAGCCCGATGGAACTTTAATATCGTGGAGACACTTGCAGAGGTCTTCTTTCTCTTTCTTGGATAAGGTGTAGCATGCGGCGGGATGTACGGCCCTTTTCCATCCTCCTCCATCATCGCAAGCTTGGGCCTGATCCCCATGTAGGTCATATCACGGCGAGCATTCACACCATCCTTGGTCTTCCCAGGTATGTTCAGCAGGATGCCTACCAAATTATCACAAACATTTTTCTCAACGTGCATGACATCAATACATTGACGGACATCTAACTCCTTCCAATATGGTAAGTCCCAAAATATCGACCTCTTTTTCCAAATGGTCCTAGGACGAACAGATTTACGGCTCTTACCATACTGAACATCGATATCCTCTACACGTGAATATACTTGCCTTCCAGTCATAGGCTGCGGGGCTGCACGAACTTCCCTCTTTCCATCAAATTTGTCATCCATCTTACGATATCGATGACTTCGGGGTAGAAACCTACGGTGACCCATGTACACCGTTTTCCTCGACCGCGACCACAAGCTATCGGTGTCCTCTTCACAAATTGGACAAGCTTTGGCTCCTTCGTGCTATAGCCCGCCAAATTACCAAAGGCTGGAAAATCATTTATGGTGCAAAATATCATAGCAGTAGGATGAAGTTCTCTCTTTTGTATGCATCCCACACCTCAACCCCACATTCCACAATTTTACCAAATCCTCAATTAGTGGTGATAGGTACACATCAATATCATTACCCTACTGTTTGGGACTGAGATTAGCAACGACATCATGATATACTTCCGCTTCATGCATAACCAAGGAGGCAAATTGTAGATACACAACAAAAGCTGGCCAGAATCTTGTGTCGATTGCTCATATTACCAAATGGATTCATACCATCCGTACTCAATCCAAATCTTATGTTCCTCATCTCGGCACCAAACTCCTCATGTTGCCAATTAATGTTTCTCCATTGAGCCGAATCACGGGATGTCTCAACTTGCCATCTTCCTTTCGGGATTCATAATGCCAACGCAACAATTTTGCCTCTTTAGGATTTGCAAATAACCGCTCTAAACGGGAATGATGGGCAAATACCATAACACCTTGGCTGGTGCCCCTTTTTCACATCTTCACCGTCGTCAATTAGGTTCTTACGCTTCTTGTCATTACGCTTCTCATTTTGTTTGTATCGGGTACACCACAAACAGGACAAATCTTGTGATTCCTTATGGACGTTGCGGTATAGTATGCAATCATTTGGACATGCATGTATCCTTTCTATTTCCATTCCCATGGGACATAATAGCTTCTTCGCTTCATAAATACTTGTTGGCAACTCGTTTCCCTCTGGAAGCATATCCGATAGAAGTATTAAAAGTGCATTGAAACTTGTATCTGTCCAACGGTGTTTTGCCTTCAGTTCAAACAATGCAAGGACCGAACCCAACTTGGTGTATTCCCTTTGCAACTTGAAAACAATGGTTTGGCATCGTCATCCATCAAGCTTTTAAATTTTTCAACTCTCTTTCCGTGTAATTTCCTCCACATCCCGCAACATTTGATCTAAATTATCGTCATCGAACATATCACGCTCCAACTCGTGATCGGCTTCCAAAGCATGTCTTCGCTATGCGTAGCACAGAGGTACTACCTATCTCCCCATGATGGATCCAACACGTGTAATTCCTCACGAAGCCACGCCGAATCAAATGCCCTTCAATTTGAGCTGAGTTGTTAAATCTCTGAGATTGGTGCAATCAATACAAGGACAATATATGAACTTTACCCCCTCATAATCATATCTTCTTACGCAATTCTTATGAACTCCTTAACTCCCTCTCAAATTCAAAGCACTCACACGGCTTTTGTGATACATCCATTCTTCACGGTCCATCTACAAGTAAACCGCAAACAATAAATTAATAATGCCCTAATCAATGAAATAAAAGAAGGGTTGAACCCAAAACAAAGTTTTTGTTGAATGATCTTAAAGAAACGATATCTCAGAGACCGACTAAGCACGCACGCACTCAACGATGACTCCTAATCTCTAAGTAGGTTAGGTCCTAATCCCATTCGAGGATATGTGGTTCGAGCAAGTTCCTAATTAAGATATTGTACAAACTTTAGAGAAATTTGGCAAAGATCTTCGCTGTTCTCCAAATACACGTATCGACAACATGTCAAGAGGATGTGTATTTGGAGAACATCGAGGAGATGCTGCCCAAACTTTCACTACAGCTTTGTACAACAGCCTAGGAACTTGCCGAGCCACATATCCTCGAATCCCAAAAACGTGGATACTGAGATCGCTTATTTATAAATATGCCATTTTAGCATACTTATAAACAAGCACCCTCGAACGGGAGACGATAGGTTACGCAGCCTTAATTAACTATTATATATAATTGATCATATTAATTATATTAAAACAATTATGACATGTAATGTACACATTCACCAAATAAAAAAAATTAATTTAAGTCCTACTGCAATATTGAAGAGATTTCTAAGAATTAATGCTGGTCACCTTTCGAGGAAAACCACAAACGAGGGGAAATCTAGCTCCTGATCAAGCTAGCTAGGGTTTCAATTAACGAAGACCTTCAACGCACCAATCTCCTCCACCATACACTCTGCTAATGAGACCAAATCAAAATCGAATAATGTACGTTAATACAACATTGAAGGGATTCGAAGGAATCGGGCCCACCTTTTGAATAAAGCCACAGGTAAGATAGGCTGGAAAATAGAGAAATCGCCTAGCGAACTAACTCGACGAGAGTTAATAAGTTCATTCCCGAGTCCAGACGGTACATATAAAACCTAGCGAGCCTCATCACAATCGGTTCTATAGAAGAACCGTTTGTGATTAATTAGTTATCACCGTCGCTTATATGTAAAACCGACTGTGATAATTTGATTCTCAACACTATCGGTTTCTTTATAGAACCGACACAGATAATATATCAGTGTCGGTTCGAAAAAGGAACCGACTGTAAAGCAAGTCAACATCACAGTCGGTTCTTGATAAGAACCGACACGGATATCCATTCGCCCCCTCGTCTTCCCCGCCATTTTGACGTTCAAACAATACTTAACTCCTTTCGTTCTCTGCATCCTGGTCACATCGGTACAAGTCTTCCATATAGCTCCTTTCGTTCTCTGCATCTTCGACCGGCAATGGCAGCGCCACCACCATCTCCGGCAAGTTCTGACGACTCCGTGGAGTCGCCTCTCTTCCATCCTCCTCCACCGTCCTCACCGCCGCCGGTAGTGCCGCCTCAGCCTCCGGCGCCTCACTCCGGCGTGGCGCTGGCGCCACTGTCTCCTCGTCGTCCCTCCCGGCGCCACCCCATCCGGGCGCCTCCAACGGCAGCAGGAATAAGCGCCCCAGAGATGACGAGGACGACGACAACTACGAGGGGGACGACGAGGAGGACGACGACGACGAGGAGGAGGACGACGAGCGGGACGACGACGACGACGATGACGACGAGGAGGAGGAGGAGAAGGAGGAGGAGGAGGAGGAGGAGGAGAAGGTGGAGGAGTACTACGCGCCGATCACCATAGGGACCGGCGCGTCGTCTAGATCGGGTTCATCATCGGAGGATGAACCATCACTAGTCCGCGTAGTCTCCAAATGACTGGCGACTCGGGTGACTCGGGTCACTCGGATGACTCGGTTGACTCGGGTTACTCGGGCTAGAGCCGCGAGTAGTAAATTTAATATATTAGGTGCAATGCAGTCCTCCTTTATATGTTTACTAATTATAAACAATGGATGTGGTGATATATTGTAATGAAATACAGCTTGTTTAATATATTAGGGTTGTTGGCCTAGTGCAGATGAAGTCTATTCGGCCGCCTTTACACTCTATTTTGAATCTCTTTTATATTTTTGTGCATTGTATCTTTCTAATGTTCTGTTGTTCCAAGTCAAAATGTTTCATGTCCTATTGATAAAAAAAACAAGTATAATGTGTGGAATGGTATATATATTATTATTATCTGCTGCATGCATGCTACTATAATGTTATATATATAATTTGCATCACTACATGTGTCTATATAAATTGTCTGAGAGTTGAACCGCGAGTTGGAATTCTAAAAGATTGGTACTGTTCATAGTCATAAAATAAAGTTTTGCACAAATATTAAAGAATGAATGAAGGGTACAAGAGGTATGTGTTGGGATTCTAGAAGAGAGGACTGTGTTGTAGTTTGTTTTTTTCTTTTCCCTGAAGGAAATGTGTGAGTGGAGGATCTCACAAAAACTATGTTTCTAATGAATCGTTTCTTGGTTGCACCTAATGGTGTTGCCAAAAAATCATCACAATCGGTTCTCGAAAAGAATCGATTGTGATAACCTCGTGCTCATCACAATCGGTTTCTTCCCAAAACCGATTATGATAATACCTTCTCATTACAATCGGTTCGGAAAAGAACTGATTGTGATAACCCTCAATGCCAGGACAATCGGTTTCTTCCCAAAACCGATTGTGATAATACCTACTCATTACAATCGGTTCTAGATAAAAACCGATTGTGATAAAAAAATTATTATCACAATCGGTTCTTATCTAGAACCGATTGGGATTATTATCGTATCACAATCGGTTCTCTCTCAGAACCGATTGTGATAACCTGTTATCAAGATTTCCAAATGGAATATGCTTATCACAATCGGTTCTGAAGTCAAAAGTTTAGAACCGACACAGATGAAGCGATAGTAATGTGTCATTCTGTAGTAGTGACAGGCACCGCCACTTCTACCATATGATGCTGTAGTCGCATCACCAGCAACACCATCGGCACCGCCGCCCTTAGTTGATGTGACTTCGGGAACCCCACCAGCGGTCACGGTTGCAATGCCCTAAACACAGCGATCGCGACCGTTGACATTGTGGGGTACGTTCCTCGCCAACACCATTGAGGTGAAGTCAAGGTGCCTCACCAGCTTCTTAATCGATGATTGTGCCGACGAAGAGGGCACCGACGCTCACGATGGTAGCGCATCGCCGCCTCCACGGCCTTGTTCCTTCCCCGCCATCCACTCAACCCGGAGCTACCAGATCAAAATGCCCCCTACTCGAAACGCCACCCAATTCGCGATGGCCATGGAGATGCGTCTCGAGATCGTGGCCAACGCCGCCAGATCGGGGGCAGAGACCCCGCAGTGGGACCAGGTGGGCAGGGCCATTGTCACGACCTTCGGCGCGTATCTACAACGAAGGGGAATGGTGGATTTTGAGAGGATTAGAGATTAGAGGATTTTCCTGGCCTCTTGCTCCCTTCGTCCCCTACCCCTCTCTCAAATATATCCCTCCGTTGACTTTTATAAGGCACTCATGTATTTTGAGATTCTAAGTTTGTAAAGTTTAACCAATAATTAGTCCAACAACATATAGATTGAATGGAGTCATGGAGTCTTGGTCATATTATTGTGATATAATTTACGTGTCATTCTATGTTTCATAACTTTTCGCTGTATGTACCATTAAAATTGAATTTACTTTTGCAACTGTGTTGGACTATGTGATAAAATCACTTGTTAAATTGCAATAGTTATGTTGCATTCGAACTCATACGGTTGAATAATCATTATTATATGTGTGCTTTATATGTTATCTATTTTCGCGCGATATACGGCAAAAACTCTCTGGTATTATAGCGATTGCGCTCCGTATTCGCTTCAAATCCGTGATCGATATTATCCACACCGTATTCATATCTAACACTATCCGTATCTGACTCCAAATCCGACAAAAAATATGGTTTAGAATACGGAAAGATCGATATCCGACCGAATCCGAGCCAATTGCACCCCTGCATACCACCTAGATGGTCTTATACCTATGTACAACACATATATACCCTCCGTTGTATAAGATACACCCTACGTTGTGAGATACGATATATGGAGTAACTACTTCCGAGAATAGAGAGAGAGAGACTATCTTTTTTTTTATCATACTCTAATAATGATTACAAGGTGTACTTCAAACTAGGGATGGCAAAATTACCCGTGGGTTCGGGTATCCGTGGGTACCCGACCCGATGGGTTCGGGTATGGGTTTGATTTCAGACCCACGGGTTTCAAATTTCGGGTTCGGGTTTGGGTTTGGGTTCGGATTCGGGTTCGGTTCTGCACCCGTGGGTACCCATGGGTACCCGAATTAATTAATATAAATTAAAAATAATGGAAAGTTAATTCAAGATTTTAAGCATCGTTCGAGATGTAAGATGCGGTAACTTTCATGATTATATAAATCATATATTTTTCCTTTAAACATAGAAATTACAAATGAATTGATTGACAATTGATGGTTGAAAATTTGATTGCGAGGTGAATTTAGTTTCGGGTTCGGGTACCCATTCGGGTTCGGGTACCCATCGGGTTCGGGTATGGGCGTGGGTATGTACCCGTGAGAGGTTTCGGGTTCGGGTATGAATTTCGGGTTTCGGGTTCGGGTCTGCGAGAGGTCTACCCGCCCGTACCCGCCCGATTGCCATCCCTACTTCAAACTGAGTTCTATTAGAAATTTCATCAAAGTTCACTTTCTATAACATAATTTATGTGTATAATCCTATATATGTAAAATGGTATATATCAAAAAAATAAAGGGCTCTAATAATTTTTTTTCCAATCATGTCACATTGTAGCATCTTAAAAAAAATCAGTATTTTAAGTGTACCAAAAGTGATAAAAAGGTAAAAATATGTTTGTTTAAGTGGTATATTGAAAGATGGAATTATATACTCTAGGAGAGTATATAGGGTAGAGAGGCTATTTTAGCGTAATATGTTCGTTTAAGTGGTATATTGAAAGATAGAATTATATACCCCGGGAGAGTATTTAGGGCAGAGAGGCCATTTTAACTTTTGGAGAATATTTCATACACTTGAAGAACCTTCATATTCCAATTAAATTACTCTCTTGAAATAGAAATTGGTTCTGCAAAATGTTTTTTTTTTAATTTTTTAACAAAAATATTTAGAGGATTGTCTTAATGGTCAAGACACAGTGTTTGTTTGATACACCGTGCTATATATTTGTTGTGTTATGGAACCTAATTAATTATATAAATTCTCTACTCTATTCAAGCAAAACGATTCTATAAGACATATCAACAGTACTCCACAAACTGCTAACATATATATTCAACAACAGTATGCTAAATTTTCCCACAGTTAAGATATATAATTCTACACGGAGATCGAGTAAGTACCAAGCATATATGACTAGAATTAATAGAATGTATTATCTGTCCCGGTTGGAATTAGGTGGAATGAACGAGCTAAGAAAGGAGGATTTATTGGCGCTGCAAAAAAAAAAAAAAAAAAAAAAAAAAAAAAAAAACTCCGAAAGTCTACAGGAGTCGTTCCATGTGGAGCGGAGCTAGCCGAATTCAATTCACAGCCATGCCGATCGAGTTAGACAACACCCCTTTCTGTTTGTCGCATTTTTCAACGGCTCCAAACAGGATGATCAAGGACGACTACAAGCATTACGCAGCAGCTACTTCTCCAAGCTGGACCTTCTACGAAGGCAAAAATAAAAAGGGGGAGAGGGGGGTAGGTGCTCCTACTCAAGAACTACAAGCCCCCTTTTCACTTTTGCCAGACAGAAAAGCTCATCTAGATGTACAAGTTAGCTAGAGAGTCGTCAACGGATGCATGCATGGCTCTTGTAGGACAAAGTGTATATAGCGTGCCGATGAATTCGTAGAAGCCTTCTTTTCTCTAGTGCCATGATATACCTTTTTTTGTTGTTGTAAATTTAGTTTTTTTTTCTAGATAAATTTACAAAAAATAGTCTTCATCTCGACCTTGAAAGGCATAATAAATAACACGTGTCGGTTTACCAAGCACCTATACATCGGTATGTCATAAATTAAGCTTTGTGATTATCCACTTAATTGACTTTAGTTAATTAAGTGTCAATTAAGGTGCTACCGAGCTAGTGTTACTGGTACCCGAGCTCGTACTAGATGTTAGGTGGCCTGCTGAGCTTGGATGTGCCATTGCTGCGATGGACGGTGCTGCCATATTACAGGACTTCGGTAGGTGACACGTGCCATCTTCTATTCCTTCTGCGGTTGAAGATTTAGCCGTTTTGGTAAATTTATTTGGAAAATATCAGATTTGTAAAAAAAAATGTACAGGCCTAAAAAAGCGAAGAAAAAAAAAATCGTATTCGTAGGTCTGATGTGAGTAAACCTAATTAATTTGGTGTACCCTACGGTGACTTCTCCTTTAGTTTGTTTTTTTTCCCATAGGCTTCCATGGACCTAACGTGGCTCTGGTCCGGTCTACTCGGTTCGTGCCACTTTGCTTTCGGTAGGCCTCATATGGCTATATGCAGCTGGAGCTTACTTACTTGTACCTCTTGCCGTTTGTAAATATCGCTTGTATGAAAAAGAAGAGAGAAGTGGTTTCTGGCTCATACGTACCGACCTACCTGCCTGGTTGATGGCAATGGTCCGATCAAACTTGTTTGATCTTTTTTTCTTCTTTTCTTTTTTTTTTTTACCAATGCAGTTTAATTTGCCTGGCAAGATATGTACAGCTAGGCGCGGTACCGTACGTACGGTATAATGTGATATCACCAAACCGGTCATATTCCTTCAATTAATGAAATATTGGGAGCTAGCTCATCTCGCTCGAATCTTGTTGGGCATCTAATACGGCCCCGCTGAGCCATGACCAAGATGAATCTTACATGCATGGCTAACCAGACCATACAACAAAAGGTAATAAATATTCGAATGAAGCTGGATAACAGTGTTGAATGGTATAGGCCAGATTTCTGCTACCTATATAATATAAATCATGATAACAAAAAGGTCTGCAAAATTTGCCTCGTTAATAAGTTCATGTGGCATATTTGTATACCCTTGTACATCATCCCACGAGTGCTTTGACGAGCCAAAAATTATACTCGAGGTTTATTAAAAATATAGAAATCCCACCTCTGCGTAGCAGCGTACGTCAATCTTTCGCCTATTTTTTATATACCTAGAGTTAAACTTAGTTTGGATGGTAATCCTTTTTTTCTAGTTAATTTGTTGCATGGTCATGCTACTAACGACACGCATTTGCGCCTTTCGAGCGGTGACGTTGAAGCTAGATTCCGTTATATCCCACCTGATGAGAGTTCTTAAACAAAAGCAAGAAAATTTTCCTCACTGTTTACCTTCTCATCACATCAACTTGCAGTTCGATCAGAAATTCCAATAGAGAGCGAGCGAGAGGGAGATAATTAATTTATCGCATCATCAAATTAATCTCAAGTATCACCTACCTGCAGCCTCTACCTGATCAAACATCAAAACTCTAACATCTATATATAATGTATATATACCACGAACTTGTACTGTTAAAATACACGGAATCTCTGATTGGAAAAAAAAAACAACTTAACCTCAATACCTGACGAGGATACATATATACCCCCAAGACACTAGTGTAGCTAGAAATAACTTACTCGAAATAATCATAAGGCATGTGTGCCAAACTATAATATGCGCCGAGAATACCAAACTAACCTAAAAGCCCATAGATATATTGTTGAGAGCTAGAGGTGCTGATTAGAGAGGTCTAAAAGGTTCTTTACGATAGAAAGAGGAGGCAAATAAATTTCAACCCGTAAAAAGGTGTCATGTCTAATCCGAAGCTTTTGTTTGTAGCTTCATAAGAAAGATATAGCCAGATTCTTAACAAACGGCGAGATGCCGTTTACATACTAGCTGATAGCTCTCCCTAGCCTCACCGCCAAGGGATAAGAACCGAGGTGGTTTCGTTAGCCAGCTGTGAAGCGTGTGATTATTTTCCACAGGTGTTCCTTTCGTGTTGCCGCAATTTTTAACTGCGCTGCCGCTGTGACATCAGGCAGTCACGCTTTATAAGCGGCACAGCGTTTACTTGCATCTAGTAAATTTCCAATATTGTAAAGCAATGTAGATTGAAGGCCGCCGTGTTAGTTTACCTGTTCCAGATGATGTACTACGAGCGAGCCACGTTTTCTCTGTACAGGACGGCGGGAGCTTGTCACTTACTCTCCCGTGCAAGTTTATAATGCTTATTTTTATTTCAATGAAAAATCAGTGTGATGTTCTATCTATACCGGTAATAAATATACATCTTTTACTCTATATTCTATACGTGCATACATCGAGTATAGCGTCGGGCGATTATAATTAGGAGTAATACAATCATTTTTAATATCTTTTCGACCTATGTGTCAAAAGAAATATATGTACGAATTATGAATTCAGAGCGAAGGAGAGAACGGAATTCATTACGTATAAGTAATTTTTATGGGTTCTAGTAGGGTATTTCTGCAACGTGGATCCAGAGTCACTCATCAAGGCAAGGTAAAATATCTTTGGATTCTCGGCACATTGTTTTCTTGGTTAAGGGCCATGTGGGTCAGCAATGTTCCTAAACAAAGCTAGTAGGGGCAGCCAGGGGGGCCATAGAGCCCACCCCGAAACCACTACACCTACCATTAATGGTGACCCGGTAATCGTGTTTTTGGTCGTTTTTCCTGCTTTTTTATTTGTGGCAAATGATACGCGGACGTATGCAAGTCATTAAAATATTCCGGCAGAGGATTGCAAGAATCATTCGATGTAAAAAAAAGTGATTGAAATGACCAAAAGGTTGTCATAATCACCACCCCAAACAATACTATATGTTTCTACGTCCAAAAACGCTACGCCTACCAGCGCCGGCACACTCGTACTACTCTGAGCCTCTGCTCCTCCTCGCAGCCTTTTCCCGTCTTAGTTTTTTTTATTTATATATATATATATATATATATAACCCTACTAGTGTTTTGCTTTCTCTCTCTCTCTCTTTTTGCGCCAAAAGCACCATTTAATTATCAGGTTATCTTTGGGATACGTAGCATCAGCAAAAGCACACTTTGTTAAGTGTTAGCCAGACTCCTAACTGTACTATTCTATTGAGGCAGCAGCATACTATACTAGAGTAAAGTACTCTACATGCTTATGTTATACCGGAGTAGTATGTTCTGCTGTACAGGAGGGAGAGCCGGCTTATTAGGAGCTTTCAGCGGAAGCTGAAGCCGCTGCTGCCGCTGTTGCTGTCCTGACTAGGGCACATCTCTGCCAATCAGGGTCTTTTCCTCCAGGAAAGGGCCAAGTCATGTCGAAATTGGACATTCGCAGAGTATTACCGAATTTAAGCCGCGTGTAGTGTACATAAAAAAGAATTCCACCCAAAGGAAAGCGACCTTTTTTTTTTGGGGCTAGCAATACGAGGGATAGCCTCGTAGGATATTACTCTGGAAAATATATTCTGCAACATCATGATAGGAAATCCTAAAAGGAGTGTTTGGAGGGGGGGTAAATATGCTATAAGTTGTATCATACGTGGAGTGAGATCCCATCTGTACTACCTTTAATTAGGCCGAGACGACTTGCAGCAACGTAGCAGGAGAAGGATTAGGGGAGAGGGGCAGTTAAGTCAACTGAGGGGCTTAAGGCTCTACCTGGCAGTGACTCGAGAGATGGTGTATCCGAGGCCTCTGCAATATTTGCAGTGGCATGCAAAATACACCCCCCCCTCCCCTTATTTGTTAGATTTTAAGATATCTACATGTGGTTGGGAATGAACTTAAAACTTTTTTTAAAAAAAAGAAAAACTTGCTAACTTGTGGGCGCGTATTTGTAGTCTCATGTAGCAGCTAGTGAAATTACGTACAAAATTGCGCGGCTAAATATTGCAACATATTGTATTTATTATATAACTCCAATGCTTTTGAAAAATAGTTGTACATGTTGTAACACAGTAACTGTCGTGATTTTTTTATGTATGATTAATCTATACCATTATAATCTAACCATACCAAGATAAACGGTCTAGCTCCTGAACCTTTTCTCTCGCTTCTCTTTTCCTGATTCTAAGGATCGTTGTAGGAATTTTTAGACCTGTAAATCGAAGAAGAAACTTTAAAAACCACATATTGTTTTGTAGATTTGTTTTGTAGATACATGGGGTATAATGTATGCAGCTCATAGACGGCGCCTCACCAAAATTGGTACCCTTGGATGTTGGGCATGCAATCAGCTCCCTCCGTCTCAAGACAACAGTCCTTGGCCATTACACGCCGGTGGGGTTTCCGTGGCACATAGATGCATGCCTCCTGTTGTATTGTACTAGGCCGACATGCAAAATAACTTGCCCGAAAAACCCATCCATGGCTGAGTCATTAGGCCTACGCCACTGCTGACTCCGAGCGCTCCTCTGCACCCTACGGGGCCATCATCATACGTCCAGACGGAGAGGCAAGTGCTCCATGTATTAGTAAATATAAAGCAATCAACGCGAACGCCTAGATGAACTGTGGACGCCGTTGCATCGTATATGCCGTATACGTTGACAGCTTCTTTGTCACACCGGTGGTTATAATTGAATTATTGAGACGAATTACTAACACCGAAATAGGGTCGGGCTACTCTGCGTTTTTAGCTTAACACGTATATAGCGCATCAGCTGCAGCACTTGTAGCAGCTAATGAAGTGTATTTTTCATTTCTCATGCGATAAAATGCATGCGCAGGAATGCAAGCTGGTGGTAGCAGCCGGTGCGGTGCGGTGCCGGTGCCGGGTGGGAAGAAACCGGGACGGAAGGCTAAACAAGCTGTGGCCACCACCACCTATTCTACCACAATAATTGTTTTGAGGGGGGTCGTGCTGGCATAGTAGCGCAACAACACACTCGGACAACCCCTCCCTCCCATACAATTTACATAACATATAGGCCTTGTACCATAAGGAATAGAGTAGCACTACACCAGAGGCATTCCTCATCCGGGGGTGGCCAGTCAACCCAGCGCAAAGACCAGAAAAAGAAACGGGAGAGGAGAAAAGAAGAGGGGAGGAGAGAGTGAGAGAGAGAGAGGCTCCCCTTCCTTAAATTCCTAGGCTGCCCTCCACAGCCCCCTCTCCCTTCCTTCTTCTCCTTCCATCTCCATCCCCGTCGTCATCCGTCATCGTCCACCCATCACAACCTTCCTCTCCTGCCGACCAGCAGCAGCAGTGTAAGCAAAGGCAGTGAGCCCCAGATCTCTACTCCTTTCTCCCCCACCCACACATTCCATTTCTACGATCTACTGCAGCAGTTACAAAAATCTGGGCTTATCTCATCAGTCATCACCACAAAGCAAGGAGCCAAACATCCGAGGGGGTGCAGAATTATAAGCTGCCATAATAGATTTTTCGATTTTCTGGGGGGGCAAGGAGTACACATTAGGCAGAGCAGCCTAAAAAAAACTAAAAGAGAAAAAATATTATTATTATTGGTATTAGAAGGCAGCAAAGGCAGAGAGAGAGAGAGAGAAGAAAGACTTCTACTCTCCCTTCTTCTCAATTCTTCTCGCTCTGGAGTGCCCTCCCCTTTTGTCCCTATCAAACCTCGTTTTTTCTCTCTCTCTCTCTCTACCTTCGCATTGTTTTCTCTCAAATCTTCCTTTCTAAACCCCCAAAACCTCCGAGAAATAACCCACCCACCCCGCGCGTGGATGGACGGCCCGCGGCCGCCGCCGCCGCCGGCCAATGCGCTGCACCGATCGCGGTTGCCCCAGCCAACGACGGCGACGCCGTCGTCCGCCGCCGCCGCCAACGAAGCCGGGCGCTTCCGGCAGTAAGCCCGGTCCGTCAACAATTCCACGCCGCCGACGAAGCCGGGCGCCTCCGGCAGTAAGCCCGGTCCGTCAAGAATTCCACGCCGCCGCGAGATTGGATTAACGGCTTGGTGGTGAGAAAAGGAGGTTCTTTGCTGTTGTTGTTGTTGTCGCGGGGCGTGATCGATCGGTCGTCCGTTCTCTGCCGAGGCGATCGGTCGGCATGTCGACGGCGGCGAAGGAGGAGGCGGCGGCTTCGGCGGGGGGAGCGGCAATGGGGGGCGAGGAGGCGGTTGCGCGGGCGGCGCAGAAGCGGTACGAGGGGCTCCTCACGGTGCGGGCCAAGGCGGTCAAGGGCAAGGGCGCCTGGTACTGGGCGCACCTGGAGCCGGTGCTCATCCCGGCCGCCGACACCGGCATGCCGCCCAAGGCGGTCAAGCTCCGCTGCACCCTCTGCTCCGCGGTCTTCTCCGCCTCCAACCCCTCGCGCACGGCGTCCGAGCACCTCAAACGCGGCACATGCCCCAAGTTCTCCGCGCCGCCGCCGGGAGCCGGCGCGGCAGCGGGCGCGTCCGGTTCGCAGCATCAGCAGCAGACGTCGCAAGCGACGGCGCAGGCGTTGCCGCCCAACTCGACTGCATCGTCCCCTATACCTATCTCGTCCATTGCGCCCTCCTCGCCGCGCCACCACCACCACCACTCCCACCCGCACCACCAGCACCCGCAGCAGCATCACCAGCACCACTCCGGCAGCCGCAAGCGCCACTCCATGCCTCCGGCGTACACGGCCCCGGAGTCCGTGTCCCACCACCTCGTCGTCGTCGACCCGTCGTCGGTTTACTCCCCAACGCCGCCCGCGCTGCCGCCGCCGCCGCAGGCCCAGTCGGCGCTCGTGCTCTCCGGCGGCAAGGAGGACCTCGGCGCGCTGGCCATGCTGGAGGACAGCGTGAAGCGCCTAAAGTCGCCAAAGGCGTCGCCGGGGGCGATGCTGCCGAGGCCGCAGGCCGACGCGGCGCTTGCCATGCTCGCCGACTGGTTCCTGGAGTCGTCGGGCGGCGTGTCGCTGTCCGCCGCAGGCCACCCGAAACTCCGGGCCTTCCTCCGCCACGTCGGTCTGCCGGACCTGCAGCGGGTTGACCTCGCGGGCCCGCGCCTCGACGCCCGCTTCGCGGAGGCCCGCGCCGACGCCACCGCGCGCATACGCGACGCCCTGTTCTTCCAGCTCGCCGCCGACGGGTGGCGGGAGCAGGTGGTCACTCTCTCTGTCAACCTCCCCAATGGTACGTCCGTGTTCCACCGCGCCGTGCCGGTACCCGCCCCGGCGCCGTCCGACTTCGCCGAGGAGTTATTGCTCGATGCCGTGGCGTCGGTGTCTGCCTCTGGCTTCTCCAACGACATCCACCATTGCGCGGGCATCGTCGCGGACCGGTTCAAATCGAAGGCCCTGCGCGATCTCGAGAACAAGCACCACTGGATGGTGAACCTGTCTTGCCAAATCCACGGCTTCACCCGGTTGGTGCGGGACTTTGCGCGGGAGCTCCCGCTCTTCCGCTCGGCGGCGGCTAAATCTGCCAAGCTTGCTGACTACTTCAATGCCAAGCCGACGGTGCGGTCCCTGCTGCACAAACATCAAATCCAGGATCTTGGGCACGCCGCGCTCCTCCGTGTCGCGCCTGTGCCGTTCAACGGCAGCGGCAGTGACTACCGCGCAGCCTTTGAGATGCTGGACGACGTCTTGACCTCTGCTCGCGCCCTCCAGCTCGCCGTGCTGGAGGAGTCGTATAAGCTGGTCTGCATCGACGACCCGTCTGCGAGGGAGACGGCGGAGATGGTGCAGAATGTGGAGTTCTGGACCGAGGTCGAGGCGGTGCATTCGCTCGTGAAGCTGATCATGGACATGGTGAAGGAGATGGAGGCTGACAGGCCTCTCGTTGGGCAATGCCTGCCGCTCTGGGAGGACTTGCGTGGCAAGGTTCGAGATTGGTGCGATAAATTCAACATCGACGAAGGCAGTGCCCTGAATGTGGTCGAGAAGAGGTTCAGGAAAAACTACCATCCGGCCTGGTCGGCGGCGTTCATATTGGATCCGCTGTACCTGGTGAAGGCCGCCAGCGGGCGCTACCTCCCGCGGTTCAAGTGCTTGACGCCTGACCAGGAGAAGGATGTGGACAGGCTGATCACCAGAATGGTGTCGCCGGAGGAGGCGCACCTCGCACTGATGGAGCTCATGAAATGGCGATCGGATGGGATGGACCCGTTGTACGCGCAGGCGGTGCAGGTGCGGCAGCCTGACCCGTCCACGGGGAAGATGAAGGTCGCGAATAAGCAGAGCAGCCGACTTGTTTGGGAGACATACCTGAGCGAGCTCAAGTCGCTGGGGAAGGTGGCGGTGCGGCTCATCTTCCTCCATGCGACCGCTAGGGGGTTCAGATGCACGCCGTCAATGGTGCGCTGGCTCTCTGCTCCTGGGAGCTTGGCTGGCGGCATTGATCGCGCGCACCGGCTGGTGTTCGTTGCTGCAAATTCCAAGCTTGAGAGGAGGGACTTCACCAGTGATGAAGACAAGGATGCGGAGTTACTCACTGAAGGGGAGGATGATGTGCTAAATGAGCCTGGCAATGTGGACACATCCTCAGTGTAACTTCCCTATTTAATTGTTTCTTCTTTACCTTTTGTATTAGCTTTTTTGTAGAATTTGATCCCTAGGAATTGCTAGATTTCCCCCCCCCTACTTATTTTTTTTGCTTTCTAGAATTTCTTCCTCGTGCCCATGTTGTTAATTCTTACTTCCTCGCTCTAGATTTTGGTGGGGGTGGGGAGTGGGGCATGAGATGGAGATATGCATCCTTTGCTCATCAAGCTTGGCCAACGAATGACTACTCTCTCTTGCCATATATGATTCTACGGGGCCATTGAACTTGCAGAGATTAATGGAAGTCTTCCTTGTCAATGTGTTCATAATCGGGCCATGATGCACCGTAAGCGGGAAGAACGTGTAACCATTTTGTGTTTTGTGCAAATAATATTGATTTGCAGTTGAATGCAACCTGGCTTGCCTCTCTATGTATCTTGTGTGTCTGTGTGTGTGTTTTACATTTCCCCACTGTTGCTTCTTCTACTTCTTCCTGCATTGTTCATAGTTCGTCACTCTGCCCATCTGTGAACAAGCTATGGACGACTTGTTTGTTCGTGTTCTTATCCTGAGATCAACTCAGCAATAATTCCTACTGCTCTACAAAATCCATGGTTGTCCAATGTTTTTGGTTTTGTTCAAATGTGCCTGGTTTTTGTTTCTGGAAGCATTGTGCACCATTGGGGTTTGTCAGCTTCTGTGAATCTCTGTCATGACTGATGAAGGATTTGGCTTAACCTTGGCCTTGCAACAGCGTTGGCCAAGAAGGTAGTACATCTTCTGGGAGGTTCTTCCGGCACTACACGGCCGTGCACTTTTCAGCTATACCTGCTTGCTGTTGGAGGTTTCGAGTTTCAACTGTAGTATTAGCAGCCGCAGCTTCTTCGATTTAAGCCATCTTGCAAAAGGTTGAGCCCTGGCAGTTCGCGCGTTGCCCCTCAAATCTTTGCTCCTAGCATTTACCGTTTTCGCTTTTCACCAGAGTAGGCTCAAGCCTCGGAAGCATTGATACACTACTCCCCTTGCTCAGTGATCATGCGATTTCATGATCGCCGCCACCGCCACCGCCGTCGTCATCCCGTTGCCCCTGCCTCCGTCGTCGCCTGACCGGTCATGATTCCACGGGCTCACATTACTTCATCTCGACGGTATCCGGAAAGGCCAAAGCACTCCCGAGGGGTGTCGCGGCCGGAAAGCCGGAGTTGAAGGTGTAGACATGGTAGCCTCTGCTCCCCCCATCCCCATTCCCATGATCCCATCACCGTCAGGCCTTTGACAATCATGCCTAGCATCAAATCATGGCCTTTTAATCTTGCAGAGGTACAGGCCGCTAAGCAGAGTGATTGCAGAATCCCTTTAAGCCATCCCCCTCGCACTCGAGCTCGTATATCATAGGGATGGGCACCGCAGAAAGATCGTCGTTGCATTGCATTGCCTTGCCTTGCCGCGCTCCCAGATTCCTCCTCTCCATGGGAGCGCCTCTTGTCGTTCCGTTCGCCTCTCAGCTCGCACCACCCTCCCTGGCCCTGCTTGTTTCTCACCGGTTGGTCTGTGTCGTGTCATCTCTAGCCTGGACGACTCCTAGGGTTTTGAGAAAAATATAGTTTTTTCTGCTGTTCTAGGCCCTTTTAGGTCTTTTTTTTCTAAACTAGCATACTACGTTTAAAATCGCAAAAATAGCCTCTACATGAGCGCAAAAGCCCTGGCAACTGATGTATATCACCTACCGCGGTCTGGTAACGCGGAAGGTCTTACCACGTCCAGGGAGCATAGAAGCCAGCCGAACTCATGCTTCCGCACTCGAGAAGCGTGGCAAGCGCAAACGCGTGGGCAAACGTCGGGGCGAGTGTGGCGAGATGCCTTCCGCGCTCGCTAGCCCGGTAAGACCTTTCGCGCTACTAGACCGTATCAAGTGACATGTGTCACGTACCAGATCTTTCGCGTTCGGATAGATGGTTATTTTTACAATTTTGCATGCATGTGGGCTAGATTTGAAAAAAAAATAGATATATAGAGCTATTATGTGAACAGTTAAGGAAAAAGAGGCGTCGAAATTGGCGGCACAAGGCAAGGACGGCTTCCATGGGGTAGGAGGAGAGAAAGCTGAAGGGCGCGTTGTACAGGCTGTTCCTACATCCGGTAGAACACATGGGGCGTGGCCCGTATCACTTGATTTCTGCCGCTCTCTCCGTCGCGCCGTTGCTCCTCTGCCCAGGCCACATGTTTCACCTGACTGATCATTACGATTTGAGCTTTATTAGGCGCTTAGAACGGAGCACAGTAGAGTAATTATTAGAGGTAATGCAGTCAGTAATTAATTGATCATAGTATGGGTGGTGTTGGCACATCTGCTTGTTTCTTCTTTTCTTTTCCTCCGGTGTCAGTACTGCTGGAGCTGTGTAGTAGTAGTTGTTAAAGTAGTCGTAGTCGTAGTACTAACTATTTGCTGGAACAGGTGTATTCTGCCTTTTTCTCGGTGGCTTTTGCAACTTGGTGTACTATATTTTGTACACATCTTGCGTAGTAGTTGGGAATATGATGCTCCGAGGGGTGTTTTAACTGTTAAGCCGCGGCCTGGAGACAAAGCTTGCTGTTGTTCTCCTTGGGCCCTACTTAGCCCCCTCCTTTTTTTTTTCTTCTTTCCTTCACTCTTAGACTAATAATCTAGCTAGCTCAACGCAATCAAGCTCTTATTTTGCTTTTCCTCCTTGGTCAACAGAAAAATGAATGGGAAAGGAGGCCAAGTATTGGGCCCTAGCTTGTTGCAAGTATAAGCAAGTAGAGCGTACTACAATCCCTGTCTAAGAAAGTGACTCGCAGGGGGAGGAGGAGGAGCACAATCCTTTGGAGGATCAGCGAAACAATAAAAACCACTGTTTTTAGATGTGTTTTAAGGATGATTACCAAAAACAAGGGCTGGGTCAATACAAAGAGCCTCGTGATGATGATATACACATCTGGCTCGATCCCCCCCTAAATCCCAATCAAATGGAATAAGCTGGGACGTGGATGGCGCCATGTAAAGAAGCACTCTTTTTGTTGCTGATGCGAGTGAGGGGGGTTCCTGCTAAGAAAGGGGGAAACACCTGAGGGGATGCCTTTCTTTGTCTTAAGGCTGAGGTTTCTTCTCGCACTGGAGGATGTTGTTTTCTTGCTCTCTCTCTCTCTCTCTCTCTCTCTCTCTCTCTCTCTCCTACCCATCGCACACTCTGTCCGGTCTCTCTCTGCAAGACACAGTGATCGAGGTGAGGTTAGTGTAGAGGCCCCACAGTGAAAGCAGTGGATGTCAAGCTCAGTCTCAGTCCCCTCGCTTCGCTTGGTAAGGGACCGACATTACCTAAGCATTACCAAAGAAGGATTTTTAAAAATAATAATAATACATTTTTGAGAGTGACTAGGCAACGGTATACCGTTGAAACGGTATAGCCATGAAACTTATGAAACTTATCAGTTTCAGTGCTGGTTTCATGAGTTTCAGTGTTTAGTTTCATCAGTTTCATGTTTTATTAGTTTTTAGTGCTAAGTTTCATGAGTTTCAGTGCAAAAAAATCATAAGTTTCATGAGTTTCAGAGGTATACCGTTGCAACGGTATACCGTTTTTTAGTTTTTCTGTACATTTTTAACAAAATACCCCTACATTTTTTTACAAAAATATACTTCTGTCTGTCATTAAATGAAGTAGCAACAAACCTTCTATTGCTAATTCATTGGGCGACAGAAGTCTATGAATCAAAGCAGCATGTATGTTGACTAGAAGAATTCGTGATAAAATAATTTGTCGGCCAATTTAATCAGCGATAAAATATACATTTGCTACCGATGTGTATTTTTATAATTTTTTCAAGGTGTTGTTTTTATAAAATTATTTAAAAATATATTATTTTAAAAAATTCACCTAAGGCTATTCCCAGTGCAAAGTGTCATACTTCAATATCTATGGATGCCACATAGGATGAAAAATATGATACTGCATTGAAGAAACACTCTCTACAATGCATAGTATCATACTTATATGTTTAAAATAATTAATTGGTGTGATGTTGTGTCTATGAAAGTGGACCCAGAGCATTAGATTCTGTGCCATGGCCTAAGATATCGTGCCAAAGCTGTATCTTGCTCAAGATACAGCTTTCTTCTCCCTCCTACTTATTGCTTTGCCACATCAGCAAAAAAATCATATGTGGCATCTAATTAATGAGTATGATACTACCCACTGGAAATAGCCTAAGAAGCCATCGCCTGTCCTTGCCTACACGCCCATCTACCTACCTGTCTACTCTACCCCATGTATGGTCTTCAGTTCACTTCCATGATCTAATGGATCTTGCCATTACTTGTTGGTTCATGAGGTCGACGGCGACGCTGACTGTGGCAGTGCGGCCCGACGACCGAACGTCGGTGCGATCGATCGTACGTACGTCGGCGGTGGAGCCGAGGACGCCATGGGTGTCGGGGCAGATGCTGAGGACATGCGCTACGATACAATTAGCTAGGCTTATGAGCTAGCTATCGTGGTAGTTTATCGAGTACTTGTCGACGTAGCTAGCGTACGTATCCTCATTTTTAATTGGTACCTGACGACGTACCAGTAGAGAGAGCAACTTGTTGACAATAATGGAGGTGGTCATCTACAGTTGACGGCAAATGTTCTGCGCTTCTTTAGAAATCAATAGTGCCTTTGGACGAAGAATAATACGACAATCCAGTTTCAAAGGTGGTGTGGCGGCCTAGCTCGATTGAAAGTTAGATTCTGCTTCTTCGTTGCTTAGGTGTTCTTCGGAACAGCTTTTGATGTGTAAAATTTAGATTACGAGAAAAATTGTTTCTGATTATAGGGAAATCGAGCCAAACCGACTGCACGTGGAGGAATCGGGCTGGGCCAACGGGAATCAGTTGGTACCTGGCTTCTAATTTTATATAGAAGGCTACTTCTGATTGTAGAAGAAATTATTCAGAGTCCTTCCGTTTGGTAGATAATCTGCTTTTTTAAGCAGAAGATGTTCCGAATAAAGCCTTATTATGACAAAGATAATTAATTAGAAAGTAATGTACAGATAAATAAATTCATGTGGAAGTAATGCACGGAGATATTTTCAAATGAGATAAAGAGAAATCGAAGTTTGATGAGGAACGTTGCAATCTTATTTTAGAATTGCTATATATCATTCGAATGATAATTTTTATGCAAATCATTCAAATTTATGGCTTTGCGATTTCCTTAGAGATTCGTGCTTCGTCCGACGAGATCAACTCCTTCGACGAGCTCATCGTCCTCCTCCTCTCGAGCTTTCGATGTCTCCCGACGCTACCGGCTAGGGTTCATTGGTTAGTGTTCGGGGTCACCGGAGCCCCCAAACTCAGAGGGAGGGGGTCAAATCGGGAGGAGGCGGCAGGGGTGGAGCCAGAATGGAGAGGTATGAGATCCGTTGGATTGAGATCTAAGAGTGGAAAATTTTGGCTGGTTTTTGGGCACAAAATCATCCACATAAAAGTGAATGATGCATAGACAATCCCGTCTTATTTTTTTTCATTCATTCATGAAACTTGCGCATTTAAGAGGTTTTGATAGTTGTTACAACTTGCAAATTAAAATACGAATGGTGAGGATTATGGGGTAGGTTAGTGTAAATTTAGAGAGCAATGCTTCTTTGTGAGGAGTTCTAGTGGGCGCCGGTTAGCCTTTGTTCTTCCATTGTTATACAGTCAATTTGTAACAGAAATCGATTTTAACCGTGCATTGTTTAGAGTCTATTTAGAACACATAAGTTTTAGAGAAATCAGAAAAATTCCCGCGTTCCATACGAAGGCCTTAGTTATCCCCGGCTCTAGCTTCCTGCCTCCAGAAGCACATGGCACTTCAAAATTAATACCCCAGGAATAAAATACAGGCTTGAGAACTCTAACAAATACTCTTATATATCAAGTTCAGCTGCGATTTGCACGCACTCATGTAGGAGTATAGGATGGTTCACAACGCGCATGATCTACTGGTAATCAAATATCTCGTGGATTTGAGCGCTTGAGAGCATGCATTTGCAGTATCGATCTTTGGCGCATCAGCCGCGCGCCTGGTCAGTAAACTAATGCTGCTGCTGATTATTAAACTGAGACATTGGGAAAGCGTGCATGGTCTTTTCTGCAACAAGGGAAGTCGATCAGAGTCAACAACCATTCTCTATTCCGGATAAAAAAAAACCCTGGGCTCTTACACTGAAGAGCGTATTTTTATATATAATATAGAGAAAGAAGCTGGGCTATACGTATGTGCATGCCATTAAGTCTTTGAGATTGATATTATTTCATCTTTGCTGCTGCTTAATTAGTTTAATCCCCTGGGGAAAAGTCTGCATTCCATAAGAGGCATTGCTATATCACATCCCCATTTGAATGCGTCTTTTATCCCATCATTTCCCCATCTTAGCAAAGGCAGCAAAAAAGAAAGAAAGAGAGCACAGAGGGTACGTATGTGCGTGTGGGCATTCAAACCCTAATCAAAGGGGCGTGAGGGCGATATGAGTACCTTTTTATTCCCGGTCAAAAGTGCAGATTTGGATGTTGGAGTGGACGTTGGGCCCCACTAGGGAGGGCACCCAGGCCCAGAGCAGTTTAAACAAAACGAAACAACAGGCATCTCAATCTTCATTAATAATGTAATCAATCCGTATCCTTAAGCCGCAATCCACGGGTTCGTCGTTTTGTTCTTCCTTCTCCTTTCTACTTTCTTTTTAAAGCAACCGCTACATCCGATCACTTATTATAAAATGCTGCCATCGAACGATACTTTTTTTTAAATACTTAGATGGGGTATAGAAAAATCATAAGTATATGTTTGTCTCAAAGGTACTTTCATCGTATTGTAATTTTATTGACTTTATAAATATAATACAATAGAAATTAGTCTTCAAGATTGTGTTTTACGGAGGATTATTGACCAGGTTAATATTTTATGGTCAAATTCTCTCTAAAAACTACTTCCACATTTGTGGGCCCACTTAACATAACGGTTATATGTACGATCATGATTCAAAGAAGACCCTACCATCTTTAGTAGTAAACTGGTCGGAAGCTAATGAAGACTAGTTAAGACCAAAGGACGAGCAATCCCAAGCAGTGACGATGATAGTTCGTTCGACACCTCAGACGATGATAGTAAGAGTGCTTGAACCAGGACCTAGGGGCCAAGGTATGGCCGATGCCTATCCCAAACTCAGTCAATGGGCACAAACTCTAATTGATGTGAGTATGTTACTCCTTTATTGGCGGTAGGTGTGTTCATGGAGGCAAATCTTTGTCCGATGAGCAAACGGTCACGGGCATAGGGGAGCTTCACCTGTGCCTGTTCTATCCGATTACCCGACAATAAAAATTGACAAGTGGGCCATATTTAAAAAACCTAGGGCATCCCATGATCCCACACCTCCAGGCCCATTATTTTCCACTGCCAAGTTTATTCTTCTTCCATCCCTATCCTAAATCCTGATATGTTGCTTGTGATATGTGTGGTGTTGCTTGTGATTTGTGTTGAGCTCTTAGATATGTGAGCTGTTACATGTTTCTCACATGTCTTACTCTAGAAAGTAGTAGCCAACCTAGGTTGAACTGCTGCTTGTCTTTTAATATGTTCATTGCCTTATGATGAAGGTATAATCGTGGGTATTGGGTAACTGCGGGCAAAGGGTATGAGCGAGGTTCTTCGCCCACCACCCTTCGCGAGTATTCTCGTAGGGGAGATTTTGGCCGATGGGCATAGGTATGGGAGAGCATTACCCGTGTCGACCGCATCCGATTGCCATCCCTATTCCAACCTCCTTGCCATGATCCAAAACTAGTTTGACCTTAGCAGATCTTTGAAGGATCGAGACGCACCAAGTGGGAGGGGAGAATTGGTGCAAACCAGCACATAACCTTAATTTTTTTCTATTCTTGTTAATTCTAGATATTAATAAAATAATGCTCAAACTTAAAAAATCAATCTAGAATAATGGATCTAAAACCATGAAAGAAAACTAGATTAAACATGCAAACTATAAAAGTAATTATACGCAAACAATAATTAGTAGATCAAAATCCATACTCATTGATTTTCCTCAAAGAACGCGCATGAGGATCCTTAAATAATCTCTTCAGTTTCTCAATCTTTCCTTCTCTTTTGTTCTCTCCATTGCTTTCTTTTGTTTTGCACGCACCACACTGCCACCAGGAACACATATTCCTTGATTTTTTAAAATAATATTAAAAAATTACAAAAATAATATGCCGATCTAAAAAAAAAAATCAAAAATACCCATATGCCGATATTTAAAATACCGACAGAGAGTCTTTCAACAGCCAGAGCTCATCTAGAATTTATGAATTTTTAAAATAATACACAAAAAAGAAAAAAAATATTATGCCAAAAAGAAAAATTACAAAAATACCCCAAAAACAGGGCATCGCGGCATAGGTTTTGTTTATTGGAAATCAGTTTTTTTTATGAAACTGACTGCTGACGCCACGCATAACTTTTCAAGTTTTTTAACAATATATTTTTTAAAAAAGATGCAAAAATAATATGTGCCTTAAAAACATTTATAGAAATTCGGGAGGAAGGTTTTTTAAGTAGAAAATAACATGGTGGAGAGAAATTAATAAGAAAAAATTCGGAGAAATGATGTTTAATGTTGGTAGAAACGGAATGAAGATAGGGAGTACATGGCTCGTACAGAACACTTTCAAATAGTGTCCCACTTAGGCTAGTATGTTTGGACACGCCATGGGCAACCCTCCATCTGGCATCTCACATCACGCACCAGTTGATGTGACTTTGTAACCTTAAAAGTTTTCCGTAGCGACACTGTCCATGTTGTCATTGCTTCCTAAACCTTACACTTATTCTTGTAAATCGCTCCCTACCTCACCTTATTCTTATCCTACTCCCATACGACGCCTTCACCCTCGTTGATAACCAGCCTATCGAACTGACACTCCTCTCACTCGGTAGGAAAATGCTCTTCATCACCTTGATTATTACTTAAAGCCTCGTAGTCACGGCTCTCATCCTCCATCGCTTGCACCAACACTTCAATATGCTTTTCCTCATCTGCCACACCCTTTGGTTCATGCATTTCTGGCATGGGAACATTAACTTCCTCACCTTACGCTCCATTCTGACCCGAACTCACATCCTGCCTAACTAAGCATTCTGAATTCAGTTGCTCTCCCCCAACTTCCTCCGGTTCATCATCAACATCCTCCTCTTGCGTCACATGGTCGACATGGACTTTCTAAAATGCTTGCGCCAACACACTAATGGCCATCCTTTCTCATTCGTCATTCTTACAAACGAGCTCCACGACTTTGGTCCCTTCAGTTCCACTAACTCTCGGTATGTGTAATCCAGTCTCCCACACCTTACCCCATGCAACTTGAGATCATGCAAATCACAGTCCAACGAGAACAGGTGGTACAATCATCTGGTAACCGTGCCCTATGAATGCTTTCCTGCACGTGACAGGCTAGCTACTATAATAATGACCTAGTTCCACCCTTGTGCACCCATGTGCGGAACCCCTTCTCCGTAGTGTATTTTAAATTATATTCGTTCATCCATACCTGTTAAGAATTCCTTCAAATTCTCATTATATGCACAACGTAACTCTATCAGTACTTACTACACCTCATAAATTCTAAACCTACCCATGCAACTATACCTATGTACCACGACGACCTTCTACACTAAATGAAACAACTGCTGCATGTATACATAAATTTATTTTTTCAACTGCATACTAGCCCGCGTACTTTTCACAATTTTGTATGTCCAATCCAACCCATACTAAATCTATATGTCTACATCACTATTGCTACTCTATACAACTAATTATTTATTAACCTAATTAATCTGGTCACTAAGTCATGTATCTAAAAAAATCTATTGCTACTCTACACAGCTAATTACTTATAAACCTAACTAATCTGATCACTAAGTCATGTATCTAAACAACTAGTGCTACTCTACACACATAATTACTTACAAATCTATTTAATCTGATCACTAAATCGTATTATCAAATTGTAATTAAAAAGAGCAAAAAAATATCTGCAAAAATACGGATTACTTTCTTCTTCCTCCCTCTCCTCATTCTCCTCTCCTATTCTTCCTCCTCCTCTTCTTCCTCTTCTTCTTCTTCCTCTCCTTGCCCTTCTCCTTCTCTTTTTCGGTTGGCTCGGGCGGCGCACGCGAGATCTGGGCTAGGACAATTATACACTCTTTGTAGATGTTTCAAATATTGACAGAGTCTTTGTCGATATTTCAAATATCGATCGAGAATCTGTCGATATTTTAAATATTGACAAACTCTCTATCGGTATTTGAAATATCGGTAGATGGATATTTTTATAAATTTTTAGATTGACATATTATTTCTGTAAAAAAAGATTTAATATTATTTTTTAAAAAAAATCCAGATTCCTCTACTGTGACGCTAGAGCTCCTTCCTGCTGTTGCTTGCTCAACTTCTCTTGCCCCGTACTGCCTCCACAAGTGTCTCTACTGCTACTCCTGAATTCCTGCGCCACAACATCCTCAACGCCCCACTGGAGAATTTTTTTAAAAAAAGAATTGCGGTTTTAATACTCGAAAAATCAAAATTGCAAAATTAATATGTAATCACTAGACCGTACGGCGAATACACTATTTTCGCCATACCCTACGGCAAATACCCTATTTTCGCCGAACCGTGTGGCGACAATACACTAAATCCGCAGTTATTCTGCTACACGGGAATCAATGCTATTTTCGGCGAAAACCCTATTTTCGTCATACGGTTTGTCGAAAATAGGATATTTTCGTCATATAGTACGGCGAAAATACTATTTTCATCATATGGTAAGGCGAAAATAGCCTTAACCAAACAGCCGACGGTTAATCGGTTTTAATCGGGTAATTAGGGTATTTTCGCCATACCATATGGCGAAAATAGGGTATTCGCTGTACGGTCTGGCGAATACATATTAATTTTGCAATTTTAATTTTTCAAGTATTAAAACCGCAATTTTTTTTAAAAAAAAGTATTATTTTTTAAAAAAATTCTCCCACTGGAACTCAACGTCCAGCCAACAGCCGCTCGTCAGCTTTGTTTTCTCTACGCACCGCCGCATGGTCTCGTTTTTCTATATCTTGTTCTTGCGCCGCCTGCCGCCGCTTTCTTCTTTCTGCTTCCGTCCGGCACACGATAGACAAAGGTACCCTCCTATTTATTCTTTATTTAACCATAATATCTTAAACTAACTTCTTATCTCTAATTAAATGCATATATACATATCTACATATCCAATAACACATTGCATATTCCAATACATGGATGCACAAAGCCTAAAACTCACATATACACACGCATGACTTATCTGCCGTTCTCACGTGTCTCGCTCGCTTGCACGCCCTGCTGGCCGCTACAATATGTCGTCAATCTACGTAGACATCTTCGCTTCTCGTCTCACTACACTCGCAACCCTCACGTGCTGAGTTCGGGCTACATGCCACCTGCGTGGATTCTCCCCGATATGCAGTGTGCGTGATACATGCCTGCGCTGCGTCTCCACACATTCGCTGCATCTCCTGCTACAAATAAAAACAAACTCACACAGTATCTTAATCTTTCACAAATAAATTACTCCGTCATAAATATTGTAGTCAATCACAAAATTATTTAATCTTCCATAAATCAATATTGTATTCTATCACAAGTATTGCTGTCCATAAACAAATTATTTCAACATAAATATTGTTACCAAATTAATCATCACACACTCACAAATATTATTATCAAATTAATCATCACATATCAGAAATATTATTATCAAATTGAAATTTCAGCCCTGTTTGGCAGAGCTCCAGATCCCAGCTCCATCTCAAAACTGAAACTTGTCGGTTGAAATAGCATGACTTAAGTTTATAATTTTATTCTAAAATATAAACAAGATGATCCACCTAAACACTCTTAATATACCTACAGCTCTAACTCCACAAATTTGATGAAGCTAGAAATACCCAGCTCCACGGATTTGATGGAGGCTGAAGCTCTACCAAACACTTCAACGTAAGTCAATCCTCCCTCGGATCAACGGCCGCGGATGGATCATGCAGCAGATCCTGGATGCCATCAGTGAGACATACAATTTGGAACCTATAGGATGGACTCTAATCTATCGTTAGTCATGTCCTTAACATGTCAATACCGTTCCTTTTCCACACATGGTTTTAAAGTTCCGGATTTCACTCGGGGGATGAGATCTGCCTCGACGATGATACTACATCGGTAGACGAGTCATTATTGGCGAGTCTACACCAGAGTTCACAGTGCCGAACTGCACTTGAAAATTGCTCGGTGATCAGTACCGATTTTTAACAAAAATTGATAGAAATTGAATGATTTTAAAGTCAAAATTTTTAAGATCGGTGATCAAAAAGCGACAAAAAAATTGAATATCAACCGATTTTTGATTGATTTTCACAGTCTTTTTGACCGATTTTTCTTGGAAAATCGCCAAACTAAGCGACGTCATTGTCGTCACCAATTTTTGATCGATTTTTTTACCAGTTTTATTCAATTTTTGGCACACTCAAGGAAAATTAGAAAAAATTTCAAGAAAATTGAAAAAAATGTAGAAAATCTGAAGACATCCCAATTAATCTATAAAATATCTCACAGAAATTTCAAAATTTTTTGAATTCATTTAGTGCTTTTTCAAAATCAAAATCAGCAATTAATGAAAAGGAACATATACACTATCAGATTTTTATAAAAATTACAAGCTTTATCATGCTATAAAATTTTAATGGTATAATAAAGAGTGCCCAAGGATCATGTAGTATAATTTACAGAAATATTAGACTTCATTTAGTGTCCTTATAAAATAAAAAACAGAAGAGCATATACAAAGGTAGTAGCACTGTTAGAATTTAAAAAAACTAAGCATGTCTGATCATCGTCTGAAATCATAATTTTAAAAACTACACATGTTTGATTATCATCTGAAAATTTTACAAAATCATTAGCATTGTCTCAGGAACACGAACCCTATAACCTAAACAGATTATGGTTTGATGAATCTGGTTCCGATTCGTGAGAGTTTATAACGAATCCAGGGCCGGCCCTGGGGGTGGGCGGGGTGTGCGGCCGCCCCGGGCCCCCGCCAGTGAAGGGCCCCCAGTGCCAGCCGGCTGCCCATATGGCCATGTATATATATAAGCATGTTTCCAGGCCCCAGCCGCGAGAGCCCAGGAGACAGGAGCGACGTATCAGTGTATCAATACACGTACGTGATTTACGTGAGCCGTGACTCCGTGAGCGATCTGTTCTGCTGTTCATCAGCGATTGAGGCCTTGAGGGTTTCCCAAATCCCAAGCGACGAGCCGTGACTCGTGAGGAGCATCGCCAGGACGGCTGGACGCCTGGACGTGGCGGTGTAGCTTCGCCTGGACGTGAATACGTGATCGATCGCCTGCGCCGGCCTGGTAAGCAACCCAATCAGATCAAAGATTAATTCCTATTTCCTTGAGAACACGACAATATATATCGTGCAATGTACAGAAGAATTCAGCTTTGAATTCTTGCAACGTTGTTTGATGGGCTGCGTTTGCCAGAATCATCAGTTGACGGTGGTTGAGGCCGACGGCAACTACGTCGAGCCGTTCGTCGTCGACGACATCGACATCTACTTCGGAGTCCGCTGGACGACAGGACGACGTGGACGTGGCACTGCCTGTCTGAGAAATTCACCGACGAGCCGTGATCATCCCTAATTCAAAGTATAGAATATTAATCTTCCCTAATTTCTTTTCCCTATTAGTCTTACACTATTTAATCTTTGATACATCTATTATTATTTATTTATTTTCAGCGCCGTACGTTATCAACTTATCATGTCATCTAGAAGGTATCCATCCGGTAGCGAAAAAAGGAAAGGACAAAAACGTGCGGGTGGCTTCATAGAAACGCAGAGAGGAGCTATAGACAAATTTTTAAAGAGTAATACAAGTCAAGGCCCTGATACAAGTGCTTCACCAAACCCACATGATGAGTTGGCGATAGTTGCTGTGGAGGAAGAGGAATCAGCTATTGGGATTTCTGAAGAAGAGGAAAATGTTGGCATCAACGTCGACGATAACAATGTAAGTGGCCCTAAGAATCTAGAAGTAATTTTTAAAGTGTTCTATAAAAGTAATTTTTGTGAATCGAATATTAATTTCTTCAATGATGTGTGCTTATAAGACTATACATACATATATATATATATATATATATATATATATATATATATATATATATATGAGACTGTGAATAGGACCTCCATATAAGTTTTCGTCCCGGGCCCCGAAAATGTCAGGACCGGCCCTGAACGAATCCCGTAACTATGATCGACGATAGCTGGTTACCACTTACCACAGCACCATGATTGACAACGTTGAAGATCTTACTAAAGAAATAATAGTAGCTCTCGAGGAGATAGAAGGGAACAAGCGAAATGTTGCCAAATCCTACAACAAGAATGTTCAGGCTAAAATCTTTCAAGTCGATGAATTGGTCTGAAAACAATTTTGCCAATCGGATCTAGGGATAATTGCTTTCATTCATCGGCTTGTTTGTGAAAATTCTTACATTTTGGAGACACTAGAAGGCATGATACTAACTAAAGCAATTAACGGAAATTAAGTTCTTAAAAAAATATATCATCTGACAAACTTGAATAGTTCAAACGCACCTCAAAATTTGTCTTTTTTGTAACTTCTAGCACAGGACGAATTTGATCATGAAATTTTATACGTAGATGGGGTAAGTTGAGATGTACATCCATGATTTTTTCAGAATTTTTTGAAACTTTTTTTAGTAGGATTACACAGTGGTTACACGAAAACTTTAATTGCACTGGATATGTTGCCTTGGGTTAATACCTAGAGAAGTTCTAGTTTCTGTGGACCTAAGGCTTAAGTTTACATTAGACAATGATTGTTGATAGGCCGTTTGCAATTTAATTAATTGCTCTAAAATAAAGGCGTCAAATCAATTTACAGGTCACATCGGCCTGACAGCCGTTAATTGGGAGGTTTATTCTTAGATCGTTCTTAGAGTAGAAGTCACCATGGCAACTGTCTACAGACTGCTCTTGTCAAAAGATAAGAATGACTTTAAGTTCGTAATTTTGGCGATGTAGAGCTTTTTGGCCCTCATAAGTCGCTGATGCTTTGCTAAGCTAAGCAGAAAGATATCCTGAAATACTACGTTCAAGGATAGCCGGTTAGTGCTCCAAAGACCATTCCGCTGCCGTGGCATCCATAACTCGCCGAAGGAGAGCTGTCCGCTCGTGTTAGCGTTGAATTGACTCCAGGTTGGTGACTGTCAATCAGAATACTGATAGATATGCTAACTAGGTAACCGCACAAAGTTGCGATGGATCATGTTCCTTAAGGGCGCGTTTGGCTCATGAGATGAGATTGAATGAGATGGAATGGTTCTGTATTATTTGGTTCTATTATTTTGGATAAATGAGATGGTTCAGTATCTAGAGGGAATATTTCTCAAATTTATATCGCTTGATCCAAGATAGGATGGTTTCATTTAAGCAACCAAACGTATGGATGACTTTTTTCTTGAACCATCTCATATATGTACCATTTGGTACGCACCCTTAGAAAGGATATGCTAAACTAATCCCGACATTGGGCTACATCTTTTTCTCCAGCCTGAGGCACAACACGGACGGCACGATCGATAAGGTATGACATGCGTACACACGAGCCAGATTGCATGGCACGAATGATAGAGCCGTAATGTCTAGACACGATGAATAATAGACATGGAACAGCACGTTTGCGTGGGCTATGTTTTCATTCTATTTTCTCTCTTATTTTATCCTTTTCTTCTACTTGTTTCCTTTTTTCTTATCCACTACTATAAAATGTTATCTCACTATCGCTTCATCTGTGTCGGTTCCAAACTTTTGACTAAAAATCCGATTGTGATACGTGTATGTAATCTGTAAATTTTGGCAATGGTTTAGCACAATCGGTTCTGAGATAGAACCGACAATCGATTCGGTTCTAGATAGAACCAATTGTGATGACGCACCTTATGCAACAATTTTCTATTCACTCTTTAGTGAGATATCTATACTATTGAGTGGCTCTTCATTTGTTGTTGTATGTGTATTTGCTGAAGGCTAGCTCTATAGCATATCAAATTTACTGCATTCAGCTATGCACCATTTTGTTTGATCTCATGTGGTGTTTCGCTTCAGTGAGGAGGGTGAGGCAGCTGAACAAGCTTCGCGTGCCGATGAGCCACTTGAATCAGTAGAAGTGGAGCTAACTCGGAAGAGGAAAGTGGGAAGCTCTCAGTCACGAGAGGCAAATTCTAACCATGTATATGATGAACCGAAAATCAAGTTAGAGGATACCAACAAATTCAAAGTTTTTTAGCTAATATATACATTAGTGGTGATGGAAATGTGGTAGGGACGTTGGTTCTGTTGTATGTGGGAATTAATGCCTGTATTCTAAATTAGATATGCTAGTAGCAGTCCTGGTGAAAATTTCTTTGAGATAATATATACAGTAGTGGTGATGAAAATTTCTTTGAGCTCATCTAGCATGCCCCAAATTTGGCAGTATGATCCATGCCGTTTTAAACATGACCAACACTAATATGTTTCTGTAGTAAATTATCGTCGAGCACCGCTAGCATATTCCAAACTTGGCTACATGGTCCATATCTTACTTAAACATATATTACAACATTATGATTCTATCGCAAAAGACAATCTTTTCCTTTTTCATTGGTTCTTAACCGATGGTTCTCTTGTCCTTTGTTTGTTTATGTTTTCTGATTGCACTTGATGAGTAGTTCCATATGTATCAAGAACTCGAGTCCAACTGGTGACATAGGGCAGTTTCCTAAGAGATGAATGGCGTCACTAGAATGATTGCATACCACGCTCGCACTAGCTGCAAAGCGCCCAAAATATCCTTGTTGCAAGAAGGCAATGAAAGGAATGCATTTCAATAGCATATATACAGAAAGTTCAGCAAAGTGGTGACCGACTTGACTTGAACTTAAATTAGATGGCAAATAGAATTAAAAGTGTGATGGACACCACATCACAATCGGTTCTAGCTGAGCAGAATCGGTTCTCAGCTAGAACCGATTGTGATGACCACCCTCATCACAATCGGTTCTTCAGAACCGATATCTAGCTCAGAACCGATTGTGATGTGCTCGGAATAGTCCCGCCAAAATAAAAATTGGGCGCCAAAGTGAAATTTGGGTGTCGAGTGGGGTTCCAATTTTAAAATAATTTTGCTGGGAAAGCCACTACTCTATATATATTTATACACACCCTTGTGCTCATCTCCTCCACTTGCTCCTCTCCCTCTCCTGCTCTCCCTCTCACTTGCACTGTAGATAGATATATATACACAGATAGATAGATAGATAGATAGATAGATAGAGATAGGAGCTGTGGTGAAAGGCAGTTAGGCACTGGGATGTGGATCTTGGTTTTGAAAGAAATCACTGCATGGAGCACTTCGGTAATGGTAAGGAAGTAAACTTTAATGTATTGTGATTTCTTCTTGCCCAAATTAACTTTATTTCTTTATTTACCCATTATATCATGTACTAATTTCTCAGTCATTTTCAGATTCATGGTAATGGCAAATGGGCATGGTTACAAAGCTGAGGAGGTGGTGTAGACCAAGTACAATGCGGACATATAGTATCACTAGCTCTATAAAATGTTATCAAGTATATTCCATAAATACGTGCACAATATTTTGTCAAGTGTAACACCATCTTTTAATTGGATGAATGGGTAGATGATGCATGTGTACTGACTGTTAAGTATGTTTGTGTTTTATATTCATATAAACGAATGTGATATGTGTATTGTAAAGTGTTTGTGTTATATATATATATATATATATATATATATATATATATATATATATATATATATATGATATTCATACTGTAAACCAATAAAAAATAGTGAAATGAGCTTATCACAATCGGTTCTGATCAGCTAGAACCGATTGTCATGACCATTTATCACAATCGAGGAGAAAATCGTCTGTGATAGTACTTCCTCATTACTGTCGTTGGACTCTCTATCGTCACCAAAATCGATTGTGATGATAAAAAAGAACCGATTCTAATGTACATTCTTGTAGTAGTGATCCTTATTGGCTCATCTAGTGACCCCCTTCTCTTTCCTCTATATTTCCTCGAGCGAGTGGATCTCTAGGTCCTCGACGCCAACAGGAGAACCGAGAGCCACCCATCTCCGTCGCCGCCTCCACTCCATGGCCATCACCCTTCCCGCCCACCTCCGTCACCTCCCCACTCCATGGTTGCCACCCCCTCCCGTCCACATTTGTTGTCGGTTCACCACCTCCAACAACCCCACGTCCGTCGCTGGCCTGCTTCACCACCCATACCTCCACGCTACCGCCAACCTCTGCACCTTAATGATGGGCTAAAGGCGACAATGGCCATGAATCTAGAGGCCATCCTTCATGGCCATAGATCTGGAGCCTACCAGTCGTCCCAGGAGACGGGCTAACGACGTTGTTGCTATCGCTGGCCACGGCGCATCCGCATAGCTCCTCGTCCCATGTCGACAGTGTCAGCCCTCTCTAGCAACCACACCACCAGATGCCTCGTGCGTTCCTGGCTTTCTTCCTCTCCTCTGCAATAGTTCAAATGGGATGAACCCGATCATGCCAAGCCTCGCCGGAGGCAAATCGGGCCGTGATAGCATAGCATGATTCAGACCCATCGCTCATCAGACCCGTACCGTGTCAGCCCAGCCCAGCACATCCCAATGCATGCTCAGGTCTAGCGCTAACTTGGTAACCGCGCAACGTGCGTGGGCATGTGGCTTGTGAAGGCTTGTATAACTCTAGCTTTCCAGGTTTCCGATCAAGGAAGCTCTCAATTAATCCCGGCCGTCACCACTAATCAATTTTATTTTATTTTTTTGTGAAGGAAAAACACACACACGAGATGTGTGTTTTTGGTGCGCTTGGCAGCCCATTCGTCAAGACAGACACTAGTGATTACAGGGGATATGTTTATGAACAGTCGACAGGACGAGAATCTGGTCACGTGCTCGGGGACGTCGTATGCATGTGGAAGACAAAGCTGGTTTGGTAGGTATACTGGCACATATGCAAGCATACAGGAGATACCGGTGATGGTTGTCTCCCACTTTTGCCTTGCTACTGACGCAAAAGTGTATCAAAAAAGATAGCGTTGCCGGAAAAGAAAGGAAGCGCGATCCCTACAGTGCACGAGCCTAGCTTCAACGCGTAATTTGGAGTGATAGCAAAAAAAGATTTTGACACGAGTATTGCGTACATGCAAACAATCAATGTATGGACCCAGCATAGAGCAGCCTGACAAAATTCACAGGGGACACTTTACGTTTACACGTTGGAATGTGGAGATTAATGCATGCGCAGACGTAGAATTCTGGCCTAATCTCAAGGATGCATGTATAAATCCAAAGCACTAGATCTACATGTGCACCTTATATATCTTAGGGGTAAACTCGAGTCAAATTGAAACTGCAAATTAAGCTGGATTTCACGCTGATAAAAATAATTTTTGTTTTTTTTGTTTTTACTGGCGAGAAAAGGCCACACCCAAGCTGATGGCGCAGTAACCTCTAGGCTTCAGATCGAGGATTAACAACAGTACAAGCGTCTGCGACCGGCCAGTAATGGCACATGCCACTGTTCAGGTTGAAGCTTGGAAGGTGGATGTTCTAATAGTGTTCTTGGCTTGCCGCCGTGAAAAAGTGGACAGACAGACAGCGGGTGAGGAGGAGGCGACGCCTGTTAACGTGGTAAAAGCGAGAGGAGGACGGCAACCCCACCGCGGTGGCGTACTGTCGGCAAAGGCCCGCCCGCAACGCTGACATCTCACCGACTCCCTTTACTTTCTTCACCCCAGGCCCAGCCTCGGCGCGGCGAAACCCGCCGAAATCGATCGATTTCCTCGTGATCTTCCTCCCGCCGACGCTTCTGTTCCGCGCCGCGCAGCACGCACCGTGACTGGTGGCCTGGCCTGGCCTGCCTCGCTTCTGCCGCCTTTTGCCTTTTTGGTGGCCTAATCAGCTGAGCTGCGTACGGCTGGGCTGCCGGACGAGCCTCCTTGGCCGCTGCCTGCACTGCACCTGGTCCTCCCCTGTTCACTTCGTTCTGGGTCTGGCGTTTTCATTGCATGGACGTCGCCTTTTTCCTCTGCAGTCTCTGCGCTCATCTCGGCCACGGCACGTCTGCATTATCCCTGTCCAAAGAGAGAGAGAGAGAATTCGTACTAAATCATGCTTGCATATACATAGTTACCAGCTCACCATATATAGGTGTAGTTCAACTAAATGCCACGAAATGGGCAACAGCTGACCTCAAAGGTGCCTAGCAATGGGAAACGGCATCTTGAGCAGCAGCTTAATATACTGCTCGGGATGAAATAACACTGTTCTTCCTAGGCCCAAAGCTTAGTGACAGGTGCATTTTACTTGCTGCTGTGCGGCCTGTGCCTGAGCTGTCAGGTGCCATGCAATGCAACAGTCTCTAGCTTGACAATTTAAATTGCAAAAATATAGGTAGTTTTGTGAAATGGATCGTTAGACATTTAGTTTTTAAAAAAAAATAATTTTATTATAAGACCTGTAGTTATATAAAATTTAATTACTCTAAATTTTATTAGGCATATATATACATAATGTGCATTAGTTTTATGTCATTCTAAACTAAGTTATTAATGGCATCACTATTTAGTCCCTAAATGTCTAGTTCATGACAAAATACCACCCCAAGAGCGAAGACATCGCTGAGAATCACCTCCATGAAATAAGTTATCCTTTCTGTCGATGATCGGACCAGAGTTCCCTGTCAAACCTACGGGAAAAAAAATACCGTAGTTAATTAAGTAGGGATTTTATTACCATGAAAAGAATATTACAAGAATGAGATTGTAAACAGGCTGTTCTTTTGGACATATAAAGCTCCCTATTTATGCCCATATAAGTGGTGATAGATTAATACTATTACAGTCACCTCTCGTATTCACGCACGAGTCTTCTTTAAGTCTTTAAACGTCTCGCTCTTCGATCAACCGTCGTGTTTATTGGACAACTGTCCTAAGTTGCCAGATGCGACAATAATTACTCTCGCGTTAATCATGTGGGAAATTATCTTGCACTCCAACAAGTTAACCTGACCAGCGCTTATAAAACCGTATGACTGGTCGTCATTGTTCAGGACTGGGCGTTTCTTGGTCTCAACCGATTGTCACAATTTTCGACCAGTTTATTACTAAAAGTAATAATGTCTCAATTGAATTGTAGGAATAATTTTTAGAGAGATTTTGACCGTAAAATGCCTTCATCGCCTCTCTATTGGTACCTCCCTTTACCAAATTTGCTAACTGGGACAGTCACCTAACTCAACGCCTCGTGTTGTCGGATCTACCACCGCCAGAAACTCTTCGCTAGATCTAAGTTTGACGGTACCATCGGCTGAAACTGACTATTAATTTCCGCGCAAACCAAATTACCGGGAGCTATCCAATAGTTGAGTTGAGGTGGAAGACAAACCGATAGTTTAATAATCAATCACCGTCAACCATTAATTGTCATTCGTGTGGTGCAATAGAGAAGATAGCTAATGGGAAGAAAAGCCCATGGCGATCATGTGCAACGATCGATGGAGATGAAAAACTTTCAGCCGAATTAACGGGAGAGCCCAGCTAGGAACGTGCCTGTGGGCATGACATGCTAAACACACACTTATTCAAAGGAAACGTTAGATAAAGAGCGAACGCCATCTTTTTACCATTCTGTGGCTATATTCTCCCTTTTAAGCACCTTGTAAAACTACTTTCATTGTGGATGCCTTAATAACGTCTAACCACGGTAGAAGATATGGTCATTAGCCAGGGTCTAGTATTCCATGCGAGCCGCAGTCCGAACCAGAACAAATCTTGCGGAGGCCACCTAATGACAGAGAAGGTGCTCGCTTTTTGCATAAAGAAATTAAAGATTACTGAACCTTATTCATCCTCATATTTATTTGTTTACTCTTAACATTCTATGCGGCAACCACCCATTGAAGCAGAGGAAGCAAAATAAGGCCATGGAGCATGGAGTCCACCACTACATTTTATTTTTCACTTCAATTCTTGTGTCACCACAAAACAATTATTGTGCTGTGTGACAAAACAGATGGAGTAATTTTCTGTTGTGTAATAGCAACATGAATTCGGGTGCGGGTTATTCCCTAACCTGCTAGGCGACACCTTGGTCGAAGCCTCTTCTCCACATGATGGTAGTACTATCTAGGCTGCAATCTTACTCCACACCTACCATCTCCAATCAAGTTGGAGTGTACGTAAAAGTGATGATCGCGATCTGTCCTAAAATTTCCTTTTGGTTGACTTCATACTGTAAGTAATCAAGATTTGTAATTAGGACACCGTTTGAGTATGTGGCGGCTATTTAGTTCCTCTTTTTTACCCTACTTAAGGTGCAATTTGCAAATTTCCGTACGGCAGAAACCCTCATACTTGAAACTATTAAGTTCTAGGGTCTACGTTACAATTTTCATCTCTGGTTTCGCTAATGGAACCGGGACATCAGGTTCGATGTCCTTTGATCTAAAAAAAACATTACAATTTTCACACCGAAAGGAGCTAAATTCCATATAATAAGAACATATTAGTATTTTATACAAAAGCTAAAAGGCTTAATTGTAAAATTGCATACGGCCAAATCAAATACCACACTATTAAACTGGTAGTGGCCGACTTAGCCCATTGGGCCTTTGCAGCCCACACGGCCTGTTTATAGGTGGCTAGAGTTGTCAACCCTAGTCGCAGCACGAGCAAAGTAGCGGCGGCGTCTTCCTAACACGGTGCTCCGCCTCTCCCGAACATGAAGAAGTGGCAACGACGGCGAGGCGGTGTGACGGCGCAGCGGTGCCCTCCCGTCATTTTGGATCCGAAGGTAGTACCACTTGGTCCAGTCAGATCCTACGACGGTGCAGCTTGCTTCGGCCAGATCCGGCTGTGCCCGACCAGGCGGCGGCGGCGACATCTTCCTAGCCTAGTGCCCCCCTCTCCCAGAGATGAAGAAACGACAGCCATGGCGAGGCAATGCAATGGCATAGCAATGCCCTCCTATCCTGTCGGATCTGACTACGGCGCTGAAGCATCTAGGCCCCTCAATTTCGCATGGTTTTGGTAATTAATGACAATCAATTTTTTATGGACTAACATTTTGCCTTGAGTGTGAAAAAGGTGATTGGTCCTCGTCAAAAGAATACAAAAAGCAATGGCATGAGTCCCTATTTGAAGTTAAGCTCAAGATCAAGGTATAAAGATTTAGGATCTTTTTATAGCATTTTGCTGATCTTGGTGTTTGGAGTGAGATTGGATTGCTAGAATAGATGACGTACTATTAAGGGGGACTTGATTAGTAGGTTGAGATTAAGTGTATCTAACTGGCTCAATTACTGTAATAGCTCATATTTATTTTTTTGCATCAAATTTCTGTTCAAAAACATGCCCTTCAGCTTTTAGCGTCACTACCAGTCCTTTAGGGGCGGTATTGCTGGAGCTGTGACAGTACCACCCATATAAGGGTTGTAGTTATTTAATAGAGCCACTGTTTTTGGCGTCCCTTGGTGCCCAATACTACCATCAATGTTGAGCGGTACTGCCGCTCCGCCGGCAGTACCGCCCCAACACTACAGCACCTTTTTAACATAGAACAACATTTTGTTTCATGGCCAGAGCGACACTACCGGCCGTGTGAAGTGATACTGCCAGGCCAGCGGCAGTACTGCCCCAATAACTCCGGTTGCTTTTTAGAGAACCCCGACTTGTGTTCATTTCAAAATGTGACACTACCGGCATTTTTGGGCAGTAGTGTTGGTCCTATGGGAGTCGGAAGTAACGACTAACTCTAGTGCATTAAATGTATTGTACAGATCATTGGAGCCATGCCCGGCACTACTGGCCCTATGAGAGCAGTAGTGCCAGACTCGGCTAGAAATTCAGTAAAAGATGCTCCAATGGCTAGTTTTTTGTGGGGGGTTATAGATAACCCCACATGCATCAAAAGCTTTTTTAGTGACTTCATTGAATACACCTTGAGCCCTTGCAACTCCTATTTCATCCTAGATCATTCAATTCTAAATTTGTGAGTTGTTAGGAGTGAAATTGAGTGCATTGCATTGATTGAGACATTAGAAACACTCAACACCTTCAAGCAAGCATAAGTCTGTTTCTCTTGGAGGTTGTTGCCTCCTAAATGGCTTGGAGGCGTGCAATTGGTGATCTACTCAAAAGAGATTATGAGAAGGTCCGATTGGTTGTGAAGGCAAGAAGCTCGCCTATCTGGAGCGAGGAAGAGCTACCACGAGTGATTGAGAAAGGCCTAATTTGCGCAAGGAGCCGGCTTGAGTTGGTCAAACTTACCACAACGTGGATTAGGGGAGACCGGCAAGTCTCCGAGACCATGGAAAAAAATCATTGTGTCATCTTGTCTCTTGGTTTGATTTCTATTATTTATTTATGCAATTTACATTTATAGTATTTTCTTATTATTGCTCTTGATTTAGGGTTGTGTAATTTGCTTAGACTCTATCGTTGGTGCATTTAGTCAAATATAGATATTTTAGGTCTTACTTGTTAAAATTCTCAATTATAATTTTACTTGTTTAATTATTGCAATTAGAGTCGAGAATTTCTCTTTTAAAAAAACACCTCATATTCACCCCCCTCTAGTCGGTTATCCTTGATTCTAAAGGCGCAGCTTGGTACGGCCGAATCTGGTCATCCCTGACCACGCCTTTGTGACCTCCTCCACCACAATGAGGAAGGGAGTGAAGGGCGGGGAGAGTGTGGGCGAGGGAGGAGGTGCATTAAGGGCTAGAGGGGGATAGGCTGCTAGCAAAATTGGGCCCAGCAGTTGGCGAAATTTTTTTGTGAGGAACAACAAGGAGAGGACGAACGTACCATCCACAACTCTCTTTTTTAAGAAATAAAGATTAAATATTTTTTGCATATTCTGAACATGTAAGATAATTTCATTATGCTGCAGCCAGCAAATTGTCAGTCGCCAGAGCAGGAAATTGTCCGGCAACAGTAGTAAATTAAGGCCCTATTTGGCAGAGCTCCGAATCCCAGCTCCACCTCAGATCTGAAACTTGCAGGCTAAAATAAAAGTGAATTAAGTTTATATTTTTATTCTAAAAAGTAAACAAAATGACCCACCTAAATACTCTTAATATACCCACAGCTTCAGCTCCATGGATCTATTGGGACTAGGAATACCTAGCTCCACAAGATTTGTGGATCTGGTGGAGCTGGAGCTCTGCCAAACAGAGTCTAAGTAAGTGCTCTAAAGATTCCGTATAGATGCCTCTCTCTTGTCAAGCCTATGGGTGAATGAGTCCATTAGATAGATTTTACGTCGCTTGAGCGAGTGGTTGCTTATATAGAATTTTTTTTTATTAAATATATTTTCTAAAGTATTTTATTAATAACTCATTCCTAACTTATTTTTTCAAATCTAGCACTTTTGACCACGCTATCAATCCTAACGCGACCAGACCGTACCACTCCTCAGGTGATGGTGTGGCAATGTAGTTTTGCCACGCCACCACTAATTGCGTGGCAAAACAAGCATTTTTTATGTCTTGCTCGGTGTTGATTTTCGTCGTGGTGTAGCGGTGTTGTTTGCCACGCTACGGATAGGAGCATGGTTAAAAAAGATCAAATTTAGAAATAAACTGGACAAAAAATTGTTAATAAAAATAAATTTAGAAATAGTTAAACAATAAAATTTGTTATTTGTACTGCAATGGCACGTCGCCTCAGATAATGATGACTAATATTTTCCCAACAGTAATATTCCATGACATCATTTTACATTTGTACTAGTAGTTTCTTTTAGTAAATGCTATCTATAACTAGCCGTTCATGTTTTTAATATCCTAATTCAACGTGTTATCATATCAAAAAGAATAAGAAAACTCCCACATATTGATCACAAGTTGACTTTTTTTTCTCATTTAACAGCAAGGCAATGGCACCCAATTCAAAAGCAATGCTTTCATAGTTTTTTGTGAACAATTGGGCATCAAACTCTGTTTTGCCTCCGTAGCTCATTCTCAGAGTAATGGTCAGGTCGAACGTGCCAACGGCATCATCCTATAGGGAATCAAAACCCGCGTGTTTGATAGGCTCAAGGCTTACTTGACTCGATGGGCAAAAGAACTACCCTTGGTACTATGGGCCGTTCGAACATCGACCAGCTGTGCCACCAGTGAGACACCATTTTTTCTTGTCAATGGAACAGAAGTAGTGCTCCCAAGTGAATTAACGTTCAGATCGCCTCAAGTGGATAACTACTTGGAAGAAGAACAAGAGCAGACGCAAGTAGATTGTGAAATCATGTGCTGGAAAATTGGCTTAGAATTGAATTTGCAAAATGTGTTTGTGCATGTGTTTGACAAATTAACAAGAAACAGTAAGATTCGCATTAGCGCTGAGCGAGTTTGTAAAACAATAAGTTTCCCTTTGCTTGCCGGACCGGTTTTAAGCTCTTTGCTTGGGACTAAACTTTTAGTCTGGCGTGAATGTGTTCTCGAGGTACTTTATGCTAGACCAAATTTTCCTATTGGCGTCGGACCAAAAGTTCCAAAGCAAATTGCGCCGGATCATTCCTTTGCATCAGCGCTGAACCAAATTAGGGTTTCTTTCGCATCTACGCCGGACCAAATTTTTGGTCCATCGTGAATGGGTTTTCGAGTGACTTTTTCATGTGTACGCTGGACTATATTTTTGGTCCGTCGTGAATGCATTTTGATCGGTTAGGGTTTTGCAAGAATTGGAATTGAACTTTGGTTTGAATTTGAGATTTGTGAGAATTTCATGATGTTTGTTTTTAAGTGGATTTTATGCAATGCTCGTGTGAGTATTTGCATGGACTAATGTTGAGTCAAGTCGCGGACTTGTGCTCGGATTCATTTTGTGGTTTGTTCATGTGCTGGTATTGCTCGAGGGTGAATGTGGTTGATGACGGGACCGGAACTAGGTTCATGGAGGAACTGAGGTTCGGGACTAGGTTCAGGAGGAACTGAGGTCTTGGTGGTCAAGGATGTCATGCAGGACGTTCGGGCTAAGAGAATGGTGCATATGAAGAATGGTTAGTCACGTGAGAATGGCAGGTGGTCATGCGCGTGCAAAGGGTTAGTCACGTGAGCATGGTAGGGTTGCCATACGCGTGCAAGTGTTGTACTCGGCCAGGTTGGGCCAAGTGGAGTTGTGTTGAATACATAGTCCTTCTAGGATTAGGAGTGGGACTCCTTCTAGGATTAGGAGTGGGAATTGTATTCAGGACTCTATGTGTTTGCTCTGTATAAATAGGGGGAGGCGCCTCCTATTTATGCATCAAGTTTTGAGCAAGCTTTAGGGTTGTACTCTTTTGTTTGGAGTATTTTAGACAAAATAAAGGAGAAATAAAGATCAAGTTCTTCAAATCTTTCGGCGAGCTACAATTCTAGTAAGATCTATTCTCGTCATCTTCTGTCACAGCAAGCTTGCGAGCTTCATAACTTTTGATCCATAAGTCCGAGTGAGCTGATTCTTTTTGGGTTCAATTCGTATTGGAATCTAGTTTTTTGTGTCCAAATTTCAGATCGATCCGACGGTTGGATCTCCGGGAATTCACGTTTTACCGAACCTTTGTTATTCTGTTTTTGTCGAATACGAGGCAATTATTTGGCTCTATTTTGGAGTGAACTTTTAGTGGGTCAAGAATTTTGTTTTAGCTTCCGCACAATCATTCACCCCCCCTCTGATTGCTATATTCGTATACTTCGATCCTACATAGATGATATAAACTTACTTGAAGAGAACATTGGGATCGAGCTTCTACTCGAGCAGCCAAGTATCAACAAGCTTTGTGTAGAAATCACAATCAACAGATTCGCGAAAGAGCACTCACTGCCGGAGACCTAGTACTATAGAAGGTGCAAAAGAAAGACAATCGCAACAAGCTATCACCTAAGTGGGAAGGCCCTTACGTGGTGGTCGAAGCAACTCGACTTGGATCCGTACGACTATCTACGCAAGATGGAGTAATGCTAGGCAACTCGTGGAACATCGACCAACTAAGAAAATTTCATACACGAACAACAAAAGTTTGCACATCACAGTAGAGAGTAAGGTAAGTATGATTTCATTGAAGACAATATAACAAAAGTTTATTCTATTACACCCCAATGTAGGTACCCTACCACTACTCCTTGCCCTCGGAGACATTGCATCGCCTCCCCTGCATCCAGGGGGACTGGAAGCTGATGGTCCCCGGAATGGGCCTCCGCCCTCGGTGCGGACAGGAGGAACGAGCAAAAGCTAGATCCTCAGAGGCCGAGAGGCACTGGTGGAGTCTAGACTGCCAGAAGGCACCAGGTCGGTGAAGCTATCTTGAGCTTCACCTTCTTGTGAGTCGGCGGCGGTGTTCACTCTGGCGAGGGACAAAGGTGCCGAGGTGGTGAAGCTTGTTTTGAGCTTCACCTCCTCCTCCTCCGATGGTGGCGCGATTGACTTCTTTTCAATAGTCTCCCAACCGGCATCAAGCTTCAACTTGCTTGTCACCTCCTCTTCTTTCGGCCACACCTCCTTCTCGAAGGAGATAATGATTCAGCCTGGGGAGACGATCGCTAAGGGAGTTGGAGGAGGAAAGTCTTCAAGGATGACCACAGTGGGGAAGCTGGTGGAGTAGAAGCCATAAGCACGTCAGAAGGATTGGAGTTCTTTAAGCTAAGAATGAAAAAGAAAGAAGATGCAAAGAAGCTGTGGCGAGGTGGTTGCGAGTCCTGTTTATTTATAGCTATGGGAACATGTCACATCACGTTCGTTACATCATGTGCACACATTTCGTTACTAAATATATATTAGGTGCACACATTGATTATAAGATGCTACTCCTTTCGTTACTGAATATATATCATTCTAACTTTCAAATTTGTGTTATAAGTAATACATGTTATTCTACAATTTTAAGCTTTTTTATTTTATTTTTTTAGACCCCTTTCATTCATTATTCTAATGTTATTTATTACTATAGAATAGAGTAACACGCACCGTCTAAGAGCAATAAGTGAGCTAACGAAGAAGGACGATTTCATTATCTCTACACATATCTTGGTTGAAGTGCAAAATTCTAAAAAGTCATCTATTCATAAATAAAGGTAGTATTGATTTCGCAAGTCCAACATATACCATGAAAAAATGCGGCAAATCACTCTTGAATCTTCATTTAAGAGTGTTTCTATTCACGAAAATTTTAATGGTAGGAGAAATTGATATTTCTTCTTCTTTTTTTCAAAATTCTAGTAAAATCTTTTCATCTGTCACCGTAAAATGACAATTAACAAAAGAAATACACTAATATTTCGAAGCGATAGGAATAATTGAAATGACAATTTATTATGTCCCCACTGTAACATGTCTCATGTAGAAACTGTTGCAAAAACATTTTAGGGCGACTGTGGGGATTCTTGGTATGCACACGCTTTAATTTAAGATGCGTGCATACAAGTTTGTTTCGATCTTTTATCATAGGAGAAATCCGATAACTTAAATTGTAACCTTGACGAAGGGGACGCTAATCACAATCCAAGAATGCTACCAGCAACCTCGCAGTCACTAAACCAATCCCCAATTGGTTATCAACCGTAGTGTCAAGACACGAATGACCTATTCACGAAGAACGGCTCAAGCAAATCCAATTAGAATTGAAAGAGCAATAGTGAAAGAAATCACTCAACGATAAATTAATTGAGACTTCAAGTTTGCGACAAAGTGCCTTTACAATAGCAATAGCTATATCCAAAATCAAAGTTTGAACTAAAACTAGCGTTGTTTACAAAATATATAAGAGGTGGAGGCACAGCCCTAGAGAACTCAGTTGGGGCGTAGCCCTAAAGGTCTCAGATTTGGACTCGAAGTATAACTCTTATTGTGGCCGGTATACTAAAAATGTACAGCTGGGTGGGTAACCATTGGATGGGCAAAAGATGACCATTCAAACGAGTCCTTATTTGCTTCATTTGGACTCTGTTTGTAAAAGTTATATGCTCTTTACTGAGGCCTATCCTCCTTTATTTCAGATTAGAAATTGGTTCCAAATCATGCTCTGCTTTATGTCCGAAATTGGCTCTGAATCCTTCTCTGATTTTTTCCAAAATTTTATCAAATCTCTCAAAATCTCTAATGTATGTTTGACCTTCTTTAATTGCTTGTAAGCCTTTCCTTCTTCCCAAGTTAATCCTAGCACTTGGTGTGTCCTTTGTGGCACCAAAACCGACATTATCGAGCAGCTACTTTCTTCCAAGCCCATACATGAAATAATCAACAAAGAAAAATTATTAGGTAGCAACATATTCTCAGTAATAACATAGTTAATTTGGCTCAAGAAAGAAGTGACCTGCTAGCCTAACCGATGTGCACGTGCGCAAGTTAGTGGTCCTTGCAATGGTTCTTTGTTCCATTGCTTCATCAAATTGGATTTCTGAAATTGGTGAAGTACTTGGTGTAGGGATATCCGCATCAATACTGGATTTTGAAATTTGGTATACGATAAGGACAGATGTACCTACCTTCCCAGTCATTGCAAATTTATCGGCAGAAAATATGCCACATGTTTAGGTTCGTAAATAAGCCAATATAATTAACAACCGGACCAGATTCTCTTCCTAAATATATGTCATTCTAGCTTTTATTTTTTTAAACACATGTCATTCTATAATTTTGATGTGATATTTTACCATTTTTCCTTGTATACCTCTCTTCTTTAGCTATTTTCAATGACATTTACTAGCATGACTAGAGTAAGATATCATCTAAAGAACAATAAGTGATCTAATGAAGAGGTGTAATGCAATCTTTTATATATGTGCCTTGGTAGAAGTGCAATATCCTATAATAACATCTATTAATGAACGGCGGGCGTATCACTTTTGTTCAGCGGATAGAAATCATAATTGACTTCTTTACGATAACACCTGCGGATTCTCATTCGGGGAGCTTTATTTCTTCTCATCTTTTCCGGTACTATTAGCAAGTTTTTAATGGTATTGCCCATAAATATAGAGTGTATTTTATGTTTTAATATAAATTAGTGTGATATTTTCTTTATATTCCTAATAAATATTCAAAATTACTTGATATTCTCTACATGCATACATTAAACATAATGCTTAGAGATAATAGCTATGGATAATTTAGTTATTTTTAATATCTCTTTGGCCTATATGCCAAGAGAAAATACGTCCTATATTTAATATCTCTTTGGTTTATATGCCAAGAGAAAAATACGTCCTATAAAACCGACAAGTTCATTTCATCCAAATGTACACGTGTTGACCGTTACAATCTTTCAAACTTTATTGTTTGGATAAAGTTTTGGGTGGCCAATGACAACAAATTGTTCAATACTCCCTCCTGGCACAAATATATATCGTTTCAAACATCGACATGGTCTCTAAAATACACTTTGATTACTAAATTCTATTGTAATATATTTGTAAAACCTAATAAAATTATAATATTATAAAAGTACTTTTGAAGACAAATCTACACATATGATTTTCATTTATCCAATTTACATATTTAAAAAGATATTTATAGTCAAAGTTTTAAAATTTGACTACATATATATTCAAATTGACGTGTGTGTGTCTATATACATAGCTACGCTATTCTATAGCTACGTGTAGAATATACTATTCTACACGCCGAAAAGTTTACGCAGTCCAATCGAACCACATTACCTGCATTTATTGATTGCGCGTGAGTGTATGGACCATTTATTACTTGCGCACACATTACTGGTCGCGACGTTCTAGCTTCGAAGCATATCGTATTGATTGCTATCAATTCGATAGTAAATCATGAATTTATTTTACTATAGAACAACATATGCAATTATTACCAAATCAGTAAAACACTTACTAGTCGGTCATGCAACGTAACTAGTAACATGCTTTCTTATTTCGACTAGAATCTATTATTTTTTTTGTTTTATCTATAACTTTTTATTGATAGCTTTGATTCACGAACGGTTTTTACTAGTAGCTTACTAATGACGAGAGCAACACACTGATATAAATCTCACTGCATGAATCTGATTTTACTATATGTAAATATATATTTTACTATCGGTATATATAGATTTTATTATCGATACACACAGTGTTTATTAGCGAGACTTATATTATTATGTTGCTCTCGTCGTCAGTAATCTAATGTCAAAAATCTTTTGTGAATCGAAACTGTCAATAAAAAATTGTAGTTAAAACAAAAAAAAAGATTCATATACAAACTAGAAACACAAAGATTGACATGATACATCAAACTCCTATCAAAGCTCACTGTAAGCTGTTCTAGATTGCAGCAGGGGCTAATTTACACAACTCCTTGTATACATCTGAACATATTTTGGTGGGATGGTTTGCACACGTTTAATTATCCTATTGATAGATTTTACTATAATACAGAGGCGTCAGCCTGTATAATATATGCAGTAGTAAGTTGTCGGGACCCCGAATTTGCAAATCCGGACCCTCTGTGTATTCAGCACTAGTCTAGGAACGCGCTAGTGCACACAGTCTTAACATTGGTAAATATCACAACCATACCACTCGATACCAATAAAGTACTTTATTTAAATAACCAAACTTGGTTACTCGACCTTAATTATGGCCAAGTTACAAATATATGCCTCGCAAGGCGAAACTTATTCAGAGAAAAAGAATAGCAGCGGAAAATCAAATAACTTCGTGGCGCCATCCAAAGATACCACAGTAACCTGGCGGGCTCGCATCCTAAGTAGACGGATCCTCTTGGAATTCCTCCTCCGAAGTGGCGTAGTCTCCTCTTCAACCGGTGTTGTGTTGAGGCAAGGGTGAGTACTTGGTACCCAAAGCAAGTCATGCACACGAATGCTTGCTAATATACTATATGCATGGCTTGGTACAAAGGAATAGTTTAAGGTATATTTGCGATAAATGACATTTGACAAGTATCATAAATAGATTTGAAAGCGGTAGAAACAAGTAAAGCATAAATAACTTTTCAAGAAGTTTAATAAACTTTTCCCCATCCTAAACCACATTTCCATCATCTTCATTATTAAACCAAACCAACCTTTCAAATCCAAGTTATTTTCGTAAAGTCTAACCCTTATTGTAATCCCGAGCATTGTCGATCACAGTGGACTCGGCTATTTAAATAGATTCTACACTCTGCAGAGGTTATGCACTTTACCCACAAGATACAGTCAAACACCACAAAGGCGAGTTCAGTAACAAAGCCTTTGGAAGCCTCAAACAACACAGGTGGTCCTCTCCGGTTCGTGCTCTACACCATCCCTTCCCTTAGCCAAGGCGAAGTATGGGACCAACACACCGTTAGATGGGTATCGGCCACAGCCACGACACGCTCCCCGCACAATCACACAAGCGGTGTAATTGACACCCTGAGGCTCCACAAGTGAGTCCTTAGCGACTTAGTCAACTAGGGCCGTCCCATTCCGACCATGTGGTTGCAAGTATGACCCGGTTCAAAGGCTTGCAAGGTTAAGTCCTTAGAGTGACCAGGGCAAGACTACCAGAAGAACCAAATCAACATCCCCAATGCCACAACTAGCCCACGATTACTCTTGCCACATGCCCTGGCCGACTGTTTATCAAACCCCGATTGATTACCATGCACCACGTGCTATCAACATCACATGATACCTTTCCAAAACAGGTTCAATATATCATTAAGTCAATATTAGCATTTGATTGTCCAAATTCATGTCATGAGCACGTAGCATGTCTAAGCAATACACTACAACGTTCTAAACCCATGTTGGCAATTTAATAATGTCCAACTAGTAATCCACAACTAGGGTGACAAGGGTCATGGCACATACTTAAATAATCAAGGTGTCATACAAAGAAATTGGTACTTATCTAACCCCATGTTTAAACAAAGTATCTTTCTAATTGAACTAGCATGCAATAGTTTAAATCAAAATAGGTTTCAAAATGGGATCAATATGGTCAAAGCACAACTTGCCTTCAAAAAGTACTTGCTCTTGGTCTTGAGTTGGATTCTGAGTCAACACTTCTCCCTCGAATCCTTCCGGCACTTCAACGTCTACTCGTAAAAGCGTGCAAATAGCAATACACAAATAAACAATAGGCAAAAACATCCCAAAACTCCAAATAAAATCCATAAACAGAAAGAACATAATTTTCTGGATTTTTAGGAACTGGAATCGTTCAAATCGGAGTTAAAATGCAAAAGTTATGATTTATTAAAGTTTAAATAATCAATTAAATAATATTACAGAGAAAAACTTTAGTCCAAAAATTAAATAAAATTCATATTTGAGTAGATCTGAATTTTATACAAATTTAGAAATTTGAATCACTCAAATCGGAGTTGAAACGCAAAAGTTATAAGCGTTTGAAATTTGGAACAAAATCTGAAATCATTATTCGAATTAATAAATCATTTTCTTTTTCGGAAATTAATTATTGCGTCAGCCTAGACACGTGGCAGCCTCTGATTGGGCGGCTGACGTCAGCCGGTCCATGGACGTGGTCCACGGTTTGGCTCGGTCCACCGTGGACTCGGTCCACGACTCTACGTGTCGCTGACATGTGGGCCCACTCGGGTGACGTCATCGCTGACGTCAGCGGTTGGCTGGGTCAGCCGCTGACATGCGGGCCCTCTGACACGCGGGCCCCGCGTGTCAGCGTCCTACCTGCACGCTGGCGTGGGCCAGCCGACCGCGTCGGTCCAAGGTCCCGACACGTGGCGCAATCCCGGCCGTTGATTTGAAATTCAACGGTCGCGATTAGATCCAGGGTTAACACGTTGAATCTACTCGATGATCGTGGGCCGTTCGATCTAGATCGGACGGTCCAGATCTAATCCTATAATAACACTACTACAGCACGTGGCGATCGTGGGCCGTTGGATCTTGATCCAACGGTTCAGATCTAATCGGGTTTCTAGGGTTTGGGGGAGAACGTGGGCTCACCGTGACTGTCGGATCTTGATCGGATGGCTGAGAACCTTCGCGGGTGACGATGGCGTCGCGGCGGGGCTTGGTGCACCGGAGACGGGGACGACGACCAAGGGCACGGCGCTACGGAGCCTCTCCGGCGAGATGAGTCCTCCCTTCAAGTGCGTCGTCGCGGGGATCCGGATCTGGGCTCCTTCGGCGGAAGACGGCGGACGACGGCGGAAAAGCGGCGCAAGCCGCGGCGCAACAGAGTTCCAACTCCGGCGAACTTCGTGCAGACGGCAGCGGCGACGGCTCGGCGAGATGGCTCCGGGAACAGGTGCGCAAGGATGAGGGCAACCTCGGGGGCGTCTCACGCTTTAAATACGGCCTCGGCGTGCGTGCAAATCGGAACCCTAGCCGTGTCCCGCTTTGGCCACGGCGGAGCTCTCCGGCCGAGTCGGGCGGAGACGATGACTCACGGCCGTCCACGTGGCACGATCAGCGGCCACGATCGCGTGGCGCGATCGGATCCGGGCGGATCTGGCTCGAGCCGTGCAGGCGGATCTCGGCCGTTGGATCTTGATCCGACGGTTAGGATTGATTAGGGTTGGAGGCTGGTTTGGTCGAGTCAATCGGCTCGGGTCGGACTCGAACTCAAGTTCGACTTCGGGCTCGGTCGGATGAGCGATGTAGGCCGAGTTGATTTTCCAGCGATTTAATATTTAAAATAATTCCCAATAATTCATTTAATTCATTAAAAATAGCAAATGACTCAGAAAAATTCCAGAAAAATTCTGGAAAATATTTTGGATCATTTTGAACTCAAATAAAATATTTCCAACAAAATTTTATTTGCAAAATTAAATTCTTTAATTATTTTAAAATGGAATAAATTCAAATAAATTCCAAATAAATCCAAATAAATTCCAGAAAATTCCAAAAATTCACCAAAGTGCCAAATCACACATGAATTCAATAAAAGCAAAATTTTGGGGTGTTACATAAGTTGAACCCTCTAGCGTGATTGTAAAATCTATATATACAGATAATAAATTGGAGTGCATCTGGCAGTAACTTTGGAGTAAGTCTATCACATAACCTAATGGCGTGACAAGTAATTTATAGCATATTTAACAATAAAATCAAACTTCAAAAGCTCAAAGCCTAAAACACAAGCCAACGAAACTTCCACATAACTGACTTTTATACAATGCCACACATCGTTTACATTGGGCTATTAGCATCAACCAAAGAAGAGTACCAGTTACCTAGCCTCGAGAACATCTTATGGCACTACACTGAAACTCGTGTATGTACTTATACCAAGCAATTGAGAGCATTCAACACGTGCATTGTTAACAATCAAATGAAATGATTTGGTTCTAGACTTCCAGTACACGAGTTACTAACTAGTAAACACAGTCAACATAGTTTATTGCTTTTACTTCCAGTACACGAGTTGCTTAATTGTCTTGGGATAAAAAAAACAGCAAAGGTTGGGAAGTTGCCTTTATTCTAACATAGCAAAAACTAGTTTGTTGCGACATTATTATTGTACGATTGAGATAGTAACATTTTACTTTTATACCGCTATCAGAATACATCTGTTACTATCGTTCTCAGTAGTTCATGGTTTCAACTACGTTTCAGAAAACTATGTTTTAATTACTATCGTGCAAACAATTTTTTTTATGAAATATTCAATGGTTTTTTCAGTTAATAATACTACATTTTACTATCTACGTTATCCTACTACGTCAATCATTGCGTCTGTTGAACAACGCTCAAATAGAATTGTAACTACCAATTACACATACGTTTACTATCATCGATGTAACATTTTGCTTTTAGACAGCTATTTGAATACATCTGCTACTTTCGTTGTTAGTTATTCGTGGTTTACATTGGTCAGTATACATACGTTTCAGAAAAATATATTTTACTATGGGTCAAGTATGTTGAGACAATATTGTTACATGTATGGAATAATAATTAAGTCAGTATTCGATGCTATTACCTTTTTTTCTCGGATATTAGACTGCGTAATAGACTTTACTATATGTATCAATAGATTTTACAATCCATAGTAATAGTTTTTACTATAAATTCATATGGAGTTTAGTGGCGAGACTTATATCATTATGTGAATGTTGTTGTCAGCAAGCTATTGGTGAAAATTGATCGTAAATATGAGCTACCAGTAAAAAATATATAGCAAAATAAAGGTAACAAGATTTATGTACAAACTAGGGACATATTTTTCTAGTCGGTTGGACTTCTGTGAATGTGTTGATCGGTTTTACTAGTCGGCAGGCGCGGGTAGCCTATACAAATTACGATCAGCGCATGGATTAGCCTAATTAATGCTACCATATGTGTGTATATATATGTATGTATCTGTATATATATGACTAGAGGGAGTATAAATCTAACTGTAAGCGCAGTTTGTAATTCAGTTGTCTATCAGAAGGAAGTACTTTGACCTGTAACTCCCAATATTTGAATGCATGCACACGCGCCCACTCCCTTCCAGCCTCCGGCCTCCGCTGGTATGTAACATCACTTCATCCTGTACTAGCACCAGTCTACCACGCCATCCTTGATTAGGCTGCGGAAGTGTAGTCGCACTACGAAATTTCAGCTCCTTCCTTGACAAATCTACCGTCACCTGCTGCCATCAAGACTTGTCACCCGGTCATTCTGTCTCATGTTGTCTTTTGAGCTGCCACCGCCCGCTGTTCTTTACCGAACCTATCTATGGGCGGCGGTGCCGCTGCTGCTTACCGTCCAGTTGCCGCCGCGTAGGACCCTGCAGGGTTCACAGAATACTTGACACGATTTACCATTATCGGCGAAAACGGCTTCAAAATAGTTAAAAAAACCTGTAGAAACCAACAAGAAGTCAAATTTGTTAAAATCGGTAGCCAAACTACGTGGGAAAAAAAAAAATGAAAACCCACCTATTTCAACTATTTTCGAGCGATTCTCGACACACTCAAGGAAAACTAAAAACAATCAAGAAAAATTGGAAAAAAAATTGCTAAAAATCTGAATTAATCTAAATTAATCTATAAAACATATTAGATAACTTTTAATAATTTTTTAATTCATTTAGTGCTTTTGAAAAATAAAAAAACAGCAATTAATAAAAAGGATTAGGGGCACTATCAAAATTTTTATAAAAATTTACAAACTTGATCATGATTTGAAATTTTAGTGGAATCATAATTAGTGCCCAAGGATGATGGTGTACTATTTGCAGAAATATTAGACTTCATTTAGTGCCCCTAGAAAATAAAAAACAGAAGAACATATACGGAAACAATGGCACTGTCAGAAGTTTAAAACAAAACACATGTTTGATCATCATATAAAAATTTTACATAACAATTAGTATTTCCTCATAACCTCACACAAAAAATTTCAGAAATATTAGGCTTCATTTAATGCCCCTAAAAAATAAAAAATAGAAGAAGAGTATATACAAATATAATAACACTGTCAAAATTTTAAAAAACTACACATGTTTGATAATGATCTTAAAATTTTACAGAATCATTACCATTGCCTCAGGACCTCACACATAAATTTTTAACACTTTTTTTATAAATTTTTTAATTTAAATTTAAATTCTACCGGTTTAACAAGTGATTTCAGAAATCGCACCGTCTCGGTACAGGCGATAAGGCCGATTTTGTGAATCCTTGGAGCTAAGATATGATGGTCCTGAATGAACCCCAGCTAGACTAGCTACCAATCTATAGCGAAATAATGAAACTTCGCAAGAACAGACGAATAACTTTCTTGTCTGAATGGACTAGACTTCAGATCTGGACCAGTCCACAACCTATGCGACACCTTGGTTGAAGGCTTGGAGGAGCACATGCTCCAGATATAATTGTGCTGTCTAGGCCGCAACGTTACTAACTGTACGGTGTACCTACCATGTCGATTTACGTCGGCGTACGTCGAACTGTAGGGGTACGTTAAAATAACGATGATGCCATGGCAAATTACAATCTGTATTGTGACGAATCAGCTAGGATTAGAACTCGAGTGAATTGTTGAGCGTGTTATTGTGATTGCATGTTGAATTAGGTCATGTTTGAAAGCAAAGTTTTTTAATATCATGGTATTACAAAGTTATGGTTTAGAAATTGTTTTGACATAAATATCATGGTTTCACCTACCACCATTGAAACCATGATTTTTTTAACTACAAGATGTTTGGCTACAAAGACTTTTGCATAGTATTTTCAAAGTATTGACACATCTCTCTCTACACCAGCCCCCAAAGCCCAAAACTCTACTTTGAGTGGAGTTTTCAATACTCTAAAAATACTATGGTATTGATAATACCATGGTTTTCAAAATAGAGTTTTTTTGGTTGCTTTCAAACACTTTATGGCCAAAAATACCATAGTATTCTTCAAAACTATGATTTTACCTAAAAACTATGGTTTTACTCGTATTACATTACGTACTTTCGTATATTTGGAATATGTCAGGTGATTTTGTAGAGCTACAGCTACCAATCTTCCAGTCGTCAGAGCAGAAAATTGTCGGGCAAAAGTAGTACTTGGGCTCCATGTAGATGGTAATCTAATCTAGCCAACGAGTCTTGTTAGACCAGATTTACGCTTGCCACTACAACGAGGAGTAATTTAATCTGCAATGGCAGTGTACCTTGCACGTTTCCTGAGATGATAACAATGAATACTTCCTCAACAGTAATATTCCAGGTCAAAAGGCTAACATTGTACTGATGTTTTGTCGATACTCCTGTGAGGACCCGGTAAACTTGCAATAAGCAAATGCATTAATTAAAGTCTCTAATCAAATCATTAGCTTGCAAACGTGCTCTATTTTTTTTTACACTAAATTCTTTTATCATATATTCAAAAAAAGTTGTAGAAGTACAATATTACGGAATCTTTTTTTGACAAATTCACTTGTAACTATAAGCTTTAAAAGATATCTTGAGTTTAATTGCGAGCATTCTAAGGCGTCACTCTTTTGTGACGGAATACTCCCTCTGTTTGCAAATAGATGTCATTTTAGACATCAAAATAATTTCTAACACGTATTTTTACCACTACATTTTCTAAATCACTACATGGTAGTGAAAAAAATATAGTATGGAAAAAAATTATGATAAATCTATTTACATTATTTCCGTGTGATAAACAGACCTAAAAGGATTATGGTAGCTGGACAACCTACAAAGATATTGCAAATGTATGGTAAAAAAAATTGCGACAAAAATAAGCTAAATGAAGAATAATGGACCATATGTTGTTATTTTTACCCACTATCAGAATTAACATCTTGGAGGATATACGCCCATAGCCTCTCAATGGGGTGTAAACGGTCGAATTCGAATTGGATAGTGGCTAAACAATACTAGCCAGAATGTGTAGCGTAGGCCGCACCATAGGCGGACCTAGGGCCCGGGCTTAGGCCCATGTAACAAAATTCTAGACCACGAAAAATACAGTGTCTTTCCGTGAATTCAACAACGGATCGAGCTAATAATATCTGATTTTAACAAAAACCCAGTTACTACTTGATAGAAACTTCTTTCAGTGATTTGGTCCCTTGTTATTAGCTCGGTAAATAGTTTGTAAACGTGTTGTCCTCCATTAAGCGTGCCCGGGCTCTAGAAAATTCCTGGATCCGCCACTGGGCCGCACCGTGTAAAATTTACTCTATTTTTTTTAAAAAAAAAACTGCAGGAGAAACTAAACATATTTTTTTCCGAAGCGATCTTAAAACTCTATACGTTCACCGGTGAATAATACATTTTCCAAAAAATACTATAGATCGAGTTGCAAAAAAAAATATCTAGAGATAGAGCTGCACACATATTTCTATTGACGAAAACATTTTTTTCGGGAAAAACGGAAAAAGAACCTGGACGTAAAGACCAGGAACCTGTTTGTTATATTTTTGGACATAATCGCTATTACGAAAAATTAGAAAAGAACTCGTTCGAGATTCGTATTTAGCGGGGGGAGGGGTTCCGTAAAGTAACGAACCAGGGACCTAAAAGCAATTCGCAAATATTTTTCTTGTACTCACAAAAAATCGCAAAGGATCTCTTTGTAATTTACATGGACCTATCCATAATTTAGAGAAAAGATAGGGACCTTTTTGCAAAATGTCATGGGATGAGGTGGATGCCTTGAGAGGGCTCCAAATCTTCCCATGTAATAGAGTAGATATTCGCATGTATATATTCTACGATACAAATTCAAGATGAATATTCAGTAATTGCGGTCGGATTCGAGGGGATGCCCACGTGATTTGTACGTCAGCTAGGCAATAATAACCTTATAACTCACATGAAACACAATATTGTATTGTAATATGTTAAAATAGGTTAAAGGAATCATGCATACTCAACACTGAACTGAATATAATTTGTTAATTATTAGTGGTATTGCGACAAAAATTTCTAAATAATTTTATTGAGATAAAATTCAGATGCGAGTTCATTCAGAGAAAGGTATTACTTGAATGTAAAAAATGTCAAAACCGTTTTCCCAGCCATGCATGTATTTAAGTAGGATTCAAATACGCGGATAGAGGAGATATTGTTATTCAAATGAAAAATTATAAACCATATTCTTCACAATTTATTGGATTCGGTGATCTAACATTTCGGATAATCCGTGTCCAGCTTGCATCCCTACTCCTCGACCCGGTAACTTTTTTTCGATCTTGTATTTTTCAGCAACTCACGTTGCAAAACGAAGTACATGCGCACAACGGCACATTTACGGGTAAATACTTAATTCCGTGCAAAATGTATACGTGTCACCCGTGACAATCTTTGAAATTTCAATGGCAAGTACATGTTCTGATCATTCTCGAATTACTGCCATCAAATATTTTTTTTACCGTGTAGCACAACTAAAATTAAGAACGAGCACTTGTTTTTTTATATATAAAAAAGTAACAAACCTTGTTGCTCTCCTTTCGTTCCTGAATACATATCATTCTAGTTTTTAAATTTTATTCTTAAATACAAGTGTAGTAGGAGTATCTTATAAAAACATCCAGAGAGGTGCTTCTATGTTTTTCCTCCTAATACAAGTTGCACAAATCTTGAAGCAAACAAAGGGGTAAGTAATCCTCATCTACCCTTCATTTATGCTTTAATATTTGTACAACTTTAAACATCTACTATTACGGACAGACTGTGTATGTCATTCTCAATTTTGAGGAAACGAGCAGACTTTTCCCCAAATGTAATCATGGCGCGAAATCCGGCCGCCGCTGTGCACAAACGTGCAGCCGTCGGCGGCTACTTCGCCGTTTGTGAGCACCCATCCCCTTCCATCGTCGGCGGGAACCCATTTTTTCCCCCGCTTTTGTGCGGCTTGCTCTGTACTCTGTAGGGAGCCAGCCAGCTAGGGTCGTCGTCGCAAGTAGCTCTTCATGGCGTGCTCACTGGTTCTTGAGGAGTTTTGCTCGCCACCGCTGCCATGTAGACTTCAAGCCAGTCCTCACGCCCATGTTCATCATCTTCGCTATTAGCGTCTAGGGCAGCCCTGTTTGTGTTTGTTTCCGACTACAATCAGAACGAAACGCAGCTAGCTAGGCGATTAACAACATCAGATATAACCCCGACAGACTCTCCCTCTTTATTGATGTTTTGCCCATACACGTACGTGTTGACGTGGTGTGTATAGTATAATGAGAGCCTCTACGTACCCTCCCTTAGTCCCTTGCATTGAGAAAACCATACGTCGACAAAACTCAACAAAGAGAAAACGTATACAATACCTTTACGCTACCGGCCGACTCTTAGATACGACGTAGGATATATACAATACAATTCTCGAGCATTTCTCTCCGTTCAGCTAGCTCTGCTTGGTGCTTGATTCCGCAATATTTTCCTATTTCTAAGGTCTTGTTTGGAAGATCTAGTCCCGATCGAGAATGGGTCTTCCAAATAAAGCCTAAATGTTCGGGGCGGCGAGTGCAAGTATTTCGACGGAAAACTCCACGCTGAGATATATAGCTGCAAAGAAATCAAATAAAATGAGATGGCGCGCGTGCGCGCGCAGTCTAGAAACTGGGGGAATGGACTTCGCCGCGCGCCGCATTCTCCCACGGCGAAGGGAACAAGCTAGTCTCTCCTCTGTTCAAGAACAAAAATACAGAAATGTCCATTCCTAAAGCTCAAGCACTGGATCGCCTCGGCTTACTACTGCCCAACACATCACGGGGCACTGTTGGCCCTGTACCTCTTACACTGGCCTCCAGTGGTGGGAGTTAATAACGCAAGACGTTAGCCCGCGAAATATGGAACCATCAGGCATGTACGAACATACACGTGACGCATCTTAAAGCCCGGCTCTCGATCTAAGAGACGTACGGACGTTGCAGTCGGCACGCACGCACGCACGCACGTACACTGCTCGAACACTGCTGGCTGGATGCCAACGCGACCCACAGACAGGGACTTATATTCGACTGGCGGACGGGGCTGGAATTACCAGCTTGTTCCGTTTTTAGCGGCAAAGTCGGCCACAAATTATGGGCGCTTACCAGTGATCGGTCGAGCAGAAATGGAGACGACGAACAAGCGAGGAAATTATGCCGGCCATGCATGTTACTTGGACGGCCAGGATTTACTTCTTGCACGGCGAACACCAGTACTGACTACTGACCCTCCAATGCGCGCAGCAGGTGCAGCTATTTCCCTCGTTTTCTTCTCAGCGTCTAGCTCGTATGATCAGTAGTAGTTTTGGATTTTCTCGCAATCAACTGTATCGGCGAAAATAGTTAGAAAATCGTGATTTTCGGACGGATCGAATGGGTACCACATCTAAAACCGACCGGTAAAATAAAAAAATTATGGGACATAAATATCGCGATAATCGATGAAATTGAGAGAAAATCGTTCAAAAATCGACTTTGGGAAAACATTCAGCTGGCCGGTGAAAATCGAGACAATCGGTCAAAATAGTTAGATTTTTTTTTCAAAATTTTGGATTTCAAAACCATAGATTTCTAGCAATTTGTGAGCTTTTTTTTCTGATAATAAAAAATCGCACGGTTTTTCCAATTCAAATAGGTAAGGTTGAACCCTCACAAGAGCTAGCTGCAGGTACAACTGTACCGGCAAGTTATTTTTTTGTCCACACGTGCATGACCACCGTGGCAATTGATCTTTAGGTCCTGTTTGGCAGAGCTTCAACTCTACCAGATTCGTGGATCTGGTGGAGTTGGGTATTTATGGCTCCACCAGATTCGTGGAGATGGAGTTGTGGGTATATTAAGAGTGTTTATGTAGGTCATCTTGTTTACATTTGGGAATAAAAATATAAACTTAGTTCGCTTTATTTTAGCCTACAAGTTTCAGATCTGAGATGAAGCTGGGATCTGATGCTCTGCCAAACAGAGCCTTAATGTTCGCCTTTTACTTTGGAGAGATGGAGTCATGGAGCTGTTCATGGACATTAAAGGAATCGTTGCACGTGGTATGCTACATCGATACAGTATTAGTGATGCTTCAAAACACACATAGCATCCTACTTATACTTTTATCACTGCTTCATGTAAAAGAGTTAATACGGACGTGTTATGTTTGGATCCGATAGGCATTATATACTACTCCCTCCAGTCACAAATAGTTATTATCTTGGCATCGACACGATCTTCAAAATATAGTTTTCACCACTAATTTCTGTTATAATATATTTATAAACCCAATAAAAAATAATATTATGAAAGTATTTTCTGAGACAAATATACAAATATAATTTTTATGTATCCAATTTAAATATTTAACAAGGTTTTAAATCACGATTTTCATTGCTTTACAGCAATGTCCTAGAAAAGCTACAGCATCCATCGTTAGCTATCGCGGAAGCTATCTTTCTTCGTGCTTTCAATATTAATTTCTTTTAAAAATAAATATGTATATAATATAAGTCATGTCCAAACAAATCAGAAAAGCATGATACTTTAGAAGGTACTAACATTTTTATAATAAAAATATGAGTCAAGTTCGAAATCAACAAAAATACTAATGCATATCCAAAAGACTATTAATAATAATTACTACCTCCATTTCATAATGGTTGTAGTTCTAGCTAAATTCACATTAAACAATGAGATGTGGAAAATGACTTGTATACCTTCATTTAATTCATCCCCTTTGTGATTAATGAATGGTAGCTAAATAGATTAGCTAAATAGATGGCTATATTGATGAAGGGTACAAATGTCATGTTGTCTCTAAAATTGCATTGAAATGTGAGAACTACAACCATTTTGATAAAATTTTTGAATGCTAGAATTACAACCACTATGAAACGGAGGTAGTATATCATAATGTTTTTAACAATATGTACTTAATCACTGAGAAATATGAATGTTGGATTATTGAAAAGGGGCAAGATGTGGTCTTTTACTATGCTTTCTTTTCACATCAGAATCTGGCGTATGGCCGATTTGGTAAGATATTTAGTTTGGTATGGTTAGTTAATTAAGGATAGAATTGGTTTTGGAAAGACATAAGCCGATAACGGTTTATCGGATTATAATCGATGATTAGTATTGAAAGCGAAGTATCTTGGAGAGGTGAGACCGATATGGACAGTTTCATGAAGAGTCCAAGAAGATCACGATCAGGTCATATGCTATAAAATAAGATGACAGACGGCATCGGGAACACACACAATCAACCAAACAACTAATCTACTTTTCGTTTTTACTTTTCATCGACTATGAGTAGAATTTTAGATTTGTACTATTTCGCCAACTTACGCCAACCCAGATTTGCTTTTTCTTGGATTTTGTTGCGCATCACCTTTTTCGAGTAAAAACGGCATTACCTCTATCTAATCAACTCAATTAGGTTAATTAGATCTATCGTTTACTTTTCATCTAAATCGGCTCGAATGACCGACTGGACCAGATCGTTGTTGAAATATTATATCGGCTTAACGGTTAATTGAATTCTATATTATCCTCTTGCCAATTGCAGGATCAAATCAGCTGACATATCCACACCCAAAATTTAACCCGACGTTTGCGTGTACTGATTGCCGATCAACCATTCATCGTGTTTTTTAGCATCAACACTTTCTTATAGGTCAAGATTACAAAAGCCGCATTTGGACATTTTAGTAATATTTGATTGCAAAATAGACCTAATATTAATATTTTGACCCATAGGTACCTATGGAGATTAGCAGAGCTATCGCGCTAGCTACAAACTACATCAAATAGCGGAGTTATTGCTGGATATAGTGATTGTAGCTAATATAGCTGGACATTGGTCCATAGTTTCACGTTTAGAGTTCAAAAAAACTATAGCTAGCTTTTTAGAACGCTGATATTTAAAAAGATATTGATTGTCAAAGTTTCAAAAGTTGAACTACACCTATATTCAAAACAACTATTTGTGACTTGATGGAGTACTATAACTCACCTTAGACAAATCAATATGGGACTAAACTAATCCAACCACCGCACCGCATTGGCCACATGGACCTTCACATTAACGGGCTGAGGTATTTCATTAACCCATGTTTGTGCATTCAATGCCAGCATAAATTTCATGTCTTGTGGCCACTTTGGACCCTTATGTGCCATATGCCCATACCTGTGCAGCAAAAGTTGATGCTTTAATACCATCAGTAACACCCTGACCTAAATTTCACACATATCCCAGCACACCGTAGGGCGAACCTAGGCATACATAGCATGGCACTTATATTTTCGTCACCGCTTCGTGTAAAAGGGTTAACCTGGATGTGCTATGTTTAGACACACAAATGTTATATACTACTACGTACCCCCGGTTACAAATAGTAGTCGGTTTGGAATATGTGTAGTCAAATTTTTGAAAGTTTGGCTATTTATATCTTTTTAAATATTTAGATTCGATGGATGAAAATCATATGTGTAGATTCGTCTGAAAACGTACTTTCATAATATTATAATTTTATTGAATTTTTTTAAAAATATTACAATAGAAATTAGTGGTCAAGTTGGGGACCATGTCGATGTCCCAAACGACTATTATTTGTAACCGGAGGGAGTATTGTAACTTATTTTAGACAAGCAATATAAAACTAATCCTATTTAGGGATGGCAATCGGGTGGGTACCTCCGGGTACCATCGTTTCATATCCAAACCCAAACCCAAACAAAGTGCCGCCCACCCAAACCCAAACAAAGTGCCGCCCACCCAAACCCATTAAGCTTCACGGGCACAAATCTGTACCCATGCTCAAACCCAATGGGTACCCGATACCCAATGGGTACCCATGGGTATCTATAATAATAAACAAATATGCCTGGCCGTAGTCGCCGTAGCCACCGGAGGGGGAGGGCATAACGCAACTGAAGGTAGAACCGGGGAAAGGGAAGCGGAGAGGACAACCATACCTGGTTGGAGGGGGAAGGGAGGGACCCATCAGCGCCACGTAGTTGCGCAGGCACGACGGTGGGATCGGCCCTCCCACAGGTAGCACCGCCATGCGGATGGCCGACCCCAAGGGAGGGAGCCGAAGGGAGCTGAGCCACCGAGGTGGGGGTGATGGGGGCCTTGCGGGCGAGGAGGTGAAGAGGGTGGGGGATGGGGCCAAAGGGGGAGGCAGAGGCTGTAGCGGGAGGGAGAGCCGACTACCGAGAGGGAGGGTTGCGCGAGGGATTGCGGCGGAGGATTCCAAAGGAAGCGAGAAGATTGTGGCCGGCAAATTAGTGAGTTAGAGTTTTGATTTTCTATAATATATATATAGATATATAGATATATTTTTATAAAAAATGGGCCCCGTTTGTTATAGAATACCCATCGGGTACTCATAGGTACAAACTGATGCCCATACCCATCCGGTGACCTTATCGGGTACCCAAACCCGAAAACCCATGGGTTTAAAATGCTACCCGTACCCATCCTTATCGGGTCGGATATCCATAGGTAAAACTGTCATCCCTAATCCTATTGCCGTTATATATGAACTATATGGACTTTCACATTAATGGACCAAGGTCTGAAGCCTAATTTTGGGAGAAAACTAGCTCCAGAGGAGCTAGGAGCAAAAAAAAAAAAATTGCTCTGCTCGACGGCAGGGTAGATCGAGTGGCCACGAAACCCTACGAGGTGGCGGATTGCATGTGGGTAACTGTGAATCGCACCGATCAAATGATGCTGGAGTTCGACGGCATGGCAGGTCGCGCAGCAACGGTGCAGATCGGCATCATCGACGATGGTGAAGGTGCAGATCGTCGTCCATCTAAACGGCAGGCATGTAAATTTCTCCCCTAAACTCCTCTGGAGCCGCGGAAGCCACCTAAACCTAGAATACATTGAAATTTGGCTCCGGTTTTGACGGGCTCCTGAGAAGCCACGCTTCAGCTTCAGGCAGGGGCGTTTTTGGGCCCGTGCGGGCTGTGCGATCGCACAGGGCCTCCAAAATATGTGGGCCTCGAAATTTAATAAATGTACAAAAGCCCAGAAGGCCAGAACCATTATTCCCATCTCTTATGCTGATGTTCCTGAGTCCTGACCTGGAAGTTTATACGTCGCTCGCCTGTACGCCGTCGCCGCTGCTGCCTGGGACGTCGCGGGCGTGTGCCTCCGCCCTCCGTTCCTGCGATCCTGCGTGTACTCTGATTCAACTTGTGCGTGATTAAGTAGCATATTAGAATTTTTATTTGTTCATGGAGATATGGACGAGCTCCTCATTATGAGATATGACGCGTTTGATTGTTTTCTTATTTTCTAATTTCTATGCATGCGTCTTTGGGCCAGGCTATTTGCCATTTGGGCTCCCCTTCTTCTCCCTGTTGAGCTCTAAAGGCAGAATAGCTTCTTGCTTGGAGTTGGAGGGATTGAGCGAGTTCACACCTTTATGATTTATGATAATATGTTATTACATACTACTATTCTTATTTTAGTATGTTAAATTAGGCCTCTACTTTCATTTCGCACCGGGACTTCAATTTTTCCGGGACGCCCCTGGCTTCAGGGCTAACGTCTTTGGCCGGGTGGGTCAGCTTCTCCCTCCAAAGTCCGGAGTTGGAGCCTCGCCAAACGGCATCTAGTAAGCATGTGTAGAGAGTAGAAACATTGCAACAACTGTACTGTTGATTTTCTTTAACGGACAGGCATTTTGAAACACTGACTCTCGTGGCTACGAACAGACATCTTAAAGTGGAGAGAGACTCACCTTCTTCGTATGATTTTGTTAATTTCTGTGTTTATAGGACAATATATATTCTACACTTTCCCATTTGACGGTGCCAGGCTTCGACAATGGCATGATCTCGAGGATAGCTCGTCTTCATAAAGGGAAGGGCAGCTGGTTAGTATTTCACTCCTCTTATATTGGCCCCCGGCCGATAAATCGTACATGAAGCTTTTAACCAGTGGTCCACGGTATAGTTAGCCGGCTGGATGAACTGTGAGAAATACTAGTATTTATGAAGAGGCGTATTTAATCAAGAGTCCATGAAGGGATGCTGCAGCTAGCAGGAACCGTCCGTATGAGACTGGCCTGTGGCTGTGTAGAGATGCATGCGACCTGGACATGCACGCCCTGCAGCTGTGGAAAAGGTGGACAGGTTGCACATCAATACGCAACGCGCATGCGTTGTTGTCTACGTACATTTATGTATCCTTAACTCCGTAGGTCATATCCCATTATGCAGCCACAGTCTTCCGGTTCAATTACTTGTCGAGACCGTACCGGTGGAGGTCTAGAGCTAGGGGATCGTATGATGGAATTGGAGTAATAAGGACGACGGAAGGAAGGAGGAGTAGATCAGGAGCCCCTTGCCAGCCAAGTAGAGCAGCAGCTCGTAGTGTAGTGTAGTGTAGTGTAGGCCATCAAGCTAGGCGTCGTCTCCGGGGTCGTGGCCCACCGCGCAGGGCATGCATCGAGGAGGAGGAGCACAGGCACAGCACAGGTCGAACCACACGCGCGGCGGCCACAGTGGCGCGCTCCCCGATGCTCGCGAAGAAAAGCTGCGTGCGGATCCGGAACAGTAAGTGGCCCAGCGCAGGTTGGTCTCCAATCACAGCACAACGAATCATTGTGAGGACCACCACCCCGCACGGCACAACCCCCACCTCCTCCTCTCTGCTCGCACGGACGCGCGCCAGGCGAGGTGAGGCGAGGCGAGGCGAGGCCGCAGCAGCAGCAGCAGCAGCGATGACTTTGTGTCATTGTGTGTACTCCAGCGACGCGGCATCGTCGCTTCCGAGACCCTCGCTCCCTCCCTCCCTCCCTCCCTCCTTCCCTCGCTCTTCGCACCACCGCGGCGCCCACCTCCACCGACACGCGGGGCCCGCGCTGCCTGCCCGTGTTTCTTGAATGCCCTGCGGGGGGGAGCTGCGCTGCGCTGCGTGCGAGACCGCGCTGCGCCTACCAACTCGCGTCGGGCGTCCGCTGAGCGCTTGTCACGTTGCGGGGCAGAAAAAAGGAAGCGGAGGAGTAATGGCGACGCAGTGGGGAGAGGAATGCCTCACCTCTCCTCCGCCTGCCACCGCCCATGCCGCTTCTGCTGCTACGGCTAGCAGCCTAGTAGCGGCGTCCCCAGCCCGTAGAGAGCAAAGGAAGACACCACCAGCAACTCCACTCACACGCACCTCGATGTCTGTCTCTCTCTGCTCCTTTTCCTTTTCTAGATTACGACTAGACTACATACCGTCGTCAGCGCATCCAAGTATAGGTTATGTAATCTGTTGCTCTCAGAGCATTGGTTGTTTCATCACTATTATCGGCATGCACACAGGGCGCGAGTGAAGCCTCGTCATCGGTCTCCTCCTTTTTGTTTTTCCTCCATGTGCTCGTTGTCGTCACCCTTCAATTTTCAAATATTTTTCAGGGCTATTTTTTGGGTCACTAATCTTCAAAAATTCTCGAGGTTCATTCAAGTTTTAGTGGATTTTAGGGGTTATATAAGTTATGTCAAGTTTCAAAACTGAAACGTGACTAAAGACGAGTTTAAAAAGAATCTAAACCGAGATTTAAAAAACCAACTTTAAAATTTTTAGAGAGATCCAACGAGTTTAAAAACTGAATGAAATTTATTGAGACTTAGTCGTGAGGCCTACTAAGAGCTGAGAAAACTAAATTAAGTGTAACTACAGCATGCTATACTGTCAGTCTCATTTCCGACGATATAGCATCCCAATATACAATCGACAACCAGTATTTGTGCCCAATACATCTCATTGCGGTGCACACATTTCATATGCATGCAAGGCCACCCCACCTTCTTTTCGGGATGTACAAGACAAGAAATACTAGATAAAACCTAACATTTGATCACTACATTATGCGTTTGTGATATTGTTGGCACCCAAAATTGAGAGATCGGGATGGGTGCGATCATGACGTGAGTCCAAAAAGACCGACGCGAACCAGGTTGTCAAAAGGTGGCGAACAGATAAGCTAAAAGGTTGCGATCGTATGGTAGTACATGAATTGGAAGGAAAGGCCGAAAACAATACGATCAGAACCAGATACAATCATGCTCGAGATGGAAAGAAGAGTTCGAAGCTGGTACGAGCGGATGACGAGATCGAGGCAGATACGATCAGGCTTAAGGACTATAAAAAGAGGAGGACGAACTACGTCAAACACACACACACACATCAAACCAACCAATCAATACATTTCTTTCCTTTGCATTAGGAGTAGACACTAAGCTTGTAATCTTTTTTCGTGTAATACACGTTGATCAATACAAGTTGCGCATCGCCAGTTGTTGATCTTTGCTGCATTACGCCCTACCAGGTCCTACTTTCTCTTCAATCTTGCTGCACATCGCCTTTTTCGAGAGAAGTAGCCTTTACCCCATCTGATCGGCTCGTAGAGTTGATCGGATTTATCAGTTACCTCGATCCGAGTTAGCTCGCTTCGAACCCGACTAGGATCAAACCGTTACCAGGCCCCTAGATCGATTCTTCGATCGATCTCCTTGGGGAACACGTCTCTCTTGCCGATTGCGGGATCAAATCGGCTGGCACGCTCACGAACCAAGATTGAACCCGACGTTCTCGTGTGTTGGTGGCGATCATCCCTTCGTTAAGTTTTTTACGCCAACAGATATAAAACCTAACAAATATTTTACAGTGTGCTAATTTAGCTACATCATGTATTGATAGTTTTTACGATTATGTTTCAGTACATTTCATACATTAAATTTCAAAGGTTTCATGAGTTTCGGTGTTAAGTTTCACAACGTTTCACAGATAAGTTTCATAATGTTTCAGGGTGTTCCATCTATGTTTCACATACAAGTTTCATAATGTTTCATAGATAAAGTTTCATCGGGTTTCGTAGTATTCTGTCAACCGTTTCAGATAAGTTGTTTCATGTACTACTACAGATATAGTTTTCAGTACCGGTTGACAACGGCCATCAGTACCGGTTCCACTAACCGGTACTAATAGACTATCAATACCGGTTGGAGACTCCAACCGGTACTGATAAGCTACACGAAGATTTCTATTTCCCAGTCCTATCAGTACCGGTTGGAGGCTCCAACCGGTACTCCAACCAGTACTGATAAGCTACACAAAAATTTCTATTTCCCAGGAGGTCACTCATCCTACCACTCCCGCCCAAGCACGTACCAACCGGTACTGATGAGAACTTCACACTTCCCAAGTGGTCACCCATCATAGTACTATTCTCACCTAAGTACGCTTAACTTCAGAGTTTTATATGATCTACGACTGCAGTGTTGGTATGAACTTATTTGATTTATAATGTGTCCCCCTTCCCTTAACCTTACAGAGCACCCAAACACTGATTTAGTAGTCCTCAAATTTACTATGACTTGGATGTATGAAAATTTAACTAAGTCTTCAAATAAAATAATATGTCCTACGGTTAATTCTCATGCATCCAAGTCATGGTAAATTTAGAGATTCAAATAAATCTGTTTAGTACCGGTTTATTACACCAACCGGTACTGATGCTCTACCATCAGTACCGATTGGTGTAACCAATCGGTACTAAGTAGCTGCTGGCCGAGGGTAGAGCATTAGTATCGGTTGGTGTCACGAACCGGTACTAATATGAGGGCGTTTGTACCGGTTCGTGTTACGAACCGGTACTGAAAGCCCACTACGGCCCTGTAGCCAATGAGCTGGGACAGATATAATTGTTAGTCCTGGTTCATGCGTAACCGGTACTGATGGGCCGGTATGCATGGAAGGCTAGTTTTCTAGTAGTGATGATGTCTAACTGATATATTTCACTAGGTTTCACAGTGTTCCATGAACCAGTCTCACATATAAGGTTTCACGACGTTTCACAGATAAGTTTCATAGTGTTCCATCAACGTTTCATACATAGGTTTCAGTTTGTTTCATCTGTTAAGTTTCAAAGGTTTCATTAGCTTCAGTGTTAAGTTTCATGATGTTTCATAAATAAATTTCAGCAGATTTCATAGTGTTTCTATCAACTAGGCTGTCTCAAGAGTTTTACATACAAGTTTCATGACGTATCACATATAAGTTTTATGATGTTTCACAGGTAAGCTTCACCAGGTTTTTTAGTGTTCCATGAACCAGTTTTATAGATATACTTCATTATGTTTCATAGTGTTCCATCTACGTTTCACATACAAGTTTTATAATGTTTCAGAGATAAGTTTCATCGGGTTTCGTAGTGTTTCGTCAACCGTTTTCACTAGGTTTCACAGTGTTCCATGAACCAGTCTCACATATAAGGCTTCACGATGTTTCACAGATAAGTTTCATAGTGTTCCATCAATGTTTAACATATAGGTTTCATTAAATTTCACCAGTTTCAGTAGGTTTTATGTGTTAAGTTTCAAAGGTTTCACGAGTTTCAGTGTTAAGTTTCACAACGTTTCACAGACAAGTTAGGTTTCAGAATGTTTCATTCATTTAATCAAGTTTATTTGGTTTCATGTGCTAAGTTTCAAATGTTTTATGAGTTTCAGTATTAAGTTTCATGATGTTTCACAAATAAGTTTTACGATGTTTCATGGTGCTTCACATATAAATTTCATGATGTGTCATAGATAAGTTTCATAATGTTTCACAGATAAGCTTCACCAGGTTTTTTAGTGATCAATGAACCAGTTTCACAGATACATTTCATCAAGTTTCATAATGTTCCATTTACGTTTCACAGACAAGTTTTATAATGTTTCATAGATAAATTTCATAGGTTTCATAGCGTTTCGTCGACCAGATTGTCTCTGGAGTTTCAGATAAGTTGCTTCATGATGTCTGATAGATAAGTTTCACGAGGTTCCTCTGCACACGATCGTCACCGTCGCACTCTCTCGCCTCCGCGCTATCGATCCCACCCCGCCGACTGCCGTCATGATACCCGCTCTCCAACATGCCTCATCACTTTCCCCCTGATGGCCTCCACGCTACACCCTCAGTCGCACAAAGTGAAATAACCATTGAAACTTACGTGTACTATGAAACACTACGCACTAACCATTAGAACATAAAATTATTACCGGAGAAAAATACGTACAAGTTGTATATGAAGTGGATTTACATCCAAACTCAGCATCTAAACACGAACATTATATATTTGATCCAAGTCTTATGAAAATCACAATCTCTTATTACCAAGCAAGGTTTTGCTGGTGGCAAGTTTCATGCATGAAACTCAAAATAAGTCCTATATTAGTATTTCATCAAACAATCGAGAGGTGTGACGACATGTTTGAAGCACATAAGAGAGCTACCAGCCGTTGTTTCGCGTAGAGGTTGTTGCGTGGACGCATGTGTGTTTGTGGATAGATCGCCGGTGAGATTGTGATGAGCGATAAGGTGGCGGAGTCGGAGCGGCTGCTACCCACACCGCCGAGCGCCATCGATCAAGCTTCCTTTCTTGCTTCCTACAAACAGCGAAGCCGGCAGAGCAGTTCGTCCAAATCATCACCATGGCAGTGGCAAGAAAGGTCTCCGCATGCATGTATCTACTAGACTACTACTAGCAACATGATTTTGGGCGGGGAAAGTAAGCATGTTCTTCCTGCATCGTTGGAAAGCTAGGGACCGTAGGACATATTAGTTGAGCACAAAAATTAGTAGAAATATATTTTTTTAGAAAAAAAACAAATCTTTATTTTCAGACAGGATACGGATATATTCTATCAAATTTCGTCACACATATCTTGATGTTAGAATGGTAGCGAGAAAACAGGCTTGAATTACTACAGCAAGTAAATGAAATAGGCTAGGTAGCAACGCGATGAGTTCAATATTTGGATCGGCAAAGCGCGCGTGGTGACAAACGCGCGGTGACAACACGTTGCCTAGTAATGTCTGATTTTTTAACAGGCCCCAATCTGGAAACCAGCGGCGGTGGTAGCGGCTGTGGTAGGAAGAAGGGAAGCGGGAGGCCGGGCCCACCGCCCGTCGGTGTTGACCGGTCAATGGCGTCACCCGCACTCCCCAACAGTCGCACCCACTTAGCTTGCTGACGCAGGCCTAAAGCAGAACCTGGCTTTGGGCTGTCTGCGTCCTGACGAGCGGAGCCCACCTTCTTCGGGCCCCGCGCGTCAGTACAGCAACTTGCGCTGGCGGCTGGGGCCGGCCGAGGACAGCGCATCGTGAGCTACGCCCGCACGATCTCTGCGGGCCGGCGGCAGGGGAGCGTGGGCCCGGGTACGGAGGGGGTGCGGGCCCCACCTGGGCAGGATACGTACGGTACGTGGGTGGCTGAGGTCGTCCGTCGTCGCTTTGCCCTGCCGCGCACGGGCGTCACAGGCAAATGGAGGCATGGATGGATTGATTGTTCGAGCGAAAGTCGTCAACATGCCTCCTGCTCTGCTGCCACAACACCGCCACGACCACGACGCTTCACGCAAGGAGAAGCGACTAGAAACAGAGAGAGAGAGAGAGAGAGAGAGAGCGTACTACTATACATCTCTGCTGCTGGAGCTGGAGCTGGAGTACTAGTACTAGTATCCTACCTCCCTGACAGCACGAGAGTTGAAAGGATGCCTGATGCAGCAATGGCTGCTGCTCTGCTCCTCCTGCTCATGATAAGAGCACAAGTGTGAGAGAGGAGACGCATGGGTGAAGCCGCTACAGTAGTAATAATACAGCCATCGGATACTCCCATCCTACTGCTGTAACTGCTCTCTCTCTCTCCCCCTCCCTCCGTTCGAGATACATGGAATTCGGTCGGTCTGATTGCCTCAGCTTCGCAAATATGGAGCGTCTACCTGATTGATTTCGCCCATCAGAAAAATAATCGAAATCAAACTTGTTTCGATTTGATTTCAACCTTCTGCTTGTAGGGTTAGTACATTTAGTTTAATGTTAAGAGAGAAAATTTTTGTGGATGCTCTTCACCCTAAATCCAATCAATTTTAGCAAAAAAAAAACTTGAAATCCAGTTAAAATACCCTAGATATCGGCCGAAATTGCCTTGATATGGTCGAGATTTTATGAGATTATTGTAGCATTTGAATTTTTTTAAAAAAAATTTTATCCTGCCGAAATTTAAAATCTTAGAGAGATCAAAATTTGAGATCTAAGTTAAAATTTCTAAAATTTTACTAGGATTTTGAATCTTGACCCGAAACAAGAGAGCACTGTATGTGAACTGGTTTGCCGAGTGTATGGGTGCCAGTTGGGTTGGCGCGACTGGAATCGCATTGCTTCCGCGCAAATGTAGCGTCAGACGGATGAAGCGTGTGTGTGCCTGGATGCCCTTTTTCCGAAAGGTGACAGTGGGAAGCAGCGCCTTAAATAGGCATTTTAAGATGGCTCCGTTTTACTGCAATAAACGTCTTCATGTTTGGATGGGAAGTCCAAACTTGTTTCCTTTTTTTACTTGAGTTTAGACATTGGCACACTTTCTAAGGCCATTCACAGTGGGAGTTTCATTTTTATTAAATGATGTGACACATCATCATGTTTGGTGACATGGCAAGATAATTATGAAGAGAGAGATAGAAAGAGTTTCATAGGAAGGGAGAGGGTTTCATCAGGATGAAACTTGAGATACACGGTTACCTAGACAAAAGTAGATGTGGCACTCTTGGAAGCTGTGTAATGAAACTCTCCATTGTGAATGGCCTAATATGCACACATTTTATCTTCTTTTTTTTTTCTAAAGGTCTGTTAGTAAAAATATATAGGACGGTATGAAAATGTTTTTTATTGACAAATCTAGTAACATCATTTTCAAGTGATAAATCCAAATTATTATTATGTATTAGGAGTCAAACTTTCAAAAAGTCGAGTGCATGCATTTAAAATGATATTAAAAATGCTCGGCGGGGGTACTACATTTCTTTTCTTTTTTGAGAGAGTAAATTTGTAAGTTCATCGATCCAACTTGAGGTTCAATGGGATGGTTACAATCTTCCATACGAGTTCAGTGTAGTGTATTTGGAGCCATAATTGATACACACACACACACGACCAACACTACCCAACTGTATGTACTCGAATCTTTTCTACAAAACTCGCACAAAGTTAGAATGGATGGTCCAAATCACATGCACCTAGGAATTAACGTGTCTGCACCGTGTGAAATTATGAGCTAAAAAATTAGTTTAGTGATGAATTTAGCATTGCAAAGTGGTTGTGTTTATGGCATGTGTGGTGCTTGACTACTTGTGTATGTGATGTCTCACATGATTACTTGATATACTTGTGATAGCATGGTAATTATTTTGCTTGATACAATGTGCTCGTGTGAGTGGTTGCATAGACTGATTTTGAGTCAAGTTGGGAAGAACTTGTGCTCGAAAAATTGTTTCATAGTTTGTTCATGTGCAAGTGTTGCTTGAGGTCGAACGTGATCGATAACAGGGATCGAAACTAGGTTCTGGGATAAATCGAGGTAGAGACGATCAAGAATGTCATACGGAACGTTCGGACTAGAGAACAATGCATGTGAAGTCGAGGACGATGCAGCGTAGCGGCAGGTGGGTTGTACGCGTGCATATATAAGTTTTGGGCTGTATATGCATGTATTATGCCATATGTAATTGGGCCAGGTGGATATGCATTCATGTATTTGAATACAACTAATTAGGGTTTATTTAGTATATAAATATGAGAGGATATCTCCTATTTTTTAGGGTTTAGGGAGCTACAGTGTATTGCTACTGTATTTCACGTGCTATAGTAAGGACCTGTTTGGTTTGATGCATAAGGTTGCCACGCCTAACTTTAGTCATGTCACAGTTTTTTGGGTAATTATTTGGTTCATTGCTATCATGGTGGCTTGTCATGATTTGTTGACCCTATCGACCATATGTTATAGACTTAAATTTTTGCCTAAATTTGTCAAACTTATGTCTAGCAGTTTGTTGACCACACTTTTGTGGCATGCCACACCTTGCCTAAGTTTAGTTACACTAAAATTGGCCATGAACCAAATAAGTCCTAAATCTCTATGGTGATTTGCGTGATTGCTACAGTAACTAATTGTAACAGTTATTCCTGTTTTCGTTCATCGTTTACATGCCTGCTTTGATTTTAGACTGATTCATTATTTCACCGTGATAATTTTTATTTGATATCATCAAAACCTTTCTAGGGCACCAAGTGATTGATCTGAAATTTTTTATTCGTTAATTCTGATAGCGAGATTAACTTAGCGATGTATTATTGAAGAGGTGAGTACAGGTACATATAGATCCAACTCTACATATCATCGTGCGGTTTATAGAAACAGAACCCGCTGGGATAGGAAGACAATGCACCAGATAAGGACGCTATCTGTTATGCCAAAGATAGACCAGGAAAGATCAAGTATATCTAAACGTATCATCTAACAAATTCCTCATAAATCTTGATTAATCTCGTAATTAGGGTTTGATCAATTTCCGTCATTAGTTGGTATAGTCAACTTACAAAGGTCATAACTTTAGATCCGTAGATCCGATTGAGTTGATTATTATTGAGTTAGTTTCGATATTGAATCTAGTTTCTACAGTTAAAATTTCGCATAAATCCAACGGTAAGATCTTCGGTAATTACTATTTTAGTGAACATATGTCAATCTATTTTCGTACAAACCGGAGCAAAATTTCATAATTTGTTTAGGATTGTTTTGAGAATCAATAAAAATTTGTTTTAGCTTCCACGCAATCATTACCCCCACTAATTGCTATATTAATGTATATCGATCCTACACACTTCTTGAAAAGAAAGATTGAAGGTGCACAATTAAAAAAAATGCCAATGATTTGTTAATGTATATGAGCTGAATCCTACTTGAGATATCACGGGATCAAATCGTAATGTCCAAAAATAGACGTGGCTGTAGAAATTCCTTTGAGATGAGATGGTTGTAGCCAAGATGATCGAAGTACTTATCCTATGAATATGGCGAAGGAACAATGTAGAAAAACAACCAAATCAATGCTTTGAATTCAAATGATGGTATCTGCACATGTGACTTATCATTTGACAAACCTATTTTAGGTCTTAGCAATAGAGACTGAAAGGTCACGCGATCAAATTCCGAATAATCCACAAATATATATATGGTATAATTAGTGAGTTAAACCAAAGCTTTTACCCCCACAAGATATGGATGCCATACTTGTTTGCCACTCCCCGTGCTCTTTTATAAATGAGTTAAATTATATATGTTTTGAACTGTTTGTATTGTCCGGAAAGAATTTAGACTACTAGTTTTTTCTTGCGACCATAAGGAAGACACACACAGCACAATCCATGCACATCACAAACACGTGCGTGAGTGTGTCTCTTGGCACATGTCTAGAAAGACGAGGGTCAAGGATATATAGATCCAGATCACAAAATTTATGTTGAAGCGCACACACACGAGTGCGCCTCTTAACACGCGCTTGAAAAGACGAGCGCTAAGAATACATCTATATTACCATCTCCAACCCATTCCCGTCCCCTCCCTCATTCCCTTCGCGAAGGGATTCCCATTCCCTTCAGCGCTCCAACGGGTTCCCTTCAGCATGGGATTCTCTCTCCCATTCCCTCCAGGAAGGGATTCTCTCTCCTTTCCCTGTACAATTCCCTTTAAAGAGAATCTGTTGGAGATGAGTGAAAATAAAGGGAATGGGAATGGAGAAGGGAACAAGGAAAAGAATGAAATGAAGGGAATATGGTTGGAGATGGTCTTAACCTCACAAAATTTCTGCTGAAATCTAGTGGGTGGAGTGGTGCGCTGACAACTCTTCCACCACACGAAAATTGTTCCTAGATCAATAGTTTTACATATAAATAAAAAAACTATGCCGTACATTAAATAACATATGGTATTTAGCTAGTCATACATACATTAAGTGGAAAAAATAGAAGGTTATATCCATCTACCTTCAATTAACAATCCTAAGACCCATATATACCCTATTCTCTCCTAATTATATACACTCCCTCAGGTCATACTCTATATTCAAAACGCATAATTAGCACAATTCTTATTCATGTCGAACCATTATTGGGCGCTTCAATAGTTGAAATTAGCAGTACAATAAGATCTTAGCTAGCTTTTAGTCTGTACAAATCAGTTTTAGTTTATATAAAAGAGTGAGAAGAGAGTAGAGAGAATAGAAAGAGCCAGTTTTGCATGAAAATATAATAGATTGTTTATGTAAGAGAGGAGATAATTATTACACAATATCTAAAGATAACTTTTAGATATAGCTATTATACAAACTAACTTTTAGTTTCCTCTAAACGATATAGATAAAAGTTGAATTAAATAGTAGGCATTCCAATTGTACTTGCTCTTAACCATTTTCTAGCGTGGGTTAGAGAAAGCTCAGCTATTGGTGGTCTCGAAAGAAAAGGAGAGAATGCAAGCTGATATGTGGGTAGCCAGGTAGGGATGGGCATTTTTAGACCGAAACCGAATTACCGAACCGAACCGAACCGAATTAACCGATTAGTTCGGTTTTTTCGGTTTTTTTGTTCGCTTTTTATTTTGATATAATTCGGTGTTCTGTTCGGTTTTTAGTTTTCAAGAACCGAAATAACCGAATAGCCTATGTACAATTCCATTTTTATAATATTCTTCCTAAATCTACCAAACAATTATTATAATCTAATATCTTTATGCATACGTGTGGTATGTTCATATGTTCTACTATACTTATACTGTAACTATCTATGATATTGTGTGGGCTTATGTCTACTCTATGTTGTGATGTGAGAAGGATAAAATCTAATCTACATAGTGTTTATTCATATTTCGATTAACCGAATTAACCGAACCGAAATATTTCGGTTAATTCGGTTCGGTTTTTCATTTTTGTCTGAGAAATTCGGTTGCCACTTTTCAAAAACCGATTTTTTTTTAAAAAAAAAACCAAACCGATTAAATCGAAAACACCGAATGCCCACCCCTGTATGTGGGTAGCAGGTTGGGCCTTCGTGTGGCCGGCTGGCTGCGTGCTGTCGGAGCGCAGATCACAGGCACACGGCCCATATCTAATGTCAAGTCAAACAGAAAACGATGTAACTCTGTCCATGTAAATCCATACCTATGTCCTCCAGATTTTTTTTCTTCTCTTTCCTGATCCCTTCTACGTGTGGTCAGATGTGCTTTAAATCTTCTCTCTTTTTCCCCCTTCTCTTTACAAGAAAACGATGTAACTCTGTCGATGAATTAAGATAGAAGGAAAAAACAGTTTACAAAACAGGCAGCACGGGATACCGGCCGCAAGACTACTCAGTACTCACTGCTAAATGGCGCGGCGCCCCTGATGGGTCGTGGAAAGCGCTTCTGGTCTGTCATGTCCTCCTTTGCATTAGCGGCGACATCAGCCACTATGGCCATCTTGTTCATGGAACTCACAAATGCGCGAAGTGACTTTGCAGATAGTTTTTTTGTTGTCCTTGTATTAGATCTCTGTACTTTCATATATAATGTTAATAAGTCGCAGCCGTGTTTGGACTCTTAATTTATTCAAGGACTATCCAAAGACAACACGGTGGTGATAGACGTAAAGAGGGAATACGAAGGGGCTAGCTAGAGCGCCGGTTTCAACCGTTATATTCTTAGCCCCGTTTAGCAATTTAGAACCGAGCTGTTTCTAATAGAATCTTGGAGAAACCCAGCCAAACGAGCTAAAACTTGGAACGATTCTCCTCGGAACGTTTCTCCTTTTTCCACACCGTGGTTGAATCACCCTTAACCCCGTTTCACTAGTTTCTATTAGAATCTGGAACCGTACCAAACGGTTTACAGAAAGTGATTCTAATTCTACTTGAAACGTTTCTAAGAATCAAACCGCTTCGCTTTCTACTTAGAATCCAAACCGTCAAACGGCCTTAGTATTCTCTTAGCCATGTGGCCTTTCTCTTGTGGTTTTTAGAACGTCGCATCGATGGTTCGTCATAAACGCAAAAAAAATATATATAACAACAATAAGCACTGCTCTATTTTTCTCCTACATATATACATCCAGCAACACGGCTTTTAGCTCGTGGAGTCGATGCATGTGACCAATCTCTCACTAATTAAATCGCCTTCGAGATGTCATTTCGAGGGAAAGGAAGCTCATCTCATCAACAAGCCAACCATATGTATCATGAAGACCTCTTGCATCAACAAAAGGATGGAATGCTTTATGTGTCCCCGTCGCTAACAAGAACGGGCGTATCGATCATGCATGCATCCAGGCCACCCAAGTGTAAATTAAGTTCAATTATACTATATTATCTGTGGGCTTAAAATAACACGTAGAATCTAGCTTTCGATCGAACAGATCTATAAAAATTTGTTTGTGCGTCATCATATCTAGCTCCAACTAACCGTGGAAACGGCCCGTCGGCGCAGTCCAACCACTCCCTCCTAATTAAAATAGACCAATTAAAACTTTCTTCGTTCTGATAAAGAAGTCAGCTTCCATTTTGTTGGGCAATAAGCGCGTACTACTACTCCAAAGTCTCCAATGTGTCATATACAAGCCCAAAAGCCATAACTGAGAACAATTTAAAGTAGCTAGCTAGGCCAGGAAACAAAAGAAGGCAAAGTAATGCGCTTTCTAAAGATTTGAAATTTGCTTGCACAACTGGTGGCATAATGGATCTTGACTCTTCTTTTTAAAACATAAATATTAGATCTGAAAGTGTTTCTATATTCCTTTTTTTTAAATTACATAAATATTAAAGCATGAATGAAAGGTAGATGGTGGTTACTTATTTACTTATTTGTTTCAAAACTTATACAACTTATATTGAAAGAAAAAACGTAGCGTAATTTTCACGATGCCAGACATACCATCCGTTATGTCTGTATCAGTGACACAAGAGATTGACATATTCAGGATTCGCGCGTGCAATCTGTGGTGGTATGCGAAACACCTCCGCTTTGATTGACATATTCAGGATTTTAAGCCGCATCTGTCCCTGCAACTAGCGAGCGTCACGTCTGACGCAAGCCATGCATCTACATAACTTGATCGATCATGGCCACCGCCGGCCGCCGCACCCCGGCCGGCGTACGTTGTGGGCATCGATTAGAATAAAAACACTATGCTTGTGTACAAAGAGTGAAAGTCGAACCGAACAGCAACATTAGGTGGCCGTTCAAATCAGCAGATGATGACATGACAGGATTATATTCACAGCTGCAACAAAAAAAAAATGCTCCTAGCTACCCCTACTGCAAAAATATATATTCTGCCGGTATCTAGAAGTAGATATGCTGCTGATATGGTGCCTGTATTGCCCATATTGTTTTTGAGATCACAACTGCAGTATCGCATGGCCGTTGTTAGGTACATGCATCATGCATGTTACTCACTCTCTTCCTTTTTAACAATCATTTTAGAATACGTACAATAAATCTTTCAAAACTTCAATCTGTATACAGAAGTATTTAGATTTATTATATAAAATAATATTACTTGATTTGTCATAAAAATAATTCCTTCATACCATTGTATTTTTAACGATATTTTTTTTTTTTTTGCTAACATGTAGTTAGAAAAAATAATAGTCAAAGGTAAGTATTAGAGACCGTGTCAATATCAAAACAAGAAGTAAAAAAAGAACAGATGTGATACTCCCTCCGTCCAAGTTTATGTCTTATTTTTTAAATGATCTTATCTATAAATATAGGGCGTATTTCATATTCTAGTACAAAATTAGTGCGATGTTCCCTCTATACCCATAATAAATATTCTTCTTTACTTTATAAATTAAGTATAGTGTTTGATAATAATAATTAAAGATAATCTAACTATTTTTAATATCGTTTTGATCTATATATAAAAAAAGAAATACACTTCTAAACTTAGATGGGGGAGTACTTAACTAGCACATCTCTTTTCTAGGACAAAGCTGCCTCGGTGTTAATGCTGGGTAGCTAGCTATAGCTAGTGTACGTTGCCGTCACCGGCCTTCGCATAGAAAGGATAATAATAACAAAATAACTAAATTTAAAGGTGCAAGAATCCTAGTGTTATTGTTAGGTACCATGAGGATTGAGACCATATATGTACATATAATAATTGTCATCATATGAGCATCAGGCTGCTTGCTGATTGACGTCATAGATTCTCACAAGATAGGTTTAGAGGCACATCAAATAATCGCCAAGTTGGGGCCCGAATATATCAACTTTTGGCGCCCTTTCCAGAACGAATCCATGCACCTAACGAAGATCAACGAACCCTGACGACAATCATGGTCGATGACTCTTTGACGTCGATCCAAATCTGCCGACGGGATCGAGAAGTATGCGACATCAAGCAACCTGGGTCACCGACAAGGTTAGGACAAGAGCACCACGTTTTTTTCCTTCCATAAGCCCATGCTTACAGATCGACATGTGTAATTCATTTCATTCTTAAAAAAAAAAAGGTTTAGTGTCGTGTTGTTTAGAAGTACTTTCCATGGTCCACAAGCTTTGTTCATAATAATGCGGTAGCTGCATCTCAAGGTGTACGGGCTAATCTTAATTTGAACCAAATGAGTGGCCGCTGACCGGTGGCACTATGGCCGCGGTGTCCTCTATTGACCTTGCTTTGCCATGAAAATTAGTTGTTGTTTTTTAGTCGTAACAAATTGATGAGGATTATTGATACGGTCAAGATCTCTCTCAAGAGTAGGCCCACGTATTAAGGACACACTTAACATAAGGTTATACCTACAACTACGATTCAAAGGAAGCATTATCCTCTTCAGTAACAAATTGGTCAAAAGCTAATGACGACCAATTAAGACCAAAAAATAAACCGGTCAGAAACGATCAGTCCTGAGTAGCGACTACAAGGTAAACTGGTTGGGAAGTATGGCAATTTCTCGCGTGATTAGCATAAGGGCGGTTATTGATGGATATGGCGATTTACGACGGTAAGCCAAGAGACACGACAAGCCAACTCAACGAAGACATGTACGTGAAGACAAGACACATTTAGCAGTACATTAACTATCACCCTTAGATAGGCATAAATACGGTGGTGACCTGTGTGCCCCAAAGATAATCAAACCTCAATCGGATCTCATTCCAATCCGAATTCATTCATGTAACATTCTTTTGATTCACGGCAATAAAGTATTTACTTGATCGTATTCTCATATTTTTATCTGCCTGTAAGGTTGATAGGGGATCCTAGGTCTGGATGACACAAGTGGCTTGCCTTGTTTGAATGAAGTAGCCAACTTGGCTTTAGTTGATATCACTCAAGTCATGTTTATATAAGTGGATTGGAATGCACTATCGTTTTGTGCAGGCCAACATATTATTATACCTATATTAAAGATCAGAGGTTTTGCGAAAAAGCTCCTCCATTTCCTTTAAATTACAGATATGTTCCTGCAAATTATAAAAACGTCCTTCGCGATTTTTTTGTGAGGGTAAGAAAACGTTTCCAAATAGCGTTTAGGTCCCTCGCTCGTTACTTTATGGGAAAAAAAACTCCCGTTAAATACAAATCTCGAACGAGCCCTTTTCTAATTTTTTAGGATAGCGCTCAGGTCCAAAAAAATAACAAACAGATCAGGTCCTTTCTCCGAAAAAAAAACGCAAATTCATTTTTTGTTCACACGCGCGCCGTGCGCTGCGTTTATTGACCTAGTAGTCTACATTACTTGGTTGGGGCTGGTCTGCATAATTACATCAGCCCACATGGTAAGACAAACGTATACAGCCAGACTTGGAGAGAAAATGAGGGCCTGAGGCTACTGAAACTTGAGAAGAATTCCACTAAAGGCTTCTCCTCAATGTATATTTCCTTGGAAAGTGAGATCCATGCAACCAATCACTGTCGATGTGGCTCCTCCTCCGTAGAAAAGAGACAGGATACACGCGGACCAAGTTAGGTCCACCGGAGTAATTACTAGACAGTGTGTCGTTGTGGCCAAATCAAATACGACACGAGTGTTCCCCTCAAAGAAAAAAGGAGGAGAAGGTGCGACAAGTGTGTGGCAACTAACCTCCGGCAAGAGAACATGCCTACAAGTAATGGTGATATGGCTACGAATGTGCGTACACGATGATTTACATAGTTTCAGTGTGTTCATGACACTCAGATTTTGATTCCTTATTTTTTTTAGCCGACTCAATTGCATTATTTAGCTTAAGACGGGTTACATATAGTTACGTAATAAAACTAAAATACATAAGGCCATGAAGGATTAGTAATGAGATTGAGGTTAGCATGCAACTTTGCTCGCCGCTTTTTCTACTGCCTTCTTCCGGCGGTTGCAACTTGCAATGCGCTAATGAACTCTAGTAATTGGGCCAAACTCTGGTTGGCTGCCACACGTGCATTTTACGAGATACACAAGTAGAGAATTTCTCGTTCATGGGAAGGAAACCAACCAACCATTGGTCTGATCTAAAAAATCGTCACATAGTTACAGTTGCTGGCCACTGTTATGTACGGTCATTCAATTATGAGTAGCTCATGTTGAGTAGACACTCCCTGCCAAATGAATATGATGCAGCTCCACGTATTGATAACCTGTGGTTTAATACAATTTGAGCATACCTAGACCAAACAATCACAAAGAAAAATAACAAAAATAAGTACAATGGTGAGATTGCAGATGCAGCCGCACCGTTCCATGTGGGTGATGCTGCTATTTATATCTGAAGGTCATCCAGTGTCAGCTCTTCGGCTGACATCATCTTCAGTTTCTGCAAACAACAGCAATCTTTATCGATCCTGCTAGGCCTTTGCATATTGGTCACGAGATTAACAGCAACACAAACTACTTACTGTGATGAACTGGGGAGGATCATCAAGGCTGGATGAACCAAGGATGACCTCCCGCTTCAGCTTGGATGTAAGCTTGTGCGCAGCACGTAACTGGACAATACATATTACTGGTTATAGCGTGCAGCATGGAAATGCCAGTAAAGAAATGAAGGATGTAAAGGCAAGGTACTAAACATACCTCCGATCGAGTTGCACCACCAATGACAAAAACAAATATACGCTGACCAAGCTTTTTGAAATCACTAGATGCATGCTTCAGGACGGAATCACTGCAAAATGCTCATATATTCAGTAGATGATACATGCTGACAGTTAATAAAACACTATCTGCTACTTTCAAACAGGATTTTAATTGCTTGCATTACATATCAAAAATCTGGACCCAATATCTCCAATTTTCCTGAATAGATATGCACCAATTCATAATACATAGAGAAACTCTATTGTCCAAAACATGAACACATTCTGATCGGTGAAATATACTTAAAGATGCACTGAGGTTGATCACTAAGGGGCGACTAAGGTACATACACCTTGGATCAACTTACTATCAAAAACCTTTCCCCTAATTACTCACAAATCCCCACCACTACCCCTCCATCAACCTACCTCGGACCACACGTTCCACTTCCACCACCCAATGGATATATTGGTGCAATTAAACCCAAATGCAACATGATAAGAAAAAAGGGGCAACTATCTGCCATATAAAAATGCAAAAAGCCCAAGCATACATAAATGAATCCACTGAAAACATAAATATGTAGCATCCTAAGATAAAGAAATGCATCAACCAAATGACCAAGTGCAACACACTAAAAAATAAAAAATGCAACGACTTGACAAAAAAAACATTTTAAGGAATATGATGTAAAACTATGAAATTAAATAATGTGATAACCTAAATAAAATGCAACATCCTTTCGTATAGAAGTACAATAAACTAACCAAAATGTAACACCCTGAAATACAAGAGAGAGTAAATTTCTCAAAACTACCCTACCCTTGTTAAAACTCACAAAACCACACTTGTTAGAAACGTTTTCACAAAACCACACTACTTTTGACATAGCGTTGCAGAGAACTGCACTTCCATCCATTACCATGGATCTGATGGGGCGGTCCCACATGAAGGAGAGACAAGGCCAAGCAATCACCCCCATTTGCTGACATGGACTAGGATGCCACATGTGCACTTGGTTGGCACATCATCAAAACCTCATATAGAGTCTGCGCTGATGAGGCTTTGATGATGTGCCAACAAGCGCATATGTGGCATCCAGATGAGGCTTCAATGACGTGCCAAACAAGCACATACTTGGCACCCTAGTCCATATCAACAAACGGGAATGCATGACCTTGTCTCTCCACCATGTCAGATTCATGCCAATGGATGCAAGTGTAGCAATGTTATGTTAAAATTAATGTGGTTTTGTGAACCGTTTCTAAAAAGTGTGGTTTTGTGACAGTTTTAACAAGGGTATTGCAGTTTTGAGAATTTTACTCTAAAAAAAGGCGCTACTTAATACAAAAAGGCAACACCTTGGAATAAAAAATGCATCAACCTAATGGAAATCCAAACAAAATAAGAGAATATGTTGGTACAGAATTACAACAAACAAGCAAAAAAATGTAACACCCAAAAATACAAAAAAAAATGCACTACATAAGAAGAAGAAAAAAAGGCAACAGCTTGAAATAAAAAGAAGTGCCAACCTAATGACAATGCAACAACTTACAATGAAATAAAAACTTTATGCAAAAACCTGATAAAAGTACATCAAGCTAGAAATATTGCAGAGATTTTGTGTGTGCAACTAATTGAAGTTAAAGACAAATCTCCTTATATTGGTTTCCTTATCTTGTGTTTGTAGCATCGAGTACAAGGAGAAGAAAATTAGAAATATAGCATCACAGTTCAAATGAAAATGTTGAGTGTGTGGAGCAGATGTATAAGTATTCTTGACTGGCTGTCGCACCCAGTTCCCGTGCCCATGTCCTGCCCGCATCAATATTGATCATCGATCAACAATTTAAAGGCCCACATTAGAAGCAAATGTAACTTGCCTATAGAAGGATGCATTGTTCCCCTAGACGGCTGCCTAGCCAGCGCCTAGGCGCTAGGCTACACCCTCCTGTCTAGCTTATTTATCCCGCCTAGGCGGCCTCCTAGCTCGCCTAATCGGCGATTAGGCACTAGGCACCAGTGTGCCGCCCGCCTAGCGCCCATGGGAACACTGGAAGGATGTATGTAAGACAGTGTTACTCAGGTGCCTATGTCCAAAAAAATTTGCCGAATCGGACACTTCGAATCCGAGTCAGATTTCGACATCCGTGTCCGATTCCAAGTAGCATTTCCCGTGTCCTTTTTTTTTTTTTGCCGAATCAGACACCCAAATCCAAGTCGGATTCCAACTCCCGTGTTCGTGTACAAGTAACACTGATGTACGATAGTCACTCCGTGATCACTGTGAGAGGGTAAGTTCTGGGATAAATTGGAATGATTCATTGATAGAAGAATCACATACATATATAGACATACATGCATTCTAGCTATGGTAATCTATCTCTAAATATAGCAACAATCTCCTAATTATGGTACAGCCGGATGTGTATGCATGCGCTGGCCAAGGATGGCAGGAGAGGATGGCGCATGCATGATTGGATGTCTGTCCAAATATGGACAGACCATATATGGTAGTCTAACATCCCCCCGCAATCTCGGTAGGAGCTGCACGGACGGTGAGATTGGTCTGAATTCTGGAAGATGGAAGGCGGAAGGCCTTTGGTGAAGATGTCGGCATATTGATGTGATGTAGGCACATGTAGAACGCGAACCGCCAAGGGCAGCGCTCACGAGACGAAGTGAAGGTCGATCTCCACATGCTTGATGCGTTGGTCTTTGGACCGGATTGGTGGAGAGGTAGACAGAGTCGACGTTGTCGCGATGAAGACGATGGTAGCCCGGCGAAGAGGTTGGTGTAGTTCGTGAAGAAGTTGGCGGAGCCAGCAAGCTTCGGCGACACCATGAGCCACCCCTCGATATTCGGCCTCGGCACTAGAGCGGGACACAGTGTGTTGTCGCCTAGAGGACCAAGAAACGAGGTTGTGACCAAGAAAGGCACAATATCCAGAAGTAGACCGCCGAGTATCGGGACACGGCCCGATCGCATCGGTGTAGATGGTGAGATCGTGAGGACCGCCGCGAGTGGTGAACGCCATAGTGAAGAGTGCCCTTGAGGTAGCGAAGGATCCGCGATCAATTGAAAGTGGTGATCGCGGTCGTGCATGTAAAGACATGCTTGTTGGGTGCATGAGAAATGTCAGGCTGGTGAAAGTCGTATCTTGCAGTGCAGCCAAACTCTGTAGAGAGTTGGGTCGAGGGCGGGTTGTCCTCCATCGGTAGAGAGCTTGGTGCGGGCTTCAATGGGAGTGGCGCAGGATGACAATCTGTCATCTTGCGTATGGCTGCAAGATCTCTTGCGCATACTTAGCCTGGGACAGAAAGAGGCCAGACGGATGCGGAGAGACTGCAATGCACAAGAAGAAGTGGAGGGTACCGAGATCACTCATGGCGAACTCATGCTTGAGGATGTCGATGAAGTCGAAGAAGAGCCGGTGTAAGCGGTGAGGATGATGTCGTCGGCGTCTGAGGAGTAGGTAGACGATGTCGGTCTTGAGCGGTAGATGAACAATGATGAGTCGGTTTTGGAGTTGATGAAGCCGTGGACGTGGCGAAGGCGTGAAAGCGGCTGTACCAAGCCCGAGGGCTTGTTTGAGGCCGTATAGTGACTTGTTGAGGCGGCAAACATGATGAGGCGGTCGGTCGGCGAAACCAGATGGTTGTTGAGCATAAACCGCCTCGTTGAGAGTGCCGTTGAGGAAGGCGTTCTTGACATCGAGTGGTGAATAGGCCATGCATTGTTGACGGCGATGGAAAGCACGGTCAGAATGGTAGCGGGTTTGACCACCGGTGAAAGTCTCGTCGTAGTCAATCTTCAGTTGGGAGAAGCCACGGAGGACCCAACGAGCTTTGTAACGGGCGAGGGAGCCGTCAGAGTTGAATTTGTGCTTGAAAATCCACTTGCCGGAGACGATGTTGGCGCGGGGGGGAGGCACCACTAGTTCCCAAGTGTGATTGCTGACAAGAGCAGTGTGCTCATCAAGCATGGCCGCTTCCAATGAGGGTCTTTGAGGGCGCTGCAGTAGGTCTTTGGTTCGGGAGAAAGACCAGAGGCGCGATAGTGGCGTGAAGTCGATGCAGTGGTGGAGGAAGGGTGCCGTCCCTGCTCCTCGTCACCATGGGATGGGACGACGCCGGTGGAGTATCATCTGCAGCATGAGGCTCCACTAGGCGAGGCGGTGGCCGTCTGCGTCGGGAGAGGTCATCTGAGTGGGCGGGTATGGCCGGCGGTGAAGACATGGCCTTGAAGCCGGAGTGGGAAGGGCCAGGCGGCGGAGAGCCCACGCCGGCGGCAGAGCGAGCCGGCCACCTCTGTGGTGGCAGGACTGAAGCGCGGCGGTGGAGGATCGGCGGCGGCGCTTGAAGCGGCGTCCACGACCAGACGTGGCCGTAGTCGGTGGTGGCGCAAAAGCAGCGAGCATCTTTGTCGGAATCGTCGATACTGCATCCAGGAAGAAGTATTCAGAGGAAGCGAGGAGAGGATGACCTGGCAAGCGGAAAGGTAAGCTCATCAAAAATAACATGCCGTGAAGTGATGATGCGATTGGTAGCCAAGTCAAGACATCGATAGCCCTTGTGATGGGAAGAATAGCCGAGGAAAACGCACTTTCGGTGGAAGCGAGGGTGAGTTTATTGGAGTGCGGTTGAAGAGAGATTAGGATAACAACGGCGACCAAAAACTTCGGAGTTGAGTGTAGGGCGGTGGAACACCATGGAGGCGTGGTAAGGTGTGCGATAGTTGAGTGTTTTGGTGGGGAGGCGATTGAGAAGATATGTGGGTGTGTGGAGAGCCTGCACTTGATAGGGAGGAGGCATGGAGGCTTGAAAAGGAGGGTGCGGATGATATTATTTGTGGACCGAATAATTCGTTCGGCTACTGGATTTTGTTGGGAGGTGTAAGGACAGGAGAGGCGCAAGTGTATGCTTTGCAAGAAAGAAGTTTCTAGTGGCGATTGTCGAATTCACGCCCATTATCGCCTTTGAAAAGAGCAAATAGTGGTGGAAAAGCGAGTGGAGACATAAGCGTGAAAATGGCGCAAGGTGGTAAAAGTGTCGGATTTGAATTTAAGAGGGAAAGTCCAGAGATAATGAGTAAAATCATCAAGACAGACTAAATAATATTTAAATCCAGACAAACTATGAATTGGAGACGTCCACAAATCACAATGAATAAGCTCGAACGGCTTAGTTGTGTGAGACATAGGAGTGGAGAATGGGAGACGAACATGTTTGCCTAATTGGCATGCGTGACAAACATGTGGTACTAGTTTATTGGACAAATGTAAGGAGTCAGCGAGGTGGGACAAAGCTTGATCGCCAGGATGCCCCAAACGCCGATGCCAAGCAATCTGGTTGGAGGGGGCAGCAACGAAGGTGATTTGCGTGGTTGGAGGTCGAAAGGGGTAGAGGTCACCCGAACTATTGCACCTCTGAATCACGGCTCGAGTGCGAAGGTCCTTCACAGAAAAACCAAGGGGATCAAACTCGATAGAACAGTGATTATCTGTAGTAAATTTGCGAACGGAAATAAGGTTAGCAATTATATTGGGGGAGACAAGTATGTTGGACAAATGAAGCGGACGGATGGTGGTAGGAAGACATTTATCCCCGGTGGCAACCACGGGAAGAGAGGATCCGTTGCCGACAATGATTTGAGTAGAAGGAGAGGGTGTGGAGTGGATAGTGGAGAGGGTACCGGAGTCGGAGGTGAGGTGGGAGGAGGCCCCGGAGTCCATGTACCAGCTGGTCGGGTCAGGTTGTTGGAGAGTCATGGTGTTCATCGCTTGGATGAGAGACGCTTGATCCCAGGAAGGGTCTTGCTCGCCACCGGAAGGAAGCAGGGGTGGTCTTTGCCAGGCGTCAGTTCTTCTTTGTAGGAGTGCGGAGGAGTTGGGGGCAAAACGTCGGAGTCTTTGCATGCCGTAAGAACGAGCCGCGGAACCTCCGAGGTCGAGAGCCAAGGATGCCGGCGCGGAGAGCGGCCGGCGGACACTGGAAGGCTGCCAGTCCAGGGATTGAAGGCGGTGCAGGCGCCAAGCAGCGAGCCGGAGGAGCGGCGCCAAGTAGAAGGTGGGGCCACCCGAGTGAAGCCGCCTTGGCGAGGCGCCCTGGTTGTTGCGACCCTTCCCTTGCCTTTGTGCTTGCCTCCTTTGTTCTTGTGGTTGGTGGATGAGGAGTAGGGTGACCATGGGCGCCGGTGAAAAGGGCGATGACGCGAAGCTTTGTTGGTCTTGATCTCGGCCTCTTCGAGGAGAAGCATAGATCGAACCGCCAGAAGGAAGGAGAGGCTCCTTGGTCTTGATGATTGCAAAGCAATGTGGCGATAGGACTCGCTCAATCCTCGGAGGAGCGTGAGGACGAAGCGTGTCATCTCTGACATTTGTCCGACATCGGCAAGAGAATCGGCATAATTCTTGGCGGCGGGAGTAGGTGAGACGGAGAGAGGTCTCCTTGCGCCAGGGTCTGAAACTTCGGCCTCGAGAGCGAGCTCGCGATGTCGCGGTTGTCGGAAGAGCACCTCCACGCTCTCCCAGAGATGTCGCGGCGGAGGCACCGCGATGAAGCACAATGCCAAGGATCTCCTCGGACGAGAGAGGCATAGAGGAGACTTGACAAAATCGGTGGTTGTCCATGTGGCGTCGGGCATGGTTGGCGCGGCGACAAAGAGATGATCTGTGGCGCCAAATTTGCCGACGAGGATCTCGAACAACTCGCGCCATCGGGAGTAGTTTGGTGGATCAAGTTGTAGACAAAAGGGTATGTGGGTTTTGACATTGATGGTGGATAAAGCGGAGCGTGATTGAAAGGAGGAGGCCGCGCTCTTGGGATGAGGCGGCGGTGGGGTTGGGAGGCGGCGTAGCTGGAGGTGGGATGCTGCCGTCGGGAAGAGCAGGAGCTTCGGCCATGGATGCCGCGTGCTCTGATACCATGTGAGAGGGTAAGTTCTGGGATAAATTGGAATGATTCATTGATAGAAGAATCACATACATATATAGACATACATGCATTCTAGCTATGGTAATCTATCTCTAAATATAGCAACAATCTCCTAATTATGGTACAGCCGGATGTGTATGCATGCGCTGGCCAAGGATGGCAGGAGAGGATGGCGCATGCATGATTGGATGTCTGTCCAAATATGGACAGACCATATATGGTAGTCTAACAATCACCATACAATGTCCAAGTTTTGTTTGATGAGTCTTCACAAAGATTCATGGCCCTTGCCAAAAACATCTGCAATTTGCAATAATAGTAGCAGAAAGCCAACTGCTAGTGTTCACTACAATATCAAAACTCTCATAATATGTTACTATCAAAACAAAGAATTTTGGTAGTATGTTTTTCATTTCCCAAAATTTCGACAAACGAAACAAAATTTTCCAGCAAGTAGACAAGGATATTGAGTATAAGCAGTTGTTAAACACATGATTTATGATTTTTCTATCTACAAAAGCATCTTGGCACTCCCATTCAATTCACGTTTGTCTTAAAATAATATTGCAACAGTAAATAAATTGTAAGCGGCAAAAATGCACCTAAAATCCTTGTACTTGCACAAAAGGAGCATCTAAGGGCATTTCTGGTTCGTAGCCTAAGAATGGCTAAGTTTGCCAAACATCTTTGCCTAACTTGCCAAAGTTATGGCCAAGGAAATTGGAGCCAGAACTTAGTTTGCCTAAGGGAATCTAGCCGCAAAGAATTGTACCTATGAGATGAGACTGATGTCTCATTTTAATTTTATTCTTTTCAATGTTTGGATGGATGTGAAAAATGCTTAGTATGCTGATTAAAGGAGTAATTCACTTGCATGTTTAAAATCCCAAAAAAAATCTCAAAAACCAAAAAGAATTGAGAATTGTGAATTACGAGGCTCACAACTTCACCATCTCCATCTTCTGGTCACTTCACCTTGCCGCCCATATTGTACAAGTCCGACCAACTCATCGGCTGCCACTACTGCTTCATCCCCAGCCGCCCCCACCTGCGTTGACTCCGGATCCATCCGACCCAGCCTGAGCAGCTGCCGGATCCGACTTTCGCCGCCCACACCACGAGATCTACAGGCGGCCGGAGCCGAGGAAGAAGGTTGGATTCGACCACCCACGCCCGAACCGCCACTTCATCCGGTGATCATCTCACTGGGGCAAAGAATAAAGGGGAGAAGAGCGACTATGGGAGAGGAGCAAATGACAGACGATGGAAGAAGCGATGAGGCGAGGTATACATGCAACTCGCCCATGGCCTGGCTATTGTTATGAATAGGACAAGTTGTATTCAATATGAGGCCAATAGCCACAATATATAGAGTACATGAGGGTACAAGAGATAAGACAATTATCTATAACAGATAATATATCCTTAACACCCCCCCACAAATGCAAGGCGTATGCAATAGCATTGCATTTGGAAGAGATGAACTAAAAAGAGAAAATCCAAAGTCATAGTCTTGAAATAGCCATCGTAGCAATGAACTCTTGAAGGATCGAGCTGACGAAGACAGCCAACGAAGAACCAAGTCGGTGAAGAAAAATCGACGAAGAAGCCAAATCAATGAAACAAAATCAAAGGTACGACCGAGTCGACGAAGAAGAGCCGACGGTACGAGTCGATGAAGAAGAACCGACGAAGCCAGCAAAAACAAGCCGAGCTGAGGTAATCAGAGTTGACAGAATGAGACGAGCCGATAAAAGAGCCGAGCGACGACGAAATCAAGATGCTAAAGACTTGGATGGACGCAACGGAAGACTAAAGAAAAAAATATTAGGAATAATAGCCGCAACACTAAAAAGCAGTAGCCCGAAAACCACAAGGCGACGAAAGTGCTAAGACGAACGAGCCGAGCCGAGCCAGAGAGTCAGTAGCCAGAAACCAGAGAGCTAATCAGAAGATCTGGATCCGAGCCAAGGAGCCGAAGTCAAAGGCCGAAGCTGGAGCCAAAAACTAGAAGAAAAGGCCACAACTGCTCTGGAGCTGGAGCCAAGCCGAAACTCAAAACCAGGCCTGCTCTTTCGCACAGACGTAAATCGTCTCTGGAGTCTGGACTTGAAATATCTCTGGATGCGGACTTGAAAGTTTCTGGACTTGAAACTGCACATGTTCAGATCCTAGAAGTGCACGTCTCCACGCGAAACCACCGCTGGACGTGAGTCACGTGAAGCACTTCTAGTCTTCAAGTGAAGCAAACAAGCTCTTCTTGGATAGAAGTGGACTTCTGGCTTGCTTCTCACAGAGCAACCAGAGGAAGTTGCGTGGCCTGCCGAGGCGAACCGGAGGCGCAGGCGCTGGAGTCGCCGGCGGTGAAGCCGGAGGTGGTCGGCTCGGGCGCGGGCCGACCGGAGGACGCACGACGCGTCGGAGTCGGGCGTAAGCGTCGCCGGTGGTCGCCGACACGACGGCGAGGCGCAGCCGCGAGGCTCCGGATGGAAGGAGCGAGGCGGTGGAAAGCGGCCTCGGCGCGCGGCTGGCGCGTTGGAGGACGACATGAGCGTGGAGAGCAGAGCGTCGAACGTCGCCGGATCGCCGCCCTAGCAGCAGCCGGCCGTGGCCTGGTCGTTGCCCTCAAAGCAATATGATCCCAGCCCGAGAAGGACAACGGCACGGCGGAGGTCGCGAAGACAGCGAATGAGCCGACCGAGCGATGATGGGTCGGCGATCCATGACGAGGAACGCACGGCGGCAGTGCGGACGGTCGGAGAAGACGATGTGGGCCCGATGCGGCTGCGTGGCTCGGAGGACGTCGAGGCCGGAGGTTGGGTGACGCGTGGTGTCGGCAGAGACGGCGCTGGCGCAGATCAAAGCCAAGGATGAAGCCGACGGTGCTATGATAGCGACCGGATCCCAATGATGGACAGCAGACGACGTCAGATCTGGATGACAACGAGATTTCGGTGTGGGAGACCGAAGGTAATGAGAAGATCCAGACTTCAGGCTTAAGTGGCCGCCCTCGGAGGAGATTGCTCCTCTCGGGGGCAGCAGCAACGGAAGAAGATGAGAGGCTAGGGTTTGAACCTTTGCTCTGATACCATGTTATGAATAGGACAAGTTGTATTCAATATGAGGCCAATAGCCACAATATATAGAGTACATGAGGGTTCAAGAGATAAGGCAAAGGCCAAGAGATAAGCTATGACCAGCCCATGGCCACATCTTCTCTCTTTTCTTAATTTCTTTTGAGAAAGGAACTTTTGTGGTTAAACTCTGTGTATACAAATACCATGTGATGTGCGTCACCTCTCCGAGCTCCTTAAGCGCTTTGGTGGTAAATGTTATGAATAGCACTCTATTGAACATGAGACCAATGGGCCAGTATATATACATGTATATGAGGGTATAGAAGGAAATCCTATATAAGGAAATATCTATACAGGGCTAGCAATCTCTATACAAGGCAACTAGGATAGTCTACCCCCCCCCCCCAAAAAAAAAAAAAAAAAAAAAAAAACCCTCTCAAACTCATGGTGTATCAACAACATTGAGTTTGGAGAGAAGCTATGTTGAGCTCTAATATGCGTCTGAATGAAGAAGTCTGCCAACTACAGCTCTGAAGGCACATACTAAAGAGCCACAATCCAATCCTGTACCTGTGACCGCATGTAGGAAACATCAACACCAATATGCTTAGTGAGCTCATACTTCACTGGATCTCGAGCAATGCTAATAGCACATGTACTATCAGATAAAAGAGGAGTCGATGTACAAACAGAAACACCAAAATCCTCAAGTAGCCAAGTAACCTCTGCTTTCAAAACTTAGCCTCGGCACTTGAACGATAAACTCTTCTTAGTCTTCCAAGTAATGAGAGAACCACCAAGAAAAACACAATAAGCAAAAAGAGACCGACAATCAGAGTGATCACTAGCCCAGGTAGCATCGAAGTATGCCTAGAGTTGGAAGGAGCTGGAACGAGGAAAGAAAAGACGGCGAGAGATTACTCCACGAAGATAACGTGGAACACAGAAGACGACTATAGTGGAGCTGAGTGGGAGCAGAAACGAATTGACTCAAAACATGAACTGGATATGAAATGTCAGGACAAGTGACACCAAGGTAAACAAGACTCCCAATAAGATGGCGATCGTGAGTAGGATCCTCAAGAGGTTCATCATCAGTAGGTCAAACGTGAACATTGAACTCCATGGGAGTCAGCTGTGCGCTGATCAGTGAGAGAAGCACGATCAAGAAGATCCTGAATATACTTCTCTTGGGATAGAAAAAAGCCCTCAAATGTAGAAGAAACCTCAATCCCAAGGAAGTAATGAAGAGGACCTGGATCAGACACGAGAAACTGCTCACTGAGGCGTGCCTTCACAAAAGCAATATACTAAGAATCATCTCCAGTAATGATCATGTCATCAACATATAGAAGAAGAGTCCATTCACAAGGCGAAGTGTGAACAAAGAGCGCAAGATCATGAGCACTAGCAGAAAAGCAAGCTGCAGTGACTACAGAAGAAAAACGCTCAAACCAGGCACGAGGGGCTTGCTTAAGCCCATGAAGAGAGCGGCGAAGTCGACAAACCATGCCCTCAGGAACAGAATACCCCGGTGGTGGCTGCATATAGACCTCTTCACGCAGCTCACAATTAAGAAAGGTATTCTTGGGTTCAAGCTGAGAGAGACTACTAACGAATAGAGGCCACAGCAAGAAGAGTGCGAACAGTGATCATGCGAGCCACATGAGAAAAATCTTATCATAATCACGACCATGCACCTGTTGAAAGCCACGTGCCACAAGACGAGCCTTGTAGCGCTCAAGAGAACCATCGGTACGAGTCTTAACTTTGTAGATCCATTTGCATGTAATGGGACAAACACATGGAGGAAGGGATATAAGATCCCACGTGCCAGTTCACTCAAGGGCAACAAGCTCCTCCGCCATCGCATGCTGCCATTCCTGATGAATAACAGCATCAGTCGGCTCGGCAAGAACTGCACCAGCAAAGCCAAGGTGCTCAGGAGACCGAATAGATTGTTGATTGCGAAGAGCATAGCGAAGAGAAGACACTGAAGAAGGTGAGAAGCAAGAGAAGATGGCACATCAGAAAAATCGTCAACTTGCAGACGAGTGTAGTATAAAGGATAAGAAAGAACATGTATGAAGAAACCTCTTAAAGGAGAGGCCGGTGATGAAGAAGCTGGCGATGAAGGAGACGCCAATTGTGAAAAAGGAAAAGTAGCAACTGGAGTATCAGGAAAAGTCAGGAAAGTGGTTCAACAAGAGATGCTGGAGTAGAAGAACGAGGGTAGAAGGGACGAGACTCATCAAAAGTAACATCCCGAGAGATACACATCTGTCGGCCAACAACATCCCAACAACGATATCCCTTATGCTCAACACTACAGCCCAAAAAAACAAACTCAACAGATTGAACAGTCAGCTTGGTGCGTTCTTCACGAGGTGCTAGGAGAACATAGCGCACACCCAAAGATGCGAAGACTAGAATAATCTAGAGGCATGCCACAAAGACGCTTCACTGGAATTCCACCCTAAAGAGCAGAAGAAGGTTGAAGATTTATCAAGTGGCAGTGGAAACAGTCTCGACTCAGAAATGAGGTGGAATAGCAGAAGCATACAAAAGAGCACGAGCTGTCTCAAGAAGATGACGATGCTTACGCTCAGCCACACCATTGTGAGCATGAGCACCAGGACACGAAAATTGAGTGCCCTGCTTAGCAAGAAAAGCTCAAAAGGCTCCTGACAGATACTTCCCTACCAAGTCAGCACGAAGAACACAAATGGGAGAATCAAACTGAGTACGGATCATAGTGGCAAAATTCTTATAGATGGATAAAACCTCACTACGAGAAGACAAAATATATCCAGGTGTGGCGAAAAAAATCATCTATAAAGAGTATAATATTTATGACCTTTTGAAACAGAAGGAGCCGGACCCCAAACATCAGAATGAACAAGATCAAAAGGTCGTTTTGACACTCACTAGAAGGATAGGGGAGTTGTAACTATTTGCCAAGCTTACAACCCGCACAATCTAAATAAACATCACCAGAGACATCCTAAAAGGTCACGACGAACTATAACAGACAGACGTAAACCACAAAGAAGCCACAAACGGTGATGCCACTGAGCAAAGCACTCGGTAGAAGATGCAACGGAGGCTGAAGCGGTGGAGGAAACAGAAAGATTAACAGTGGCAACGGAAGGAAGACAAAGCCAGTCAAAAGCTCCCAAAGACACCGAGTCATGGCGGCGAGGGCCAGTCCCAACCAGAGACCCTGTGCGGCGATTTTGAACACAACAAAAGTCAGAATCAAGGATAACACGACAGCCATGGTCATTGAGTTGGCCAACGGATATGAGCTGCATGATCAATTTGAGAGCATGAGAAACAGCAGGAACATGAAAAGAGGAAGACAAAAGAGTGCCTTGTCCTGTAACAGAAAGAGAGGTCCCATCTGCAATTTGAACAGCGATAGGAGTAGCAAGATGACTAATTGAATGAAGACTCGTGTGATCAGAGGTCATATGAAAAGAAGCACCAGAGCCAAGAATCCATGGTAAGATACCTGAAGAGGATATAGAAGGTGGTTTCTCACTAGATGACTGAGTAGTAAAACCGGCAAAACCTGTCAGTGCAGAAGCAACCATGCGTGAGAATCTCCTGAGTGAAGTCAAAACCAGCAGAGGTCCGCTGAGGGGAGACACCCAAGAGTCCAGTGCCCTTAGAAGGGCGTCCATCTTGACGAGCAAGATCCTTCTTCCAGTAACAGAACTGCTTCACATGTTTGTTCTTGTCGCAGTAGGTGCAGTGAAGACCTCCACCCGAGGAAGCCAAAACTGGAGTATGTGGAACTGACGGAGTAGTACGAGGCACCGCCAAGACTGAAGGAGACAGGCAGACCCGCACCACGAAGCGAGTCTCCTCAGTATGAATAGTTGCAAGGTCCTCCAACAGGGTCACACGAGGGTGATGAGCAAGCAGCTAGGCACAAATTTGCTCAAACCCAGGCTGAAAACGTGTCAGGAAGTCGTAGATGTGACGAAACTCCAGATGAGAGCGCTGACGCTGACAACACTGTCAAGTGCGGCAAACCTCTGGTCCCAGAGAATCAAGCTGGCGCCACACCGAGGATAGCTGCGCATTTTACTCATCCACAGTAGAATCACCCGATTGCTCTTATCACACAACAAGGTACAAAGAATCGCCAGCAGACTCATAGCGGTCGCGAAGATGCGCCCACATCAACTGTGCCGAAGACAGCGACAATATCACCAGTGAGATGCACTTCCATGCTAGCAACCAAAATAGTGGAGGCACGAGCATCTTCATCAATCCATATCTTGTATGCAGTAAACTGAGTCTGAAGGACTCCACAACATCAGCATAGTCATCAGACGCTTTCTGTATAGCAGCACCATCGGCCTCCTTGGGAATAACAGGCGCGGCAGGAGGAGCGAGACGAGGCGGACAAGATAGCTCGCTGGTAAGAAACTCCCAAAGACAATGACCATGCATATGAAGGCGCATATGTAGAACCCAGTCTCGATAATTGAAACCACCGAAGATAATCGGACAGCAGGGTGCAAAGACAGTACCCAAGGAAGAACATGAAGACAACAACATGATTCTCTCTTTTTACGGGCCGATGTCAGACGAGATCAACGGAGTCGTAAGGCAGTGTCAACGGAAGGCAACGGTCAGCATCAACAGAATCTTCAGCGGCATCGGCCAGGAGGCCTTGGGTGGGAGTCGATGCAGGTGTCAATGGCGTTGAGGTCAGCGTCAGGCCCGTCGCTTGAGAAGATGGCCAAGGCGGCCAGCGGCGACTTCAGCGTAGAAGAGATAAGGCCCGTTGTTCGGTCGGGTCAAAGGAGAGCAGCTTGCAGATCGGCGGCCTCAACGGAGTGGTGAGCGGCGGACGGCGGATGCCGCCGGTGTACAGAGGTGACCGACGGAAGAGCCGATCAACATTCGAAGAGACGGCCGACAGGAAGAGCCGACCAAGCAAGGATGTGTTGGGTGATGCAAGCGCAACGTCCATAAACCCTAATCTTTGTTCTGATTCCATGTTATGAATAGCACTTCTATTGAACACGAGGCCAATGCGCCAGTCTATATACATGTACATGAGGGTATAGAAGGAAATCCTATATAAGGAAATATCTATACAAGGCTAGCAATATCTATACAAGGCAACTAGCAATCTCTTATATAAGGCAACTAGGATCAATGTTCAAAAAAGCGCTAGGCGGTAGGCGGGCTGAGGCCCATTGCCTAGCGCCTAGCCCGCCTAGGTGGAAATCACAAGGGCCGAAGCAGCGGCGCGGGAGCGCTCGAGAGCTGGCAGGGAGGAGCTCGAACGGGAGGAGCTCGGGCGCTGGCGGGGAGGAGCTCAAGCGTTGGCAAGGAGGATCTTGGCAGTCTGGCCGCCGATGGCGAGGAGCGCGAGTGAGGAGCTGGCCTGCATGGCTGCCAATGGCAGGAGGAGCTCGGGCGATGAGGAGTTCAGGCGCTGGCGGGGAGGAGCTCGGGAGGCCTCGGCGGCGGCGCAGGGTCTCGGGGTTGCACAGGAGGCCTCGGCGGCGGCGCGGGGTCTCGGGGTTGCACAGGAGGCCTCGGCGGCGCGGGGATGAGCTCGGGAGGCCTCTAATCGGGTAACCCTAGCCTCCCCTCTCTCTCCCTCTTTTCCCCTCTTTCCCCTCAGTCCTCACCCTACACCGCCTAGGCGGCCGCCTCCTCCGCCTATACGCCGCCTAGCTCCGCCTCCTCTCTCCTACACCTCCGACTCAGGCCGCCGAGCTCCTCCTAGGCGGCTCCACTCCCTAGAGCATAATTTTGTACCAAGGCGAGGCAGAGGGCTACCGCCGAGCGCCTAGACGCCGCCTAATTCCGCCTTTTTGAACATTGACTAGGATACTATCGACAGTAAAAAGTGGTGTCACCTCGCCTCACCTTATCGCTTTAATAAATATGCAAGCACACAAGTCGATACAGGCACTGGGCTCACAATAGCTTAACACTGTACAACAATTGCATGCAACAGTGCATACCCGAGCCAATCAATATGTGAGATTCTGCACATTTGATCGACACATACATGACATGAGGACTAACAAGTTGGATTAGTTTGCAACTAAGCATGTCCACATTAGCTCAAAACTGGAAAGAAATAAATCAAAATGCCACGTTGGATAGGACCTAAATGCCCTATTTTTTTTACTATACATAAGGATATAAGTCTCACTTTTAAAGTAGAGGGATCTAAATGCTCCTTTTGTGAAAGTACACGAGGACTGCATGTACATTTTCGCCTACTGTAAACATAGTAATAGTTGCATGTGCATTTTCCACGATGGCTGGTATACTGTTTAGTGATCTCAATAATCGAATAGGCCTCTTTAAACTGTATGGCCAGTACCCATACAGGAAGAGAACCCTGGCTATTTGAAGAAACATAAAAGATCATCAATCCATATAGAAAACCACGAATACCAGAATTCCAAAAGGTTCTAAAAATATTCTATGTTGGAATAGCTTCTCTTCGTTTCAAACTAGTGTTTTCTCCATAAGGATGAACTCGCTATAAGTTTGATACAATTATGCAAACAAAGAACAAAGTATCCCCCACTGACCTCGAATATCCATCATCAGAGCCACGAGGCCTAGCCCATGAGCCACCCATCCGTCTAGATCTCATCGAGTGAGCTGGCTGATGAGCAGGGCTTGTTCGGACTGAGGTGCTGGTCGGTACTCCATGAAAACTGGGGCTAGGGTCATTCATGCAGTTATATTCATCTTTTGGTAATTCACCCTTGCTGAGCTTCTCGATCAATTCCTATATAAAAGGGAAGTTTCTCATTCTATATACCAAAAATGCAAGCAAAACTAAATAAAGCCATTTAGACTTATTCAATGTGCACACTAACAAGAGGTGTCTAGATGATCTTCGATGGGGCAAAGAGGGAAAACCAAAAAAAAAAAAGGAATTTTCAACAAAAAAAAACTGCATGTTAGATTTCGTGATAGTCCACATTCAAATGTCATGGTCTTAACACCACCCCTACCAAACCCGAGAGGTGTTTCTGTGAGAAAAAAAACTAACCACAGACAAGTACCTTATGGTCTTAAAATTGAAATGCACAAGAACAAAGTGGCACTATATTAATACTAACCACCCTGCCTTGATGAGATCATGTATCTGAATGGAGCAAACACTGGTTTGGAAGTTCATCAAACAGAACTGGAAAGAATCCTAATCAAGGATAAAAAAATCGGCAGTAACTGGCCAGGACCGATAAACAAAATACCGGTCCAAAAGAATTAAATTTCAAATTTAAATGCTAGCAAATGTTACGATATGCTTGTTTGCAAGCTAATGAAAATATTAGAACTTAAGTAGCGAAATGAAATTAAATAGTATTAAATGAAGCAACAAAATGAAAGCATTCTTATAAATCGATTTCTAGTCAACATAAAAATTTGTGTCAGACTTATTTCCAAGTTCACAGGTAATCAGCCGGTAACCGGTCGATTCGGTCGAACACTCAAATTTTCGTTCGAACATTCAAAATTTGGCCGGTTTAAAACCAGTAACCACTAACCGCCGGTAACCGTCTGATAACCAGTACCAGGGATGGTCTGATATTTTTCCGTATCAGGTTTTTGAATTGTTGATCCTAATTCATAGTGGTATCCATTAAGTACAAATCTGGGTTCAAACTGATCATTCACAGTGCTACTAATATGGATGTCAGCGATGTTGAAAGGCACAAGCAAAAAATATGATCAAAAGATTGCTTTGCATCACTATGCAGAGATGTACAGAACTGTTGAGAGCACAAAGGATTAGCGTTAAACGCATGCGAATGCAATAGTTGAAGTCCATCTGTGAAGTTGTACAAATATAATTGGAGCTAATCCAGGTGTTTACTACAATGAATTAAACTACTTAACTAGCAGAATTTATTAAAAAAATCAGATATAGCTTAGCAGGTCCAGTTGAAACCAGAATGTTAACAGAAGAAAGTCGGATAGTGGATAAATTAGAACATGTGAAGTCCATGCAAAGAATCAGAATAGACATGTTTGGGGAGATAGAAGTATGTACACATAACATCATGACAGTTTTGAATAGAAATATACCTCTATAACAGGATAAAATCGGGACAGTGCCCATGCTGATTCTTCCCCAGTTCGCTCTTTTCTAATTCCATGCTTTTTCTGCTTCAAGACAAACAAATGAACAAACCCTGACATTCAAATTACTTATACACATACAAGTTGAGATCAAACCTAGAACTTTTACCTTGTGAACATCAAATTTCAGTGTAAAACCTCCTCCTGAGGACTTTTTTGTATCAGCACATAAGCAACGCATATTATTTACAGCAATCATGTCATCAGTAGATAGTCCAGCCAGCTGTCAACGAATATAATATCTTATGGTTCCCGGCCAAGTGATCAAAGATAGAATCAGCATGAGATTAATTGAAAGAATAGATAAATCTAAAGGTTTCATGTAGAAACATTTCTGAGTAAAAGCAGTTATAGACCTTTCTTGCAGCCTTGCAGGCAGTGCATACCACTGTATTTAATCATTCATCAAAGCTATCAGTTGTGTGAACCAAAATGGTTTTGCTTGGCAGTAAGAAGCAAAGTGGTACCAAGGTAAACAATTAAAGATACCAAAGCCTTGTTGAATCATGTGAGATCCTAATAATATTTGGAATATACTAATATTCACATGTCCATACTGTCTAAATGTAGTTCAGCCATGGTTGTCGTGGCGTCTGTTCAAGGACGCCTAAGCGACGCCTTAGCGTCGTGGCGGTCCTGAGCGGACGCAACGGCGGACACCTTGCCAAGGTCGCGTATGGCGTCCGAGGCATCGCTGAGGCGTCCATGGCGTCGCCTTAGCCTAGCCGGCCAGGCCCAAAAACACAATCCAAGAGGGGACCACGCCCAAAAACCCTAGCCGATCAGCCGCCAGAGGAGAAGGGGAGTCCGCCCGTGCGCCGCTCCGTGCGCGCCGCGCCCGCTCAGGCGTCTTGCCGCTTGCTCAGCTCAAGCTCGCTGAGCTCGGCTCGAGCCGCCGAGGCGCCGACGCCTTGCTCCGCCCGTGCGCCGCCGACGCCGAGCTCCAGCTCGAGCTCGAGCTCCAGGCGCAGCCGCAGGCATAGCTCGACCTCCAGGCACAGCTCCAGGCTCGACCTCCAGGCGCAGGCGCAGGCGCAGCTCGATCTGCTCTAGGTTTGCCCCTCTGTTTTGCTCCTAGTTTGCTCCTCTGCTGTCTGCAACCAACTCCTTTTAACTCTCCTCTGCTGGCTAGGTGGACATGGCAGACGAGCAGCACGCAACCACCGAAACCAACTCCTCTCGGGCAGATGCATATGACCCATTGACAGATCCAAAACGAAGGCCAAAAAGCAACGATCCGGGTTGGAAGTATGGGTATTGGGACGAGATTGGCAACCGGGATGTTGTGCGATGCTCTTTATGTCAAAGGAGGATAATAGGGGGGATTAAGAGATACAAGGAGCATCTTGCGGGAGGATTTGGTGATGTGCAAAAATGTGTGAACACCACCACAGCCATCATGAAGGAGATGAGAGATGCTTTGTTGAAGAACAAGAGGGCTCGACCTATCTTTCTAGATGATGATCATGAGAACGAAGAAGTCAATGAATGTGGCAAGGAAAGCGAACCTTCTTCACAGTCCATTGCGCAACCAAGTTCGGGGACAGCAGCCAAGAGAAGGCAAAGTACTTTAGCGTTCAAGGTTCTAGCTCCAAAGAAGCCAATTAGTGCCATGCTTCGACTGACACCACGTGAGGTGGTAGAGCAAAGGCATTCCAAGGGACCTTCTCAAACAAGCATCCGGTTTTCTATGAGGACTAAGGAAGAAAGAGAAGCTGTTAATCTTGAGATAGCCAAGATGTTCTATGAGTGTGGCATTCCTTTTAATATTGCACGCTCACGACAGTTTGAGATAGTTGTGGAGGCCATTGCACAGTACGGTTCTGGGTACAAGCCTCCTAGCTACCATGAGTTGCGTGAGCCATTGCTCCAGAAGGTTGTCAAGGAGACCGACAACATGAGGGCGAAGCATGAGGAAGCTTGGAAGGTATATGGTTGCAGCCTCATGTCAGATGGATGGACGGATAGGAGGGGGCGCCATTTGATCAACTTCCTTGTCAATAGTCCCGAGGGGACTTTCTTCTTGGAGTCTGTTAATGCTTCTAGTGAGGTTCATGATGCACAAATGCTTGCCGGCCTTCTGGAGAGAAATTGAGAAAATTGGCAAAGAATATGTTGTTCAAGTGGTCACTGGTAATGGTGCTAACTACAAGGCTGCAAGCAGGCTTCTAATGGAGAGGATCCCCGCTATGTTTTGGACTCCTTGTGCTGCGCATTGCTTGGACCTTATGTTGGAAGACATAGGGAAGTTGAAGGAATTCAAGAAGCCTATTGCACAAGCCCGCCATCTCACCACATTCATCTATAGGCATTCAAGACTTCTTAGTGCAACGAGGGAGAAGACAGGCGGGATGGATATTTTGAGACCAGCGGCTACTAGGTTTGCTACCGCGTTCCTAACATTGTCAAGTTTGAACAAGCATAGAGAAGCATTGAAAAGCCTATTTGCAACCACGGATTGGACTTCAACCAAGTTAGCCAAGACGGAGGCGGGGAAGAAGGCATATGATGTGGTGTTTGGCAAATCCTTTTGGCACCAAGTGGAGGATTGCATTAGAGCTTCACTACCACTACTTAAGGTGCTAAGGGTGGTTGATGGTGATGAGATGCCCGCCATGCCGGAGGTCCAATGCTTGATGTCTATTGCGAAACATAAGATCATGGCATCTTTCTCCACTCAAAACAAGAAGTCTTTGCTCACTCGCATCTTGAGCATCATGGATGGGTGTTGGAACAACCAAATGGTCACCCCATTGTATGGTGCCGCTCTTCTTAAACCCCGGAAAGTTCTATGCTCTCCTAAAGAAGAGTAGTGAGAATGAAGATGCCATTGCGCAAATGAGGTGTGATTTGAATGAATGTCTTTCAAAGATGGTGGAAGATCCAATTCTTCTAGACAAGATTGATAGCCAAGTGATTCTCTACGAGAATCAAAGAGGAGTGTTTGCAAATAAAATGGCAATACAAGTAACACGCGGAGACAAGGAATCCTAGTAAGTGTTTGTAGATTTCAGCATGCTTCTTTTTGTTTATAGCATGCTAACTTCAACTTGTTCATCATTTCTAGTTGATTGGTGGCGTGCATATGGTGGCAAATGCATAGAGCTTCATAGGTTTGCAAGGCGAATAGTTAGTCTATGTGCTTCGTCATCCGGTTGTGAGCGTAATTGGAGCACTTTTGAATTTGTAAGTTTACTAGAAAATTATATGAATCATTAAGTTTAACCTCTTATTTTTATTGACCTCATGTATCTTGGATGTTTTCTAGATGCATACCAAGAAAAGAAACCGGTTGGAGCACAAGAGGTTAAATGATTTGGTCTATGTTTCATACAATAGCAAGATGACCTCTAGGTTTCAAAACAGGCGTGAGGAGGGGACCAAAGGCAATGACCCATTGATTTTGGAGGAGTTTGATTGGGACAATGAATGGGTTACCGCATCGTCCAAACAGTCCAATGCAATTGCAGGTCATGATGGCCTTACATGGGATGATGTTGATGAAGCTATTGGTGCATCAGCCAATCTTCGAGGTCGCAATTTTCCTAGGAAAGCTCATGGTCCACCTATCTGCTACACGAGGAAGCGTAAGAGGGGGCAGCAAGTAGAGGAAGAAGACTTAGAACAGGGACATTCTGATCCAAGCACGAAAGGGGAAGATGAGATGAAGGTCGATGATGAGGGGGATGAGGAGATAGTGGTCGATGATGACGATGTTGATGACTATGGTGAAGATCCCACGGATCTTGAAGAGGGTGGAGGAGGAGAAGATGACACTACTAATACCGATAACGATTTGATGGATGATTATTGATTATGCGGTTATGCCTAGATGAGAGAGGGTTTGAGATGCAAAACTATGTTATTTTGTTAACTATGTTATGTCATTGTGGTTATGTGGCTCAAAACTACATTATTTTGTGAACTATGTTATGTATTAGACTTGGTGGTGTCAACTTGTCAACTATTTTAATGTCTTATTATGTTGCAATTTGGTTGTTTTTATTCGCCTTACATACATGTCTAAAAAGGCGCCTCGCCTCGCACCTTAACCTTTTAAAAGGTAAAAAGGTCCTGGCACGCTGCGGACGCCTTACCGCCGTGACAACCATGAGTTCAGCAAATACCTAATACCAGCATAAAGAACATACACTCAATACTTGTCCAGTATGAAAAGAACTGCATGTGCATCCATGCTTGTGTCATATATTCAATTAGTATCGAGTAATAGGATGCAGATTTGTAGCAATATTTCATAGTTTGTTTTAAAATATTCCCCAGGTCTTATGTACAATATGCACTGCAAAGTGCTAACCCTTACAGAAAGTGCTTGCCAGCTTATAAGCACATCCTGAAAATAATGCTCCAAGATGCTAACATGTATTTTATTTCATGATACTGCAAAAGAACATTTACAACAGAACAAAAAAGAAAAATAGCAGCAGCTAAAAATTAACAATGCATTTTACCAAGAACTTGCCAAGGAAAAAAGTTTATACAAATTACGCACAAAACATCCTGAGGTTGACAAAAAAATATAGAACCAAAGATTTACCTGCATCAATTTTGCACCCTTATCACTTTCAAACTTCTCCGGATTGATTGCTGCATAAATCATCAGCAAACGCAACTTATTTTCACGACTTACACCCTGCATTGAGGCAGTAAATATCTAAATATAATGTTTAAAGATGCCAAGCATATCATTCTATGTAGTTCAAATTTCAATTACCAGTTGTGTCCTCAAAAAATTGATTAATTCTCTTGTTCCAGCATCACCAAACACAAGATCTTGCTCTAATTGTCCAACATCTCTAAGACATTGTTCCCTTATTATGCTATTGAGTTTTCCTGCAATCTGTACAAAATTAAGTTATAGAAATAGAAATCTAATTATTTTGTAAATACTTCACATAATAAATAAAAATATAACACATGCAGAGTACCTGTGTTACTCTTAATTACTAGAGATAGAACATGGTTCACAAGCATTTCACCCAATCACAAAATCAATATAATAAGCGGCTTGGAGAAAACAACAAATGAAGAATATATTGAGTTGAAAGGCAGACAAAAATTCTGATTTTTTTCGGAACTTCCATTCAAGTATTGTGATCCCGAAAAAAATAGATTTTAATATAAGATGTATGTTACATATTAGAACTCTACTAGATGAAGCTTTTCTCATGGGCTGAAGGAAGAGCACAGGATATAGTACCAGGCTACTGGTACATGCAAGAAAAGAAGTCACCTTTTCCTTCGATTTATCAGCTATATCCATGTTGCTACGGTACCTCTACAGCAACAATCTATCAAATAAAATAATTCATTCATTGTCTCAAACCGGTGCAAAACCTCAACCGACGCATGAACTGCTCTTAACTTTTGGATGTGCCACCTCCTTTTTTCTTATTTTATCATTTTCGTTTATGTAAACCTTTACCTTTCAAGCAAATCTTTTGATTTTCACTTCTGCAGATCTGCTGAGTGACCTCCAGCCCTCCATTATTTATGAGCTTTATATTTTGCGAATTGTAAGTTATTTTATTCCAACCTTTTTATGATTTCTGAATTTATGCATTTTTTCAGTTTTTTTTCATTCTATCAATTGAATTATTTTCAATGCGATGTGTGGACATTTTATCAGTGGCAAAAACAGACTAAATTACAAGTGGAGGCAATTATCAAATATGTATGTTAAAGAGGGGTTAATTTCAAAAAATTGTTGTACTACTCTTGGACTCATATACAATTTCCTGTAGGTGGTTTGTTTTGTAATAAAACAAATAGTGCTCAATTGACCCACACCAGACAGCACGACTGTTAAAGAGTTCAGAAAATCTATATATTCTTGTAACGACCTTCTTTTGTGCTAAAGAAGGAAGTTTAACCGTTAAGAGTTTGAAGATAATAAAATTTAGATGGAATTTGCAAATATAGAAGGGCCAAATAATAGTTACTAGAAACGAGGTTCGTTCGAGTTGCGGTACGGGATTCGGGTTCATGGTTCGCCACTTTTTCTTTCAATTTTCACCGCAAACACGAACCCTATACCCGAACTGAGTTTGACGAATCCGATTCGCGATTCGCGGTACGGGGTTCGAGTTCGACGAATCCGGTTCACGATTCGCAATACAGGGTTCGTGCCCGCAATGTAAATTGGAAGAAAACGGGCCGACCCCGAACCCGAATCCCGTACCGTGACTCGAACGAACTGCATTTTTGGTTCCACCTTACACCCTTTCGGAATATGAGGACCACAAAATCACTTTAAAAAAATATCTAGAGTTATATCTAGATGCATAATTCCATCTTTAGAGGAAAAATAGTGCAAGAGTAGGTAAGTACAAATCTTAAAGTTTTGAAGCTTATCACAGAAAATATAACGACCAACCTCAACATGCAGAGAAAGCTTGTCAATTTGATCACTGTACTGAGGAAGAGCTTGAACCATTTTTTGTAAATCTCTAGTAGATAGCTCTCCACCAGTTCTGATAATTTAAACAGAAAGCAATGAACACTAAATCAAGAACTCAAGAACGTAAAAAAAATGTACTCATCCAAGTATCCAACTCAAGCATCCAAGGAAACAAAAGGAAAATCAATGATTACAGCTTATGAATAGTTTTGCAGAGAAAGCTTTATGTTTGTCTAGGGAATTAAGTTGTCACTTAAAATTATTTCTGTTTCAGGGTCAACTCAAAAACTTTCTATCCTCTCCAAAGCAGCTATGCACATCCTATGTCAACTACTTAACTTGTTTTGTTTTTAGTTAAAAAATAACACAGCCAACTCAGATGGGTTGGTTTCGAACATTTTTAGTGCATTTACTAATCAGTTATCACTAATCAGCCTAATACAATTCCAACGTTTTGGTTTATATTAACATAGTTTAAGACATGCTTTCTCAGAAAGACATGCACCCATTTCATTTAAATGGCTAGTTTGTTGAGAAAATCATGAATTGGTCTCAGAAAGACATGAACCCATTTCATTTAGATGACTAGTTTGTTCAGAAAAACATGAATTGGTCAGAATAGCATGCGAGGACAAAGAATTCTTCCATATCGCATTAGGTTAGTTTAAGCCAGGTTAGTCAGATTATATTACCAAAAAAAGGTTCAAATGAAGCACACATGATCGAACACTATCTGGTAGGTTAACCTCTTAATCTGCATTAACCTGGAAGCAAAAAAATCCTGTGGTCCTAAGAAATAAGTTCAACCATTTAAATTCGAATTTGAAGTTCTAAACTAATGGGGAAAATAATAAATCAAGCAAATATGATCCGAATTCATGAAAATATTAATATATGCGGCAGTAGAAGCATGAGATTTGGTACATGGCACTATAAAGCAGTTTGTTTGGTATATGTTACTATCTAGTTGAATTTTTCAAAATTTGCATGCATTAGACTAGCATAAAAAATGGTCTTTCAAGTTTTGATGTGGCATGTATCAAATAAGCTGTTTTATAGTGAAATATTACACGTCATATTTCACACTTTTGCAGCAGCGCATATCAAAATTTCCCACATCTGTATGACCAACAGGAATTCTAGTGTTGACAGCAAAAATAGCTGATGATCAGCTAGCACTATTGTCAAGACAAACTCTGTGCACGTATCTTAAATTATTTTGTAAATTAATTTACGAGAGTTTACGCCTTTGTCCATATGAACACCAAGTGGATGGCAGAACATAATTGAATTACACAAGCTTGGAATGCCACCAACATATGTCTGACAAGTGCATTTGCATTGTTTATTTCTGAGACAAAACAGCATGACCAATTCAGGAAAGCAATACTAACTAGCCATGTTATACTAATCTTAAAAACAAATGTTACCACAACGTAAAACAGAATTACCTGCAACAGCCCCACCCACCTCTAGAATCTAACTAGGGCTTGTTGCAGAACTGTTAAGTCAGAACGGCAAATGGAGATAACAAGAGTGCATATTTTGACTAATTGAGAGTTAGCACAACAAGTTTCATACTTGGTTTGAAACAATGAACAAACCTTGCTTGGTGTAGTTGAGCAGCTTTATTCTTCGAGACAAAATGGGTCATCTTATCATGCAACCTTTCACTTGCCTGAAATTATTATGGTTAACCATACAGCTGTCATACACATGAACCACATATAAAGATGGACTGAAAAGAAATCTCACATCTGCTATATGCGCATGTCGAAGTTCAAGCCATACTGGGTCATGGTCTTCTAACAGGACCTCCTTTTTTTCCAAGGCTGAACCATTTTTACTCGGAACCTTTTCTTTCAGTCACATAAGAATCCAGTAACCATCAAAGGAAACAACAAAACAGAATCCTACATTAGAAAGTCAACCTGTCTGATTATATGCTCACCTCATGTACATATTTGTTACCATCCATGCACAGCAGATCATGGCACATGGTATCATAAGTCCATTCATGAATAATGGGCGCAATCTGCAGTACCAAAGAAATGATGAACCAGCGGAATAAAGAGCACCATATTAAATGTAGCACAGGCTTAGAAGTTGAACTCAGATATACAGGTATGTTCACCATGTACCTGGTCTACTGAACGGTCAACTATAAGCAGTTCGCAAGTTTCGATTTGAGGAAACTCAGGAATTGCCGTTTTATATTTTGAAAGACAATTCCACACCGCAGCAGCAAGCTTTGTCGGCACCAGGTCCCGCAGTGTTGTTATTGTAGAAGCATCAATTGTCTTGGCAACGCGGTAGTGCACACGGGGGAATTCCTAAAATGTATAAAAACAATGCATGCAAATGAAATTGTAAGCCGGCAGTTGCTTTATACCTACTTGCACACATGTCAAGCATTAGAATTCTTGTTGAAAGTTGATGGAAACCAAACGTGTAAAGAAATAACAATCATAAAAAAGCTATCGCAATAACCCGATTTGTGCACCCAAAACATCAGCTTAGCATCAAATCTTCTGCGTTGTCCCTTTCCCTTATTTTCAGTCCATGAGTTATCATCAAGACTGTCAATATTTACTCCCATCTGCATTATTTTTCCTTGCATCATACATTACATTACCTATTTTAAGTACTGGTGCATGCAAAACAGGTTGGGATGACCCAGGATCTAGGCCATAATAACCAGGAAGCAAACCATGGGTCAAGGGTTGGGCCAACAAATGTTGTTTCCTTGGCAAATTGAACCAGCTTGGCATCATGACCCAACCCATCTAGAAGCTGAGAAGCAAGGCTCATGCAGCACCGTCCAACATCTGGATCTCCACTGCTGTGACTCCAGGAGCCGCTGTTGATTTCCACATTTTTGTCCTAGAACAGCTGTTGCTATCTAGGAGGCCAGTGCTGACCTCTGCCACTGCAATCTCATGCCAGCCTCCACTCCACAAATCGTCCCCTTCTCCATTGCCCCTCAACGACAATTAGAGGTGGGAATGGACTTGGACAGTCCATAGTCCAATTGGACTTTGTTGCCTGGGACTATAATGGACTTGGGCCTATTTGGATATGGACATCCAGTAGACTAGGTCCAGCAAATGATATGGATGATTGGATACCATGTGTGACAAAATTTGGACTTGTTCAAATGTCCATTGGACCTGATTGGTTTCCACTGACATCAGGACTTGGCAACACTTCCTCTCCATCTCCAATGGTGGCGGCAGGTTTTATCTCTGGCAGCGGCTTTGACGTTTGTTGGTGAAAGCACTGGGGACCTTCAGTGCTGGGAGCATTCTAGCTACGGTGGCAGCGATCTCCTAGGTTTCTTCTATTGGAAATTTGGAACCAATTTGCTATGATAGAAAGAATTGGTGGCAGGGGGTGGCGGATCAGATCAAAATGAGTTGTTTGCGTCAATTCCTCACATCCGACAATGTCGCTGCCATCAATTGGTGTAATCCATTTTTATTCATTTGTTGGGTCAGGAATAGAGCATGTTCTCACACCCGGTTGGATGTGATCCATTCCAACACATTCTAGAGCAGAGACACCTTAGATTTCTGGCAATCATTGCGATTGCTTTGGATCAACAGAGCCCAAATTTTTTTGTCGATTGCAGTGGCGGCTGAATTCTTCATCGAACGCCGCAAAGGTGATTGGTTGATCTCCGTCCATGGTTCAGGTCTTGGACGAGGAGTACCACTGTACGAGTGTACGATGGATCAGTTTGTTTTGCTCTATTTTTTCTCTACTGTGCTAGCCCATTGGATATTGGATTGGACTTGAACATAAAGCCATTGGATTGGACAGGACACTTATACAGCTAGAATGGATTTGGACTGGACAGTGGACCTTTTCGATTTGGATACATTATCTTGGATGTGGATATCCATTCATTCCCACCTCTTAACAACAATTAAACACATCACACCACCCAATGGCAACGGCTTCAGACATCAGGGATTCTCCTTCTTGGTGTCATGTATCATCAATTGTGGCAGCCGCGCTACGCTCATCTTGCACTACAACTGAGTGTCCTGGTTTCCTCATCACTCTTGTTATTTTTTTATGCGCATTTGGTTTCTTGAGCTTATCAACGTCTGGGAGCCCTAAGCAATTTGTATTATGAACAGCTAATGTATTTCCGAAGGAGGCCACAACAATGTCTATGAAATACACGGCAATTAGCGGGAAGCCAGGGAATTGATGGCAGAAGCGCAGTGAGCTGGTAATAGAGCCCAGCAACATAGGCGGACGCGGAACCAACGGGCGAATCAGAGGAAGGATTTGGCCTTGTGCCCTAGCACAGAAATTTCATTCTTTGCCACCTAGGTCTCATGTTGGGAGAGTAAGAGCTCTCTCCAGTCTCCGCCAAGCTTGCCACCAGCAATGGTCGGTGTCTTGCTTTTCATGCAGCAGCGACTGCAATGGAGAGAAAATGTGTCGACCCGAGTGGACCCATGGATCGTCTTGCTCCCAACCCAGATTAGCCTGCAACATAGTTGTCACAGCGGTCCGGCTAGACGAGGCAAGCCCGGACTGCCTAGACACCTAGGCGGTGATTAGACGATGAAAAAATAAATAATAAATAATATCTCGTGTTAGCGTGATGAATAGGGTAATGGGCCCAGGTAGTTGGTTATGTTTGGCAAGGATCTCCTAGATTAGATCTTTCCTATTCTTAGGGATATCCTTGCCTATTTGTACGGTTATGTTTGGCAAGGATCTCCTAGATTAGATCTTTCCTATTCTTAGGGATATCCTTGCCTATATGTACTTGAGCCTTGGGCTCCTCTCATGATCAATCTACTATTTTCCCAACCATACTCTTTCATGGTATCAAGAGACCGGGATCTTCCCCTCTCGCCCTTCCGCTGCCCCTGCGCGCTCTAGCCATGTTGCGGTATGGTCGGGACCCTGCCGCCTCCATCGCCGACCTGTGGCGAGCTCGCCGCGACGCCGACGGCGGCTGGCCGAGACTCGCCGCACCGCCCTCGAAGCCAGCGGCCGAAAGCAGAGGCGCTCGCATCTGAGCGCAACGCGCAGCCAAAGATCGCCAAAGCGGCCAAAGTTCGCCGACGCTGCCGCGGCCGATCCGCGCCGACTGGCCGGGCGACGACCACGAGAATGACACGGACATCTCCCGCCATGATCCTCCACGAGGCCGCCGTTCTCAACCTCCACGCCCAGCCGTCTCCGCGCGTAACGCCCGCACTGGTCCCCTCGCCCTCGACACCTCGGCAACTACCCACGTTGGCGCGAACAATTCCTCCTCGCTCACGAAGTATTGGCTGCGGGACCACGCCCGCCGCCCGCCACCTCGGCACTTCCTCGATTGGGCTCGGATGAACGCCGTCGTCAAATCATGGTCAGACAAAGACGGCCACCGCCGACCTTGCCGACGCCGTGATCGACCACCGCGCCACCGCCACGACGCTGGATCGCCATCGAGGATCACTTCCTTGGCAATCGAGACCCGTGCTCTCCACCTTGACGCCAAGTTTCGCTGCGTTTGCCCAAGGTGACCTCTCCGTCACCGAATATTGCAAGCGCTTCAAGAAGATGGCCGACGACCTCGCCGACCTCGGCGAACACGTGGATCGACCGCACTCTGGTCCTCAACGTGATTCGCGGGCTCAACGAAGCAGATAAGGACATCGGTACACCTAGCCGCGCCGCTTCTTCCTTCCTTCGCCGTCGCAATGAACTCCTCCTTGAGGAGATCAACATGGTGCAAACTCCCTTTGCTCCTCGACGCCCTCATCGCCATCGCTTTCCTCGCCGCTGGGCCAAGACCACCGCCAGCCGTCCTCTCGCCCAAACCGCTTCTGCGTAAAAGAAGAAGAAGCCGATGGACCACCGCAGAACTCTCAGCAGACTGCCGCGCCGTCGCAGACTCCTCCTCCGGCCTTCCACGCCTCAAGACGGCCAAGTACGGGCGGGCTACGGGCCGCCGTTCTTCAACCTGTGGACCTGGATTCATCCAAATGTGGCCTTGGCCCCTCAGGCGCCTTCCGCCCAATCTCCTGTGGGCGCTGTTTACCTCAAGAAGAAGAAGCCCAAAGAAGAAGCGCCGCCCAAAGAAATGCACCCGCCTCCAACAAAGAATCCTTCCCCGCCAAGACAAGATCTACAAAGAAGAAGAAATGGCAAGGCAGCATCACCCATGGAGGGTCTCCGCCTGGGACGAGAATTCTCTGGCCTCCACGCTCAAAGACCATCACCCTCGCTCCGCAAGAAACAACGATTGGTACCTTGATACAGTGCCTCTTCCCACATGACCTCTCATGATGGTACCCTCTCACTCATCAACCCCTCGGTATCCCTCTCCCACCTCCATTGTTGCTCGGTAATGGTTCGCTCCTGCTGTCCACCGCCACCGGCTCGACGCACCTTAGCTCTCTTGTTCTAAATAATGTTCTTGTTTCGCCACCTTATCAAGAACCTTATTTCGCTCGCCAATTCACTATCGATAACAATTGTTCTGTGGAGTTTGACCGTATGGTTGTTCTCGTGAAGGATCTTCTCGCGAACGTGATCATCAGTGCAATAGCTCCGGCCCGCTCTACCCGCCGCACGCCGTGGCTCGCTCCCTTGTTGCCCGGCTCCACATCATCCTCCCCGTGGCACCGCTGCCTCGCCACCCTGGTCGCGAGGCCCTCTCCAAACTCACTTCGTCTATTCCTGGTTGTAATAAAAGTTTGGAGCCTTTGTGCCATGCGTGTCAACTAGGACGACATGTTCGTCTTCCTTTTAGCCCTTCAAGATCTCGAAAGCGCCAAACAACTTTGATCTTATTCATTGTGACTTATGGACATCTCCCATTGTTAGTGTCTCTGGTTACAAATATTACTTAGTTGTTCTTGATGATCGCCACATCACCTGTGGACGCTTCCTTTACGGCTTAAATCGACACGCTTTCCACCCTATCTAACTTTTTCGCCTATGTGTCTACCCATTCGGCGCTCGCGTCAAGGCCGTCGAGTGACAACGGCGGGAGTTCGACAACTCGGTACAAGCACCTTCTTCCTCACACATGGCGTTCGGTTTCGCATGTCGTGGTCCCTACACGCCCTCGCAGAATCTGGCCGAGCCGAGCGGATTATTCGTACCACTAACGATGTCATTCGCTTCCTTCGCTTCGTGCAAGCATGCCACCTTCAGATAATGAGGCGTTGCACACCGCAACCCTCCTCAACATCTTGCCGACCAAGACATCGGATTTTTCGACCCGCACTTTGCTCTCTCTTCAAAGGCACCGTCAGACGATAATCTGCGTGTCTTTGGTCGCAAGTGTTACCCCAATCTTTCGCCATCGCTCCCCACAAACTCGCCCCGCGCTCGCCTCTCTGCATCTTCCTCGGTTATTCCGCTCACCACAAGGGATACCGATGTCTTGATCCTACCACCAATAGAATCATAATCTCCGTCATGTTCTCTTTGACGAGACCGCTTTCCTTTGCCGAGCATACCTCACCTCCCACCGCCGCGGACTTCACCTTCCTAGATGAATTCCTAACCCGCGCCCCTTCCCATAGTGGTCGCTAACTGTCTCTCGCAGTCCTCCCGACGCCATCACTGTTGTCAGACGCCCCATGACGACGTGACCACTTCCTCGCGCCGCCGTACCACCAGGATTTCCGCACTCCCACGTGCGGGTGGTGCACCGTCCGCTGCACCGACGGGGCTCTCCGCGCTCCCACGTCGCGGTCCCGCGCCACGCTGCACCGGCTTCCACTGGCCTTCCGACGCAGCCCACCACGCCCTACCTTGCGTGTCTACTCCAGCGCCCAAAGCGGCTACGGTCCCTCCGACAAAGACACGCCGCGCCGGCGCGCCTGCCGGTGCCGGTGCCATTGCCGTTTCCACAAAGGAACTACCACCGCATGGCGACTTCGGGTAAGGGCCAGATACCGCCCTCAGAATGCCGCACCATCGCCCTGCCCGACGACTTTCCGTGGGCGCGCCTTGCCGACTTAATTGGCGGGTCGCAATGGAGGAAGAACATGCCGCCCTTCTCCGTAACGGACTTGGGAGTTGGTCCTCGCCCGCGACATGCCAACATTGTCACGGGCAAGTGGATCTTCAAACACAAGTTCCACGCCGACGGATCTACGAGCGCTACAAGGCACGTTGGGTCCTTCGCGGCTTCACCCAGCGACCGGGCATCGACTTTGCCGAGACCTTCAGTCCGGTCGTCAAGCCCGCCACTTGCCTGACAAAGGTCTCTCTGCTCTCTCACCGGGCCGATTCACCGATGTCAAGAACGCATTTCTCCATGGCACCTTGACAGAGACAGTGTTTGCAGCTCAGCCCTCCGGATTCGAGGATCCTGCCAGGCCCGACTTTGTCTGTCATCTGAACAAGTCGCTCTACGGTCTCAAGCAGGCTCCTCGTGCTTGGTCTGGCCGCCACACGCATCTGGTATCTCTTGGTTTTGTGGAAGCCAAGTCGGACACTTCATTTGTTTGTCTGGCGGTAGCACAGACCACGGCATACCCGCTTCCTTCACGTTGATGACATCGTTCTCACGCCTCCTCGACACACCTCTGCGGCGGGTCATCTCAGCCCTCAGAGTTTGCCATGAAGGATTTGGGCGAACTCCATCACTTCCTTGGGATGCAAGTTCGTATGATCTTAAAGCGGTATGATACTCTCTCGGCCAAGACATGATCGACATCTTGGATCGTCTTTGGGATGGCCGAGTGCAAACCATGCACAACGCTTGCGTGGATACCACCCCAAGGTCTCTGCCGAATCGGGAGCTCGATTCTTGTCGACCGTCCGACTACCGGAGTCTTGCTGGCGCCTTGCGATATCGACCTTCACACGACCCGACATCGCCACGCTGCGGCAAAGAGTTTGCCTACACATGCACGACCCTCGAGCCCCACTGGCCGCTCTCAAGCGCATCCTTCGCTACATTCGGTACTCTACACCTGGTCTTCATCTTCGACCGTCGACCAGGATGACTTGGTGGTTTATTCGATGCCGATCTGGCCGGCCGTCCCGACACGCGCAAGTCCACCTCAGGCTATGCCGCTTTCCTTGGTGACAACCTGGTCTCCTGGTCCTCCAAGCGCCGTAACACCGTGTCCCGGCTCCAAATACCGAGGCCGAATTTATTGCCGCCAATGGTGTTGCCGAGGCTTCTTGGCTACGACAGCCTTCTTCATGAGCTCCACATTCCCGGCCGTGCTACCCTTGTCTATCGCGACAACGTCGCGGTCTACATGTCCTCCAAGGTTCAAAGCATCAACGGACGAAGCACATCGAGATCGATCTTCACTTCGTTCGTGAGAAGGTCGCCATGGGTGCCGTGCGGGTTCTTCACGTTCCCACGACATCCCAGTTCGCCGATGTATTCACGAAGGGACTGCCCTCTTCAGTGTTCTCCGAGTTTCGGTCCAGTCTGAATGTCCGTGGCTAACCACCGACGTTCCGACTGCGGGGGCGTGTTAGCGTGATGAATAGGGTAATGGGCCCAGGTAGTTGGTTATGTTTGGCAAGGATCTCCTAGATTAGATCTTTCCTATTCTTAGGGATATCCTTGCCTATTTGTACGGTTATGTTTGGCAAGGATCTCCTAGATTAGATCTTTCCTATTCTTAGGGATATCCTTGCCTATATGTACTTGAGCCTTGGGCTCCTCTCATGATCAATCTACTATTTTCCCAACCATACTCTTTCATCTCGTATGATATGAAATTAATTAAATATACCCCAAATGAAAGAAAATAATATCTCATGTGACAAGAAATTAACTCTTCGGCCCACTTGGCTTTTTTCTTTTTCCTAACCCTCTCCCCGTCTCTCTCCCCCCCCCCCATTCCAGCCGTCGCCCACGCTCTCCTCCCCCCTGTTTCGCGAAAGAGCTCGAGCTCGAGCTCTACACGCCGCCACCGAGCTCCTCACATCCACCCCCTGCGCAGCTAACTCCCCTCTCCCTCCTGGCGCCAGTGCCTTCGATCGAGCTCGAGCTCTCCACGCCCCCACCGAGCTCCTCGCCTCCACCCCTTGCGCGGCCAACTCCCCTCTCCCTCCTGGCGTCGACGCCTTCTCTGGATCGACAGCGGGAGACACGCGCAACGGCGGGGAGAGGCCGAAACGTAGATAAGGAGAGGCGTACGATACCAGCAGAGGAAGAATTGACAGCGGGGATGGCAGATCCGGCGGCGGGGACGACAAATAGGGGCCTCCTCCTCCTTCGATCCATCGCCCGCCTCCTTTGTCGCCGAGCGCCACCTGCCCCTCGCCTCCTCTGTCGCTGACGGCCCCTCACTGGCAGCCACCTCCACTCTAGTCGAGGCGAGCTACCCTGGCGACCGCCTTCGACCGCCAGGACAACTAGGCATCGCCTAGGCGACGCCGTGACAACTATGGCCTGCAAATTTGGTGGGTCGGCACTATTCACTTTTTTAGTGCATTTTGTGGGTCAGGCAAGAAGGCAGATGGGCCAACCCGCCCGACTTGCACCTGTGCAATAAAGCACTTGTCTTGCTCATGTATCTATTATCATAACAGAAGGAAGTATGTGAAAACACACATATATTCAAGCAACAGCAGCTTTTGCAAGTAACATATACATACCCTCATTGATGCAAATACTGTAGATATACGAGTAGCCATTGCATTCAAACAAGCATTGTACTTCTGTGAACCTTCTGCATTTTCACTAAAAAGCTCCTCCAATGCCCTCTCATGGTCAGTTATGAAGCCCTGCGCATAATCATCACGAATATGTGATACACTGATACCAGACAGAAGGAATAAAATGGATTGCTTAGACTAGCATCCAACTCCCAAAAAATATTCTTGCTACACAGTAACAGTATACAACTAGAAAAAATAATTTGCACTAACTTGTAACCGTTATACATAAAAAAAAAAAAGTAATTTCAAAAAAGTTAAAAGGTAAAAGGTAAAATTTCAAAAGTTGGTCAGTTACTGCTGCTAATGTTGGTAACCGACCAACTTGACCAAAATTGAATATTAGTGAACCTCCTGGAATCCTAGTCATGCAATCATAGAAGTACTCAAATTTACACTAAATATTTGAGTGACTATAATCAATTACAGCCATTCCTGCCAGTAACAATATTTTAGTGCTAGAAACCAGTGGAAAACTCAAAAATCTATCTAGAGATATGCTTACGAAGTTATGGATCTTTTTACAATGGAACAATGCTGTCATGTTCTATAAACTGACAAAACAGGGCAAAAAATCAAAAGAAAAAGACATGAGCCATCCTAGATTCCTAAATGATTTTTTTACGATAATTTGAACAACAATAATTTCTCTTTTTTATTTTTGTGATAATTTCACTGCTTAAAAAGCAGAGGCCTCAAATCCAACCAAAATTCTCAGTAAATTTATTAAATAAGTCGATCATTTATGAAATAATTCCGAACAATAAAACCTGTCTTAAAAGATGAGTGCGGTTTGACCACCTGTACCAGTGGTTACATGCAATACCTCCATCGTGCATATAGCTTTGAAATTCGTGCTGGCTTTTTGAGTGTGTGGAATGGGACAACAGTCTTGTCTATTTGGGAGAATCTCACTTGCACGAATCTCAAAGCCATATGGGCGGCTCTAATAATACATGTTCCTGCTGGTACAAGTGGACTTGCATTATTGATTAAAAAATTTATGTTTCCAGAGCATGTATCACAGCAACAAATTGTATCTGAAATCCATGATCTTTTAGAAGAACTATAATACCTGGGAATCAATAGCAAAGTACTCCAAATTCATCTGGAAATGCCACGTACAACAAAGAGTGAATAAATAGCATAACAACCTTTCATCTTTAAAATACTCTAGCATAAAATAGTAAGGAACAAGAGAGTTAAAGTAACCTCGCTGAGTGCACCAATACGAGGTAATATACTAGAGTCTTTTTTTATTTGAGCAACTAATTCTTTCTGTATGGGAGAGCTGAAAAACACATATGCCCTACAACATCAACAGTGTGTCAATAAATAAACCACCAAAGCAACTGTACATAAAAGAAAAGTGGGTGGCAGTTTATGTTTGTTTCACACATACTTCTTGTATAATGGGCTTCTTCCTGACATGTCAGAGAGGAACATGACAATGCTACAATTACCACAACATGATCGTTAGAGAATCAAATCTATAATGGTGCATGAAAAAATGAGTCAAACTGCGATCACGAGATACAAGTATAGCAAAGATTATAGGTGGAAATAAAATGCATGGTGTGGTACTATGTGATCTATGTCAAACAGCTAGTCCTAAGCATTGCTGCAAGGGAAAGGACTTGAATTTCAAAAACATAGAAGACAGAAGCAAACAGCAAACAAAATTAAGAGGCCACAAGAATAGTTACAACAGTTTATTTTATTTCTAAGCACAGCAAACACACCATCAGGAACCTATAGCAAACATAGCAAAAAGAAAATTATCCATCAATACCAAGGTACTTGGAGCAGCATGACCACTAAAAGACAAGTAGAGATATTATTATTGCACAGCCAGTTGGTCGCATATCAGGTTACAAGCCCGTCAGTATGTATGATGAGCACTGCTTATGTGATTGCACTCCATGAACTCATGCCTATGAGCATGTGCATGAGTAGGAGATGACCTCAAGACCTTTATGCACACAGTAGTCACACATGGCTGCAGGAAAACTTCAATGTCTGGGCTGTGCATGACAGCTACTGGCCCGGTAACATCCACCTCAACATTGAATTCCACGTGGTACTCACCAAGTGCAACCATAGTAGTTGTGTGGCACGTTCACGAGTGTCTGATTATCATCTGTGCCTAATTGGTGTCACCATCTCAACGAATGGTAGCAGCAATCCTCTGCTTGGATGCCAACAAAATGTTGACTGAAATGATCCTAGGGATTTAGAACATAAGCGGTAGCCATGAGAGGAGCCTGGCCGGCTGCCTCCCACGAAGTTTGGGGGGCGTGACACCGAGTAATCAGCACAGGCAGCAAGGAGTTGAGAACAAGAGAGAAGGAGAGGAGAGAGTAGTGTTTATTCTGCTTGTCAATCAATCTTGAGCTGAGCCCCTTAACTAGGCCGGTCCCTAACAATCTTGTCTAACAACTTTAACCATAGATGAGATATTCTAAACAGAGGAAGAAGAGATATGCCTAACAAAAAGGAAGCAAGCAGAACAAATAACTAATCGAAAATAACTTCAGGCCTGACTATCCGCCGGCTGGCCAGATTGCTGTGCACGGCTGCTCCTAGCCTTGGTCCTGCGACGGTATGAGAGGACCCACATGACAGAAATAGTGAAATCCCTCATAATTGTCATGTTCAAAACATATATTGGTCTTTGGGTTCTATTTAATTTTCATGACTTGTCTCATTGAATCATGGGGGTTGGTAATATATTTTTCATACTTCTAATTGAAGGACTTGGATGGTATTGCCAGAGACCATGGATTGAGCCTTTCGGCAATTTGGAGCCTCCAGGCTCCAGTGATGGTAGAACATTTTTTGGACGAAGGTAAGAGAAAGAATCAACGGCAACATGGACATATGACCAATACATCCAAACCAACAGACCGATAATCCCATTCTGCTGTAATGGCATTTTACTAATTAAACTTATTTCTTAATGGCATGTAGTTAATTTTTCAGTGGCAATTCTCCAATTACTCTGCTTTTTAGTGGCATGCAGCTATTTTTTCTCAAGTTAAAAAATGAAAAATACTGTAAGTCTAGTGTTAGAGGTTCAACAGAAAGAGATTGTACAAATCACTTCAAGCAAGATAAACTAAGTGTACAAATAACAACTTACTTTTCTTTAGTTGGTTGGATGAAATATATGGCATCCAGTGAAGGCAATGGCTGCCTCCTTTTGTATAAGTCTTCAACCACTGCAAAAGAACTATCATTGCTGAGATTTTATCTCGGGGGGTGCATCTAATGGAAGACTCATCTACAATATGAACAACTAGCAAGTTTACCCGCGCAATTACGCGGCTAGATATTATGATACGATTATCTTTGATATATAACTATATTTTCTATAATTGTGTATTTTTTATATAACTCTAATATCTATATAGATTAATATGCACCGTTATAATCTGGTCCCACCAAAATAAGTGGTGGAGATCTTTGGAGTCTTTCTTTTAAAGTAAACTATTATCGTATGGAATCCAATTTATAATTTTTAGCTATTTGTGTAATGTAAATGATACAAACTGTTTCTTTTAATCTAGACTGTTATAGTCTAGATCCTGTATTGTGCAATACACAAACTCTTTCTTTTAATCTAGACCGTTATAATCTGGACACACCACAATCAATGGTGTAGATCTTTCTTTTTTTCTTAGATTAATATGGGAATTTCTAGCCTTGAGAACGAACGTGGTAGCTTCTTTTCTCTCTACTTTAATATTATAATAGATGTTTCAACTTTCAACAAACAACGTTTTAATGGAATCCAAGGTTCCAGGATGCAAGCTTAAAATAATTGATTAAAAAACGAACATATAACAATTCAGGATCAATATGGCAAGGTAAAAATATGATAAGTACCCTAGCAGCATATTTGTCTTTGCAAATAAAAGAAATTCACAGTAAGAACTAAAAAACATATGTGACCACTTACATGAAACTCCTTCTTCTGTAATATCTGCCATCTTACATGAGCATGACATTATCTTGACTGTAAACTTATCCATGATCAGAACCTAGAAGAGGTCATAACAATTTATGTATAAGATGCTAAACAAATTTTGTAAGGTAATTTAGAGAATGGACAAACCATATGGTAAAATTATTATATGTTTTGAAATCATAAACCAAAATGTCAAGTTATATCTATAAAGATTTTTTCAACTTCGTAAAAAGGTACATATAGTGTGCACATCAACATATCTAAAAGGATTGTATTGGTAGCATATCAACTGTATACGTAGAAAACAAATTAAGCATTACAAGTTTAGTTTCATCATACACATCACAACATGCTCCTAGTTACTGGTATTTCTGGTGGTCCCTTCATGGTCTCTAGTCTTTGTATTTCAAGCAAAGCTAGCTAAACCTAGAAAATGTCAGCAAGTTGTTTGGTTGGCCAACGTAGCAAATCAATTGAGAGCACTACCTATTATTTTTTTCTATTTAAATCATGCAGAGTATAGGCCACAAGAAATGTCCTCTATGTGCTAAATTGCTGATGCTAAGTCATTCATATGATAAAATAAGGACCAAAATTTTGACAGACCAAACTAAGAACATAAGAAACCTGAGAATTATTTATGTTAAAAAGACTAGTACACTTATAAAACATTACATACAAGACAAAAAAAATGAAATCAAATTATTTTTTCCTGGTATATTGACCAACGACCATACATAAATAATAAACAGTAATAGTACGGTGTAACTACCAAAAATTTTCAAAAAAAAAACACTCAAGAGTAAGTAATTGATACAGCAGGGCCACAGGGGGCACATAAAAAACATGGGAAAGATCGGTAAAAATGTCCAATGGGAAAGGATACCTTCCATGTTGATTTTGAATCCTTCCTTGTCGATCTGAGCATTTCAAATAACAAACCTGCATGGTCATAAAAACAATTGAACCATTGAATGAATATGCAAGTTAATTGAACCGCAGCACTAGGTTCAAAAGGTGCACCGATAAATGTAAAATCAGACCTAAAAGCAAACAAGACATATACAATGCTGTGAGGAATAAAATCAGAATTTAAAAAATCATAAGAACATTTGGATATTTAATATAGCAAATTTTTAACCAGTGATCGTCCACAGGAAAACTGCATGTTCACACAGCTGTCAACAATGCGAGAAAAGTGTCCTTTACCATGGCGAAGGTAACATTGATACACTACATGACTGTTTCAATGCAATATGGACAACGACAAGACAGTTGTTCAAAAATGCCAATACAGAAATACATGTATATGAATAGAAGACAAAAGAATATTTTTACATATTTTCAAGAATTTCACGACAAAACAGAAATATAAGCCATAACTTGACATTCTGAAAATGCCACAGTTGATTATTTGCACATAAGTTAACAACACAACCAAGTAAAGAATGTATTTTTTTTAACTAAATGAACACAAATATAACAAAACTGTGAATTGAAACCCCCATAAGTAAAAATACCATATTGTAAATTATATTAGCGCAGCCATATCTCACTGTTTCTCAGTAAGGCCTCGTTTGGCAACTTGGAACCGGGCCGTTTCTACTAGATTCTAGAAGAAACCCAACCAAACGGGCTAAAGCTCGGAACGATTCTCCTTGGATCGTTTCTTCTTTTTCCACACTGTGGCTGAATCGGTCTCAACCCAGTTCCACCCGATTCACATAATCCAACCTAAAACGTTTCTACCAAGGATCTGGAACCCAAACCGGGCCTAAATTTTGGCCTCATTAATCATACAGATATAAAATGGCTTGACTACTACTGGAAAGGCAAACAAATTCCAGTTCATTACATTGCCACATACTCCGTTAGACAAGACTACTGTACATCAAAGCAGTACATACTCGAGCTAAAAATACAACGAATTCAGGAGCACAACGAATCCCTTAGTGTAGTTAACCAACTAGTAATCACTCAGTTCAACGGCAATGCAACATTCAGCAATTGAAGCACCTCAAGTAAAAGCCAATAACCTTACACGATTCTCTACTCCTATATGAGTTCTAGACCCAAAAAAAACTGCAAAACCAAGCCCATTTCCTCCACTACACAAGCAATTTTGCCAGATCCATCTCCAACAACAGCGCCAGCAACAAGCAAATCCGAAGCAGAAGGTGGAAGAGGAAGCAGGGAGGGATGGTTACGGTCTCGCGTGATCTGGCGGAAGCTCCGGTGGTCGCCGCCCTGCGAGGAGGCGTCCGAGTCCATCGACATGTCGCCGGGAGATCTCCCGCCTCCTTCCGGCGACGCCGCCTCGGTTTGGGCTCGTAGGGTAGAGATGACCCTCGGCTTGGGCTTGGCGTAGAGGAGACGGCGACCGTAGGGCGGCGAGCAAGCGGAAGCGGGAGCAGGAGAGAGAGATGTGCCGCGTCCGCGTGCGGGGAAGAGCAAGAAGAAATGGGGAGGACGAGTCTCCACTAACCAGAGGGTCGTCGGCCGCCACCGGCCCAGGAATTACCAGACTGCCCCCGTTGCTTCGTTGGACCGGAACAACCGCCTTCGCGAACAGGGCCGAGAGGGACAGGCTGGCCCGGCTGTTTCTGCTCGTGTTCTGGTTTGCCCTATGGCATGTGGGACCATATCGTGCTTGGACCCACTGGTCATGGATGTACTCTTCGATCAAAAATAGATGTCGTTTAGATATAGATGCAGTTAAAATGTTAAAACTTTAGGGTAAATATTATTTTAAATATTTAAATTAGATACATGGTAATTATAAATATATATTTGTCTAAAAAGTACTTTTGCAATATTATAGTTTTATTAGATTTTATAAATATATTATAATAGAAATTTGTGATCAAAACTGTATTTTATATATCATATTAATATTTAAAATAATAACTATTTGTGATAAAAGGAGTAGTTACTAGTTAGGTGGTGCCGATTTGAGCCTCGGTTGTTGTGCTTCGTGGTGCCTAACGCGGCTGCGTTCTCTTGCCAATTCAGCGTGGAAGCGCCAAATTTGACCTTTCCCATAAGATTACACGGTTTGCTATTTGCATTTGCGCTGATTCTTATGTGTTTGAATACATATACATGACCTTAAGTACGAAGGAGATTAATAGCCCGTTTGGCTTGATTTCTCCTAGATTCTAGTAGAAACAGCTCGGTTCCAAGTTGCTAAACAGGGCCTAAGTCTTACAGTATTCTAGAAACTCATAGAGTTCTCTAACTGCTGCAGGGTTGGGCATTTAGTTAATTACGTTTATTCGATGCCTAAAATTTAGGATTTTTAATTCTCCCTACAGAATTAACCATTGAGAAAGAATTTTTTTTAATAATTATTTTTTATTCGTGAATTGCAAAAATATATCGAGATTCTTTTTTTTGCAAAAATGGACATTGAGAGAGTAATCGCGCCAGCGTGGCGCGACTGGTGGCGCGGGGGAGGGGAGAGAAAAGGGTGGTGGCCGAAGGAGAAAATGAAGAAAGAAAGGGAGAAGAAAGTGAGCGACGGCCGAAGAAGAAAGAAGAAAGGGAGGAAGAAGATAGAGGGTTTTTTTGTAGATATATCTTGGTGAAACATGTAAAAAACTAGGAATGGGGAATACTTTCTGAGGGTTTTGCGTTCCACAGTCCAGTATCAAATAGAGGTTTCTCTCTCACCTTGATGTTTTGTGCTCACGCAAGATACAAATTGAGATGGACAAAATTATGATTGACAGGTCCCATAAATCATGATCGGCACAAGTTGTATTGATTTCGAGCTTTCGCACCTCATCTCATTTTCACATGTTGATATCTTACAGAATATACTCCCAAGGCTACCAGCCATCCATACGGAGTTCTAAACAACGTTGAACCAACTCCGTATGGGACCTTGAAAAAGTGAATCAATGATTTCTTGCAAAGTTTGATATAAAATTAAATGCTTTCGAATTTAGTCAATACTATCGAAATTTTGTAAGACAAGCATTGGTAATTATTAGAAGTAAATAGCCTCCAAGTGCGCTCGGAGGGCATGGCGGCCAACTAGTAGGCTGAAATCTGATGTAACGTTTTGACACTAACAGGTTTTTACAACTTTTCCCCCTGCTAGAAGTGACCCTGTGAGGTTCAAAAACGAATTGTGCTTAGACATGGATGGTAAAATTGAAGTGCTTGTAGTGCGAAAAACAAGCTGCATGTTGAACTCAACAAGAATTTAGGCCAACTCGTATGCATGCACTACTAGCCTTTCTCGGATGCTACTACTCCCTCTGTCCCACAAAGAGTGCATTTCTAGAATTTTTAAGACAGATTAGTGTGCAAGGTAAATGACTAATGTGACCCTCATTACTCCATACACTAGCATGGTGGTGCTTCGGTTTCCACAAGCACTTCAATGAGCATGCATACACTTACAGCTGGGCCCTACGGACTAAAAATGCACTCTTTGTGGGACAAAATTTAAACACTAGAAATGCACTCTTTGTGGGACAGAGGGAGTAGTCTTTAGCTTTTCTCGGACGCTACTAGTCTTTCTCGAACGTTGTGTTATCGCGTCGGTCTCCCTCAACTAGACTATATCTGTCGCGCCGCGTTAGCGCGATCATCGCCTTTCGCGCGTGTCAGCGCGATTATTGATCCCCCGTATGTTGCGCCATCGCAAAATATTTTTGCAATAAAAAAATCAGCGGTATATTTTTGTAATACACGTTTAAAAAATAATTATTTTAAAAAAATCACCATTAAAATATTGATCATACCATTAAAGGCCCATTAAAATATTAATCATGACCAATCGTGAAATGGCTACGCGATTGAGCCATTCTGAGCCATTAAAATATTGATCATGACAATCAATCGCGGAAAAAACCCGGCTCAAGTGTGACCGAGCCTCCTCAACGAAGACATAGGAACCTCGGTAGAGGAAGTCCGGTAAACAAATCATCGTGTCAATCCTTTACATTTGCTTATTGCTTTACTTTGCTATCTTGCATTGGATTGATCTATCTAGGGTTAATTCTTTCTCTAACTAACCTTACTTCAAGTTGTTGATATTTGCTTGTGCTAGCTTCGAGTAGAAATCAATTTGTGTTTAGGCGTAATTCGTTTTTGCAATTCTCTATACTCTGTTCTAATCGGATAATCCGACCTCGTATCGGATAGTCCAATTGGACCGGAACCTCCGATTCTCATAGCGGAAGTTTCGGTCTATTTTTCGCTGCGTTGTTTTAGAAAATTGTTAATCGCCTATTCACCCCCCTCTAGGCGTTAGAGAGCACAGGACAAAATAACATAAACTTTTTTGGCTAGGGTTGGTTGTGCTTTGCAATGTACTCTGCTCGATTGAGAAATGAAAGGTGTGGGCTTTTCGCTATTGTCTACAATGGACGGTTGAGGAGGGGAATTATAGGAGAATGAAAATAGGCTAAAATTTGTTAATAAATGAATATGTATGTTTATTTGTTCCTATTATTAATATATATAGCCACTATACATATTATATAATCAATTTTTTGTAAATTTTTTTGGGTGTTCAGTTGTACACCCATGCCCCTTCATTGGATAAGCCACTGGTCGATGTGATAGAAGACATTATGTATTACATATAAAGATATACATGTTAGACTGTTCCCAACCTGGCGGGGGCTCAGATCAGATATTTGGGATAAGTTCTCGTCTTACCTGTATTGCAGGTCGGGTAGTTAATTTTCATAATCAACGGTAACTTTGATCGAATGACCATGAGACATTTAATGTGGGCCGTATTTATGAGGATGCAACTGTCTTCTAAAAAGCCGTAGCCATTTATGGATCTCAGATATGTCAATCATCGCCAATTTGAGTATGGCCTTCCAATTGTAAAATTTCACATTTGATCCATTCATATATATTATCATTGGCACCAAAAAATATATATCTTTAAGTTATACTACGTTTTGATTAAATAAAGTTATCTAAAGTGCAATTCCAAAAGGATATCACTAATTCACTATTGAAATAGATGGTGTATTTGAAGAAGTGTATATTTGGTAGGATCAGGTGGGATCTTATATTCTACTATTTGATCCTATAATGTGATCCTACCAGAGCATATGCAATTCGATTAAACATCACGATTTTGACAACACTGAGCATAGTAATAATTTTGCAGCCTAAATGGCTAACCACGGTCCACAAAGCATTCAAGTTTGGTATAAATAAATCTCCTCTGATTTTCTTCCAACATATAATATTATTGATGTTCAAGACCCGGGAGTCCCTAGATAGAGCTTACAATGTAATTTCAGTTGCCTTTGTCAAGTAAATCGAAGCCTTCTATTTATAGCATGCGAAGGGGCAGTAGTTGTCATCTTCTAAGAGTTGTCTTTCCGAGAAAAAGGTGTCTTTCCGTCAAAATATGTCTTTTGATAGAGAAGCGTCTTCGTAGGGAGTAACTTCTAAACAATTATCTGCACCTGTCAGACAAAGCGTCTTCTGCACGCTAGTCTTATGCGGAGATAACTTCTTTCCCGATTGAACCAGGTCAGGGTGAAGGCTAACCAATCTCCGACCTGTATGCTGGTCAGGTTGGTCGAATGGGTCGTTCCCGACCAGCACGTGTATACCTGGTCGGGGTAGTTAGGACATTCTTTACCTTCAATAAGTGTTATATACACTGGTCGCATAGGCGAAGCCCAGGCCGGGGCGTAGGTGCGCCAGGCCCTCGGTCGGCGTCGGCCTAGCAGGAAGTCAGGAACATATGTACACTGCATCTCGGTGCTTTACCACCAGCCAGCGAAGCAGCATGTCCTCCTTGTTTAGATAGTGGAGTTCTTGAGTAAAGGAAGGTGGAACCATCATGGTCATTTGCATAAGTTGGCCCTCTAAATGCAACAGAAACTTCAGCACTTCAAAAAAGCAAGAGCTGGTACATTGTACAGTATTTTGTTTAGACTTTAGATTGCAGCGCTAGTGGCCAACCAAAAGGAACATGTATATAGCACTCCTATTCGTCAAAGCAATTGGTGCAAAACAAAATCTAGATATTTGTTAAACTATAGCATCAAATATCAACTATCGGCAAATATCAACTATCGCCTCATGTGAAATAAGTAGTGGTACGTTTTCATTCATAAATCCTTGCAAGTTACAGGTGTTACATATTGTACTTATTATGTACTGAACTTTGAATATCAATCATTAGTAGAGGTTCACTTCGTTCTTGGCCCCCTCCTTTAGAATTTTCTGGCTCCGCCATTGACTGGTCGGGAATATTTTCATGTGGCTGAGTTTAACTCTGGTTAAAGTCATAACCAGGTAATAGACCTTGGGTCTTGTCTTTATTTACATACTCTTTTTATGAGACTTGTAGGCCCATAAATAGAATAGATTATGGCAATCGTCGTCAAATACTAGTATTGAGGCGTAGGACTTACACATAAATAAGTTCATCAACAATCTACTTTCTACCGCTGTTATCATTAGCAATCATGATGTCGTTACAAGATCTAGAGTCTCTGGCGATGAAGATAAAAAAGTTCAACATGTATTTCATCTATAATTTTCAATGTGAAAGTTAAGTACTTGTGTACTTTATTCATCCATTATTAATATAAACCAAAGGATCTTTCTATAAAAACTTTCAATGACTAAGCCAAATACCAGAGGCCGAATAAAATAGAAATTGCTATCAAATAGAATATTGAATAAACTGACAATTTAAGCTAATACGGTTTGGTTTGGTAGAAATACGCTCACCCTAATACCGCTCTCACATCACTTACATATTGATTATGATATGTCGTACATTTACCGGTAGCTACAACAATTTAATCAATTAAACATTCCGCCTTTGCCCACTTATGCTGCACAAACATGAAAAAAGTTACGCTTGTAGATCAGAAGGGGATTTGGTAAACAAATATCACCTGAAACCTACCAACAATCAAATAATTAAACTTTCCATGAAGATTAATGGCGCATGCCAATACTAAGCCATGTAATTGTTTTATAAAACTTTTTTTTGTCAATAGATGATATGTCTTCAAAACATGCTCTAGTCACCTTCTTGAGTTACGTGGAAGAAAATACATACTTGCATGAAGGGAAAAAAGACTACCAACTAAACAACACAAGTCTAGAAGTTATCTATGGTTTATGGAATACTAATTTTGATAGTGAAACAACATATTTTTTCCATCTCTTTTGATTTCCTCTTCGAACTTATTAGAACATTTACCACGCGGTGTGTTCACACCGCAAAGGGCCTAACCTTTTTTTTTGCTTTTACACCTAAACTAGAGGCTATCCTTGGTATAAAAACACAACTTGGGTAAGTTGTATGGCTTTTAACTTTTTCCTGTATTATAGACCAATGCATTTTCTTTTTAAAATGGTTCAGAAGTTATCATGTTCTTGTGTTGTTATTTTGACTTATCACCAAAAGGTAAAAGGTCTAAGGGAGCCCTAATATGTTATCGTTGACTTATTATTCTTGTTGGTTATGGGAACTTGATGTGGTGTCTATCCCATCCTGTCATTGAATTTGCAATGTGAGGTCCTCGAGATTGCGTATTGGTTGTCAGGTGGTGTACACATTACTACTATGAATTCGTGTCAATTGCTTTGGAGGTACAGTTTTGTTGCAAAACACCAGTACATTAGGCTCTTGCATGGGCTCTTCGAATGCTGCACTCCTACATAAACCATCGAAAATATATTCATATCAAATACGTAGTCCATTTTAGGAAACATGTACAATAAATCACACAGTAAGAATCTCATCGTTATCCAGTATCACCATGCATGGAATGTCCCTAAACAAAAAAACTAAAACCTAAAAAGGAGCATAACAAGGGTTCAAGTAGTTAAATATCAAATCATTTGCTATAAACCTGAGGATCGAGGGATAAACATATTCTCAGTATCAAAGCTAATCCTATGTACCACCCAACCACATATTCTTGGATGAGGCCATAATATGTAATTCTCACCCTTCAGGTACTCTCGTACTTCCCCTCTTCAAAACACGGTGCGAATAATCATGAAAAAATCAAAAAATTGGTTAGATATGTTATGCTATAGTCAATTATTATACAATAAGACAACTAAAACGTGACTAATGTTAGGAGAAACAAAAAAAAGAAAGAGACAAATTTTAGTGAATAATTGACGAGTGCACATACCATGGGTACCCCCATCAGCCCGGGACCACGAACGGGCTGATCTCCTTGAAAGCCCAGTTCTGGCGAAAGGCCCGTAGGCCGTAAAGAGTGGGCCTGGTCCCTGTTCAAAACCAGCCCCTGGTGGCCGGCGGAGTCCGACCTCGTAGGTCGGAGCACGCGGTCGGCCAGCTCCACCAGCGCTCGAGGCGACAGGACCCGCGCTGGCGTCAGGCCAACTACCCTGCGCACGCGACGTCCCCTGACGTCCGTACCAGGGTAAGCGGCCCCTTCCCGAGAATGTCAGAGGACCCGCCAAAGTCAAGCCCCAGTCCCGTCATCCTGACACACCACAGAGGAGGGCGCCCCTTCCCGAGGCCAAGCTGAGGTCAAACACCATTTAATCGCCGGAGCTGACGGTTGTACAGAACGGTGCGTCACTCTGTCAGCCCAGCCGAAGACCACTTGCCGCAGGACTACCAACCCAGCGTAGGGTTGGACGGAGGCCGGTCGGACGACAAGACAGAAGACCAGACTCCAAGGAGTACAGCACCCCTTCCTTTTTCTCTCCAAACTCCCATGTAACCTGCTGCCTCCGAGTATATAAGGAGAATCAGGGCTCCGGGGGGAGGGAGCGAACAAGCAAGCAAGCAACCCAATGAAAACCAATCGAGCACAAGGGAGATCGATCCATCGAACCCCTGTCTCGCCTGTAACCCTTGGTTCGTCTCACGAATACAATACATCCCAACGGCCCGAACTAGAGTAGGGACATTCGGCCCGAACCAGTATAAACCCCTGACTTCCTGAGTCAACCATTCGAGGAGAGGGAGCGCGCGACCCCCACTAACCAAAAATTCGTATTGCCGGTGCACGAAACACCGACAATAATGGTTTATTGTTTTATTTTTTCCCTTTTTATTTTTTTATTTCTTTTTTGGCAAAATTTACATTTGAAATATTGGGGCATGATAGATTGATTTTGTGTCAACGATATTTTTTTTTCAAATTTTTTCATAACTATTTGTAATGTGCTTTGAGGAGGGGAAGCATGAGAGCATTGTGCTTTGAATTGGACTACAACAACGCAAGGTGTTGATAGGTCAAGCAAGCAAATCTAGAAATGTATCTAATAGTATGTACAAGTCGAGTTAAACAATTTCACATTTTTTTCTAAAGTCAGAGAGACTTGATGGTCTCTCCTGCTCCAACCTGGACCACTCTAGCAAAAATATAGCATTACTCTACTAGTACTGATCTTTAAGTGGTAATTGAATGCAACACTCACTAGGGCTCTTCGACAAGCTCTTCTAATGCAGAGATCAACGGCTATACCACACATTACTTAGTTAAGGGGATAGTACCCATTTTGTTACCGGTAGTTTCCCGTAAACAAATTGGACATTGTAGGTTTGGCTGTAGATTAATTGTTGTTGTAATGCCTTTTTAATTGTCAGGTCTCGAGTCGAACCTGTCAGACCTCCCCCCAGCATTTCGAGCAAAGACGCACCTTTCAATTCTATACCAGGCAAGATTTCCCTTGAGCATCTTTATTGAAAGTCTTTAATTTGCTTTCAGTATATTTAAGTGTACCACTCATGTATAGAAAATGGTTATTTATTAAAATGAAAAATCTTAAATCGATTGCGATCGGAAATGTGGTTGAGAAAAGTGAAATTGATGTTGTGATATAATTTGTGAATGAATGAATTGGTTCATCCAACGAAAGGAGCCATTGTCGTAAAATTAATGTAGTGGGTAGAGGGTGCCGATGAGAAGGATTGTCGTTGCCGGTGGGGCCCTCTACATAGGTTATGATATAAGGATAAACAAACTACACTTGGTCAATGAGCCGTAATTGCAGTATCAATCATAATGTGTGGAATAGGTCAAAAAAAGGTTGTCCTATGAATGTCTTAGATCTCCACACTGGGTAAGTTTTATTACGGGCATCCCTGTGGAATATGCCGGGAGGCCCATAAGGATTCGCCAAAAGGTGGAGCTATATTGAATCCATGGACCGAGTTACTACCGTGCGGTTGGCCGGAGTACATCTGCTATCTGTGAGTCTGGTGGGACAGCCCGGGATGGGTGTCTCTGACATCGAATAGCAGGGTTGGCGATCTAATTCTGGATTGGTGATAAACGTTCTGGGACCTCTCTTGTGAGGGCCACTTTGGGTAAAGTGGTACAAATCTGCGCAGGGTTAAAATCATGAATTCATGTATGTCTCCTGGATTGGAGGCTGCGGAAGCTTAAGTTGTCTCATATACAAGTGCTAGTAGTCCTTTTCTTTAATCAAATGACCAACATTTACTACTAATAAACTATTTTATTTAAAAATCTGAATTTGAGGGAAGGTGAACTCTTGTAGAAAAAGGAGAGAAAAATTCATGCCATTATGTTGTTATTAATGCTTGCTGAGTACGTTGTACTCACTCTTGCTTAACTCTCCCTCTTCTTAGAAGGTGAGTTCAATGGATCCATTGACGAAGTGACGAGACCTGGAGTGAGGGTGATCCGCAAGAGCATAACCTATCGGCGGAGGACCACCACCACCACCACCACTACTACTACGGCTGCCATGAGGAGTGGGGGTTCTAGGGGACCGTCACCTGGTGTTAGACGATCACTGGGGTAATTATAGGTTGTATTATATTTTTATTGTACTTGGAACCAATGTAAAATTATTGTACTGGACTTGAAAGCCATGCGTGGCTAGAATGTAATATATTTTATTTCAATATCTAATTATTGTTCTGTTGCAACACTCTGAATACGATGTAGTAACTGATATAGTACTGGGACGTCCTAGTATTTTGTTAGCTACTATATAGAGATTCGTGTAATTAACTTAGAGTAATGCCCAAGTGGAGGTTAATTACCCTAGGCTAATTATGTAGGTCACCACAAAAACACAACTTGGGTAAGTTGTATGGCTTTTAACTTTTTCTTGTATTATAGACCAATGAATTTTCTTTTTAAAATGGTTCAGAAGTTATCTTGTTCTTGTGTTGTTATTTTGACTTATCACCAAAAGGTAATAGGTCTAAGGGAGCCCTAATATGTTATCATTGACTTATTATTCTGGTTCTGGGAACTTGATGTGGCGTCTATCCCATCCTGTCATTGAATTTGCAATTTGAGGTCCTCGAGGTTGCGTATCGGTTGTCAGGTAGTGTACACATTATTACTATGAATTTGTGTCAACTGCTTTGGAGGTACAGTTTTGTTGCAAAACACCAGTACATTAGGCTCTTGCATGGGATCTTTGAATGCTGCATTCCTGCATAAACCATCGAAAATATATTCATATCCAATACGCATTCCATTTTAGAAAACATGTACAATAAGCACACAGCAAGATTCTCATCGTTATTCAATATCACCATTCATGGAATGTCCCTAAACAAGAAAGCTAAAACCTAAAAAGGAGCATAACAAGTGTTTAAGTAGTTAAATATCAAATCATTTGCTATAAACCTGAGGATCGAGGAATAAAAATATTCTCAGTATCAAAGCTAATCCTATGTACCACCTAGCCACATATTCTTGGACGAGGCCATAATATGTAATTCTCACCCTTGAGGTACTTTCATACTTCCCCTCTTAAGAACACGGTGCGAATAATTATGAAAAAATCCAAAAGATTGGTTAGATATGTTATGCTACAGTCAAGTATTCTACAAAAAGACAACTAAAAATGTGACTAATGTTAGGAGAAACAAAAAACAAAGAGACAAATTTCAGTGAATAATGGCTTATCGTTTTATTTTCCCTTTTTAATTTTTGATTTCCTTTTTGGCAAGATTTAGTTTTTCTCGATGTGTAGATCAAATTTACATCTGAATTTTTGGGGCATGATAGATTGGTTTTGTGTTAATGATATTGTTTTTTTTTCAATTTTTTTCATAACTATTTGTAATGTGTTTTGAAGAGGGGAAGCACGAGAGCTGTGCTTTGAATTGGACTACAACAACGCAAGGTGTCGATAGGTCAAGCAAGCAAATATAGAAATGTAACTAATAGTATGTAAAAGTCAAGAGTTAAACAATTACATAATTTTTTCTAAAGTTAGAGAGACTTGATGGTCTCCCGTGCTCCAACCTGAACCACTCTAGCAAAAATATAGCATTATTCTACTAGGGCTGATCTTTAAGTGGCAACTGAATGCAACACTCACTAGGGCTCTTTGACAAGCTCTTCTAATGGAGAGATCAAAGGCTATACCACACATTACTTAGGTGGTGGTAACTGCCAAGAGCAACAAACTCAAGGTTCTCACTTGACTTAACCAAGGCCAAGAAGAGAAAACCCTTCAATACCAAATTTGAACAAAAAAATTGTTCAACTCGCTTACTAATCACCAAGTTTGGAAATATCTAGCTTCATATTTTTATCAACAACAAAGATAACAATTTACAATGTTGTTGTACATTTATTTATGCTTGCGTGAACATATTTGATATAGCAAGATCAAGGTGATTACACCCTCAACCAAGACTTAGTTGGCTCAACAAGACATTATATATCACTAGGTAGAATGTGCGGCGCACGCCGCACCGTGTAAAATTTATTCTGTTTTTTTTTTCTAAATAAAAGGCTACAAAAGGCTACAGAAGGATTTTAACATATTTTTTTCGGCGCGATCTTAACACTCTATACGTTCACCGCTGAATAATACATGTTTCGAAAAATATTATAGATTGAATTGTAAAAAAAAACTATAGAGATACAGCTGTACACATACATTTCTTATTCTGGGAAATATCAGAAATCGAGTTACAAAAAAAATAGAGAGATGGAGTTGTACACATATTTCTTTTAACGAATTTGGTTAACATTTTATTATTACCCGGTCAACCTTCTTTTGTCGAATTTAACACTCTATGTGTTAACCGGGTAATAATACATATTCCGAAAAATATTAGAGATGCCAACCTTCTTTTGTCGAGTTTAACACTCTATGCGTTCACCGATTAATAATACATGTTTAAAAAAATATTAGAGATCGAGCTGGAAAAAAGTCTAGAGATAGAGCTGTACACATATTTCTGTTGACGAAAATATTTTTTCCGAGAAAAACGAAGAAAGGACATGGACACATATTTCTTTTGACGGATTTGGTTAGCACTATATTATTACCCGGTCAACCTTCTTTTGTCGAGTTTAACACTCTATGTGTTAACCGGGTAATAATACATGCTCCGGAAAATATTGGAGATGCCAACCTTCTTTTGTCGAGTTTAACACTCTATGCGTTCACCGAGTAATAATACATGTTTCGAAAAATATTAGATATCGAGTTAGGAAAAAAAAAGTCTAAAGATTAGAGATCGAGCTGAAAAAAATGTCTAGAAATAGAGCTGCACACATATTTCTGTTGACGAAAATATTTTTTTCGGAAAAAACAGAGAAAGGACCTGGACGTAAGAGACGGGGATTTATTTGTTATTTTTTTGGCCCTAACCGCTACCCTGAAAAATTAGAAAAAGGTCGTTCGCGATTTGTATTTAACGATTTTTTTTTTGTAAAGCAATGAACCGAGGGACCTAAACACGATTTAGAATGTTTTTCTTATACTCATAAATAATCGCAAAAGACCTCTTTGTAATTGATAAGATCTATCCGTAATTAAAAAAAAACGGAAGGCTTTTTTGCAAATGCGCCAAACACACAACGCGGCTGGCATGAGAGGCCGGCGATTCTTCGACACATAATAGAGTTAATATTGGAGTTTGCTGTGGTGGCAACTGAGTGAAGCGGGTTGTTGCGATCGCGGTGGCGTGCTAAGAGCCCTAACGTAGAGGCGGAGGCCAATGCACAGTGATCACCATACTAAGGCCCTGTTTGTTTCCTTCTCCAGCTTATATAATCCAGCTTTTTGGTGTTGGATTATATAAGCTGGATTATATAAGCTACCTTTAAATAAGCCGGTGGGTTGTTTGTTTTCCTGGATTATTGCTGTGTTGGATTATTAGTTTGAGATTATATAAGCACCCTAATGGCTGCTTATAAATTATTATAATCTCATGCTTTAGATTATATAATCTAGATTATAATCTAGGCTGTTTGTTTCCCCATTAACTTATATAAGCTGAATTATATAATCCATAGGGCAAACAAACAGGGCATAAGAAGGTATATAAAATCCACAACCAAGATTTGTTGTACCATGGTTGTGACTACTTGCTAGAGATTGGTTCGGAGAAGAGGACTGAAGCCCGAGAAGAGGGACGTGTGTCAAAAGAATCGAGAGTAATCGGCTCAAATCTGAGCCGTTCAAGCGTAATCCAACGGTTGGAAGGAGGAGTTCTCGGTTGACACGGCCGACCTTAGGGTGGTTTATGAAGTTTCCTTCCCCCCACCTTAAAAATAAAGCCCTTGGCAACAGCCGGTTAAAAGAAGAAAAAAAAGCCTAAGCACCACGCAGATCGATCCCTAGTTGCGCTGCTCCCCGTCCTTGGACGCACTCCGCCATCTTCCCCCGTGCCACGGTGCTCCTCCCCCCGCCCGCGCCTGCCCCCGTCGCGCGGTAGGGTTTGACTGCCTTTGGCGGAGCAGGGGGAAGCAACGGAGGAAGATGGCGAGCGTGTACATCCCGGTGCAGGGGACGGAGGAGGAGGTTCGGGTGGCGCTGGACCAGCTTCCCCACGACGCCTCCGACATCCTCGACATCCTCAAGGCCGAGCAGGCCCCGCTTCACCTCTGGCTCATCATCGCGGTACGTTTATGCTCCCATCCCCCTTCTCTCTAATCGTCGCAATCCACGGAATCCCCAAGATATCTCGCAATTGTGTGGAGGTCTTGGTCGTCGGCGGTGTGGGAGGAGTAATTAAGTGCAGCGTGGTCGAGGTTACCTCGGTTTTTGCTTCATCCTACAACCTGTGTTAGAATTTATAGGGCTTGGGTCTCGTCGAATCTTGTGCCTGCATATGCCACCTCCTCCAGTTTCAAGGTGGGCATGTTGTCGAATCGGCTGATGTCATTTATATTTTCTGTTGAATTGTTGACGTGTATGGTGCTGTTTTTGTTTGGCCTTGCAGTGCTTTGCTTTGCTCTGGTTGACTCTTTGTTCAAGGTGAACTATCTAGGCAAGGGGTACTGGGGTAATGCCAGTGATTCCGAGGCAAGAGGTGTAGGAGGGTGAGTCCGAGGCGTCGGTGCTGCAAGAGCTCAGGGCGGTGGGGCCTTGTCGTTGTGGCCGAGGGCGGCACAGGTTTTAGGTTTAGACTGTTTTCCGCGTTGGCGGGTGAGCTCGGCAGTGGTGGCCGAGGTTTGTGTTTGTTACTGCTTTCTTGGCGGTAACCTTTGTATTTTCCTCTTCGAAGGTTTTTCTTCTTCTTAATGAAATGACAGTGCTCCTGTCCTAAGTTTCAAAAAAAAAAAAAATGCCAGTGATTTGCCAAAAATTAGGACCCAACCAGCACTTGTGAAACAAATATCACGATTTTGTTTAGATGAGTAATTTAGGGCAAATATTGAAAAAAAGGAGGATAAGAGAGAATCAGGGGAAGAGCAGTTGGGCCAGAGTTTCAATCCTTGCAAACGGATGGTAAAATTTGCAGAGAAACAACAACGAGTGAACTTTATGCACTTTGTGAGGTCGTGGATTTATCCCCGCTGGGTGGGTTGGGGGGGGGTGTGGATTCGCTCTTGCGTTGTGTGGAAAAGAAGGGTCGATAGAGAAGCACTGGTTACAGCTAAATAGCTAATGATGTTTTCTAAAGCATGTTTCCACAACTTGTGTTTAGAGATTGAACTTTTTGAACTGTATTTTGGGCCGTTGTAAATTTGGAGGGAATGTTCATTTGCGTTCTTTTGACTGTTTAATCTTATTTTCGACACAGAGGGAATACTTCAAGCAAGGAAAAATAGAACAGTTCCGGCAGATTCTAGAGGAAGCATCAGGCCCAGGTTACTTTTTTATTTTCTAATCCTCTGCCTGTGTAGTTTGTGGTCAGAACCTCCGCATCTTTGATTGCATCCTACCAGTTTATTTTCTCACTGTTTCTTGAAAATTATCTAAATACATAATTTTGAATCATCTCATCTTCCTTGCAGAAATCGATGAGTATTATGCTGATGTGAAGTATGAGCGGATAGCTATCCTTAATGCTTTGGGTGCTTTCCATACTTTCTTGGGAAAGGTTGAGAGAGCACCACAGAAGGAAGTACATTTCAAAGATGCGACTCAATACTACAATAGAGCGTCGAGGATAGATGAAACTGAATCTTCTACATGGATTGGAAAAGGTTCCACTATTTAGAGCATTTTGAACCTCTTACATACGTTGTCTTTTATAAGTTAGTGACTGTTGCATGCATATCTTTGTACCACACTACCATGGTTCTATAATGGCCGACTGTCGACTTGTATATGTGCATTTGATCTTTGGTTGTGTGTGCGCTCTGCCCCTTCAGTCACGATCATCTTAGGTAGAAGTGTGGGTTTTCAATTTTTGGGATTTGAATTTAATTTCACATTTCTATTTCATTTTGATGATATTATGATTTGTTGTATTATTCCCAACTGTTCTGTCATCAAAACTCAGTTTGAGATTGAAAGAAATGCTGCAACAAAGTATATAACTTTGCTTCATTCTTTTCTGGTAATAAGCATAAATAATGTGTGTTTGTATCAATCAGTTCACTGGAACATTGTAAGTTTCAATGACACATTATCTGTCATGTGTTTTTCAAAGTTATATAATGAATTTGTGCGGATTGATCTTTGTAACTTGTAAACACCTTGGCCCAGTGAGGCCTGATAGGCTGATAGTGTTGGGACTTGGGATTAGTCCATGTGGCTAGTTGTAGATTTGTAGTTTTGTTCAGAGCAGCAAATAATGCTTAGGAGCCATCCATACCAATCGTGTTAATCCGTTTGGATGAAGCAATGATGAAAGCCTTAAGTTGGTGTGGATTGGATGTTGTTCGTGTTATAGACACAACCATATATTTTTTCTGTTCGAACTTACATCCTTGGATCTGTTTGTTGCACATGGTATGTATGAATGTACGATGTAGGTTGGCTCCTAATACTGGTTTATTGAACTTATACAGGATGGTACAACTGTTTTCTAGAACCACGACTTAGTTTGATTGTCACTATGGAATCTCTTTTCTTCATCTTATTGTTTGATGTATGATTTATGCTAGGTGAATAATCGCGTGTTACTGCAGGAATTTCTGATGGCTCGATACTATTTGAGCAATGCACGAGAAAACTATCTTGTTGCATTGCATACACATGGGTAAAGAGGATGAGTCCTTTCATAGTCACACTATTAAGCAAAATTTGTGGCCATGATTCTTCTTAACTAGATCGAGCAGATATTATTATTTTGATGATGTGGCATGATAACATTCTTGGTTTTGGGATCAACTTTGATTTGTTTTCCACAACAGAAAATATATTCTATTTTCTCTTGAAAGATATTATGCTTTGAGCAAAGCACACACTGATTGCATTTGTTGTAAGTTCTGAATTTAATGTCGTTTCTTCACAATATTAGTTTATTTGGATAATTACCAGCAAGCATAGTGCTCTGTGATGTCCTGACCAGGAGTAATTCTTTTACTATGTTGATTTATTGATGTTGCTCTCCAGGTCAGCTCTGCGTCGCCAAGGGTGAGTTTCAAATGGCATCTGATTCATTCAAGATTGTGTTGGATGAAGATGGAAATAATTTTCCAGCTCTACTCGGTCAGGTAATTTTCTCAAGGTTGTTGAAATGCTTTTCCAATAATTAATGCAAGAAAGTTTGAACATTGTAAACAACAGACTAAAGAACATGATGTAAACAATTAAGATTTAACCTAAATCTTAATTGGATGCTTTCTCATGATTTGTTCATAATTTTGCTGGTTCTCTTGGACTAGTTTATCCTTGTACTGTGCCTCGGCTTTGTCTCTTTAGCGTGTGATGGATAAAGGTTATCGCAACTTGTTGAAGGGACTAACTCAAAAAGCACCTTATGATATCATTATTTTTCGACATATTCCTTTTCAATGATTCTAATCTTCAAATTATAAATTCTGTTTGTTCAGGCTTCTGTTTATTTCCTGATGGGCGATACGGAGCAACAACACAAGAAAGCTTTGGAATATAATAGGAACTCATTGGATCTCTATAAGGTGGGAAATGGCTCATTACTTAGTTTTTTTTTTGACAATACCATAATATTTTGCTGCGATATGCTATTAACCTTTATTAATTTTTTAGAGAGCTTTGCGGGCCTATGTCAATTGTCCTGCTGCTGTAAGGCTTGGTATAGCCTTTTGCCGATTCAAGCTTGGTCAGCTAGACAAAGCTCGACAAGCTTTTGAACGAGTTTTACAGGCAAGTCCTATTTCTGTCACTTGTATAGAAGATCTATCTCTAACGTAAATGCAGTGCCTTCATCAATTAAACTTACCTTCACAGTTGGATCCTGAAAACGTTGATGCTCTAGTAGCACTTGCAATCATGGATTTGCAAACAAATGAAGGTAATGCACTGCATTGACAAAAAAAGTCCTCTTCTTAATTTCTTCCTTATTTTTTCTCATGTGTTGCAACTTGCCTATAGCTGGTGGAATTCGCAGAGGAATGGATAAAATGAGAAGAGCTTTCGAAATTTATCCTTATTGCACATTGGCACTCAACCACCTTGCGAACCATTATTTCTTTACTGGCCAGCATTTTGTTGTTGAACAACTAACTGAGACTGCTCTCTCTTCAAGCAATCATGGACTACTGAAATCACACGCTTACTATAACTTAGCCAGATCATACCACAGTAAGGTGATATACTCTGTTCGTATACGTATCTAATTAATTTGGTATTTTCTTATCTATTCTCCGTGTGGTCACATTGGATTCATTCGCTGCAAATCTTGTTTACAACCATGAATATGTGATGCACATTCTTTTTTATAATTTAACCAAATTCAGGGGGATATTGAGACTGCTGGACGGTATTATATGGCATCTGTCAAAGAAATCAGCAAACCACAAGACTTTGTGTTGCCATTTTTTGGTGAGTCTCTTGCCCTCGTGCTTTCTTTGTTTTGTAATTTTATGACGTCATTCTGATTCGCAGTTGCTCAGCATTTATGCATCTCCATGTTAAGGAGATGTGAGATGATGATATATCGTTGATTCGTGTGGTCTACTTGGTCAATACTGGATTATTTCTATTTGCACTAAGTTGTTCCGGTTGGACTTATGCCTATTTTTTGAGATGTGTTAGGTCTATGATGCTTTGGGTGCATTGAATTCTTTTTAGCGGCTTTTGTGTCAGGCCTTCTAATTATATTGATTAAACTGTTCCATTTTTTAGCCCCAATGCTTTTCTTTTCTTTCTTTTTTTGATCGTCTGATCATTACTGGTATACTGTAAACTAGTGCGATCCACGTTGTATGCGTAAGTTCTGAATAACAGAAACAAAGAGGTCATTTTGACCTTGAAACTCACAGGAACAATTTCACAAGCACGTTTGTCATGTCCCTTGTTGAATTATATTAGGTTAAGAGGCATTGGTTGAGTATTTTCTAAAGTTAGACAATTTGGGAATAAGATCAGTTTTATGGTTTTAGTAGAAATCCATAATCAACAGTAGTACCTCATCAGCCAGCATACCTAAGTTGTATCTTTCTATGTAGTTCCTCAGAGCATTGAACTATTAATATGGTGGGGGCAATTTAATTCAGCTGAAGCAATGTACTTGATACTTGATAATTAGGTATAAGTTCTACTAGTGAAATTTCCACTAAGAAATGATCAAACTAACCATTATGTGATGTCGTCATGGTTACTTAAATAAAAGCACTAGTTTGTGCCAGGGTGTGTGATCTTACAATTGGTTAATTATTCTCTAAAGTTTAAATCCAGAGGAGTTCAATAGTTTCTATGCTAATATGTTTTTGCAACTTGGAATTAGAAACCTCTCATGGCACACAGGTATTTGGATTAAAGAGGAATGTTGCTTCTTTTGCTGTTATTCACCTTATTGCCATTAATTATCAGTACACACCATAAAGCTGCGTATCAAGTGTCAGCAGCTGGAGTGTTTGGTTTGAGAAACCTCCTCATCCAGATGGGTTGATCCATCATGGGTTCGTTCATCCCATGAATTTTGGTGGGATGACCCCATCCCTCATTTTGTACTAGACTTGTGCTTATGACGGATTAGGTGGTGATGGACCAACCCATTCCATTCCTCAAATCAAACAAGTGAGTTAGGTTCGGTGTTATGATTGGATTGTCCATTCACCGTCCGATCCCTCAAACCGAGCACCCTGTAATAAAACCTGTCCTCTGTTTCCCGTGCCCTAACTGGTTCTTCTTGTTATTGATATTGTCCAAGATACCTTGGCTAAGTTTGCAAGTATACCTCCTGTTTTGCTGCCATCATCGCTGCACTAACACACTTAATGATCTTACTAATAAATGTACTTGCTATTTAGTTTCTTCAGATTGTGTCCCACCAAGGCTTCAAACTTATATTGACTGTTTTGAACCTTCCTGATGTGTAATGTTTATGTTTTATTTTGTCCTTGATGGATTGCTTTTGGTTTGACAATGTAAATCACCTAATATGCTTGTCTTTTGCCTTTTTTCCTGGTGAATTTATTCAAATTTGTACTAGCAGATCCGATAGATTTAGTTTTTTAGTCATTCAGGAATATTTTACTGCATAGTTCAAACATGTACTAGCAGATCTGATAGATTTAGTTTCTCTTTAGTCATTTGGGAATATTTTACTGCATATTACATTGTTGTTTATAACACATTGATGATCTGAACCAGGACTTGGTCAAATACAATTAAAATTTCTAGACTTCAAAAGTTCGTTAGCTAGCTTTGAGAAAGTGTTGGAGGTGCACCCTGAAAATTGTGAAAGTCTGAAGGTGAGACGCGATTTCTAATCAAATTTCTAGACTTCAAATAGATGAATGGAAATTAATTTATTCTGCTTCTTCAGGCTATTGCGCACATATATGCAAAGTTGGGTGAGAATGACAAAGCTATAGAAACCTTCAAGAAAGTTACCCGGATTGATCCAAAAGATCATCAGGTAATCACTCTCTCTGTATGGAACATTTTGAAACCACTATTTCGTTAAATTTTTTTTATAATTTTATCACATCTAAGAATCAGACCCTGTTCTTGTGAGAGGAACACTGCAATGACTAAATCCATATCCACCTTTGAATATTGGGGTGTTGATTAAAAAATGGGGATGCTAATCAAGGATGCACGCGTGAACTATGAAATGTGAACGTAGGGAACTTTATTGAAAATTAGGGTTAGGAATATCTCTGATTTTGTAACCTGTTTGTTTCATGTTTTGCATATAATCTTGCTGATAAAACCATTATGCAGGCATTTATGGAACTTGGTGAACTGTTGGTAGAATCTGACTGGGCTGCTGCTATGGAGTACTTAAAGACAGTAAGACTATTCAATTAGCTGTTTGTTCTGTTGACCATAAAAGGAACAATGTTTTCCCCCTTGTATCAAATTCATGTATAGGTTTCAGAAGTAGAATTAATCATAGAAATTTTATTTTTGAAGAACCTGTTGGCCAGTACAAATGTATGATCAATATATAAACATATGCTAATACTATGGATTCATTTAATTCTATTTGTCATCACTCATCGCATAGATTCTTACAATTGTTGGCTCGATTTATAGCTGCACTCTCCTAGAAGTTGAGTTCTATTGTACTGCATCACCTACTCTCTAGCCTCTATTTTGGCATGATTATCATTTGGCACATGGTGTTCCGTGTGCATCTCTGCAAAGCTTGAATTTTATCTGCACCATATGAATCATGCTTGTAGTTGTGTCGGCGGGTGATTGTAGGTTATCTAAGGTAGACTTTCTGGCTATGCTTATTGTCGTGGCTGATCATTCGCTGCATTATATCTGCTGTTTTTCTTGTCACCTCTGAATGAAGCATGTCCAATACTTTTTTTTTGGGGTCCAATGCACACATGTTTTGCTTCATTCTTAAAATATGAATCTTACATATCAATACAGGCTCGAAATCTCCTAAAGAAGGCAGGAGAGAATATACCTGTTGAATTGCTCAATGGAATTGGACTTCTTCATTTTGAGAAGGGAGAGCTTGAGGTTTGTTTACAGTTACTGTATGTATCAAATATTTTACATTGTCATTTTTACCTGACAGTGCTCTCATTGTTTACGCTTTAGATGGCTGAACAAAGTTTTAAGGAGGCCCTAGGGGATGGTATTTGGGTTTCAATTATGGATGGGAATGCAGGTAGCTCTATGGTAAATTGGAGTGTTCAGTACATGGACCAGAGGTTTTTTCATGAACTTGAAGAAGGTGTTCCTCTTGAATTACCTGGTGATAAGGTCACGACACTGTTTAACTATGCAAGATTACTGGAAGAGCTTCATGATACTGTGAAAGCCAGTTTCTTTTACCGTCTCATTATTTTCAAGGTACCGCCATCCCCACCACACGTGTGTGCCAGCACGCACAGCACCCCAGAGTCTGCTCTCATGTAGTGACGTTACGATATAAATGTGACTAAGCATGGAAGCATGCTCTGAAAAAGAACATGAACATAGTGAAGCTCTGACAGTCACCTTTTCTTACTTCGTGTTCCCAATGTTTATTGCTGCTGCAACGTACACATGATTTACCCCCTGATGTTCACAGTTATCTGCATGCCAACACCCATCTTTGTATTATACTTTGCACTAGGATATGCAGCGCATGATCTTCGCTTTAATTGATTGGGATGGTCTTCCCTTGTTAAACTACTGATGTAGCGCCCATATTTTTGTATATAATGCACAGTTTCACAGTGACTTGAAGATCATGATATAAGAATAGAATTTTTGTGTTCTGAGGATATTGAAGAATGGTTGATATTTCTCAGTCAGCAAATAGGTTTTGCACTGCAGTTTCAATTCTATCATCAGTTATGATTTGTTGGTTCTATGTTCCTGTGATGATTACAGGAAATTACTAGATAATGGTTAGTGTCAAAGCTAGTCAAAGCCTCAAAGGGCCTTACGGACACTTTTTCTCGTTTCATTTACATATATGTCTGTGATACAGCTCATGTTCACAAGCTGTTTTGCCTAGGAGTTTTATTTGAAAAGATCTGTACTTCCTTCATTCACAACCACTTGGCAATTCTGACTAAATTACATACCGAGGCAATTGTTTTTTTTTTCTGATACAGTTTGTCCCCAAATAATTATCACACGAACTAACCCTGATGCAGTGAATTTGAGATGGTATATTTAGTATGTAGGTATTGTGGGAAAATTTCCCAATGAAATATGAAAGTTGCAAGGATTTTTTTCTGAAAAATGTCATTTTCCTTTTTTCCCCGGGGCGGTGTGGGGTAGCTGCGTTGTCTTCCTAATAGACTATTGAATAGATCTCTGTAGCATTCTTTTGTGCCTAACAGGATTTCCTGTGCACCAATGAAGATGATCTCCTGTACCTGTTGTACTGTGTTCTAACTCCGAGTTCTTTTAATAACAGTACCCAGACTACATTGACGCCTATCTGAGGCTAGCAGCTATTGCAAAAGAAGTAAACAATTTTCAACTGAGCATCGAGCTGGTAAGTGCTAATAGTTATGTTTTATTCTTCTGCTTAATTGAGAATAATTATATGGTGTTTGTTCTAGATAAGTGATGCTCTAAAGATAGATGATAAGTATCCAAATGCGCTGTCTATGCTTGGAAGTCTTGAACTCCAGAGTGATGAAACCTGGCTTACTGCAAAGGAGCGTTTCCGTGATGCTAAAGAAGTGACCAAAGGAAAAGACGCATACTCTTTGCTTCAATTGGTATGTGAGCCCACTTCACTGTAGCACATTTATTTACGGTTTTAAATAGGCTTCACTTATCACTGTACTTGTTTAATGAACACTCTGTGTTGAAAAGGGCAACTGTGGGGTTTGATGCACCCTTCATTGCTGAGTAAGTTCTTTTTTAGTGTTTTTTGAAAACTGAAGGCCAAAATGATGGCATGAATTATAATTTGGTGGAAGTTACAATATCAGTTGGAACTTGGAATTTCAGGTGAATTGAACTGAAATGTTGCTTGTTCTGTCATTATACTAGTCTACACTATTGGTACTTCTGCCTACTGGCCCTGAATAGGGCTAGTAGGCTGTAATTGTTAGATATGAACTGTTTTGGTGGAATTGAAAAAGTAAACTCCATTAATCATGAACTAGTTGCCTACAACCGCTGATAGCAGGAGGCAATGTGTTTAATTTAAAGTATTTTGAATCAGCAGTGTATCATTACATTTACCGCTGAGTCAGGGCATGCATATACAATCCAATCTCCTTGTAACTTTATCTGTTTTCTAAGCATTTTACATCAACAAGTCATCAAAATATGGTTTTTTTTTTTCCGTAAATGTTTCCTCATTTTCTGCAACTAATCAATTTTATCTTTCCTCTGTATTTTTATGGAAGTTGTCTGTGTTGTATAGGGGAACTGGAATTACTTCGCTGCCAATCGCCCTGAGAAAAAGGCCCCAAAATTTGAGGCTACTCATCGGGAGAAAGCCAAGGAGCTGTATTTGATTGTACGTTATTTTACACTTTCTTCAATACCACTACAAAAGGAACATGATTACTTTTTTTTCTTAGACTAAACTAGACCCAGCCCAGTTGCCACTAAGATTTGTCTTGCATTTGAAGGTTTGATTTATGCAGCAGATTTTGGATTTTTCATATATCGAATTTTCCCTATGAAAATATATCCCATGAACTTTCTTCAGCATAAGGTGTACTTTTTTGTTGATGTGTGCGTAGGCACATTTTATACGTGTTGTTAATATCCACCCATTTGCTATGAAACTCATATATATATATATATATATATTAAATCTTACACTTTTTCTATTTGTAAGTTCAATTACATACTTTGTTGTATATTTCTAGTCAGGACGATTTGTGCTTACATGGTAGATTTTCATATATCAAACAGTGAAAATTATGCTTACATTTTGATGCTTTCTGGAAGTTTGCCTTTTGAGAATGGTTAGCTTCATCCAAATTGAGCTTATGTAGACATTTGACTTTATTTTAACTGGTCAAAGGAACAAATTTAGACTTAACTTTTGAAAGTTTGAGGATGTTTAGTTTTAACATTTGTCAAAAATTTTCATTTTTTAATCCTTATTTTCTTGTGAAGTCATTGACTCCCTCCATTGTGGTTTTTTAAAAGATATAGCACCTACTATTTAAGATAACTTCAACACTTTTTGAAGTTTTGTGAAAGATCATGGCATGATGTTGACCTAGTCAAAGTTGAAAGCTTAGGAAATTGAATGGTATAATTTGGAGTTTTGGTGCCAGAGTAATACTTGAGTAGGACATCTAGCAAGATGTGATGAACTGATGATACAATCTCTTTGGAGAAGCGTAATACAGTCAGTAAATTGAAAATTATGCCCTTTGGTTGTATTTATTTTACACAAGAGCAATGACTGCTTAGAACCACACCTCAGCCTTGTGTGGTAGCAGAAGCAAATTCTTTTCTGCAGTGCTTGCTGCGAGGATAGTGAACTCACTGTAAGTTCTGGTTCTGCTCACAGTTGAGATCTTAATCGCTGATGTAGGTACTAAAGCAACACCGTGGTAATATGTTTGCTGCAAATGGTATTGGAATCTTACATGCTGAGAAAGCCCAATGGGATATTGCCAAGGACTTATTTACACAGGTTAGGAAGGGAAAAATATTCATTGCTCTATATGACAACTGTGAACTGTTAGAAATTACATTAGCAATTTGAAATGGATTAGGTGCATGAAGCCGCATCAGAAAGTATATTTGTTCAGATGCCCGATGTCTGGATCAATTTGGCTCATATACATTTTGCCCAGGGCTTTTTTCAACAAGCAGTGAAAATGGTACACACACTCCCTCCCTCTCTCACATACACACACACACACAATAAAATGAACTGAGGTGAAGTTACTACTTATTTCTTGTAGTACCAAAATTGCCTGCGGAAGTTCTTCTACAACACAGATGCAACTATCCTTCTATATCTTGCCCGAACACATTATGAAGCTGAGCAATGGCAAGACTGCAGGAAAACTTTGCTGAGAGCTATACATTTGGCTCCATCAAATTATTTGTTACGGTTTAATGTAGGTGTTTCAATGCAGAAATTCTCAGCTTCTACTCTACAGAAGTCAAACCGAACAGTTGATGAGGTCAGTACTGTTACTTTTCTTTACCTGGTCTCTGATTCTTTTATTTATGAAAAAAAAGTAATCTAGCAAAACTCATTGAAGTAACCTTTTATCGTGTTAAAGTTACTTCGTTATACTAAACTTTTCTGTGCTACAGCACGCAAGGCTTACCACATTTTGTTTGGCAATATAAATTGGGTATTCATGTCTTCATCCACCTGTATTTGAGCATAGATCTGACTTGTGTTAAGGGCATTAATAGTATGTGTACTAGTATATGTGTATGTGTCAAGGGTATTTGTGGTATTGTGTGTTTAGGGTTGTGTCCATTGTACACTATATTTGCCCCTCTGCCTCGATACAGATATCCAGTTCATTTGCAATCTCTCTCAAACATTAACAAGGAATCAGAGCGCCGGGTTCGCTGACTTGGCCGCCACCCAAATTCTCCGCTGTGCTGCTCCCAGGAGGAGAAATCTTCACTCCTGGGGGTGGCCTTGTCGATCCACACTACTGTAGCATGTTCTCTGGCCAGATCCTGTGTGCTGGCCGTCGTCCTCTGCCCAGTTGTCTTCTTCAGCTGCCACCTTCTCCAATAGTAACTTCATCCCCACGAGGCCGTGAGCCAGATTGGCTCGGGTCGCTGTCATCCTGCACTGGGTCTTCAGCAGCAATTTTCTCCAGCAGCCAGTCGTCATCTCCTTGCTCTCCGAGCTATTTCGCGTTGGATCTGTGCAGAAACCTGGTTTGAAGTCGTCTTCTCCGAGCTCATCTTCGCTGGATCCGTCGTTCTCGAGCTTCATCCTCGCTGTATCCGGCACAGCTTGTCGCACACATTTTTAATTACCACTCTGATATAGAAATGAAAGCCTTGTAGCACACATTTTTTTTCCTTAACCAAATTTCTCAACTTTTGTTTGAGATTCACTGATTTACCATCTTATATATTTACTTTAATAACTATGCTGTTCCCATAACTCTCTTTTACACTTCATGTTTTCTATGTCTAGGTTCGTGCAACAGTTACCGAGCTTCAGAACGCTATTAGAGTGTTCAGTCTGTTGTCTGTTGCATCAACGTACCATTCCCATGGTTTTGATGAGAGGAAAATAGAAACTCATGTTGAATATTGCAAACATTTGCTGGATGCTGCTAAGGTTCATCGTGATGCAGCTGAGCAGGCTGAGCAACAGAATAAGCAAAAATTGGAAGTTACCCGCCAAATTGCTTTGGCAGATGAAGCTCGCCGGAGAGCTGACGAACAGAGGAAATTCCAGGTCTAGCTCTAACTACTTTTACTTCACCATCAATATGTCTATTACTCTATTTGTCGATGAAAAGATTAGAAGTTTATTTCTAATGCGGTGGTGTTAACAGTTAGAAAGAAGAAAGCAAGAGGACGAGCTAAAGCAAGTAATGCAACAGGAGCAACACTTTGAGCGTGTCAAGGTATTTTACATATTATTATTATTATGCATATTTCAGAGAATTGTTCATAAACTGCTGGTAAGAGGTGGTTCCTTGTTTCCTAAGGAGGACAAGGAATTGGCTTAGATCTGCGAGATGTCACTCAACTTAAAGTGAGACATGGTCTCATCAATCCTGGCCCCTTGTCATGTGCACCATGAGAAGGCATTGTTTCTTTATGTTTATGAATAATTTGATAAATGACACTGGAAACATATAGAAATAAGTTGTTTTTAACAGTAGCATATATAAAAAGCTCCCTATCTCATACATAAAATAAGTTCTTTTGGCCACCATTGTTGGAAACCGGTTCGTTTCAAGTCTGGCTTCTTGTTCACCATGAAGACATTGTTTGTTCATGGTATTTGAAATCATAAATATCATTTATTCTTTTGGCCAGTTTTCTCTGAAAAGTGGTTACTTTACTGCCAAGTTGGCCCCAATGCGTTTGAAGGAACTGTTAGGTTCTTGTCAAAATTGATGACCAATTGAAATCAGTTGCTAGTATTCCAAGAAATTGATATAGATAAAATGGTGGTAGGTTTGACAAACCTCATATGCCAGCTGAAGAGATGGGCTTTTAGACGCATGTCACTAAAGTTTGTGGCTTAGAAGTGTGCCACTAGCCCACTATGTCTCTGACATCTGGGCTGGGGCCCATCCCACCTTTCATCAGAGTTCAGAACTGGGTCCTTTCCTGTTCCTTTACCCCCTCCGGTTTTGTACCTAAATACCCCCATTTGATTCCTTATTCTTTCAAAGGATGTCTATTGCTACTTGATAGTTAGATTCCAATCATCAAAATTTGGAAAAAAATGAAATCACAAAAAAGGGGCTGGTTTTGTTGGCTTTCCCAAGATCAAACACACGCGAACTCGTGGACACACGACAAGAGCTAGATTGGAGAACACACAAAGAAAACACACTTGTATATTCTTGTACTACTTAGCTCAAATAATATGAATTCAGAGAACAATGTTTGGGAACAGCTGACTCGAGTTACCTGGCTCAAGTTGCGTCGTTCTTGCTGTGTTCCTATTCTGCTTGCCCTATCTGTCTAGCTGTGTACAAGAAGATATTTAAAGGTATCATCACTAACTACTGGACTCAGTTGAACCGAGGCAAATCCCATCGTGGTCAGCAAGCTCGGCGGAGCGCTTTCTAGTCGTCGGAAGTCTCGTGCGCCCGTGCAGTTGCACGTTCTCCTCCCTTAACGTGGGCAAGCCACCTTCTCACCTCATAACTCGGTCGATACAGTGTCCAAGTAACATCATCTCCATGCGCCTTGCTCCCTGCACAGCATGCATGACTCGGTCACTAACTTACCTCCTAATATCTATCTACATGCAAGTACTCCCTGCGCTAGAAGTAATCAATTAAGCAACGAGCATGCATATCCCATACATTTGGTTGCATGCAACTAACTCTACTAATGACTAGATGACCAGAAATGCAAACTCACACGTGTGCACGGTTCAGATCTAAATTTAAACATGTACAATTGCAACAAGATTAATCTAACAGGTTTTGTGCCTGGAAACTGGCTAGTCTCTGGGCGAAAACTTCCGGTTTCCAAACCCAAAATGGTTCGTGGAACCCTGCCTGTCATTCATCAGGTAGCATCTTTCTGAATCACAAACTTTGGGGCATCTCTATATAATTGATCCTGTCCAGTTGGCAACTTGGCATCGTTCCTTTCCGTAGTAAATTTTGCCTCTGACCTTGCAACTTAATTCGAGCACTTACCTCAGGATTGTTTTCTCAAAGGCTGGAACACTGCAAAATGCAAATACATTTGCTCTGTTCATGACAGCTTAAAGTGTGTTCTGATATTGTACTTTTTTTTATTAGGAACAATGGAAAACATCCAGCAACACCCCAGGCAAGAGGAAAGATAGGTCCAAGCAAGAAGATGAAGAGGGGCGAAGTGAAAAGAGGAGGAAGGGCAGCAAGAGGAGGAAGGATCAGAAGACAAAGACACAATATGGGGAAGAGGAAGAAGATGAGCCAGTAGCAGAAGATGATTACGCAAATGTGGCGAGGGATTACGATGGTGACAATTCAGAGAAAGCCCCAGATCACCTTCTTGCTGCTGCTGGTCTTGAAGATTCTGATGCTGAAGATGACATGGTTAGTATTTTCTTATCCGCTTTGTTGGGCGAAACATATAAATGTTAATCAGTAGTATCATTGGAAAACTATTATGTCTGTTCCCGCTTTTTTGCTTGTTAGATTTAACTTGCACTTTTTATGTTCACGCGGAACTTTTTTATTTTCAGATGCTTTGTTGCGAATTTGCCTTATGAACTCTTTTCTGTTGTAGGGACATCCTCAATCTGCAATAGAACGGAAGAGACGAGCATGGTCAGAATCTGAAGATGATGAGCCAGCGCAGAGACCAGTGCAGCGTAGTCCAGGTGCAAATGATCTGAGTGAATGAAAGCAGGAGATGATGCTCTTGACAGCCAAAATAATTGCTAAGCTTAGGATAGCTTTATATTTATGCGAACATTAGCATGCTGGTCGTGGAAGAAAACAGAACTCGTATACTCATCTGTACTTTTCGATAGTGGGATGTTGAAATGGAGCTTAAGCTAGAACGTTGCGAAGTGCTGATTTTATCTGGTAGTAGCGTACATGTCCTCTGTAACAGTATAATTTGCTTTAAGTCTCTAACAGCTGATCCCTACAGTAGTTTTAGATGCGAATATTCCATGGGTTAAAGCGGACGGAGCAAACATCAGACAGGCTTTGTTCCGAGCTTATGATGATGTATCGATTTTTTCTTGGGCCAGCCTATGGGAAATGTGGGTGTTTTCTTATGTTGTCGATTCTTATTAGCTTTCTTAGGGAGAAGATATTTTCATGTGCTGCTGTAAGGCTCTGGCTACTATGAAAGCGTAAAAAAAAGAAGAAAGAAGAAAAATATAACCCCAACGGGTACGTATCTAATCTAATGTAACCATATATAAAAGCTTGGGGAGGCCTCCCTGCTCCTCGCCATGCAGCGCAAGATTTTTAAAATTAATTTCGGCAGTGCTCGAATGCAGCAGCTACAGTATTTTCATTTAAAAAAATATTTTTAGTTTTTTAAGAAACTATTAGATTTTTAAAATTATTTTCGGTACTGTGGTTTCTACAGGAGATACATTGAAATATTTTTAAGAGTATAGGTACTTTTTGTTTCTCTTTTATGGGTTTTTTCCAAAAAAAAATTCCCTGTTAAAACCCTTGTCTCGGCGCTTCTTTTTGTTTGTAGCAACTCACGGGCGTGTGAAGCATTTATTAACTACTATTTTTGGTGATGTACGAAGAGTAGCCGGCAACTACTTGTGGCGCTCAGGCACCGAGAGCTACAATGTTTTACTTTTTTTATTTATTAGCTACAGTTTTTTTTAATACAAAATAAATTTTTCCCTTTTTAATTTTTTCCACAAAAATCATATTCTGTACAATACTATAGAAACTACATAGCTATAGTGTTTTAAAAAAAATATATTTTCCTTTTAAAATTTTCCAAAAAAAGATTTCCTACAGTATTTTTGTTCCTCCCTTGAAAGAAAATTACTTTCCTTTTACTTTTTGAACAGTATTTTTTAATTAAAAACATTTTTCTTTGTTTTTCAAGAAAAGAATTTCTAAGGTATTTTTCTGTTTCTTCCTTGAAAGAAAATCACATTCCTTTTTTTTTTATAGATTTTCTCTCTCTAAACATTATAGATTTTTACTAGTCCTCTTTAAGCAAAGATACTTTCTTTTACATGAACTTGAGGTTGCGTGGGAAATGGACCTAATGGTGCACAATTATACGTAGGCATCATGGGCTAATGTAACGTCATGTTTGGATGGGCTAAAGCTAATTGTTAGCTGGTTAATGGCTAGAGCTAATTGTTAGCCAGCTAATAATTAGTTCATCTAAAATTAGCTTAGGGCTGTTTGGATACATGGCTAATGGTTGGGCTAATTTATTAGAAAAGTTATGTTTGCCCCTCATAACGAACTGAGGAGTGGACGCACGGGTGAGGAAGTGAGGATAAGACCAGCGTGAGGGTATTTCAGACTTTTCCCACCGTGTTACCTGCTATTATCCCAAATTAGCTCCCCTCCACCAACTAATGGACTAATTGTTAGCTCAGGGGTTGACTAAAAATTAGCCCACCTATTAGTCTTCCTGTTTGGATATACTATAGCTAATTTTTAGCCAGCTAATAATTAGCCCAGGGATCCAAATATGGCCTAAAACACAGGGGGCTATGATGCCATCTGGACAATTAGGGATGTCAGTTTTATTTACAGATTTAGGTACCCGACTCGATAAGAGCGGGCACGGATAGCACTTTAAACTTATGGGTTTTTAGATTTAGGTATCCGATAAAATCACATGATGGATGTGGATGTCAATGTATATCCATATGTATGTCATGGGTATCCCATGACATGCGGAGTATACGTTAGAAAATCAAAATCCTAACTCACTCTGCCGCCGCAATCCCTTGACTCCCGAGGCCCCGATCTATTCTACTCGCCTCGCCTCCTCCAATCCTCCCTCCTACACGGCTGCGCCCCTCCCTCTTCCTCCCGCCACCACCTCGCCTCCCTCGATGCTGCCGTCCTGTCTCCCTTAACGCCATTTGCCTCCCCCTCTGGCCCTATCCGCCTCCTCGGCGCCATCGCCTCCCCCTTCGGCCCCACTGCCACCCCCTTCGCCTCCTCGCTCCCTACAACCCCCATCAGCCCCCACCTTGGTAGCTTGGCCCCCTCCGGCTCCCGCTCTCCGGTTGGCCATCCACGTGGCAGTGCTATAGTGGGCGGGCCTGCGTGACTACGCAGCGCTGATGGCACGCCATGCGCATGTCAATGGCGGCTATGGCTACGGTGGGGGCGGACTTCATTGACGGCGGCTACAGCTATGGTCGAGCGGCTACGATTATGACTACGACAGGTGTGGTGTGGTGCCCCCTCTTCCCCCTCTGAATGCGTACGACACCCATGGGTACCCATCAGGTTTAGGCGTGGGCATAAAATCTATTCATGTGAAGCTTAATAGGTTCGGGGGGTGGCATATGTTCGAGTTCGAGTGGTGGGTCTGAGGCAGTTGTATCCGGAAGTACCCATCTAATTGCCATTCCTATAAACGATCAAGAGCCAATGCCCGTTGTCTATCGTCGCCGCGAGTCAATACTGCACCAACGATGCCCCAAATATGCTTCCCTGAGGGCAAACTACGCCACCACCCTCCTCCCCATTTGTGCCTTCTCGCCTGGGTGATGCCGGTGCGCACCAATCTACGCCGCGTCACCCAATCGACACCATCAAGACCCAATCCACAGACGAGGTGGAAGAAACTAAGGATATGTGACAGCGAGTGATGTGTGGCAATGACTGGACTTTAAATAAGATGTCTTTTTGCGAAAGGGTTGTCTTCGTGTTGTGCTGGACTAGGCACGGTCTAATAGGTTGCGTTAGACCGTCCATCGTGCCGAATTTCTAGATCCAACACGACCCATTATTTGTGCTATGCCGCCCTTGTCTGAAAACATCCGTACCATGCCATATTGGAGCAGCCGTGTCGAGGACCAATCCAAAAAGGCACAGTCCATTACCCAGTTCCAGTGGCAATCTAGGGTTCAAAATATCATACCCCATCCTTGAGCCAATGTAAAAAATAATTAAAAGAAAATATATAAACAATTGATGAAAAAAGACAAGAAAGAATGGTCAGCAAGTCATCATCATAATCACGTACATTTTGTTTAAAGGATTTTTAAGCATGAGTTTAAAGAATGGAGCTATACAATTTACCCATAAAAATATCTCCATCTAATTTCTGACCAAACAAATACATTATAACAATACAGTGTTTTAGGAATTATTAGGCGCAGCAAGAACACGAGTAAAGATGACAATGGAGTTCCGTTCTACGATAACCTGTGCAGAATTCTTCTATAAAGGGATGGGTATGAACATATTGTCTTGTGACTGTTTCCTCCTAACAATAAGGAATTCTTCTATAAGGGGATATGTACGAGGAGATTTGGACTCAGGATGAAAATACTTCCTCTCTCTCTCTCTCTCTCTCTCTCTCTATATATATATATATATATATATATATATATATATATATATAGTTTTTCGGTAATCTATAGTACATAACTCATTTACTATTGTTCTACCATCTCATGTAGTACTATATAACTATATAATACATTTATAAAATTATCTTACAAATTTAGGTTTATATGGAGGAATCTAAGACCATCTCCAACCATATTCCTTTCATTTCATTCCCTTCCCTGTTCTCTTCCTCATTCCCATTCCCTTTATTTGCCCTCAACTCCAACAGATTCTCTTTAAAGGGAATTGTATAGGGAAAGGAGAGAGAATCCCTTGCTAATGAGAATGGGAGAGGGAATCTCTTCACGAAGAGAATGCTGAAGGGAATCCGTTGGAGCGCTGAAGTGAATAAAAATCCCTTCGCGAAGGGAAAGAGAGAAGGGAAGAAACATAGTTGGAGATGGTCTAAGCAAATTTGGAGAATGGAAGAGAAGCGAGGATGGAAGGAAATGATATCCTCTGACATCCCAATACGTCAGAGGAACCACTCCGGGGAGGGAGGTTATTCCCCGCTGAGAATAAGTCGGTCTCGCTGGCTTTCGTCCCGGCCCGCGGGTCTCTCCTACCTCACCTTCCAGCCTTCCTTCGTTCCCCAACCCCAGCCTGCTACAGAGGAGAAGACCAGTCGAATTGGCAGCGCGGCGGGTCGAAACCAACGAAAAAAAAGACCCCGCACCCAAGTCGCCGTGCCGGTAACGGCGCGGCCGCACCACCTCCTCCTCGTCACCTCGCCGTGGTGGTAGGAGTGTTCCGCGGGCAGCGGCGCCGCGGGAGAGATGCACAGATCGGGGGCCGCGATGGCGTGGAACGTGTTCAAGTTCTGCACGGCGCTGCGGGGGCTGGGCTCCGTCATGATCCTGCTCGTCCTCGCCATCGTCGGGGTCACCTACTACGCGCTCGTCCTCTGCAACTACGGCCCCGCGCTGCTCGCCGCCGCGGGAGGCCTCGACGCCCTCGCCGCGCTGACAGTCCTCCTCCTCTTCCACTTCCTGGTGCGCTCCCACAGGCCACACCCCACCTGCTTTTTAGCTCTTCTTGGCGTAATTCGGTGGCTTTGGTGCTCCGGTTTCGGATCTTTGGGTGCTATGGCTGGATCTTTAACTTCTGCCTCGAGAGGCGTGACGATTATTCGTGCGCTATTGAGGTTATTTGGAGGTGCGGAGATTGGGGTTTTAGGTGCTCGGGTTATCCCATTTCGTGCTTTCGTTTCTTGTTTAGTAAGGTCTTTCTCAACTGCAATTTGAAGCATGTGAGCTTAAGAGATGCATCCAATGTTACCTTGCTAGATCGTCTTGGTCAGTTTTTATGTTTATTTGCATTTTTATTTTTGCTTGAAGTACTAGAGGCAGTTTCTGCTTTAGTTGATTACTTCATTTAATGTTGGTTTTGCTTGAGCCAAAATTAGCAACCTCTTTGTAACATTCTTTAAATTGGCTGTCCATTGGAATGAAGCCTCATTTTAGTATCTTGTTGCCTAGAAGCTTATATAGTTTTTATGAACTTAGCACCAGTGTATACTGCTAATTCCTGTAATCTTTTCTACATGCTGAAAGAAGCATTTCTCCCTTTCTGAGATATTTTTCTATCACTTGGTATGTTAATGACAACATTTATTTGACTATGCAGCTTGTCATGCTTCTGTGGAGTTATTTCTCTGTTGTGTTTACCGACCCTGGTGCTGTTCCACCAAATTGGAGGCCTGATGTTGATGAAGAGATAGGAGAGACAGCTCCCTTATCCACCTCAGACTTTAGTAGTATGATGAATTCACATCAATCTCTCAGTGATACAGGAAGTCCAAGGATCAGACACTGCAGGAAGTGCAACCAGCTGAAGCCACCCCGTTGCCATCACTGCTCTGTCTGTAAGTTCATTTCCAGAACTTTAGATCTAGTTTTGAACACTTGTTACAGATGCGAGTTTCTCAAAGAGTGCTAAACTCTCTGCCTTATTGTATACTAATGCCTATAATTTACCTCAGGTGGAAGGTGTGTGCTTAAGATGGATCATCATTGCGTATGGGTTGTGAATTGTGTTGGGGTGCTGAACTATAAGTTCTTCCTTCTCTTCCTGGTAAGATATACAATGCTCTGTTGCTGTATGTGCTTAAAGAATACATCAGCTAGCCTTTTGCCCTATCTATTGATGCAGTTGCTCTACAAGCTAAATCCATCAGAAACTAACATATGAATGGCCGTACATTTTCCCAGTTCTAGTTGTGGTCCGTTTGTTTATTTTAATGACTGAAAGTGTGTTAATTTCTGTTTCTAGTATCTAGATCATACTTATGTGATAAATAATTGGGAGTCATTTAAAAATGCACATGAATGATAGAACCTGTGATATTGCTGGAGTTACACTTTCACCCATAGTTACCAGAAATGCAGTTCGTTTGAGTCACGGTACGGGATTCGGGTTCGCAGTTCGCCACTATTTCCTTCCAATTTCCATTGTGAACACGAACCTCGTACCCTAAACCGGTTCGGGTTCGACGAATCTGGTTCGCGATTCGCAAGGGTTTATAGCGAATCTGGTAATTATGCTTTCACCATTAGTCGTTCCCTGGGTTTATCGACCAAATTTGTATATATTGGATTATATTCTATGCCTCTTGATTCTTCGATTTGCTATACCAGCAATCCTCTAGACAAATATTTGTGAGTGAATATGATTTTTTTTCAGAACCTCAGATGGTCTGTACCGAACTGTAAAAAATACATGTGAAGGTTAAAACAAGTAGCAAATTCACAATAGCTTCAATCTCACCAAATTCTTGAAATTTGAGGTTCTTTAAAGTGCTAATGTACAGCATATGCTCATGAAAGAAGTCTTTAACCTATACTAATGTACAGCATGTGCCCATGACAGAAATCTTGAACCTATACTAGTTTTACTATAGTTTCCAAGGCAGATCATACATGTAGCCTCAATATCTTGTGGGCTTCCCTAGGAGCTTCCCAACATTGTTCTGCGTGTTTTTATTACTGTCATCATTTTAGTAATCTTTTCGGACATTGGTATTTTATCGTCTCTTTTGCTTTGCAAAATTAAGCATCATATTAGTTAAGTACAGGTGTGTGCTTTGGTTGACTTGCGCTTTATATTGTGTGAAACACTCACACTGCCATAGTTATTTTGGACTTACTAGCAATGCTTCCTATCCATCATTGTTTCTACAATAAGAAGAATAGTGACTTATTTCGCTCTTTGATCCTTGCATTTGCCCTTATAGAAGTTGTGTTAATTGAGTTGAACACCAGGAAACAATGTTATCATAAGAAAGTGAAACTGCATGAATCTGAATATAGGCTTTTCTTCTGTTTATTGTGTTTCTTCAGACAGTTTAGAGTACATTATTATGACCTAACTAGTGATCTGATTAATGACTTAAATTTAGTGAAAATTGCAAACCCCCATTTGTCAATCTGAGTTTGGAAGCGCAGCGTGCAACTTATTTTTGGCATTTACACCTCCCCAAATCATCTCACTTTGCAAAACCCCCTTGCCATAACTTTCTTCACTGATTTTAACGGAAAACATTAAAAAAAAACTTGAGATTTAATCCTTTGAATGTTTCTAGTGTTGTTTTACAGATTATGTGTGGGTTAAAATTCATATCTATATTTTGTCCATGGGAGTGTTCTTAGTGCATTCCTGAGACAATGTCCTGCTTTCTTTTTGCAATTTAAACATTGGTCGTTCTAAATATAGTGGTCAGCCATACAGGTAATGATTTGAGGCAATAATCCAATAAATATTGTTGGTAAGATGGAATAAAGGAATACTAAAAGCCGCCACTTCATATGCTGTAAACATCATAGTTCTTGGATGCCAATAGCTTTAGTGGTTTTAGGACCTTTAGGTCTGCCATGTAGAAGTCCTGTAAAGTATATCCGCTATGCTCCAAAAAGCTCATATCATTACTACGTTTCTGTTGATTAGTGGAATTACTGCACACATGATACCTAGGAATAAGTGATATAATTTATACTTTAATATTTTCTTCTAGCGCACTGCTTCTAATCTTAGCATTGTTGAGAGTGCAGCCTCCTCTTGGAGTTACCCTTTCCTTTAAACTGATATATTAATAGGGGCAGGGGATATTCCTTATATGCCACTGAATCTTTTTTTGTAATAAATCCTCACAGTGAGGCTGACATAGTGGGTCATTGCTGACACGTCAGTGAGAGATCCATTGGCATATGAGGACATGAGAAAAGATTCAGTGAAAAATGAGGGCTTATCTATATCTTTCTTTTCTTTGTTACATTGCTCTCTAGATCCTAAGGGTTCTGAAGTTATTTTCTTGTATTTTGTATAATGCAGTTCTACACTTTTCTTGAGACGGCGCTTGTTACCCTGTCCTTGTTGCCTCACTTTATTGCTTTCTTCAGTGATGTTGAGATCCCAGGAACTCCTGGGGCACTTGCAACCACATTCCTCACGTTCGGTAATTCTTCTGTGTGCAGTATCTCGATTGCACTGTTGTGCTTGAGAAATTTAAATGACCATCTTATCGAATCTTATCTTTTTTCCCTGGCAGTATTGAATCTGGCCTTTGCTTTGAGTGTCCTTGGTTTTATGATCATGCATATTTCACTTGTTTCTGCTAATACAACAACAATTGAGGCAAGTACCTAGAAATTGCAATATTTCCCCCCTTCTGAATACACTACATTGAGGCTAAACTGCTATATTAAAAGTACAGGCATATGAGAAAAAAACTACGCCACGTTGGAAGTATGATCTTGGCCGGAAGAGGAATTTTGCTCAGGTCAGGCTTTTATCTTTGCTCTGATCGATTTCTTATTTTCTTTTGACAGAGTCTACTAAAAGCATTTCTAACATGGCCACCACATATATATCGGCTTATTTTCATTGGAGCTCCTGGGCATAGATCACATCAAGAGGCCCGGAACGATACGTGTGTTTGCTATATTTTGTACTAATATAACAAAGTGAAAACTGCATTGTACTCATACCTATCTGTACATATTTAACATTCACACTTGTACCTTTCAATTTACCACTTATTCGTTTCACCACCAGTATTTTTGAATCTTATGCAAATTACTGCCCATACTCCTAAATTTAGTCCTAATCAATACATGCTGTATTGATATAATTGCCCCATCATATGGAGGACCTGTAGAGGGTTTAAGTTCTCATATTAATGCCTGTCTAACTGTCTTGTACCATATTCTCACCTTTTGTGCCAATGAGCAATTTTGTGGATATGGCTGTTTTCGAAATTATGGGCGTCAACTGCCAAAATTATAAGCGTATGCAATTTGTATAATGTAGATGCACATGTAGCAAACTATCAAAACAAAAGCATATGTGGGAGTTTATAATTCTGTAAGAAGAGGTAGGCTCTGTTCAATTTCTAATTTTGCCTGACAGGATACCAAATAATTTGAGATTTTTTAATGGGAAAAATAATTTGATTCCTCCGACCATAATGGTTCATCTCAATTTAATAGTAGATGTTGGGCAAAATTGATGGTGTTTTACTCAAGTTATTTTTTTCTATCTATTCGTGAAGCGTTTGATTTCTCTTAATCCAAAATGTTTTCTGACATTCCATGCAGTATGACTTAATTTTGATTTCCATGTTCTGGCACCATCTGTGTATGCCTCTGCCTGTCTCCCAATAGGCCAACAGCTTTTATCATTGCGTAGTTTTTGATTTTGTAATATATTTTGTTATCAGGTTTTTGGAAATGATAAGTGGTATTGGTTCATCCCGGCATACTCAGAAGAGGATTTAAGAAGAATGCCAGCTCTGCAGGGCCTTGATTATCCTGTCAGAGCAGATTTTGATGGGCAAGGACTGTAATAAGACAAGCTCGATGTCCCTTATTTTCCTTCTATATTTAACGTTTGAAGTAACAGACATGCTACTGATATCCGGATGTCTCAAGGTGATTAATATGTACTTGTACAGAATCTCTTGACAACTGACATCAGTATGGTCGAGTTACACAGACCATGAATGGGGTGGCATTTACAGGATGATGCACAAATTCATTTGTGATTCTTTCTGATGCCTTGTTGTGATATTGAAGAATTTGTGGGGATCCTGTTCTTGTGTACAGGAGGGGTGTGCTGTAAATTTGTTTCATGTATTTCAAGCGGGCATGGAGATTTTTGCAAGTGTATCAAGTCACACGTGTGTCAGTTCAGAGTAAGTTCCTCTCGCTTCTGTTTCTATAGAGCAGCAAATTGTTAAATTCCTGACTCTTAGATGGTGCATGATGCCTTGATTACCGAAATAAATATTATTGTTCACCGACCTTGCAGGTTGCAGTCTGTTTCTTCTGTTTTATTTTTGGTGACTAATATGGGTTATGTAGCGTAAGGAGATGCCTGACTAAACTAGGCTACTGATTTTGCTCGTATGTTGGCTGTATTTTGCTTGAATTTGCTGCATTCTCAGTTGCATGAGTTAGGCTGTTAATTTTTCAGAATTCTTGCTCCTTATCGTGTCGTGGGTATGCTCTGGCTTTGCACTACGCATTTGGTTTCAATTATGTTCAGGCTTCATGATTCGCATTTTGCGGTAAATATTAATGGTAATAATCTACGGGTTAGAATCAATGCGATCAACACGTGATTGGCAGAAACAAATGCTCTGCGAGCCAAGCTTGCAGGGAGTAGTCTTTATTTTGTCTCAATTTGTGACCTGTATCTCCATCCAATGGGTCTTATCCTCTCCTACGTAAACCCATCCTTTTCTACTTTCCACCTGAACTCCAGCCTTCACCTGACCCTAACCCCCCACTCCCGCCACTGTGCCATCCTCTGCTGTTGTGCCGTCGCCGTCCGGCACGCAGCCACACCCGCTGCGGCGTTGGCGGCGTCCTCCTTGCCACAAATCAATGGCCTCGGCGGGGGACATTCATCGGAGCATGGCACTGGAGAGTCGGCTTTTGCCGGAGAGCCGCCAACGTCGTGGGAGACGAATCTGGAGCACGAATCGCGACGAAAATCCAGCCGATCAAAATTCAAGTACTTCAAACGGCAATAAGCACAGCTGCAGCCCTTGGTTTGGTTTAATATAACAGAAGCTAATCAAACAGTTAAGAGCAAGTACAATAGTAAAGCTCGCTACAGGCTAATAATAAGCTAAAAGTTATTGAGAATGGCTAAGAATTATCTCTAAATGTTGTGTAATAACTATCTTTCTCTCTTGTACATAAATAATCTATCTATGCTCTCGTGCAAACTTGACTATTAAATAAGATTAGCTCTCTTTTATCAACTCTTTTCTCACCCTTTCATATAGACCAAAGCTGATGTGTACATATCCTAAGAGTGATGCACGGTATTATGGGTTTCTGGACAGCACCAAATCAGTATATCCTCAGCTCACGAGCTAGCAGATTATTCCTCCTCTCGCAGCAAATAATCATCAGTAATCAAATATTAAACCCTAGGCTTAATTCTAGCACCATGAATGAAACTATTCTCTCTCTAATCAACAAGCAGCAGTGATCCCAATGTATATAAGTGACGGATTCAGTATGTAATGGCAGTAGACTTGGTAGATATGTCTGGTTTAGCAATCAGATCGAGCTGCTAAAGCTCAAAACAGAAAAAGGGTAACTGAGCTCGGTTTGACACTATGCAGCAAGAACTAGCCCAAGTAGATGCGAATTTGCAGCCCTGGAAACCTCCCAAACCGTGCACCAGATTGATGCTCAAACTGGAAGGAGGAACCTTGAAGATCCAACTCGAATTGATTCACCACCAGGAGATCAATTCGTGCAGCAGAAAACTAAACTCTAGATCGGTTTATCAAAGAACTCGCGAATCAGGCTCAACTCGCCATGCATGACGGCTGTAAATAAAATTCACGATGAAACTACTAGATAAAATGGTCACAACCCTAGAATTTTATACAGCCTTACATGCACGACCACATGAGCCTACTCGAACTAGGAACCCGCTTATAATTTCCTAATGCTACATATACGACTCATAAAACAAACTGACTCAGAAATAAAAATTGCAATCTGGACTCATGTGTGGATAGGAAAGCGAACCAACTAATTATTTTGCTTCGGACTAATTATACTGACAGACTTTAAGCATAAATTTGGATCGGTATTTGGCCAATTAATCCAAAATGATATCTGGATTTAGCTCGTCAATCCCAAGTCCCTGGCTTCCTGCATACCAAGCACAAGCCTTCAACTAACTGATGCCTTGGCCACCTTATTTGCTTCGCACAAAACAGACTGCACACAGGTTTTTAGGTGATTCAGAACTGTTTTTGTATTTCTATTATTCTTCTTTAATGCAAGGCAGAGCTCCCGTCCATTCTTAAAAAAAAAGTGCTTCAGAACTTAGAATTACTGTAGATGCAACTAGGGCCGCATCGATCACTGGGAGTTGGATGCGAGAACCAGTCACATTATGCGAAGTGAACTACTTACTACCTTCTAGTTAACCATAATATATGCAGATGATAATCAAGTGGAATGGATGGAATTATATATCTCTTGATGGCAAGAATGATCTTGAAATTCCATCCTCAGCTAAGAAATTAATCTTAGATATAATGAACGGTTTTTCAATCCATTATATTTTCAAATTTAGTTTCAGCCATATCCTCATTTCACGCACACCATGCAGCTATGAGTCTTTGATCAGGACAATAGAGAGGAGCTAATGTATACACCATATGCTTAGATAACTTAGGAAGAGATCGATGTTAGCATATAAGTTTTAGGTACTTTGTAATTTTCCTAGGGAGAAGGGGCTATGTGACCTCCTTTGGCCTTCGATAAGCTCAACCCTAGCTTATAGGCAACACCTTAGCTAAACATCTAACAGCAACCTCATTATCTCATATCTTGCTGTGTCATTATATATATGCAAACGTAATGTCCGTCTAGGTAAAGTAACTTTCTCTATGGACACACATTAAAGTAACATTTCTGCACCTTTTTCTTTTCATACCAGAAAGTGAACTTTTTCTATACACGTATTAATTCCTTGCGTTAGACAATCAAGAACTCGCATAATGCCCCACTGGAGTTTGTTTGTGAGCCCCTTTTCTTTTGCATCATCGAGCAAAGTAGCAACCGATGCCGATCTCTAGACTTTAAACTCATGCTTTGCGGTGTGAATTTAGGCGAGTTTTTTTTGACTTTCCCATTTTGCATCTACTCTATCTACTATTGTACTCTTCTCTAACCAAGTCACATATCATGTGTATACACGGCAAATACTAATAAAGGACGTCATTGCTTTTCTTGCTTGCCATTACACATATATCCTTGGGCGAAAACCTATCCAAATCTTTTCCAACTCATCTGTGCGCTGCGGCGACAAGTTCTCGCATACCTACTCTAACAAAAAGTGGGAATTTTTTCTCTCTCTCTATACGTACGTGTATGTATTTGCATCATGTAGCTAGCAAACCGACGAAGCAGATGTCTCTATACTCTAAACTCATGCTTTCTCGTAGGGAAATTAGCTAGGTGAGTTTGTTTTCGAACACTTTTTGCGTATACATTCGATCCACTCCTCCGTGTATATAAACCCTTGCCCTCCTGCTCATCCAGCAGTCACCACAGGCAGTGGGAAATAATTAAACTAGCAAGTAGTTAACCATGGCTTCCACCCCTACCATCCTACTCCCACTGTGCCTTAGCCTCCTCCTCCTCCTCTTCTTCCAAGCGTCCGTGGCGCAGCTTCCCTTAGGAAGCCCACTGCAGGTGCAGGGCTCACGTGGGTTCAGGGGTGACGTCCAAGCGAGCCTGCGGCAATGCCGCTTCGAGCAGCTCGCCGCCCTCGAGCCGACCCATCAGGTGAGGTCTGAGGCCGGCTTCATCGAGTACTACAATTCCGATACGAGGAGCGAGTTCCTCTGTGCGGGCCTCAACGTGAGGCGCCTCGTCGTCGAGAGCACGGGCCTGGTTTTGCCGGCGTACGCCAATGGACCTAAGCTGGTCTACATCGTCCAAGGTTTGCACTAGTTGCATCGTGCATATATGCTGCATGGCTAGCTGTTTTTATCAACTTGTTAACAGCGCTCGATCTGGTGCAGGCAGGGGAGTCTTCGGGATGGCGCTGCCTGGCTGCCCGGAGACGTTCCAGTCAGTGGGGTCGCCGTTCGAGCAGCAGATGGCAGGCGCAGGCCGGTCCACCCAGAAGCTCAGGGACGAGCACCAGCAGCTTCACCACTTCCGGCAGGGGGATGTCATCGCGGTGCCGGCTGGCGTGGCTCACTGGCTGTACAACTACGGCGACTCTCCTGTGGTTGCTTTCTCCGTCTTCGACACCAGCAGCAGCGCCAACCAGCTTGATCCTTCAAGCAGGGTACGTATGCGCGCGCGCGCAGGATATGATATGCATTTGGGGCAGGAGGATTAATTAACTAGTATACATATTCTGTACAACGCGATCGAGCAGGAGTTTTTCTTGGCCGGAAAGCCCAGGAGCGGCCAGCAGCAGCGGCAGTACTCGTACGAGGCCGAGCAGCAGAACGCCCAGAACATCTTCGCCGGATTCAGCCCAGATTTCCTTGCCGAGGCCCTCGGCGTGAGCAGGCAGGCGGCAACAAGGCTCCAATGCCAGAACGACCAGAGAGGGGCCATCGTGCGAGTCGAGCGTGGCCTCAGGGCGCTGGAGCCTTCTCTCCAGGGCGAACCACTGCGCGAGGAAGAAGCTCAGGAGTACTTCCAGGAGGAGCAGCCCAGCGGCGCCGGAGCATCCGCGCGGCGGCAGAACGGCCTCGACGAGACGGTGTGCACCATGAATTTCAGGAGGAACATCAACTACCCGCGGTCCGCCGATATCTTCAACCCCCGGGGTGGGAGGATCACCAGGGCCAACAGCCAGAATTTCCCCATCCTTAACATCCTTCAGATGAGCGCCAGCAGAACCGTCCTCGAGAACGTGAGTGCAGCAATGCAAACTCTGACGAAATCAATATCGCTTTGCTTAATCACTTGATTCATCTATCTTGTCTGCACTGCAGAACGCCCTGCTTACTCCGCACTGGACGGTGAACGCGCACACGGTGATGTACGTGACCGCCGGCCAGGGGCGCGTCCAGGTGGCGGACAACCGCGGGAGGAGCGTCTTCGACGGCGAGCTTCGCCAGGGGCAGGTCCTGCTGATCCCCCAGAACTTCGCCGTGGTGGTGAAGGCGCGGCGCCAAGGGTTCGCCTGGGTGTCCTTCAAGACCAACCACAACGCCATCGACAGCCAGATCGCGGGGAAGGCGTCCATTCTTCGCGCGCTGCCGGTCGACGTGGTCGCCAACGCCTACAGGTTCTCCAGGGAGGAAGCTAGGAGCCTCAAGTTCAACCGCGCCGACGAGATGGCCGTCTTTGCGCCCAGGAGCGCCCAGCAGCTGCCGTTTTATGCGCCCGAGCATTAATTAGTATACCGAGCGAGCGGTAACTATGAGTCTATGATCAGTGAGCGGTATACCGGCCGGACGCCTAGCTAGAAATTAGTGTTACAATAATGTGCAGGAGGGATGCCACCTTGCAACATGCACCTCCGTTTTTCATAGTAATAAAGAATGATAAATTCAGTGTTCATTTCCTTTTGCGGTCTTCAGAATCAAAGCGCTCGCATGGCCACAGGATGTCCTTCTCTCGCTACATCGGTACTCAACACTAATCTAGCAACTGCATACTAAAAAACCGATGACACATTGTTTAAATATTCTTAAGAAAGAGAAAACAAGTTGTTTAAACCAATGTAAATCACAGTTAAACTAGAACCATCGAATGTTATCTAAATTCTCTTAAACCTAAAAGATTACAAAATTTAAAAAATAATACAAATAAATTTCATTAACATATACTCTAAGTTTAATCTAAGTTATTGGTTGGCTCCAATGGCTCGATTGTTATCTAAAATCTCTTAAACTTCAAAAAGATAAGAAAATATCAGAAATAATCACTACTAGATTTCTAACTTTTACCAAGTGGAAAAAATATGTCAGCCATTGCAAAATACCGTAGTCTATGTATATAGCCGAGCGTAAACAGTCGGTAACTTCCCCTCAGCCACTCATGGTCGGCCATTCGTGGGATTCCCGACGGTACCCTCGGTTATTAGTTTAACGAGGGTTTTCATAGCACTCGTTAAATACATGGGTGAGAGGTTTTTTTCTTTCTAACAGGGTATAGAAACCCCCTGTAATTTCTCACGACTATATGTGTGTGTTTTTGTGTAAAAAATGTAAAAAAAAAAATCAAATTTAGGGATTAACCTCACAACTTATTTGCACCACAATCCCTTAAGTTAAACATTTTTTATTTTCAAATTAGAAACACATGATGCCTAGAATTCGAACTCACAACCTACTGAACACAACCTCTCCCTCCTAACCAACTCACCTCAACTCTCTTCTTGCTAGAAGTAAGAAAAGTACTTTTAACTCTTGTTCTCATGATGCTTTATCAATTATTTAGTCAAATATATGACTTTAAATGGAAAAGTTGTCAACTACAAAGTTGTAGATTTCAATGAGAGCTACATTTTTCATATATACATCACCTTCATCTAGCCTCGTATGAATTTTGCAATAGCCCAGTGTTTGATTTGTACCCTCGCTAAAAGTTTGTACCCCGTCGACAAATCATTGCAATAACCGAGTGTTACCTATACACACACTAAATGTATTTCCACTTGGTGATTGTTTGTAATGGCCGACGGTTAGCATTGCACTCACAGTAATTGTTGTACCATCTCGGTGATTTCATACTATGACTGAGGGTTTTCCACCAACCGTAAGTTTGTGGCAAGCCCCCTCGGTAAATCTTCTAATGGCCGTCCATTTTTGTATTACCGTCGGAAAAAAGATGCACCATTGGCCACCTTAATTTTTCCCGACGGCCCGTAGGCCATTCCATTTCACACTCAGTAAAAATTAGATTTCTAGTAGTGAATATAAATACATTCCATTAATATATACTCAGTTTAATTTAAGTTATTAATTGGAATCGTTCAATCAAAATGTTGAAAGTTCAATGTAGCAACCATACTGAAGACCCTGATGTTTCGGATACTATCACCGACGACTTCGACTCCACTCACGAAGTCAGTGAGAAAGGCAAGCACCCTCCTTTGACCACGTTGATCCTACTATTTTAATTAGTTTACCCTGCGTTATCAAAACTATTATGCATGTGCTATGTTTAATAAACTTTGCTATATTGTAACACCCCAAATTTTTGCTTTTCATGAATTTAAATGTTATTTTGCATTTTAAAGATTTTTTGGAATTTTCTAGAATTTATTTAGAATTATTTGGATTTAATTTGAATTTATTCCCTTTTTAAATAATTAAAGAATTAAAAGTTTTAAATAAAACTTTGTTGGAAATATTTTATTTGAGTCCAAAATGTCTCAAAGTATTTTCCAGAATTTTTCTGGAATTTTTCTGATTATTTTGCTATTTTTCTTAAATTATTCGAATTTCTAGAAATTATTTTAATTATTTAATCGCTGGAAAATGCCGAGTGGGTTTTACTGTTCAAGCGACCGAGCCCAAGTCAGACTCGAGTCCGAGTCCGACTCGAGCCTGACCCGAGCCCAACAAAACCCTAATCGCCTGACCGTTAGATCAAGATCCAACGGCCAGCATCAAGCCACGTCTCCCACGTGGGGATTGGGCCGAACCCGTTCGCGCCCGTGCGATCTCGGCCGTTGATCGTGCCTCGTGGACGGCTAGGATTGCGCCACATCGCCTCTCCGTGTCGCCGCCGGACTCCGCCGTCGCGCGCGGGTGGACCTCGGTCTCCGTGAGATTCACGGAAGCCGAGGCCCCTATTTAATGCGCCGCCACCCGTGTCGTGACCTCCTCTTCCGTGTGCACCCGTAGCCCTAGGTAGCCGAGATCAAGTCGCCGCCGTTCGCCCGCAAGAGCTCATCGAAGTTGGAGGAGAAGCCCACCGCGGTTTTCCGCCGTTTCCGCCGTCCTCCGCCGTGATTGAGCCCAGATCCGTAACCGTCGCGACGAGCCGCACCTTGCAGTCCCACTCACCTCGCCGGAGCACGCCCCAACGCCGTTCGGGTCGTCGTCATCCTCAGCGCCGGCAGCCGCAAGCCACCGCGTCGCCATCGTTGTCCCCGAGCTCTATCAGCCATCCGATCCGGATCCAGCGGCCACGGTGAGTCCACGTCACCCCCGTTCAATTTCATGTTTCGGTTTTTAGATCTAATCTCAACCGTTGGATCTAGATCCAACGGCTTAGATTAAGCCACGTAGCCGTAGACTACACCGTGCTAGATCCAATATCAGTCGTTAGATCTAAATCGTACGGTTAGGGTTAACCGCGTTGTAGCGTTAGATGCAATCTCAGCCGTTCGATCGAAATTGGACGGCGTAGATTGAGCCACGTGTCATCACCCGGGTCATGCCACGCCACCCCACAGTGAGGCGAAACACGATCGGATCTGGACCGTCCGATCTAAATTATACGGCCCAGATTAACCACGTTGCCCGCAGCGTACGAGATCCAGATCTGATCTGGACCGTTGATATTCAAATCAACGGCCCAGATCGTGCCACGTGCACGGGAGCCGAACCGGCGCGGTCCAACGGCATCGTGACGTCATCCGTGACGTCACGGTGGGGCCTGCATGTCAGCCGTCCTTCGGCCAAGCCGTGCTGATGTCAGCAGTGGGTCCCACGTGTCAGTGACACGTGGACCCGTGGACCGGGTCCACGGTGGATCGAGCCTGAGCCGTGGACCGAGTCCATGGGCAGGGTGACATCATAATTCGATTTTTCAATGGAAAAATAATTCGGTGGAAATTCAAATACCGTGCTGACGTCAGCTGACGTCATAAATCCGTATTTTCAATAGCAAAATAAATGATTTAATTCGGTTTATTGATTTATTTGAATTTTCAAACTTCAAACGCTTATAACTTTTACGTTTTCATTCCGATTTGAACGATTCAGATTTCTAAATTTTTATAAATTTGAGATATACTTAAATATGAATTTTAATTAATTTTTTAATATGAAATTTTCTCTGTTTATATTTAATTAATAGATTCTTTAAACTTTAAACAATTATAACTTTTGCATTTTAACTCCGATTTGGGCGATTCAAATTTCTAAAAATTTGTAAAATTATGTTCCTTCTGTTTATGTACTTTACTTGAATTTTTGAGCAATGTGAATGTACTATTTTATTTATTTATTGCTATTTGCACGCGTTACGAGTAGACGTTGAAGTACCCGAGGGCTTCGAAGGTGAAGTGTTGACCTAGGAGCCAGCTCAAGATCAAGAACAAGTACTTTTTGAAGGCAAGTTATGCTTTGACCATATTGATCCTACTTTTGGAAAGTAATTTAATTTAAACTATTGCATGCTATGTAATTAGAAAATGCTTTAATTAATTCCGGGAAATTAGATAAATGCCAGCTTGCAATATGACACCTTGGTTATTTAATTATGTGCCATAAACCCTTGTCACCCTAGTTGTGGGTTATTAGTTGGACATTATTAAATTGCCAACATGGGTATTTAGACCATTGTAGTATAATGCTTAGACCTGCCATGTATACATGACATGATTTTGGACAATTACATGTTAACATTGACTTAATGAGATATGGAACATATTTTTGGAAAGTGGCATGTGTTATTGATGATGATGTTAATGGCACGTGGTGCATGGTAATCAACTGGGAGTTTGATAAATAGTTTTGACCGGGTCTTGTGGCAAGAATGATCGGGTGGGCCAGTTGTGGCACCGGGGAAGTTGATTTGGTTCTTTGGGTAGTCTTGCCTTGGTCACCCTAAGGACTTAACCTTGCAAGCCTTTGAACTGAGTCAAACGTGCAACCACATGTCTGTAATGGGACAGACCTAGTTGATTAAGTTGCTAATAACGTACCTGTGGGACCTCGGGGTGTCAACTATACCTTTTGTGTAGTTGTACGGGGGAACGTACCGGGGCTGCGGCCAGGTACCCATCTAACGGTTGATTGGCCTAGACTTCGCCTTTGCTAAGGGAAGTGTTAGTGTGCAATAACCGGGGAGGCCCACTTGTACAGTTAGAGGTTTCTGAAAGATTTTGTTATGGACACTCACCTTTGTGGTGTTTGGTTGTATCTTGTGGGTAAAGTGCATAACCTCTGCAGAGTGTAAAATCTATTCGAATAGTTGTGTCCGCGGTATTGGACATTGCTCGGGAATTACAGTCAAGGGTTAGACTTTCACAAAAATGGCTTGACTTTGGGAGAATGGTTGGTTTGAAATGATGAATTGGACCTAGGATTGGGAAATGCTTTATTTGCGAGATCATTGTGAAAGTACTCTATTCATTATTGTTTTTCCGCTTTGCAATCTATTATTGTATTTACTCATGCTGCTTCACTGCGAATGAACCTGTTAGCCCATCCTTTGTATTAAGCCATGCATGTAGAATATTAGCTTGCATTCTGTGCATAACTTGCTAAGTACCAAGTACTCACCATTGCCCCAATACAACATCAGTTGAAGAAGAAGCGACGCCAGCATTGGAGGAAGAATACCAGGAGGAGCCACCTAACTAGGGAGCGAGCCCAATCAGTTGCCTGTGGTATACTGGATGGCGCCACGAAATCTATTTTATTTCGCTGCAGTTATTTCTCTTTTAATAAGTCTTCGCCCTGCGAGGCGTATTTTTGTAACTTGATCATAAGGTCGAGCAACCAGTTTGGTTAATTAATTAAAGTACTTTACTATTTCGTTGAGTATGATTGTGATATATACCGATGTTGAGACTGTGTGCACTAGCGCGATCCTGGACTAGTGCTGAATACACAGAGGGCCCGGATTTGCAAATTCGGGTCCCGACAGAGGTGGTATCAGAGCCATACTGACTGTAGGACTACCCTTAGTTAGAATGGTCGTTAGTGAAGTTAAAACCTAATTTCTAAAGTTAAAACTTGACAAGATAACGAATGAACTCTCGATTTATCCCCTTCTCTCTTATTCATACCTCTTTGCTGAATTTCTCTTGCTCACACTTGGTTTTAAAATTTCCGCGTTCTCACGTGAGTACTTTGGCAGATGAAGATGCTCAACAACTACGCCGAGCGTGCAGGAGGCTACGCCACCGAGTTGTGGCGTATGTTGCAGGTGCTTGGAGGTTTCGAGAGGCCACTTTACCAGGGGACCACCATAGTACAGGCTGGATTGGTCACGGCGTGGGGCGTCAAGATCATAGTGTATGCTCGAGAGGAGACGAAGTTCAGTCTCCCATGCTACTTCACAGCCATGAGGTCTACATTTGAGTTGGGAATCTAGGAGGTGTCACGCCGAGCTATGAGGCACATTGCTCGCACCTATTCCAGCGAGCTGGAAGGCACAGTGTTTCGTCACCACCCACGCCGAGACAACAGGATCGAGCGGGAACCGATTGAAGATGAGGATGTCACCGTCACACACTTGGCAAGGTTCGTCGTCGCGCAGAGGATGCACTTGATGATACGGTGCAGAGCCGCAGAAGGCCCGTGAGGAGGTCAAGAAAGAGAAAAAGAGTCTGCAGGAGGTTCGAGAGTATATGTCTCATCTTCTGCGAAGGATTGATGAGATGGAGATGGCATTGTACGGATAGGAGACGAGCGATCGAGCTGCACGAGCCAGATCCCGAGGAGCCGCAGCTGACCCCACACCGCGCCAAAGCCCGAGGAGGATGCCGTTTCTTCGACTTCAGTTGTTGTGGGGCATGGTGATTGCTTTGCGCCTATGCCGCCGCATCCGCTACTTGGAGGCAGTGGAGGTTGGCTCGAGGAGTGAGCATTCTGATTAGTGGTTGAGACTCCTTCGTCAAGTCGCGTTATAGAATAAAGAGTCACCCTTAGAGGCATTAGACTCCAGTGTGTTAGTTGATTTGGATTTTTATTGCTTGCTGAGTGTGCAGTATGTGTTGCAAGGCTCTTAGGCATTGTAAGCAACCATACCAAGTTATTATTAAATAATAAAGTTAGATTTTGAGTTACACCTTCCTCCCCGCATAAGTTACTCTACTACTTATCTATTCTTGTTCCCTCTCGTCTCTAAAACTTGGAGCAATCGACAGATGGTGAACACATGTGGAAACCTTGGAGGCAACGGAAGTGGTTCTCGCCCAGCTGGGAACCCTAATGATGGAGCACCAAAGACTTCACCATTCGGTTGATATGCAGAACTTTGGAGCTTTCCTTGCTGCACAGACTCAGTTGATGCATGCCATGATGCAACAGATGCAGCACGTCACTGCTCAGGCCGCCGCTAATCAAGTCAATCAGGGACAGCGTCAGGGCTCAAGGTTGTCAGAGTTCATGAGGACTCATCCACCCACCTTCTCTGGGAACGTCAATCCACTGGAGGCTGATGATTGGCTTAGGTCAATTGAGAGGAAGCTGCATATTACCCAATGTGTAGGAAATGAGAGGGTGCTCTACGCCTCTCATCAATTGGAAGGGACCGCAGCAGAGTGGTGGGAGAACTTCTGCGCCACGCGAGAGAACCCACAGGATATCACATGGGAGGAATTTACCGCTGCATTTCACCAGTACCATGTGCCTGAGGGAAAAATGGACTTAAAGAAGGAAGAATTCAGGGCACTGAAGCAAGGTAATCAACCGGTGGCTGAATACCTGAACAAGTTCACACATCTTGCACGCTACGCGCCGGAAGACGTAGTGACAGACAAGGCCAGACAGTCTCGTTTTCTGAAGGGACTGAACTCTGCACTGCAGGTGGGACTATAAAACCTATCTGAGAACAACATGTAACTTCGCCATAACCTCCTGAAACCCACGGAACCATATGAAACTTTATCATGAAACCTAGTAAAACCTTAATGAATTTGGTTTGGTCCGGCACGACGAGCTCTGCTCGCTCTACTAGCGCACGCTGACCAGGATGTTGCACACCGTCAACACCTCCACGTGGGGCCTAAGCATGCTGAGAATCGTGATTGTTCCAGGCACGGCCATATGCACAGTGAGTAGCACGTCCCCAATGCCGACCATGTCGCCGTATAGCTATGGCGTGTACCCAGTGAGGCGGTCGGCGAGCACGGTGATCCAGACGGTCACCGCCTCGACGCCTCCCGTATCAACGCGCCTTGGTGTCATGTCAGTGTCCACGGCGAGCATGCTTTGGTAGTAGACCTCAGCAAGATCGGTGGTGTGCGCAAATGCGGCCATGGGGCTGGGGATCGAGCACTTTTTTGTTTTGTTATAAAAATATACAACTACTTTGTATTTTATTTCCATGGTAGCATTCATTTTTTTCCTAGATGCAGTAGATCAAAATAAAAGTCAGGATAATCCACGCCAAAACAATCTACATATTAGCTATGTTTTGATCGACGCCACAACACACCGGGGATGGATGGATCGTAGCTAGACCAATGGATCGGAGAACCGAAGCAACTAAGCTTGGATGAGCAAGTGATCACGCCACCTAACGGAAAGTACAGTAGAAAAGCTAGGAGCAGTACCGCTTCCTATTATTTCAGATTTTTTTGGGCGGTTGGGGGGTGGTGTGTTTTGAAAGCAAGGCTTCCTTTTCATGAAACTCGGAGAACTCACAAGAGCGATTATTGTGAGACAACTCTTATGTCGGTGCAAGTTTGATATATATCATGTACATGGAACAAATGATCTAAGAATGATGAAATTCAGGGGCGTACGTACATATATACGAGGGACACCCATCCTAGTCAAGCGGCAACAGATCCTTTCATAGTGTGAACGCAGACCATCAGTGTTGTAAGGTCAGCAAGGATGAGGAGTTCATCAAATTCTTCAATTTTCATGCACCACCTTGATAGCTTGGACAATTTGCATTAAAATGGTCAGGGAAAAAAAGTATAAACCTCTGAACTTTGATGTTGCTACGACTTAACATATAACCTATAAAACGACATTCCACTCCTAGGGCACCTAGGTACAGTAAAAGATGAAGAGATTGGAAGCATTGCTGTCTTTATGGGCAATTGTAACATCTCGAAAAATTCAAAATGGGAAAAATAAAAATATAAAATATAAAAATAAAAGTGATTAAAGATTTTAATTGGAATCAAGATTTTAATTTAGAATTTAGTACTTTACCTCATTTTCTTAAATTCTGATAAAGAATATCAGTAATATTGAAATTCTTTCTCCAAATGAACAAAATATTAAAATAAGTTTTAAAGATAAACTTAATTTTAAATCTCTATCTTTTCTGCGTTTTCTGAAACTTCTGTATTTAGAAACAATTATTTATATTAATCATTATTTTCTCCTTTAAAATGTAAAATCAAAAATTTCATAAGAAAATAAACAAAGAGAATGTATAACAACAATAAGTGGGAAAAATCATAATATTGAACATCCCTAAACTATGGCTAAGATCTAAAAGTAATTTGAACACATTCAAACAGTGCAATGAATGGATAAATTAATTGCTTGAGCTTTATCTGTCAAAAGTTGGCTCTAAAATAGTTCCCTTTGTCTCTTTCATTGCATGTGGGACCTTTCCCCTACCTGACCCCACATAACAGCTTTCTCCTGTCATCTTCCTCACACACCAGCACCAAACAAGCAGCACCGCCTCCCCTCCTCTCCCCTGCACTCGCAGCCAAAAATCCACCACTGTGATTCTCTGAACAAGCCGTGTCGCAAGTTCGAGTCCACGTGCCTATGTGCATGAACTTGCCACCCGGTGCTTGCCACGACGCACCCCTTCCTCCACCTCCACGACCATGCGCTGCCGTGCATGCCTTCTTCCCGCCCTGCGCTACCACGACGAGGAACCACTGTCTCTTTGACCGAGCAGCTGGGCTCTACTTCACCAGACATCTTAAGGCCTATATGAAGCTCCTCTAAAGCAAGCCGCAAACTCTGCAAGCCAAAAACCAAAGCTCCCGGTGATCAATTTGAAGGACATTCAGTTTCTTCTCCAAGTCTGGCCAATGTTCCACTGCCGGCCAACTCCATATCCGGTGCGTCGTTCTTCAATTATTTTCGCAGAGAGCACCACCACCCAGGGATTCAAATTTCGGTTCGAAATCCAAATCTCGGATGAGATTTCGGATTCTGGACCCCTCCGATGATTCAAAATCCTGGCCGGATAAAAAAATTCAAAAAAATTTAAAAAATTGAAATTTTGGACTTCTCGGCGAGATCTCGCCGATTTCGGCCGAAATCTTTGTGATTTCGGCCAAAATTTCATGATTTGTTGCCGGATTTTAAATTTTATGCATTGGATTTAGGGTTAAGATTATCCACAAAAAAATTCAAAATTTTTTGACATGTTTTTGACCATTTTTTGGCCGGTTCAATTTGTCGGTTAGGGTTGTCCGAATTTTTTTTAAAATTTCAAGATTGTTCATCATCTGAAAATTATATGAAAATATTATGGATGTATTAGTACCATTCACAAAAATTTTCAAAAGTTTCTAAAGTGATTTGTACTATTTTTCATTCAGGTGAATTTTCTCGGTTTGTCTTTAGTAGCACTATTTGATTTTTTTTAAATTCCTAAAGCTTGATCATCATCTAAAAATTTTATGATAATATTATGAATATGTTAGGACCATTCACAAAAATTTTCAGAAGTTTCTATTATGATTTGCACCATTTTCCATTCGATTGAAATTTAGCTTTGATCAGGACAATACAGAGAAGCTAATGTATACATCATATGCTTAGATAACATAGGAAGAGATGTTAATTAGCATATAAGTTTTAGGTTCTTTGTAATTTTCCTAGGGAGAAGGGGTACGTATGTCCTCCTTTGGCCTTCGATAAGCTCAACCCGAGCTTAGGCAACACCTTAGCTAATAGCTATACTCCAACATCTCACAGCAACCTCATTATCTTATATCTTGCTGTGTCATTATGCAAACGTAATGTCCGTCTAGGTAAAGTAACTTTCTCTATGGACACACATTAAAGTAACATTTCTTAACCTTTTCTTTTCATACTAAACAATATGTCTTGTTGAATATTTTCTGTACCAAAAGTTTTCCGTTATTGGTTTGAGCCAAAGTCCATATACATTTCTTCTAGTGTCCTCCAACCATGCTAAAAAAGAGTGCAAAGCAAATCCTAATCTCACGCTTTTCTAGTTTGCCATTATATGCATCGTTGTTAAATTCCTACTTATCTAAACCTTTATCCACCATGTAAATGCATCTACATGCCTGCCGTGGACACAAGTTCTTGCATACCTCGCACCCTTAACTCTAACAGAAAGTCGACGCAGGGGCAGTCCAACGGGAGAAGGACCAGCCCGTCCAACGCACGCAGCTGGCCGTCGGATGAGGATCCGACGGCCGGGAATAGATCTAGTCTGAAATTTTGTTATTTTTGTATACCAGCGTATAAATTCGAAAATTTTTTTACAAAAATATGAAAATTATCTAATATACACCAGATTGAACATATATTATTTTTAATTTTTTTAGCTTAATATTTTTTATTTAAAAAGTTTCTAAAGTATAAACTGAATCAAAAACTTTCATAAAAAATTTGAAAATAATATATGTTCAATCTAATGTATATTAGATAATATTCATATTTTTGTGAAGTTTTTTCCGAATCTATACGCAGGTCTACAAAAATAACAAAATTTCAGACTAGATCTATCACTGACCATCGGATCCTCATCCGACGGCAAGCTACGTGCGTTGGACGGGCGCTTGTCCTTCTCCTGTTGGACCGCCCCTGCTCCGATGTACTAATTCCTTGTGTTAGACAATTAATCAAGAGCTCGCATAATGCCTCACTGGAGTTTGTTTGTGAGCTCCTTTTCTTTTGCATCATCGAGCAAAGTAGCAACCGATGCCGATCTCTAGACTTTAAACTCATGCTCTGCGGTGTGAATTTAGGTGAGTTTTTTTTTGTCTTTCCCATTTTGCATCTACTCTATGTACTATTGTACTCTTCTCTAACCAAGTCACATATCATGTGTATACACGGCAAATACTAATAAAGGTCATTGCTTTTCTTGCTTGCCATTACACATATATCCTTGGGCGAAAACCTATCCAAATCTTTTCCAACTCATCTGTGCGCTGCGGCGACAAGTTCTCGCATACCTACTCTAACAAAAAGTGGGAATTTTTTCTCTCTCTCTATACGTACGTGTATGTATTTGCATCATGTAGCTAGCAAACCGACGAAGCAGATGTCTCTATACTCTAAACTCATGCTTTCTCGTAGGGAAATTAGCTAGGTGAGTTTGTTTTCGAACACTTTTTGCGTATACATTCGATCCACTCCTCCGTGTATATAAACCCTTGCCCTCCTGCTCATCCAGCAGTCACCACAGGCAGTGGGAAATAATTAAACTAGCAAGTAGTTAACCATGGCTTCCACCCCTACCATCCTACTCCCACTGTGCCTTAGCCTCCTCCTCCTCCTCTTCTTCCAAGCGTCCGTGGCGCAGCTTCCTTAGGAAGCCCACTGCAGGTGCAGGGCTCACGTGGGTTCAGGGGTGACGTCCAAGCGAGCCTGCGGCAATGCCGCTTCGAGCAGCTCGCCGCCCTCGAGCCGACCCATCAGGTGAGGTCTGAGGCCGGCTTCATCGAGTACTACAATTCCGATACGAGGAGCGAGTTCCTCTGTGCGGGCCTCAACGTGAGGCGCCTCGTCGTCGAGAGCACGGGCCTGGTTTTGCCGGCGTACGCCAATGGACCTAAGCTGGTCTACATCGTCCAAGGTTTGCACTAGTTGCATCGTGCATATATGCTGCATGGCTAGCTGTTTTTATCAACTTGTTAACAGCGCTCGATCTGGTGCAGGCAGGGGAGTCTTCGGGATGGCGCTGCCTGGCTGCCCGGAGACGTTCCAGTCAGTGGGGTCGCCGTTCGAGCAGCAGATGGCAGGCGCAGGCCGGTCCACCCAGAAGCTCAGGGACGAGCACCAGCAGCTTCACCACTTCCGGCAGGGGGATGTCATCGCGGTGCCGGCTGGCGTGGCTCACTGGCTGTACAACTACGGCGACTCTCCTGTGGTTGCTTTCTCCGTCTTCGACACCAGCAGCAGCGCCAACCAGCTTGATCCTTCAAGCAGGGTACGTATGCGCGCGCGCGCGCAGGATATGATATGCATTTGGGGCAGGAGGATTAATTAACTAGTATACATATTCTGTACAACGCGATCGAGCAGGAGTTTTTCTTGGCCGGAAAGCCCAGGAGCGGCCAGCAGCAGCGGCAGTACTCGTACGAGGCCGAGCAGCAGAACGCCCAGAACATCTTCGCCGGATTCAGCCCAGATTTCCTTGCCGAGGCCCTCGGCGTGAGCAGGCAGGCGGCAACAAGGCTCCAATGCCAGAACGACCAGAGAGGGGCCATCGTGCGAGTCGAGCGTGGCCTCAGGGCGCTGGAGCCTTCTCTCCAGGGCGAACCACTGCGCGAGGAAGAAGCTCAGGAGTACTTCCAGGAGGAGCAGCCCAGCGGCGCCGGAGCATCCGCGCGGCGGCAGAACGGCCTCGACGAGACGGTGTGCACCATGAATTTCAGGAGGAACATCAACTACCCGCGGTCCGCCGATATCTTCAACCCCCGGGGTGGGAGGATCACCAGGGCCAACAGCCAGAATTTCCCCATCCTTAACATCCTTCAGATGAGCGCCAGCAGAACCGTCCTCGAGAACGTGAGTGCAGCAATGCAAACTCTGACGAAATCAATATCGCTTTGCTTAATCACTTGATTCATCTATCTTGTCTGCACTGCAGAACGCCCTGCTTACTCCGCACTGGACGGTGAACGCGCACACGGTGATGTACGTGACCGCCGGCCAGGGGCGCGTCCAGGTGGCGGACAACCGCGGGAGGAGCGTCTTCGACGGCGAGCTTCGCCAGGGGCAGGTCCTGCTGATCCCCCAGAACTTCGCCGTGGTGGTGAAGGCGCGGCGCCAAGGGTTCGCCTGGGTGTCCTTCAAGACCAACCACAACGCCATCGACAGCCAGATCGCGGGAAGGCGTCCATTCTTCGCGCGCTGCCGGTCGACGTGGTCGCCAACGCCTACAGGTTCTCCAGGGAGGAAGCTAGGAGCCTCAAGTTCAACCGCGCCGACGAGATGGCCGTCTTTGCGCCCAGGAGCGCCCAGCAGCTGCCGTTTTATGCGCCCGAGCATTAATTAGTATACCGAGCGAGCGGTAACTATGAGTCTATGATCAGTGAGCGGTATACCGGCCGGACGCCTAGCTAGAAATTAGTGTTACAATAATGTGCAGGAGGGATGCCACCTTGCAACATGCACCTCCGTTTTTCATAGTAATAAAGAATGATAAATTCAGTGTTCATTTCCTTTTGCGGTCTTCAGAATCAAAGCGCTCGCATGGCCACAGGATGTCCTTCTCTCGCTACATCGGTACTCAACACTAATCTAGCAACTGCATACTAAAAAACCGATGACACATTGTTTAAATATTCTTAAGAAAGAGAAAACAAGTTGTTTAAACCAATGTAAATCACAGTTAAACTAGAACCATCGAATGTTATCTAAATTCTCTTAAACCTAAAAGATTACAAAATTTAAAAATAATACAAATAAATTTCATTAACATATACTCTAAGTTTAATCTAAGTTATTGGTTGGCTCCAATGGCTCGATTGTTATCTAAAATCTCTTAAACTTCAAAAAGATAAGAAAATATCAGAAATAATCACTACTAGATTTCTAACTTTTACCAAGTGGAAAAAATATGTCAGCCATTGCAAAATACCGTAGTCTATGTATATAGCCGAGCGTAAACAGTCGGTAACTTCCCCTCAGCCACTCATGGTCGGCCATTCGTGGGATTCCCGACGGTACCCTCGGTTATTAGTTTAACGAGGGTTTTCATAGCACTCGTTAAATACATGGGTGAGAGGTTTTTTTCTTTCTAACAGGGTATAGAAACCCCCTGTAATTTCTCACGACTATATGTGTGTGTTTTTGTGTAAAAAATGTAAAAAAAAAAATCAAATTTAGGGATTAACCTCACAACTTATTTGCACCACAATCCCTTAAGTTAAACATTTTTTATTTTCAAATTAGAAACACATGATGCCTAGAATTCGAACTCACAACCTACTGAACACAACCTCTCCCTCCTAACCAACTCACCTCAACTCTCTTCTTGCTAGAAGTAAGAAAAGTACTTTTAACTCTTGTTCTCATGATGCTTTATCAATTATTTAGTCAAATATATGACTTTAAATGGAAAAGTTGTCAACTACAAAGTTGTAGATTTCAATGAGAGCTACATTTTTCATATATACATCACCTTCATCTAGCCTCGTATGAATTTTGCAATAGCCCAGTGTTTGATTTGTACCTCGCTAAAAGTTTGTACCAGTCGACAAATCATTGCAATAGCAAGTGTTACCTATACACACACTAAATGTATTTCCACTTGGTGATTGTTTGTAATGGCCGACGGTTAGCATTGCACTCACAGTAATTGTTGTACCATCTCGGTGATTTCATACTATGACTGAGGGTTTTCCACCAACCGTAAGTTTGTGGCAAGCCCCCTCGGTAAATCTTCTAATGGCCGTCCATTTTTGTATTACCGTCGGAAAAAAGATGCACCATTGGCCACCTTAATTTTTCCCGACGGCCCGTAGGCCATTCCATTTCACACTCAGTAAAAATTAGATTTCTAGTAGTGAATATAAATACATTCCATTAATATATACTCAGTTTAATTTAAGTTATTAATTGGAATCGTTCAATCAAAATGTTGAAAGTTCAATGTAGCAACCATACTGAAGACCCTGATGTTTCGGATACTATCACCGACGACTTCGACTCCACTCACGAAGTCAGTGAGAAAGGCAAGCACCCTCCTTTGACCACGTTGATCCTACTATTTTAATTAGTTTACCCTGCGTTATCAAAACTATTATGCATGTGCTATGTTTAATAAACTTTGCTATATTGTAACACCCCAAATTTTTGCTTTTCATGAATTTAAATGTTATTTTGCATTTTAAAGATTTTTTGGAATTTTCTAGAATTTATTTAGAATTATTTGGATTTAATTTGAATTTATTCCCTTTTTAAATAATTAAAGAATTAAAAGTTTTAAATAAAACTTTGTTGGAAATATTTTATTTGAGTCCAAAATGTCTCAAAGTATTTTCCAGAATTTTTCTGGAATTTTTCTGATTATTTTGCTATTTTTCTTAAATTATTCGAATTTCTAGAAATTATTTTAATTATTTAATCGCTGGAAAATGCCGAGTGGGTTTTACTGTTCAAGCGACCGAGCCCAAGTCAGACTCGAGTCCGAGTCCGACTCGAGCCTGACCCGAGCCCAACAAAACCCTAATCGCCTGACCGTTAGATCAAGATCCAACGGCCAGCATCAAGCCACGTCTCCCACGTGGGGATTGGGCCGAACCCGTTCGCGCCCGTGCGATCTCGGCCGTTGATCGTGCCTCGTGGACGGCTAGGATTGCGCCACATCGCCTCTCCGTGTCGCCGCCGGACTCCGCCGTCGCGCGCGGGTGGACCTCGGTCTCCGTGAGATTCACGGAAGCCGAGGCCCCTATTTAATGCGCCGCCACCCGTGTCGTGACCTCCTCTTCCGTGTGCACCCGTAGCCCTAGGTAGCCGAGATCAAGTCGCCGCCGTTCGCCCGCAAGAGCTCATCGAAGTTGGAGGAGAAGCCCACCGCGGTTTTCCGCCGTTTCCGCCGTCCTCCGCCGTGATTGAGCCCAGATCCGTAACCGTCGCGACGAGCCGCACCTTGCAGTCCCACTCACCTCGCCGGAGCACGCCCCAACGCCGTTCGGGTCGTCGTCATCCTCAGCGCCGGCAGCCGCAAGCCACCGCGTCGCCATCGTTGTCCCCGAGCTCTATCAGCCATCCGATCCGGATCCAGCGGCCACGGTGAGTCCACGTCACCCCCGTTCAATTTCATGTTTCGGTTTTTAGATCTAATCTCAACCGTTGGATCTAGATCCAACGGCTTAGATTAAGCCACGTAGCCGTAGACTACACCGTGCTAGATCCAATATCAGTCGTTAGATCTAAATCGTACGGTTAGGGTTAACCGCGTTGTAGCGTTAGATGCAATCTCAGCCGTTCGATCGAAATTGGACGGCGTAGATTGAGCCACGTGTCATCACCCGGGTCATGCCACGCCACCCCACAGTGAGGCGAAACACGATCGGATCTGGACCGTCCGATCTAAATTATACGGCCCAGATTAACCACGCGTTCGCAGCAGACGAGATTCAGATTCGATCCGACCGCTGATATTCAAATCAACGGCCCAGATCGTGCCACACGCACGGAGCCGAACCGGCGCGTCCAACGGCATCGTGGCGTCATCCGTGACGCCACGGTGGGGCCTGCATGTCAGCCGTCGCCGGCCAAGCCGTCTTGATGTCAAGATGGGTCCCACGTGTCGCTGACCGCGTGGACCCGTGGACCGGTCCACGGTGGATCGAGCCCGAGCCGTGGACCGAGTCCATGGGCGTGGTGACATCATAATTCGATTTTTCAATGGAAAAATAATTCGGTGGAAATTCAAATACCGTGCTGACGTCAGCTGACGTCATAAATCCGTATTTTCAATAGCAAAATAAATGATTTAATTCGGTTTATTGATTTATTTGAATTTTCAAACTTCAAACGCTTATAACTTTTACGTTTTCATTCCGATTTGAACGATTCAGATTTCTAAATTTTTATAAATTTGAGATATACTTAAATATGAATTTTAATTAATTTTTTAATATGAAATTTTCTCTGTTTATATTTAATTAATAGATTCTTTAAACTTTAAACAATTATAACTTTTGCATTTTAACTCCGATTTGGGCGATTCAAATTTCTAAAAATTTGTAAAATTATGTTCCTTCTGTTTATGTACTTTACTTGAATTTTTGAGCAATGTGAATGTACTATTTTATTTATTTATTGCTATTTGCACGCGTTACGAGTAGACGTTGAAGTACCCGAGGGCTTCGAAGGTGAAGTGTTGACCTAGGAGCCAGCTCAAGATCAAGAACAAGTACTTTTTGAAGGCAAGTTATGCTTTGACCATATTGATCCTACTTTTGGAAAGTAATTTAATTTAAACTATTGCATGCTATGTAATTAGAAAATGCTTTAATTAATTCCGGGAAATTAGATAAATGCCAGCTTGCAATATGACACCTTGGTTATTTAATTATGTGCCATAAACCCTTGTCACCCTAGTTGTGGGTTATTAGTTGGACATTATTAAATTGCCAACATGGGTATTTAGACCATTGTAGTATAATGCTTAGACCTGCCATGTATACATGACATGATTTTGGACAATTACATGTTAACATTGACTTAATGAGATATGGAACATATTTTTGGAAAGTGGCATGTGTTATTGATGATGATGTTAATGGCACGTGGTGCATGGTAATCAACTGGGAGTTTGATAAATAGTTTTGACCGGGTCTTGTGGCAAGAATGATCGGGTGGGCCAGTTGTGGCACCGGGGAAGTTGATTTGGTTCTTTGGGTAGTCTTGCCTTGGTCACCCTAAGGACTTAACCTTGCAAGCCTTTGAACTGAGTCAAACGTGCAACCACATGTCTGTAATGGGACAGACCTAGTTGATTAAGTTGCTAATAACGTACTTGTGGGACCTCGGGGTGTCAACTATACCTTTTGTGTAGTTGTACGGGGGAACGTACCGGGGCTGCGGCCAGGTACCCATCTAACGGTTGATTGGCCTAGACTTCGCCTTTGCTAAGGGAAGTGTTAGTGTGCAATAACCGGGGAGGCCCACTTGTACAGTTAGAGGTTTCTGAAAGATTTTGTTATGGACACTCACCTTTGTGGTGTTTGGTTGTATCTTGTGGGTAAAGTGCATAACCTCTGCAGAGTGTAAAATCTATTCGAATAGTTGTGTCCGCGGTATTGGACATTGCTCGGGAATTACAGTCAAGGGTTAGACTTTCACAAAAATGGCTTGACTTTGGGAGAATGGTTGGTTTGAAATGATGAATTGGACCTAGGATTGGGAAATGCTTTATTTGCGAGATCATTGTGAAAGTACTCTATTCATTATTGTTTTTCCGCTTTGCAATCTATTATTGTATTTACTCATGCTGCTTCACTGCGAATGAACCTGTTAGCCCATCCTTTGTATTAAGCCATGCATGTAGAATATTAGCTTGCATTCTGTGCATAACTTGCTAAGTACCAAGTACTCACCATTGCCCCAATACAACATCAGTTGAAGAAGAAGCGACGCCAGCATTGGAGGAAGAATACCAGGAGGAGCCACCTAACTAGGGAGCGAGCCCAATCAGTTGCCTGTGGTATACTGGATGGCGCCACGAAATCTATTTTATTTCGCTGCAGTTATTTCTCTTTTAATAAGTCTTCGCCCTGCGAGGCGTATTTTTGTAACTTGATCATAAGGTCGAGCAACCAGTTTGGTTAATTAATTAAAGTACTTTACTATTTCGTTGAGTATGATTGTGATATATACCGATGTTGAGACTGTGTGCACTAGCGCGATCCTGGACTAGTGCTGAATACACAGAGGGCCCGGATTTGCAAATTCGGGTCCCGACAGAGGTGGTATCAGAGCCATACTGACTGTAGGACTACCCTTAGTTAGAATGGTCGTTAGTGAAGTTAAAACCTAATTTCTAAAGTTAAAACTTGACAAGATAACGAATGAACTCTCGATTTATCCCCTTCTCTCTTATTCATACCTCTTTGCTGAATTTCTCTTGCTCACACTTGGTTTTAAAATTTCCGCGTTCTCACGTGAGTACTTTGGCAGATGAAGATGCTCAACAACTACGCCGAGCGTGCAGGAGGCTACGCCGCCGAGTTGTGGCGTATGTTACAGGTGCTTGGAGGTTTTGAGGGACCACTTTACCAGGGGACCACCATAGTGCAGGCTAGATTGGTCACGGCATGGGACGTCAAGATCACAGTGTATGCTCGAGAGAAGACGAAGTTCAGTCGCCCATGCTACTTCACAGCCAGGAGGTCTACATTTGAGTTGGGAATCTAGGAGGTGTCACGCTGAGCTATGAGGCACATTGGTCGCACCTATTCCAAAGAGCTGGAGGCACAGTGTTTCATCACCACCCACGCCGAGACAATAGGATCGAGCGGGAGCCGATTGAAGATGAAGATGTCACCGTCACACACTTGGCGAGGTTCGTCGTCGCGCAGGAGGATGCACTTGATGATACGGTGCAGGAGCTGCAGAAGGCCCGTGAGGAGGTCAAGAAAGAGAAAAAGAGTCTGCAGGAGGTTCGAGAGTATATGTCTCATCTTCTGCGAAGGATTGATGAGATGGAGATGGCATTGTACGGATAGGAGACAGAGCCAGTACTGGAGCTGCACGAGCCAGATCCCGAGGAGCCGCAGCTCGACCCCACAGCCCGCGCCAAAGCCCGAGGAGGATGCCGTTTCTTCGACTTCAGTTGTTGTGGGGCATGGTGATTGCTTTGCGCCTATGCCGCCGCATCCGCTACTTGGAGGCAGTGGAGGTTGGCTCGAGGAGTGAGCATTCTGATTAGTGGTTGAGACTCCTTCGTCAAGTCGCGTTATAGAATAAAGAGTCACCCTTAGAGGCATTAGACTCCAGTGTGTTAGTTGATTTGGATTTTTATTGCTTGCTGAGTGTGCAGTATGTGTTGCAAGGCTCTTAGGCATTGTAAGCAACCATACCAAGTTATTATTAAATAATAAAGTTAGATTTTGAGTTACACCTTCCTCCCCGCATAAGTTACTCTACTACTTATCTATTCTTGTTCCCTCTCGTCTCTAAAACTTGGAGCAATCGACAGATGGTGAACACATGTGGAAACCTTGGAGGCAACGGAAGTGGTTCTCGCCCAGCTGGGAACCCTAATGATGGAGCACCAAAGACTCCACCAGCCTACCGGGTTGATATGCAGAACTTTGGAGCTTTCCTTGCTGCACAGACTCAGTTGATGCATGCCATGATGCAACAGATGCAGCACGTCACTGCTCAGGCCGCCGCTAATCAAGTCAATCGGGGGGCGTCGGGGGCTCAAGGTTGTCGAGTTCATGAGGACTCATCCACCCACCTTCTCTCGGGAACGTCAATCCACCGGAGGTGATGATTGGCTTAGGTCAATTGAGAGGAAGTCGCATATTACCCAATGTGTAGGAAATGAGAGGGTGCTCTACGCCTCTCATCAATTGGAAGGGACCGCAGCAGAGTGGTGGGAGAACTTCTGCGCCACGCGAGAGAACCCACAGGATATCACATGGGAGGAATTTACCGCTGCATTTCACCAGTACCATGTGCCTGAGGGAAAAATGGACTTAAAGAAGGAAGAATTCAGGGCACTGAAGCAAGGTAATCAACCGGTGGCTGAATACCTGAACAAGTTCACACATCTTGCACGCTACGCGCCGGAAGACGTAGTGACAGACAAGGCCAGACAGTCTCGTTTTCTGAAGGGACTGAACTCTGCACTGCAGGTGGGACTATAAAACCTATCTGAGAACAACATGTAACTTCGCCATAACCTCCTGAAACCCACGGAACCATATGAAACTTTATCATGAAACCTAGTAAAACCTTAATGAATTTGGTTTGGTCCGGCACGACGAGCTCTGCTCGCTCTACTAGCGCACGCTGACCAGGATGTTGCACACCGTCAACACCTCCACGTGGGGCCTAAGCATGCTGAGAATCGTGATTGTTCCAGGCACGGCCATATGCACAGTGAGTAGCACGTCCCCAATGCCGACCATGTCGCCGTATAGCTATGGCGTGTACCCAGTGAGGCGGTCGGCGAGCACGGTGATCCAGACGGTCACCGCCTCGACGCCTCCCGTATCAACGCGCCTTGGTGTCATGTCAGTGTCCACGGCGAGCATGCTTTGGTAGTAGACCTCAGCAAGATCGGTGGTGTGCGCAAATGCGGCCATGGGGCTGGGGATCGAGCACTTTTTTGTTTTGTTATAAAAATATACAACTACTTTGTATTTTATTTCCATGGTAGCATTCATTTTTTTCCTAGATGCAGTAGATCAAAATAAAAGTCAGGATAATCCACGCCAAAACAATCTACATATTAGCTATGTTTTGATCGACGCCACAACACACCGGGGATGGATGGATCGTAGCTAGACCAATGGATCGGAGAACCGAAGCAACTAAGCTTGGATGAGCAAGTGATCACGTCACACGAACGGAAAGTACCGTAGAAAAGCTAGGGAACGGTACCGTTTCCTATTATTTCTGTATTTTTTTTGGGCGGTTGGGGGGTGGTGTGTTTTGAAAGCAAGGCTTCCTTTTCATGAAACTCGGAGAACTCACAAGAGCGATTATTGTGAGACAACTCTTATGTCGGTGCAAGTTTGATATATATCATGTACATGGAACAAATGATCTAAGAATGATGAAATTCAGGGGCGTACGTACATATATACGAGGGACACCCATCCTAGTCAAGCGGCAACAGATCCTTTCATAGTGTGAACGCAGACCATCAGTGTTGTAAGGTCAGCAAGGATGAGGAGTTCATCAAATTCTTCAATTTTCATGCACCACCTTGATAGCTTGGACAATTTGCATTAAAATGGTCAGGGAAAAAAAGTATAAACCTCTGAACTTTGATGTTGCTACGACTTAACATATAACCTATAAAACGACATTCCACTCCTAGGGCACCTAGGTACAGTAAAAGATGAAGAGATTGGAAGCATTGCTGTCTTTATGGGCAATTGTAACATCTCGAAAAATTCAAAATGGGAAAAATAAAAATATAAAATATAAAAATAAAAGTGATTAAAGATTTTAATTGGAATCAAGATTTTAATTTAGAATTTAGTACTTTACCTCATTTTCTTAAATTCTGATAAAGAATATCAGTAATATTGAAATTCTTTCTCCAAATGAACAAAATATTAAAATAAGTTTTAAAGATAAACTTAATTTTAAATCTCTATCTTTTCTGCGTTTTCTGAAACTTCTGTATTTAGAAACAATTATTTATATTAATCATTATTTTCTCCTTTAAAATGTAAAATAAAAAATTTCATAAGAAAATAAACAAAGAGAATGTATAACAACAATAAGTGGGAAAAATCATAATATTGAACATCCCTAAACTATGGCTAAGATCTAAAAGTAATTTGAACACATTCAAACAGTGCAATGAATGGATAAATTAATTGCTTGAGCTTTATCTGTCAAAAGTTGGCTCTAAAATAGTTCCCTTTGTCTCTTTCATTGCATGTGGGACCTTTCCCCTACCTGACCCCACATAACAGCTTTCTCCTGTCATCTTCCTCACACACCAGCACCAAACAAGCAGCACCGCCTCCCCTCCTCTCCCCTGCACTCGCAGCCAAAAATCCACCACTGTGATTCTCTGAACAAGCCGTGTCGCAAGTTCGAGTCCACGTGCCTATGTGCATGAACTTGCCACCCGGTGCTTGCCACGACGCACCCCTTCCTCCACCTCCACGACCATGCGCTGCCGTGCATGCCTTCTTCCCGCCCTGCGCTACCACGACGAGGAACCACTGTCTCTTTGACCGAGCAGCTGGGCTCTACTTCACCAGACATCTTAAGGCCTATATGAAGCTCCTCTAAAGCAAGCCGCAAACTCTGCAAGCCAAAAACCAAAGCTCCCGGTGATCAATTTGAAGGACATTCAGTTTCTTCTCCAAGTCTGGCCAATGTTCCACTGCCGGCCAACTCCATATCCGGTGCGTCGTTCTTCAATTATTTTCGCAGAGAGCACCACCACCCAGGGATTCAAATTTCGGTTCGAAATCCGAAATCTCGGATGAGATTTCGGATTCTGGACCCCTCCGATGATTCAAAATCCTGGCCGGATAAAAAAATTCAAAAAAATTTAAAAAATTGAAATTTTGGACTTCTCGGCGAGATCTCGCCGATTTCGGCCGAAATCTTTGTGATTTCGGCCAAAATTTCATGATTTGTTGCCGGATTTTAAATTTTATGCATTGGATTTAGGGTTAAGATTATCCACAAAAAAATTCAAAATTTTTTGACATGTTTTTGACCATTTTTTGGCCGGTTCAATTTGTCGGTTAGGGTTGTCCGAATTTTTTTTAAAATTTCAAGATTGTTCATCATCTGAAAATTATATGAAAATATTATGGATGTATTAGTACCATTCACAAAAATTTTCAAAAGTTTCTAAAGTGATTTGTACTATTTTTCATTCAGGTGAATTTTCTCGGTTTGTCTTTAGTAGCACTATTTGATTTTTTTTAAATTCCTAAAGCTTGATCATCATCTAAAAATTTTATGATAATATTATGAATATGTTAGGACCATTCACAAAAATTTTCAGAAGTTTCTATTATGATTTGCACCATTTTCCATTCGATTGAAATTTAGCTTTGATCAGGACAATACAGAGAAGCTAATGTATACATCATATGCTTAGATAACATAGGAAGAGATGTTAATTAGCATATAAGTTTTAGGTTCTTTGTAATTTTCCTAGGGAGAAGGGGTACGTATGTCCTCCTTTGGCCTTCGATAAGCTCAACCCGAGCTTAGGCAACACCTTAGCTAATAGCTATACTCCAACATCTCACAGCAACCTCATTATCTTATATCTTGCTGTGTCATTATGCAAACGTAATGTCCGTCTAGGTAAAGTAACTTTCTCTATGGACACACATTAAAGTAACATTTCTTAACCTTTTCTTTTCATACTAAACAATATGTCTTGTTGAATATTTTCTGTACCAAAAGTTTTCCGTTATTGGTTTGAGCCAAAGTCCATATACATTTCTTCTAGTGTCCTCCAACCATGCTAAAAAAGAGTGCAAAGCAAATCCTAATCTCACGCTTTTCTAGTTTGCCATTATATGCATCGTTGTTAAATTCCTACTTATCTAAACCTTTATCCACCATGTAAATGCATCTACATGCCTGCCGTGGACACAAGTTCTTGCATACCTCGCACCCTTAACTCTAACAGAAAGTCGACGCAGGGGCAGTCCAATGGGAGAAGGACCAGCCCGTCCAACGCACGCAGCTGGCCGTCGGATGAGGATCCGACGGCCGGGAATAGATCTAGTCTGAAATTTTGTTATTTTTGTATACCAGCGTATAAATTCGAAAATTTTTTTACAAAAATATGAAAATTATCTAATATACACCAGATTGAACATATATTATTTTTAATTTTTTTAGCTTAATATTTTTTATTTAAAAAGTTTCTAAAGTATAAACTGAATCAAAAACTTTCATAAAAAATTTGAAAATAATATATGTTCAATCTAATGTATATTAGATAATATTCATATTTTTGTGAAGTTTTTTCCGAATCTATACGCAGGTCTACAAAAATAACAAAATTTCAGACTAGATCTATCACTGACCATCGGATCCTCATCCGACGGCAAGCTACGTGCGTTGGACGGGCGCTTGTCCTTCTCCTGTTGGACCGCCCCTGCTCCGATGTACTAATTCCTTGTGTTAGACAATTAATCAAGAGCTCGCATAATGCCTCACTGGAGTTTGTTTGTGAGCTCCTTTTCTTTTGCATCATCGAGCAAAGTAGCAACCGATGCCGATCTCTAGACTTTAAACTCATGCTCTGCGGTGTGAATTTAGGTGAGTTTTTTTTTGTCTTTCCCATTTTGCATCTACTCTATGTACTATTGTACTCTTCTCTAACCAAGTCACATATCATGTGTATACACGGCAAATACTAATAAAGGTCATTGCTTTTCTTGCTTGCCATTACACATATATCCTTGGGCGAAAACCTATCCAAATCTTTTCCAACTCATCTGTGCGCTGCGGCGACAAGTTCTCGCATACCTACTCTAACAAAAAGTGGGAATTTTTTCTCTCTCTCTATACGTACGTGTATGTATTTGCATCATGTAGCTAGCAAACCGACGAAGCAGATGTCTCTATACTCTAAACTCATGCTTTCTCGTAGGGAAATTAGCTAGGTGAGTTTGTTTTCGAACACTTTTTGCGTATACATTCGATCCACTCCTCCGTGTATATAAACCCTTGCCCTCCTGCTCATCCAGCAGTCACCACAGGCAGTGGGAAATAATTAAACTAGCAAGTAGTTAACCATGGCTTCCACCCCTACCATCCTACTCCCACTGTGCCTTAGCCTCCTCCTCCTCCTCTTCTTCCAAGCGTCCGTGGCGCAGCTTCCCTTAGGAAGCCCACTGCAGGTGCAGGGCTCACGTGGGTTCAGGGGTGACGTCCAAGCGAGCCTGCGGCAATGCCGCTTCGAGCAGCTCGCCGCCCTCGAGCCGACCCATCAGGTGAGGTCTGAGGCCGGCTTCATCGAGTACTACAATTCCGATACGAGGAGCGAGTTCCTCTGTGCGGGCCTCAACGTGAGGCGCCTCGTCGTCGAGAGCACGGGCCTGGTTTTGCCGGCGTACGCCAATGGACCTAAGCTGGTCTACATCGTCCAAGGTTTGCACTAGTTGCATCGTGCATATATGCTGCATGGCTAGCTGTTTTTATCAACTTGTTAACAGCGCTCGATCTGGTGCAGGCAGGAGTCTTCGGGATGGCGCTGCCTGGCTGCCCGGAGACGTTCCAGTCAGTGGGGTCGCCGTTCGAGCAGCAGATGGCAGGCGCAGGCCGGTCCACCCAGAAGCTCAGGGACGAGCACCAGCAGCTTCACCACTTCCGGCAGGGGGATGTCATCGCGGTGCCGGCTGGCGTGGCTCACTGGCTGTACAACTACGGCGACTCTCCTGTGGTTGCTTTCTCCGTCTTCGACACCAGCAGCAGCGCCAACCAGCTTGATCCTTCAAGCAGGGTACGTATGCGCGCGCGCGCGCAGGATATGATATGCATTTGGGGCAGGAGGATTAATTAACTAGTATACATATTCTGTACAACGCGATCGAGCAGGAGTTTTTCTTGGCCGGAAAGCCCAGGAGCGGCCAGCAGCAGCGGCAGTACTCGTACGAGGCCGAGCAGCAGAACGCCCAGAACATCTTCGCCGGATTCAGCCCAGATTTCCTTGCCGAGGCCCTCGGCGTGAGCAGGCAGGCGGCAACAAGGCTCCAATGCCAGAACGACCAGAGAGGGGCCATCGTGCGAGTCGAGCGTGGCCTCAGGGCGCTGGAGCCTTCTCTCCAGGGCGAACCACTGCGCGAGGAAGAAGCTCAGGAGTACTTCCAGGAGGAGCAGCCCAGCGGCGCCGGAGCATCCGCGCGGCGGCAGAACGGCCTCGACGAGACGGTGTGCACCATGAATTTCAGGAGGAACATCAACTACCCGCGGTCCGCCGATATCTTCAACCCCCGGGGTGGGAGGATCACCAGGGCCAACAGCCAGAATTTCCCCATCCTTAACATCCTTCAGATGAGCGCCAGCAGAACCGTCCTCGAGAACGTGAGTGCAGCAATGCAAACTCTGACGAAATCAATATCGCTTTGCTTAATCACTTGATTCATCTATCTTGTCTGCACTGCAGAACGCCCTGCTTACTCCGCACTGGACGGTGAACGCGCACACGGTGATGTACGTGACCGCCGGCCAGGGGCGCGTCCAGGTGGCGGACAACCGCGGGAGGAGCGTCTTCGACGGCGAGCTTCGCCAGGGGCAGGTCCTGCTGATCCCCCAGAACTTCGCCGTGGTGGTGAAGGCGCGGCGCCAAGGGTTCGCCTGGGTGTCCTTCAAGACCAACCACAACGCCATCGACAGCCAGATCGCGGGGAAGGCGTCCATTCTTCGCGCGCTGCCGGTCGACGTGGTCGCCAACGCCTACAGGTTCTCCAGGGAGGAAGCTAGGAGCCTCAAGTTCAACCGCGCCGACGAGATGGCCGTCTTTGCGCCCAGGAGCGCCCAGCAGCTGCCGTTTTATGCGCCCGAGCATTAATTAGTATACCGAGCGAGCGGTAACTATGAGTCTATGATCAGTGAGCGGTATACCGGCCGGACGCCTAGCTAGAAATTAGTGTTACAATAATGTGCAGGAGGGATGCCACCTTGCAACATGCACCTCCGTTTTTCATAGTAATAAAGAATGATAAATTCAGTGTTCATTTCTTTAATATATACTCAGTTTAATTTAAGTTATTGGTTCGCTAATTTAAAAAATTTCATTAACATATACTCTAAATAAATAATATAAATACATGTCATTAACATATACTCTAAGTTTAATCTAAGGTATTGGTTCGCTCCAATGGCTCGATTGTTATCTAAAATCTCTTAAACTTCAAAAAGATAAGAAAATATCAGAAATAATATAAATACATTCCATTAATATATACTCAGTTTATTTTAAGTTATTAATTGGCTTTAATCAGGTTAAGCAGATGCATGTTGCCAAAATGGTTGCCAAAGGTAGAGGGGTAATTAAATGTGAAATGCCCAAAGTATATGGAGCACCATATTATTTTTTTTAGTAGAAAAGTATAGCATGTTTCGCTAGGTTTTAAGTGTGTCCATCCATATTTTCTATGTTTAATAAGAGTTTCAAACGGGTTTTACAAATGTTTCACATGTCTCAACAAATGTTAATAAGTTTCTAATATGAAATTATAAGTTTTGTCCAGTTTTAAATCAGAAACTTGATTTAAAGTGAGATTAAAAAGAATTTTAACTGAGTTTCAAAAGGCTAATTTCAAAGTTTTAGAGCACATTCTGCAAGTTTTAAAAAAGTTTCAAACTAGTTTCACAAGATTTCAGCGTGTTTAACAAATTTCGGTAGGTTTCAAATGATTTGAAGTTTTATTATAAAAAAACAAATTTTCGAATAATTTTAAGTAAGTTTAAAAAAGGTAAACTCTAAAAGTTTCAAAGCATGTTTCACAGGACGTTTCATGTGGTTTCAACACATCTCCAAAAAAAATTCAATGGATTTCAATCTAAAAGTATAAGTTATGTCAAGTTTCAAATCTGAAACTTGATTAAAGATGGGTTTAAGATGAATCTCAACTGAGTTTCAAAAAACTAACTTCGAAAGTTTCAGAGAGATCTAATGAGTTTAAAAACAGAATGAAATCTATTGAAACTTAGTCGTGAGAATTATTAAGAGCTGAGGAAACTAAATTATATTGATGAAACATTATAAAACCTAATGAAACTTATATGTGAAATATCATGAAACTTATCCGTAAAACCAAATGAAGCCTAGCCACGAACCTTATGAAACTTTTGAAAACCTCATGAAACTTAGCAAAGGAAATTTATTGAAACTTTTTGAAACATCGATGTGGAAACTCTTGAAACTTGATAAAACATATTCGTAAAAATTTATTGGAACTTCATAAAAAACAACCCAGAAAAAGGAAAGCTATATAATGAAAACTAATGAAACGTAGTCATGCAATCTATTGAAACTTATTTATGAAACTAAATGAATCTAAGATGTGAAACTTAACTATGAAACCTATCTGAGAACATCATGTAACTTAGACATAACCTTCTGAAACTCACGAAACCATATGAAACTTTATCACGAAACCTAGTAAAACCTTAGTGAAATCAACTTTCACTAAGTATGAACCACCATTAATTTGCAACACTCTTGTTGTTTGCCACAACCACAATACCCACACTGACAACACTACATCCCTATTTCACGCCCAGCTAGAACTTGGTTTGGTATCGGCACGACGAGCTCTGTTTGCCCAACTGGCGCATGCTAACCAGGATGTTGCACACCGTTAGTACCACCACGTGGGGCCTAAGCACAGCGAGAATTGTGATTGTTCCAGGCACGATCATTTGCACGGTGAGCGGCACATCCCCGACGTTGACCATGTCACCGTACAACTGCGGCGTGTACCTAGTGAGGTGATCGGCGAGCACGGTGATCCGGACGGTCACTGCTTCGGCGCCTCCCGCGTCGATGCGCCCTGGTGTCATGCCAGCGTCCACGACGAGCATGCCGCAGTAGTAGACTTTAGCATGGCTGGAGGTGTGCGTGAAGGCAGCCATGGGGCTAGGGATCAAGCACTTTTTTGTTTTGTTATACAAGTATACAACTACTTTGTTTTTATTTCCATAGTAGCATTCATTATTTTCCTAGATATAGTAGCTCAAAATAAAAATCAGGATAATTCATACCATAACAAACTACAGATTAGCTATGCTTTGTTAGACGCCATAACACACCGAGGATGGATGGATCGTAGCTAGACCAAAGGATCGGAGAACCGAAGCAACCAAGCTTGGATGAACAAGTGATCATGGCTAATGAACGGAAAGTACCGTAGAAAAGCTAGGGAACGGTCATTCCCTAGTACTTCTATATTTTTTTGGGCGGTTGGGGGGTGTTTTGAAAGCAAGGCTTTCTTTTCATGAAATTCAGAGAACTCACAAGAGCGATTATTGTGAGACAACTCTTATGTCGGTGCAAGTTTGATATATATCATGTATATGGAACAAATGATCTGATAAGGATGAAATTCAGGGGCGTACGTACATATATATGAGGGACACCCATCCTAGTCAGGCGGCAATAGATCCTTTCATAATGTGAACGCAAACCATCAAGGACGAGGAGTTGATCAAATTCTTCAATTTTCATGCACCACCATGATATCTTGGACAATTTGCATTAAAATGGCTAGGGAAAAAAGTATTTATACCCTCTAAACTTTGATGTTGCTGCTACTTAACATATAACCTATAAAACGACATTCCACTCCTAGGGCACCTAGGTACAACAAAAGATGAAGAGATTGGAAGCATTGCCATGTCTTTAAGGGCAGTATATCCTATACATTCATCATTTGTGGTGCACATATGCAATCGCTTTTGGTTTATGCATAGAATAAAAAGTTTCCAAAAATCTGGATATTATATTCTTCTCATTTTACTCTATCTATATATAAAATTACAAGTTCAAATTCAATTTATCTGAAGTGTGGCAAAAATGGAAACATGTAAAGAAAAAACAAATGCTACTATTCACATCAATCTTATCATTTTGCTTCTTCTAACAAGTTTTGAATGTGAAGTTGAAATTTTAAAGGGTGCTGGATTGAGCAATCTATAGACTGCATTCTCAATTTTGTTTTCATATTTTTCATGTTGATTTAGTGCCGGACCAAAAGTTAATTGCATGAGTGCACTATAAAGGGTGATTTCACTTGATATATTGCAGTCTTTAAGATTTAATACTCCATTCACTCACAAAGAAGAATGCGTACAATCAAATCACACAAATTTTAGTCAAAGATATTGTTTAAAACGTTTGATTTAGATATATGAAAATGATACAAGTGAATTTGTCATAAAAATTACTTTCATAATATATTGCACTTTTACCACTTTTTTGAATATATAATAAGAGAATTTAGTGGTCAAAGGAGCATCTAGTTGACATTGAAAAGTAAAAAACGTCGCTCTTTCGTGATTGGAGAGAGTATTAAACATAAGTTAGCATTCACCTTTTTTTCTGTGTTTGTTTAGCTTAGCTTCACATGATTTATTCTTGATATACCTTCTTTGCCTACTAGAAATGTTACCTCCATTGCTGCAGCTTGTGGCGGTGCAACTGGTGGCAGCAATATGCCTGTGTGATATTGTCCTCATCAGTTTTAGGGGCAAATTAATACAGTAGTTTGAATAACAAAAAATGCTTTAGAAGCAGCCTTGTTTAAGCTGGATATAAACACAAACCCTCTAGAACAATTTCCAAGGTATAAAAAAGAACATCTTGGACAACTTTTTTTTTCCTCAGATTTTGTGGCCTTTGGATCAAATATATGATCGATAGATATTTCCATCCCGACTCAATCCCTACCAGCACGGCCCACCTCCTGTATTCTTGACTGCCTCCCTCATCACTAAAACGTGGGGAACTATTAGCCTACTCCCTCTGTCCCACAAAGAGTGCATTTCTAGGATTTTTAAGACAGATTAGTGTGCAAGGTAAATGACCAATGTGACCCTCATTACTCCATACACAAGCATGTTGGTGCTTCGGTTTCCACAAGCACTTAAATGAGCATGCATACACTTACAGCTGGGTCCTACGGACTAGAAATGCACTCTTTGTGGGACAAAATTTGAACACTAGAAATGTACTCTTTGTGGGACAGAGGGAGTATGTTATACTGTTGGAATGTATTTACTGCTATTAACTAGAGTAACACATCATCTAAAAGCAACAAATGAGTTAATAAAAAGAGGGCAATATGATGTTTTGTGTGCAAAATCTTAGAGTGACATCTATTGAAGAATAAAGGAAGTAATAATCAGGGGAAACGGAGCAGATAATTTTTGTTTGACCGAACGAAGGTTTTTGAAGTAAATACGAAAGTGAAAAATAGATATCTGGCCCTATTTATGTCCAATTCCGACTTTGAGAAAGAAAATACAAAATAGGATCGATGAGCGATATTCATTCGTATTCGCTCTAATTGCGCCCGTACTATCCAATGTCTTGTGTAGGGGGTGCACACGAAGCGAATAATTTTCGTTCAGCCAACCAATCGAAGGCTTTTGGAGCGAATATGGAAGGGAGAAATGGATATCCAATACTATCTATATCCGACTCTAACTCCGAGCAAAAAATATAATAGGATACGGGGTAAGCGATATCTATCCGTGTACGCTTGGGTTGCACCTTAGCCCTATTAATAATAAATGAAATGAAACCACGCTTATTCATATTAAACGAGATATTTCATCTGCTCGGAATCATTCACGTTACAATTAATAGAGTAATAGCAGAGGCCGAGGATGGAAAACTACAATAATTATACTTTTAATTTTCTCTGTGAAAAATATTATGAATTGGTAATTTTAATAAACAAGAACATATTGAAACGGATGGAGATAGTAAAACTGAAAAAAAAAGAGAACAAATTTCACGGGCAAACCAAAACAACAGGCAAAATGAAGGGCGGGATAGCAAAATGGGTTTTGATAAGTTTCATCCGGATGTTTTTTTTAGCGATCATCATCTAAATTCTGGGCTATTGGATTTGTTTTCAGATCGATACACACCCCTTGAATTCGAGATGGGTTAATCATACGGATGTGTGTTTTAATCGTACAGTCCAAAGTTTAGATGATTTTTAGGACAAAAACATCCGGATGATGCTTATACACTTCAAAATGGCATGAGGTCAAAGGCACCGCCGCCCCATCGGCCATGGTCAAAAAGAAGGGCTCGCAACTCCAGTCTCTAGCAGCCATTCTTTTCTTTGTGCCAACCACATTAATGGCGGCAGCGCTAATGGACGGCGAGCTCGGCGGCCTCGTGAAGGTCTCGGCGGCGGTCTGGACGGCCCTGTCCTACGCCCGCCTGGCCGCTGCACGCCTCCGCCCAGGCGCCCCCCGCCTTGCTGCGCTGCTGCCCGTCGTCGTGCTCTTCTACGGCATTCCCTTTGCATTCTCCACAACCACCTTCCGTGGCAGCTCTGCCTTCTTTCTCTGCTGGCTTGGCGCCTTCAAGCTCCTCCTCCTCGCCGCCGGTCGCGGGCCCCTGGATCCCTCCCTCCCCCTCCTCCACTTTGTCTGCTCTGCTTCCCTTCCTGTCAAGCTCCGGCAGTCCACCTCCGCCAACGCCAAAGACCAAGATCCCCCCTCCGCCCGCGGAAGCGCCCCCACCAAAATCCTAATCTCCGGCGCCGTCATCCCCCTTATCATCTACGCGTACCAGTTCAAGAACGCGATGAGGCGGTACCAGCTCCTCGTCCTGTACACCATGCACATCTACTTATCCCTGGAGCTCCTCCTCGCTGGCGTCCACGCCGTGATCCACGGCGTGCTGGGGATGGAGATGGAGCCGCAGGTGGACCGGCCGTACCTGGCGTCGTCGCTGCGGGACTTCTGGAGCCGGCGGTGGAACCTCATGGTGCCCGCCATCCTCCGGCCGTCGGTGTACCGCCCTGTGCGCGCGTTCCTCGGCGACGCGGCTGGCGTCCTGGCGGCATTCCTCGTATCCGGGCTCATGCACGAGGTGATGTTCTACTACATCATGTGGCGGCCCCCCAGCGGCGAGGTGACCGCGTTCTTCCTCCTGCACGGGGCGTGCACGGCGGCGGAGGCGTGGTGGACGCAGCACGCGGGTTGGTGGCGCCCGCCACGGGCGGTGGCCGTGCCGCTGACGCTGGCGTTCGTGGGTGGGACGGGGTTCTGGCTGTTCTTCCCGGCCATGATAAAGGGGGGCCTGGACGAGATGGTGTTGCAGGAGTGCCAGGGCATGGTGGCGATGATGGAGCAGGCCGGCCGGCGGCTCGCCGGCGCCACCGATCTCATTTCGTCGTCCCGTTGACAATTGGAAACGTGTGCTATCGGGGTGGATGGCCGCACGATTACGATCCGACGGAATTGTGATCGGCGGATCTTAAAAGATGTGCAGATGCTGTCTGTTTGTGATTCATACAATTTCCCGCAATTAAATAGTGTTTAGATCTCGCATTGCCAGCTTGGCGATATCGCTTGTGAGATGCGTCAATTGCCAGAGGCTGCTACCGCTACGCGTACTACTGTTAACGTCATGCATACATTTATATTCGCCCGTATTAACGTCTTGACTGCAGGGTTCAAATTCTCGCCGAAACTCCGCGAAATTTCGGATTTCGGACCCCCGAGTTCTATAATTCCGGTGAAATTAAAAAACCCTAAAAAAATTAAAAGTGCTACAATACACTATAATTTCAGCGAAATCTCGGTGAAATGGACTGAAATCTCGTTTTTTTGACCGAGATTTGAAATTTTTTTGACCGGATTTTGACCAGATTGGATTCTTCGCGTCGTTTCCCATGTGGGACAGTCGGTAGATCATAATTCCAGAGAAATTGAAAAAACCCTAAAAAATTCAAAGTCCGAGATCTCGGTGAATTTGACTGAGATTTGATTAAAACTTGACCGGATTTAAATTTTGGTTTTTGTATTTTGATCGAATTTCTTCCGAAATAACGAGATCTCGGCGAAATTTCGGATTTCGGTAGGTGACGAGATTTAATCCAAAACGAAAATTGAAACCCTGCTTGACTGTAATGAGCACGCAATAAGATATTTAACAATGTATTATATTGGTAATATATATTTAATAGTAGAAATTAGATCTAGCTATTGATTTATTAAATGTATACTTACTACTCTACTACTAAAGGAAGTATAAATAAATACTCTGATCAATTGGATCAAAAGAATGAACATTCATATTAAATTTATTGTACGCTAAAAGAACTTCATAATTAAATCTGGCGGAGCTAGCTTGTCGCTAGTGATGAATACCCCCACTCCTTATATTTAGGTTTTTTTGAGTTGATTTCGACACTGCAACAGATGGCTCATTTGTCAATTGCAGTGGTGGGAGAGGCGAGGCAGCGTCGGCCACCGGAGGAGGATGAGCGTCGCGGTGAAGTGGACAAGTGGTAGAGTGCTGGTGCGTTATATTGATGACATACAGGGTTAGGTTAAAATGGGGTGGAGGAGAGCATGGACGGAACTGGGGTGCCCGGTATACACGGCATCCCAAAATTTAAAAATTACCAGGATATCTCTTCTTTAATAGGTTAAATCTGATGATTGAACTTATTACAGTTTTTGTGATTTATAATTTGTAGGATCTTAAAGGTATTTGTATTGTACTTTTATCAAACTTCGAATGTATATGTTGGATTTGTAAATTTACAAATAATTGTACACGATTATAGAGTTACACGTGTAAAATGTACACTGTAGGGAGTGGGAGGGAGGAGATCCGCAAGGTCTAGGTTGAATTTGATTAATTGGAGGGAAAAAATTGGTTGGATCTCGGATGTCGTGTAGGTGATCTTACTTTTTATTCCTGGTTAATTTGTTATCTCCCTGATTATTTTGTGCCCTATACTTTACGGTACAATGCAGGCGCTTAAAGAGATGCTTAGCAATGAAAAATTGATTTTTCTTGCTACATAAGATAGATAAGGTGCTTATTTTGAAGCATCGATGCTTAATTAAGCGTTCATGCTTAGTAGACGCTTATGTGTATATAAGCATCCAAACAGTGATGTTTGCATTGGAAGTCTAAACTCTTAAATAGATACTTCATGATACTCCCACCAGTTTAGTAATATCTGTCGTTTTGGGCATAGTGATGGTCAAACTTCCGAAACTTTGACTATCGATATATTTTTAAATATTTAAATTGGATACATGAAAATTATGTGTAGACTTGTCTCGAGAAGTACTTTCATAATATTATAATTTTATTGGGTTTTATAATTATATTATAATAAAAATTAGCGGTCAAAGTTGTGTTTTGAAGACCGTGTCGATGTCCAAAACGACAGATATTACTAAAGAGTATGATATTATTTCTCTCTCTTTAAACACCTATCTAAGTGTTTTGCATTGGACGGAGCCTAAGTAGCGCGTGTGAGATTTAGAACTGCCGCCGAGGTGTCATAACTCCCAAGCCCTTGCCCATATAATGCACTAATTTAGCACCCGCAATGACCGCATGGCTGTTTAAAATACATGCTGTAGTGTCTAATGATATTAGCTGAACTGAAAGTAACACTAATATAAGGAGTTAATTGGTGATGGTTGATGCTAGCTAAAACTAATATAAACAGTTGTGTGCACGTTTACGCCCTGGTGTCTATGCTGCTCTTGATACCAGATGCCTAGATCAGATCACGCTAGCTGCTCAGGCTGAACCCTTGACCTGATAAATCAGGCCTCTATAAGTCTTGAATAGTGTGGTCTGTATTTAATTTAGGTCTTTATATTGGGTCTATTTCCAACCATGACCTGAACTCTCCTTCACACATAGCACACGCGAGGACGGCCTCTCCATTTAGGGATGAACCCCTCCGGCCTTTTCAATAAAGGCGCATATAGCACACCTCATTAGGATGACTACAGACGTAAATAGACCTTTAAATATCTAAAAAGACCATTTTAGAGACCATCCTTAAAGAGAGTCTGAACCTGATGCGACAAGGTTGCACTATATTTATGCGACGCGCACGGCTTTTAGGGTCGGTAACTCGGTTCCTTAAGTTATGTCAGTAATAGTTTAGAAATTCGTGGTGTAGTAATGGGATGGGACCATACGTTTTGAACTGGGGCTCAATGCACGAATCCACTGCAAGCTTTTGAAGTATAATATCGAGTGCATGTGCTTAAAACAGATTTTTTTTTTAATAAAAAGTGCCAAATGCTTGTACACAAACTGTTTTCCCTTACAAAAAAGTCAAGATTATTTTGGTGAATGTTCTGAAAACATTAGTAAACATGCCATATAACATTATTATCGAAACCTTTAATGGTATAAGAACTGTAAAAGTAATATTGGATCCAACATTAAACAATTGCAAAATTATTAAATTTATAGACTAATTTAATTAATTTAAAAGTGTGCAACATCAGTGTGCAAACAGAATGAGCACGTTAACAGCAAGTGTACTAGAAAGATAAACCACTACATACTACACTACATACTAAGGTCTTGTTTGGGACGATTTTAGTCTCAACTTCTCCTTTCCAAAGGCTAGAAGATATTTCAAATGGCTGGCTTCTCTATACCAGGAAGTTAAAAGCCAGCAGTTATTTGTACTAAGAAAAGTTAAAAGCCGAAAATTGGTCTATGGTAGCTTTTCACGGTTTTCGTGGGTTGAAGTTATGACTTTGCCATTAGAGTAGGAGAAATTTACCCCTCTTCTACCAAATATAAAATCCCAAACCACACCCATCTCACCCCTGTTCCCGCTCCTCACCTCTCACACCTAAAAGTCAGGCTGCTAAACATTAAACCTCTTTAGCGTAGGTGTGCAGTCTTTTAGACATACAATCCAACCAAAAGCTATTTCTCAAAAAAGCTACAACCATATCGAATAGAGCCTAAGAGTCATAGCACACGTACAAGATCAAACAAATTTATTGCCCGGTGCAAGTATATGAGTTCACATGGAAGATTAAACAAAAAGCAAGATACACACACTATTCTTCAGCACCATGTAGAATAGCTTATTATGCTCTCCTATCAGTTAACTGCCACCGATTGAGACGCATATCTTAGGGCATGTACTGTGGTATAGACAACAGCTGTCTATAATGCATCTCCACATCATCTACAGACAGCTCCAAAAACAACTCATACAATGGATCGTCTATGTAGCTGTCTGTAATGATCTCTCATTCAATTCACAGGCTGTCTATACAATGGTACACAACATGTGAAGCTGTCTATAAGACTGTCTATTAAATAGTAGACAACAACTTTCTCTCTCCTTCTTCTCTCTCCTCCACATCACTTAAAATCCTACATGGCATCTCTTATAGACAGCTGACTGTGACCATTGTACATGCCCTTAGCCCTTAGTAACTCGCAGAACAGATCTGCCCCCAGTGTGATAGGATGGTTATGGGCCACGAATGCACTGACGTCATAAAAACCCATATAGATCGTACATTGGCATGCCACCAGCATGATCTACATGTCACGGGATTATATAGTAAATACAACTTACATCTTTTACTGATGTGGGGATCCTCTCTTTTGGCTTGGAATACCAAGAAGGTCCCATATGCTTCATGTACTAGCCCCATGATCAGTGGCTAGTACGTACATTTACAATTTTGTCATCACATCCATACACAAATTCTCAGATACATTAATGGAATTAAGTTTCATGCAATAAGGCCAAATAGAGTGCAGCGGAAGATACAAATACTTAAAAGTATGCTTTGCCCAATTATCTCACAGACAATTAACAAGGTGTAAACCCTAGAAAAACTCATCGATATAATCCCCTTTTCCTGTTGTAAAGTACTCATCGTTGGGGAGTGCGGCCTCTTCATCAACTGAATGTCAACAATAGCAAGATTGAATACTTTCGTACTCAGTAAGACTTGTAGTGTATCGCAAATATAATTAAATGCAGATTGTGTCAAAGGAGAAAGCTACTAGGTTTATTTTACATAAAGCATAATTTGTTTGTAAATACTAGATAGTAGATTGCAAGTGAAATTTTGTAAGAGCAATTTGCTAGGTATATAAATAGTAAGTATGAATAGTATAAATTGTAACAACTCACAGTCCTCCATAAATGTGAGCTTCGAACCATTGAAAGTGCATCTAGGCTCCCTAAATTTGTTTTGGGTGATTAATGACAAACGATTAAAGAAACTAATGTGTTCAACTAGTTTATGAACAGGCAAACGCTTCAAGAAGAGATCGTCTTTGTACGCGAAGTGTTCCCGAGTAGCGTTAAGTAAGAAAAACGGCATTTAAGCTTGTAATTTTAATCTTTTGAGTCATAGAAATGCCGTACTATTAAGAGGGATGCATTGAAATTGACTTAGAGATGATCTCCTCACTCAAGATGAATTTAGTTGAGTCTCTCAAGGGTTAGAAGTGTTCTCTCTAGCTTGAATGAGTTTGTGGTAAACTTCGGTCGGATGTTCGAAGTTGTATCGGACATTCCGATGTTTCAGAAGTTCCGAAGTGTAGTTGTGCCTTAGTCCGTTGTGTTTGGTTAGGGTCGGACATTCCGATTTGTTTGCTTCGGATGTTCCGATGCCTATCGTTTCTGTTTGAGAACCTTCTGTTTGCTTCGGATATTCCGATCCTTGGTATCGGAATGTCCGATGTGTCTTGTCGAGAAAAAGGGTGCTCTCTGTTGTGTTCTGACTATGCGAAGTTGTTTCTTGGAAGTTCCGAAGTGTTTGTTGTCCTGTTTGGGAACCTTCTGTTTGGTTCGGATGTTCCGATGCCTATTTTCGGATATTCCGATGAGGACTTAGAGTCTTTAGCTTGGTTCCCTTCAGGATGTCATCGGATGTTCCGAAGTTGTTATCGGACATTCGATGCTTGTTGTTTTCGACCGCTGGAAGCTTTCCAATTTCTGGTAGTTTGCACACATCGGATGTTCAAGTTCTTGTCGGACATTCGATGTGAAGTCGAGTCTTGAGGGTAACGGCTAGTTTTGATTCAAAACTATAAATACCCCTTTCCCACTCCTTTTCTTTGGTGACACTTTTTTGAGGCTGAACTCTTGAGCTTCTTGAACACTCTCTAGAGCATACTTTGAGCTTTCTCTTCTCCTTGATCTTAGGGATCATTTAGTGAGTGAGAGTTTGTCAAGTGTGATTGAAAGTCAAGGGCTAAGTGGTTATTCATCTTGAGAAAGTAGAGAACCTCTCCAAGATCGAGATTCAAGTGCATTCATTTCTCTTGGAGGTTGAAGGACTCCTAGACGGCTAGGCGTCGCTCACGAGCCCCCAACGATTGTGGGAAGCCGTGAGAAGTTTGTGAAGGCCGGCTCCGCCTCCGAAAGGAAAGGATCCAATAGTGGAACCAAGCCTCAAGTGTGACCGAGGTTTGGGAGGAAAGGGTTGGAAAAGACCCGGGCTCTTTGGAGCCTCCTCAACGGAGACGTACGATCCCCTCAAGGATCCGAACTCCGGGAATCAAACTACTGTGTTCTCCCTTGTCTCTAATTGCTTGATTCATATTATTGATTTTCTTAAGTGCTTTTTTAAGTCGTCTAGAGCTAGTCTTCGTATAGCTCTTTGTACTTGACTCCTTGTGTCAAGAGCAAATCGGATAGTCCGAAGTAATTACGGAAGTTCCGAAGATTTCGGAAGTTCCGATATTAATTCGGAATATCCGACTCTTTTCCGCTGCATCAAATTGTTTTAATTTAAAATTAGCCTATTCACCCCCCCTCTAGGCAATCTTCTAACCTTTTCAACCATTTCATGCCCAACTCATGGCATAAGATTTGAAACAATATTTTAGCAATATTTCCAAATCAACCCATTTCATGGAAATATAAAACATCTAACTAGTATTGGCACACCAAGTCTCACATAATCGCGGGAATGGCTTTTTCAAAAGTTTTACACTTTGCAGACATGTACATCTTTACTCACAAGACATGACCAATATCCTTTTGCTACTATTTCACGCTTCTTTTGGCATGTGACCAGGAGATCATGATATGAACATTTACATCACTAGACTTAATTTTGCACCAGCCTGATAATAACAAATCTTTACTATGGTGACGAAGATATTTGTACCATCAATGTATCTTTACCCTTTTATAATTCACCAGTTAATTCTTTTCTACATACACACCATTTTCTGTCCCCACAGAGGATAATTTTCCTTTGTTTACCCCAAAACGTGCACCCAGAAATCCTATTTCCTCATAATCAAGCGCTCAGATGTTTTAGAACAAAATTTCATCAAATCTGATGGACTAAATCGTCCGATTCATCCCATCAACACCCGCGCGCCTCCCCCTACTCCCGTGCGCCTCCTCCGCCTTCTCCCGTGCGCCCCAATCGGGAACAATCGCCGCCGCCTCCCCCGCCTACTCCCGTGCGCCCCAATCGCCTTCTCCCGTGCGTCGCCGCAGCGCCCTACAGAGGGTACCTCCCGCACGCCGTCTCATCCCCCCGCGCCGCAGTCTCCGCTAGGCGAAGGCTGCCCATCATCGTGCAGTTCCACGGCGGTGGGTTCGTGTCCGGGAGCAGCAGCTCCGCGGCCAACGACGCCTTCTGCAGGAGGGTGGCCAAGCTCTGCGACGCCATTGTTGTCGCCGTGGGCTACAGGCTCACGCCTGAAAGCCGGTACCCTGCAGCGTTTGATGACGGGATCAGGGTGCTCAACTGGATCGCCAACCAGGCGAATCTCGCCATGATGAGCAAGGTCAGGAGTGGGGTGGACACGTTTGGTGCGTCCACAGTTGAGCCGTGGATCGCCGCGCATAGTGATACGGCAAGGTAAAATTACTTAGATCCTCTCATTTATAGTTGCATTACTTGGTGCTAAACTTCAGTGGATGGGGTAGGAACATAACACTACTGTGCTAAATTTCCAACAAGCGGGCAAATCAAATAATTTAGCAACAATGACGTGATTTTTCCAAATCCCATTTCTTCAATGAAAGTTGTAATATGTCATTCGCAAGCATTCTACCGGGAATTGTAAATCGCCTTCAGAACAGAGCCACTTGCTTGTGACCCTTCAAGCCTACCAAAACTTCCACCAAGCAAAGAGTATGATGTTAGACTGAGGCAAGAGGAAGCTAGGAGGTACAGACTTTGCCAACTTTATGTTCATTTTCTCCTTCTATCTGGATTCAGCAACACCTTGTTGGGCAGCTCAATGTGACGCCGACACCCTGTGCGCCTTCCTGTTCTTGCAGGCAAAGAAAGACAGCTCTTGGTGGACGAGGAGCTGAGTCTGTCGGGCCAGGAAATGAGAACCATGTAACCAATCGCTGTATCAATGGTGCAGCTGAATTGAAGGTGGGTATAATGGCTACTGAAAATCATGGCTTAAGCTCTCAGCTTTGCATATATTTTTATCACATAGATATCAGGACATTGGTTGTTTTATGGTTCCAAAATTCTATAGAAATTTTACTGTGCATTATAAGGGTATTTCTACTACTCTACTACTAGAGAAAGTATAGATAAATTATAGCCAATCTGATTCATTGGATTTGAAAAGAATGAATGGTTCATATTGAATTTAGTGTACCGTAATAATTCTATTGTTAAACATGCACCTTCCGAAGTACTCTTTCCCGTACAAATAGTTATCGTTTTGGACATCCCTAAAACTCAACTTTAACCACTAATTTATATTGTAATATATTTAAAAACTCTAATAAAATTATAATATTATGAAAGTACATTGCGAGATGAATTTACATATGTGATTTTCATGCATTCAATCTAAATATTTAAAAAGGTATCGATATGAATTTACTTCCCACGTATCGAATTACTGAAAATAAATGAAACGTAATTATCATTGTCGTGCTTCAGCTTAATCATATGAATTTACTTCCCACGTATCGAATTATAGATGTGCAAATTATTCTTCCAATGGTGGAAACAAAAGCAATTTCAGTCAGATGCAGCAAGAGTTGCATAATATTGCTGTGTGTGTCGGAGCTCACATGACATTTGTGGCACTTATGTTGCTTCTGCTAGAGATTTTCGTCAGATGACATATTCCAGATGTGTTACATGTGATACATGAGCATTGCCTACAATCGGTTGATACTATTATTTGCTAGCTGTTATTGTTTACCTCATGATAATTTTTCTGTTTTTGTCTACCTCATGATATTTACATTCCACACATGTACTTTAATTTTTCTGTTTTTGTCTACCTCATGTATTTAGAATCGTTTGAGTAGATGCCCATCTCAGTTGAAGGGGCCATTTAAAAAAAAACTTATAATTTTTGTCCTTTTCTCAATTTGTTTTTCTTATTGATGTGCTATGGCCTTATGTGTAATCAGTAATCTCCCATTAATCTGTAGTCAATACGAACCATTTGTCCAAACTTTTAATGTCCATCAGTGTTTGAGTTTGGCTATGTTTTTTCCTGGATTGAAATCATATGCATCCTTGTTTGATTGAGCGAGCTGAAAGATACTTGAAAATCTCTTGCAACTTTCAGCTATGTACACAAGCTCGTGAGTACAATATTGCATAAAAGCATATGTTGCATAGCTTTCTTTCCAAGCTCGTGAGTAGTATTCAAGTATGAGCTTGCTCCTGAAAAGGAGAGTAGAAATTGTAACATATTCAGCGTGAGTCAATTCAATACTGTAGATGCACAATGTTGCTCTGTTCAAAAGCTTGATCGATGCCTCATCTGCAGCTTTTGGCTTGCTTCAGGTTAACAATTTTTCATTAATATGGTCACGCCGAGCGGAGGGCGAGCTGCCTTCAGCGATATATCGAACAGCAACAACACAGGTATATATTTGATGCCTATCCAGGGTTCACCTTTTCGTTTTGCCGATTTTCGAATGAACAGTGAAATTTGATATTCGCAAAAATCGAGCCGAAAATCGTAAAAATCGCATAAATTTAAAAACCAGATTTTTTTGGAAAAAATTCAAAAATCGTCGAAAATCGACGATTTCGATGGAATTTCGACGATTTCGATGGAAATTCGACGATTTATCGATGGAAAATCGAAAACCATGTTGAACTTTTTTGTGCGGTCGACTTTTGGTAGCGATTTTCGACGATTTTTGACGAAAATCGATCGATTTCCACCGATTTTTGACACGCAAATTTTTTCGAATTTTTGAATTTTTTTGAATTTTTTTTTTGAATCGGACCGGTTTTTGATGTCGAACCCTAGCGGTACGGTCGATTTTCGACGAATTTCGTCAAAAAGGTGAACCCTGTGCCTATCTACTGGTTTGTACTTCATTCATAAATTGATGCCTACCTATATATGTTAAATACTGTGTACGACGACATAATCAATGATGTTGAAAAAATCATCGCAACAGCACTGCAAATTACACCTTCTGATGAGGCACAACGTAGGAGGGAAGAAAAGAACAGAAAACTTGTTGAGATGACACCTTTTGTTTATTTGAATTGTATTACCAAATATCGCCGTAGCGTTAGCACGGGCAATATACTTAGTGACTAATGGTTATAAACCCTTACTACGAGTGGACATCGTGGTGTGGTTGGCGGGGAAAGGCGGGGGCGAAGCTGGTGGCGTCGCAGCAGGCAGCATCGATATGGCGCCGGAATCCTGCGTGCTCGCGAGCGGGGCGAGTGTGTGGCATGCGTGAGAGTTCAGGCTTCGATTTTCATAGTTTCACATATTTATCGGAGTGAAAAATTCGTGAACTTTTTAATGAAAAGATTTTCAAGAGTCAACCCCTTTTAGCCACCTCTTCGGTCCACCCTTTTTTTTTTTACAGATTTCCATTAATATATTACGGGTGTAAACCGTGCAGAATTTGCTTCTACGGCTGGAGGTGCAGCAGTTGGAGTTTGGGGAGGACAGGGTAATCGTGCCATTTCCAAAATTTCTTATGGGAATAGTCTGCTGTGTCATTTTCCATAATAAATGATGATTGTGCTGCTGTTAGTTACCGAATCACTTTTGAGATGGTATTTCCATGTCGATGGCTGTAACGTCCGTGTCCTAATTTTATCGTTGAAAAACTGTGGCTTCCAGAAATGCCAAAGTCTCTGTTCTAGACTTCTAGTCCTCCCAAATTCCTATCTAGAAATGTCAAAGTCTTTATTCTAGTCTTCCCACCCAAAGTGTCCGTTCTAGTTAGTCCTCCCAGATATGAAAAGTAAAAAGTGAAGCTCAGTAGAAAAGACATTCATGTCCTCCCCGATTCTTATGCAGACAATGTGTTTCAAAGATGAAACAGGGCCGAAGGTGCCCACGGTGGCCATACCAGGAAAACGGCAACGCGTCGTGTGGCGTCTGGCGTTCTCCTTCATTCTTCGATCAAATATTACACACCCACTGGTTCCACCGTTAACCCGGGCTTTACTCGGAGCCACACACGACACGAGTGCGCGCGCGCGAACGCACACGAGCTGCCTACCATCCACGCCGCCATGCACCACGCCGTCGTCACCGTGCCCGCGGTGGTCGCCGCTGCCATGTTCTACGTCCGCCTCGCAGCCTCCCACCTCGGTCCCGGACTCGGCCGCCTCATCGCCCTCACCCCGGTGATCGCCCTTCTCCTCAAACTCCCCTTAGCCGTCCCGCTCTACTCCGCCCGTGCAATTGCCGCCTTCTTCCTCGTCTGGCTTGGCGAATTCAAGCTCCTCCTCCTCGCCTCCGGCCGCGGCCCGCTCGATCCCGCCCTCCGCCCTCTCCCGTTCGTCTTCACCGCCGCACTCCCTGTCAAGCTCCTCCGCCATCTCGCTGACGGCGCCGCGGTCACGAAGCCCGTCGTCGGTCTGCCTCTCGTGTCTTCCACCATCAAGTTCGTCGTCATGGCAGCCATCCTCCACCTCCTCCGTGGCAAGAACGAGATGCACCCTTACACGGCGTTCACCCTCTACGGCATTGTCATATACTGCTTCCTCGACTTCCTCTTGCCGTGCCTCGCCGGGGTGGGGACGGCGCTCGGAATGGAGCTGGAGCCGCAGTTCGACAGGCCGTACCTCTCGGCCTCGCTGCAGGACTTCTGGGGCCGGCGGTGGAACCTCATGGCGTCGGCGGTGCTCCGCCCCGCCGTCTACAACCCAGTCAGGGCGCGCCTCGGAGCGCCGGCCGGCGTGCTCGCGACGTTCCTCGTGTCGGGGCTCATGCACGAGGTGATCACGTACTACATCACGTTCCGCGCGCCCACCGGGCAGGTAACGGCGTTCTTCGCGCTCAACGGCGCGTGCGTGTGCGTCGAGAGGTGGTGCGCGCGCAGGTGCAGGGCGACGCTGCCGCGCGTGGTGGCCACGCCGCTTGTGGTGGGGTTCGTTGCCGGCACGGCATTCTGGCTGTTCTTCCCGGCGCTCTTCGGCGACGGGATGGATGACCTTTTCCTCGCCGAGTTCACCGCTTTAGGATCGTCCTTTGCGGACGCCGGACGGAGGTTGCTCCGGCAGGGCTAGAGTGCGAGCGAGCTTGGCCTTGCAAACGTGCATATATACGTAGGCTTGGCCGGAGAACTGCATGGCATGCCGACCACGGCGAGTCGGCGACCGCACGCAAATAGCGGAGTGGGCACGTACGGACTTTGGTCTAGAAGCGGACTAAACTGTTTTGTTTAGACGAACTTTTTTTTAGGCGAGGGTTAGAGGAACTATTATTGACAGGTAGCTAGGTTGTTCTTGATGTTCTTCAAATTTGAAAAGGGTGGAATTTTTATCGACAGTATCACTGTACTTCAAAAGTTTCAATTCAGGGGTGAATAGACCTTTTCAGTTGCAGATTTGCAACCATACAATTGTAATATTTATGGAGAAAAATAATGGTGTCACTGCTACAGATAATAACATTACTGACAGCTGTTTGGAATTGTCATCAAATATAGTTTTCCAAACCATCTGAAACTATGTGTCAGTAATATAACAGCATATCACAGACGTTTTGGTCACCGTCTGTGATATAAACATCACAGTATCACCGTCAGTACCATATTGTCTAATTAAGTTGAATAAAGATAATTTAAAAGATTGAATCTTTGCCACTCATTGAATAATGCGACATATGGCATGGCGATGTCCCAGGGTAGACTTTGGCTAAATGCATACGCGCACATTCAACACTCATGCAATTATCTCTCTATTTATTCTGTTTAAATGTGATTTAAACATTTGTTTCAATTCGTATTAATTGTTGTAGTATCATTAGTTACTAATGAGTAGTTGTTGTATTTAATCGTCATAATGTCATCCGTTACTAGCAAGTAATTGATATAATGTCGTTAGTTACTACTGACTAATTGGCGCGTTATATAGGACCTGTAGGCGTGTAGGCCGGCAGACACCAGATTACTGTTGGCCAATATTAACAACTTTGTAATTTAAAAAAAATCCATACCAAGGTATAAAAAATTAATCAAATTGAGGATTGGATATAAATATAGACTTAAATATTAGGTAGGAGAGATCTGTTTGATTTACTTTTTGTTAGGTTTTGCGTATATTGCACTACCTATATTAACTACTTTGTAATAAAAAGAGGTGTATTGAAGCATAAAAAAAATACGCAAGCACTAGGAATCACTTCAATTTTCCCTTCTGATTTGCCGCTTGAATTACAGAACAGTTCGTAGAAACAACTTATGTTGTCAAAAATTACAAAGAACTCACACATTGTAACATCCCTGAATTAATTAAACAGTAAAAATAAAATATTTAAAGGTAAATTTGATTTATTAATATCTTTCTGCAAATATAAAAGTTTTTGTTAAAAGATAATTGAATTCCTGAAATTAGAAAAGGAAAAAGTTATAGAAGAAAATGGTAAGAAGATAAAGTAAGTCAATTGCCATTTTCTGATCAAGAATATTCATTATCATTCCTGATCCAAATCATTCATTACAGAGTTTAAACAACAACACTGTTGATTGTTACACCATAGTTCACATTTACAATTCATAAGAGTTACAACGATTCTCACAAAGACATACAACAATTATCTGGAATACGACTCAATACAATCATTAGATTACAAGTCCGATTACATCATAACGAAATAAACTACAAGACCCTATGCTATGGTCTTTGTACTGTCTTGATCTGCATTCTGTGAACCTGCACATTCAACTGCACATGTATAAGAATAATAGAATGAATGCATTAAATTAAGAACAGTAAATAGAAAAGAGAAAGAATTGCCGTCAGCTAAGTTTGATCGCTCAGTGAGGTACCCTAGATTGTCCGGGGGCCAATCTGGCTCCTCTCGCGATTTGTTTTTACATCATTCGGCGATAAACAAACCTGTTAAGCCGTAGACGCGAATATTCAGAAAATATCGCGAGGTAAAAATTCTTTACCATAGTAAAACGAAAGAACCACAGTGAAATGAGATAAAGCCTCGGCACTGTGCCCGCAGGACAGCAGCTCTCTCCAGAAAACAGCCGAAACCTCCAGAGCAATCCCAGCCGGCCACTCAAACCATCAAAGCATGAAATCTCTCAACCGAACTCCCCAGAATAAGCTAGCCGGCCAAGCACATGGTCAAGGCCAAACCACATCCCTCTGACAAGGTTATTAAATGAACAAACAACCCAGCCGCAAAGACCATTGGACCGGGGCCCTCTTTCAAACCCTGCTCACACCGCCATAGCCAGGCTATATAAACCAACCTAGACTCGTCCAAAAGAATTACAAAGCAAAATCATTCCAGTGACAAGGCTTATATGCAAAGTAAGCCCCGGTGAACCTTAGCCTCAATCATCCAGGGGCAAGTCTCCCAAAGCAAAGCAGGAGCATAAACCTAAACAGAGCCAATTACAGAGTAAACCGCAAGCAATCAACGACAAGGTAGGAGCCAGAAGATCAGGAACCCCAAAAAGAAACAAAGCAAACCGTATTCATGCAAGTAGAACCAATCCAGAAAGATAAGTTCCAGAAGGTTTGCGCAAGGCACAGCCAAAAGCTAGGAGAACCGAATTCCAGGAGCAAGAATGGAAGATCAAGCCTTCAACCATATAAACGCCTGATCATTCCCTTTTGCAAAAGTAAGTTCCCAATATTCGATTCCATTAGAAGTATGTTATCATATCCAATAAGCATGGACATGAAGTTAGATTAGAAAATGACAGTAGAAAGATAAAGGAAAAGTAGAGGAGAAGTGGCCTCAGTTTTTATGCATAACAAAACTACGAGGGTTGCGTCGTATGTCCCCTTGAATTACAAATACTCCCCCGGCGTATTGCAAATCAAGGTTGTCGCTATGACGCCATCCAACTCATAAGATTTAAGATGCATGAATCATCATGGGCCAAAGAACCATAGTTCACCCCTAGGTCATGGCATCAGTTTAATATTTACCATACAAATGAATTATTGAGCCACTTTCAGTATGCTCTACCTAGACATTCAAGGATTACCCAGTTTAGCCTAGCATCAAATCTTTATCATTTGCTAAGCCAATCTATCCATGAAAGAAATTTTGTGAAACCTTCCTCTAATACTCTCAGACCAAAGAAGGAGGCTCACCCATAAGACATGGTATCATTTCATCATTTACCATGTAAATCAATCTATTCCGAAACTCTGTCATCATGCTATAGCTAAGCATTCAAGGATCATTAAGCACAATTTAGTATTAATCCATCATCTTCTAAGCTTTTCTATTCCTCAGTGGATTCAGAGAAATCAATTCTCAATTAAATCATCCAAACACATCACAGAGGGATAATGAAATCGCACAGCAAAGCATCAACTTCATCATCTGCTATGCAACCTAGTCGGAGCTATTACCAGCATCTCATCATTAAGCATTTAGAACGACGGAACTAATAGAGCTTCAATCTTTCATGAACAAAACTTATCTACGCCACAACACCCTCAGTACCATTACCCTTCATTATTCCATTCAAGCACATCACAGATCAAGGAAGCATGATCTCAGCATCAATATCTTAATCTCAATCATCATGAAACCCTAACATCAAGCAACACAGAATAATCCCCAATCACAATAAGGAGTCGGCATGTAAGGAAAAGGGGACAAGAAATTAGGGGATATCAAACCCTAAATTAAACCGGAACCATCATCATCCGGCATCCAGAGAAGTATTAAGGTAGTGAGAGGATTGGGGTTACCAAAGTTAACTAAGAATTTAGAGTAGGTTGTGGAGAACCAAACCGCAAGGACGGAAAGAGCCGCCGAGCCGGCGTGTGACCTCAATGGAGGCGCAGATCTTTGAGCCGACGCAAGCAGTGCATGGAGGCGAGCCGTGGCCGAGGTCGACAGAACCGAGGCGAGTCACGGGAGTTAGGCGGCGCTGGGCCGGGCGTCGTCGGCGGCCGGCGGAGCTGGAGGACTCGGGACCGCCGGGCGGAGGCGCCAAGGTGGCGACGAGGCCAGATCGCAGAAGACCAGAGAATTGGGGAAAAGAGAGAGGAGAAAGGAGAGAGGACAGAGTAATCGGTGGAAATGAGAAATAAGAAATGAGGAAGAGAAAAGAAATAAGAAAAAAGGAGAGAAGGAAAGAAAGAGGAAGAGAGAAGGAAAAATAAATAAATAAATGAATGAATAAATAATAATAAAATATATATTTAAGATTAAAATCATTCTAAGTAATTGAAACTTAGTCAATTGACAAATCATTTATATCCGAGGCATACCTATATGTGTTATATTTAGACCCAGATACAATTCCTGGATTCATGAAATGAATTTTGAAATTCTACGAAGTCTCGAATGATCCCAACGTATATATATATATATATAATTATAGACATTTCATAATTGATTAAGATGAATTAAACTAGTGAATAATTATATTCTGATAATATATGCTTAGAATATAATTGCAATACACTTATAGATCAACATACCTAATCAACTTATTTTATAGGATCATTTGATGCTACAATAATGATTTAACACTAGCCTATCTTAATCTCTTATAAAGAAATATTTCCGTCACAATATGCTTTGCATCTGAATCCTATTAAAACACGACCCTATAAGAGGATAAACCCTAAGGCCTGTAGTAACGATGCATATACTTAAGCTTAACCCTGCAATTTGCAATTACTTTCACCCCATTGTTCTATATACTAATTCATGCAAACAGCTCCACACCCTGGAAATGAATTTTAGTATATTTAATCTTACAATCTTAGTTTCCTGAATTCGTAAAATAAAATAAAATAGATCATAAAGAGTAGGTATCGTGTGCAATGCGACCCCTAAAACCGTTAATCAATAATAAAAGACTAACATAAAAGTAACTCACTCACATACTTGTTTTATGTAATGATGTTTATTTGATTTTCCATCTGATTTCCTTTTGCCCGTATTGAAGTGTTACTTGCTATTTGCTATCTTTTTCGCTATACGATGTGTAGAATCCGACGTCTCGGACTTCGTCGTCAACAATCTCAAGATGACGTCTTCGACTCGTCGCTAAAGACAACAAGTAGCAAGGCAAGCACCCCCTTGAGCATTTTGAACCCAGATTTCAGAATCAACTAAAATGTGATTAACAATCTGCCTGCATGCCTTATATTCTAGCAAATCCTTATTTTCTGTTGTATGGTAGCTATAACCCATATTGGAGGATTTCCTGAATATTGTTGACATAAGCTCCATGATAACCCTAGGAATGGGTAGATTCATATGTCAGATGGGAATAACGCTTACTAATTGCATTTGCTTAGTAATGCTTAGAAAACGTCAGCGACATTTACACCCACACATCTTTCTTTATGAAATCTTTTATGGTTTATTTAAGCGATAAAGGATCTTGGTAGTTTGATAAAAATGAAAATAAAACTACTGTTTTGATGTGGGTGATTATTGGCAATAGCCGGTTGTACATGTTTTAACGTGTGCGTAGCTAGGTGGAGTTATCGCCCATGTCACTTTGAGGACCGAACGTAGTGTTGCATGATCCAAGTAAACCGTACATCCACAAGTCTTGGATCGGACAGTCTTAACTTATTAAATTATTTGGGGATTAGCTTTGCACATTGGTAGGCGGTTGTAGCACGGGCATTCGAATATTGGTTTGCTCGAGGGAGGTGTCATCACCGAGGTGTTGGCATCTGCCGTTGTAACGGTGTACGCTTGGCTATGAATTTGGGGCTGTTATTATTCCTGGTGGGTCACTAACTCCGGAATTTCTATTCCTGGTGGGTTACTGACTCCGGAATCCCTTTTACCTTTTTAGCTTCCATCATAGTCAGGGGTAACGTCATTGGGCTAGTGCAAAGTTAAGGTCCAAGTAACGAACAGTTTCGTTATGAACTCTCTGGCGGCACACCAAAGGAAGTGTGCTAATGATCTGCCACAAAGGGAGGACATATCTTGTGGGTAAAGCTGTACAACTCTGCAGAGTCTAAAACTATTCGAATAGCCGTGTCCACGGTCATGGACGACTTGGCGAACTGACACTAGTTAGTTGTTTTATAAAATGATTTGGTGAGCTTACCCTTACAGATGATTCAATACTTGACATTACGTTGGCAAGGTTGAATTCAGCTGTTGTGCCCTGTGTGGACAAAAGTTTAATCTTCAGATAATATTTCATATGATGGGATTGGACGTTTCATTTCACTCACGAGGGGATGTGAGCCTCTTATTCTGTTTATGTTATTCTTACATATTATTTATGTATTTACATACTTGTTATTTCATTTTCTTTACAAGTTTCGCTTTCACTCTATTATTCAGTATTTACAATTCAAATTCCGCTTCATGCAAAACAACCGTAGAAACCCACTTTCTATTCAGCCTGCATATATTTCAGGTATTGCAAACACTACAAGTCTTGCTGAGTACGCAACGTACTCACCCTTGCTATTATTGTTGTTTTTAGACAGGATATCTCGACAATTACTCCGACGCAGGAAAACGGGATTATTGACGACATTTCTTTCTAAGGCTTTACCTTGTCAGTTGCCTGTGGATTATGTGGCAAACTACAAGACATCTGATTCTTTTGCTATAGTTTAGTTGACCTTCTCGGTCATATTGTATCAATACTTCCGCTGTAATAAAATATGAAACTTTTGTATGGTTGTGATTCCAAATTGTGTTTTGTGCGTGCCAGCCACTGATCATGGGAATGGTACAGTATGCACATTAGAACCTTGCTTTTATGTTTGCACTGTAGCATAAAAGTGAGGGTCTTACACACACACACACACACACACACACACACATATATATATATATATATATATATAAGTAATATCAACAACTAACCGGTAATATTCAAGATATCTCCTTCGTTGGAAAATGCCATAATAATCCTTAAATTGAAAAAAAACAAACAAAAATAGTAGAAATTCTCTCATTAATCTCTACTATTCTAAAGCAGCACTTGGTGGCAGTGGTCCGTTCTTCGCACGTTATTAATTGCCGCTTAATTGCCCTGCTTAATTGACCTACTTAATTGCCCTGCTTAATTGCCCTACGCAAGAAACGAAGCGTTGCTTTAATTAGCTTGACTTTACAAGAAACGAAGCGTTAAAGATAGATGTTTGATCTTGTGAAATAATTTTTTTTATTTTTTAATCTTTATTTTTCGTTATCAATTTTGTTTTTCGTAGCGACGCACGGGCATGTAACTAGTCAAGAGAAAAAGAGAAGATCTACACCGCTTATCTTGGTGACCATACTTATCAATACCAGTTGGTATGTACTATTTCTGCACCTAAATCGGTATGAAGTAGCCCTATGTACCGTACCGGCCTTAGTACCGATTAATATTGATCATACCGGTCCTATGTTCGCTAACTAAGGCTATGTACAATAAGATCACCTCAGCTGTCTCTTAGCCCTTACACATCAGTTTTGATCTATGAAAAGAGGAGAGAGAAGAGAACTGACTCTTATTTAGTAGACAGTTTTGCATGGGAGCGTAGATAAATTATTTACGTACAAGAAAGAAGAGATAGTTATTGCACAATATCTAGAGATAATTTTTAGAAACAGTTATTGTATAAACTGATTTTTATATTACTATTAGTCTACAGTGAGATACAGAGGTCAAACCACGAATTAATTGAGATCTGGCAGCTCGGGTGTCTGAATGGTCATTTTGTTCGGATTATCATGGAGATTTTATTGTGAGAGTTTCGGCTCTGATTTTTGAAGGGAATATGCCCGAGAGGCAATAATAAATTGTTTATTATCATATTCCATGTTTATAATAGATGTTTATTTCTCATGCTAAAATTGTATTAATCAGAAACGTTAATACATGTGTGTTTAATAAACAAAAAGGTTCCTAGTAAAGCCTCTTTTTAAACTAGCTCGTTGATTAACTGATGATCAAGGTTTCCTGATCATGAACATTGGATGTTATTAATAACGGGGTCATGTCATTAGAAGAATGATGTGATGAACACACACCCAAGTTGGTATAGCAAATACGATCAAGTCATTTAGTTTGTTGCTGTATCAAACACATTCGAAATAGCTCTTTTCCTTAGACCATGAGATGATGTCAATCACTAATTCCGGAAGAGTACTTTGATGACATCAAACGTCACTCCGTAACACGGTGACTATAAAGATGGATTTGGGTACTATGAAAGTATTAGTTGAGGCTCATGCATCAAGAGTGGGATTTGTCCATCCAGATGACGGAGAGATATACTGGGCCCTCTCGGTGATATCACATTGACATCGCTTGCAAGCATGTGACTAGGTCACAAGAATGTTATATCACGGAACGAGTAAAGAGTACTTGTCGGTAACGGGATCGAACTAGGTATAGTTGATACTGATGATCGGATCCCGGACAAGTAAAATATCGTGAGACAAAAGGAATTGGTTATGTCGTTTTTACGGTTTACGCGATCACTAGTTCATCGTTGAGTGAATGGGAGTCATTATGGATCTCGGATCCCGCGATGATTATTGATCTCGAGAGGAGTCTCAATCATGTCCATTTTATTCACGAACCGTAGGGTGACACACTTAAGGTTCATCGATGCATTTGAGTGGATACGAAACAGGAGAAAAATATGGACAAGATGAGGATCTGCTTTGAGTATCGGAATAGTTTCGGGATATCGGAATAGTTAAAGGGGTATATGTTAATGTTTGTTAATTAAAAGAATTAACAAATATTAAATCTGAAATAAAAATGTTTATGGGAGCAAACCTTTCATTTTCTTGAGTGGGGTTTTAATGGAAATCAAAGTGGTTAATTTGTGAGTGGAGAGATCACTCACATGAAGAGAGGGAGGGCAAGGGGCAGCCCCCATGCGCCGGCCACCCCACCCTTGGCATGCCTCCTCCTCCTCCTATAAAAGGGAGGAGGAGCTCCTCTCTTTGGTGTTCATCCATGACCCTTTGGTTGGTCCATTCTCCCTCCTCCTGCTGATCCGTTTTTATTTGTGGCTTAAGCGAAGCGCTGAAGTATTTCTTCACCACCACCACCACTAAGTGTAGTGTTGTTGGAGTTTTCCGGGATCCACTACTTCCGCTGCCTACCGGAACGAGGGATTGGAGGTCATCGTTGATCCGCACGTGTGACCAAATGCGGGGCGCGCCGTTTGTGGCGCTCATCTTCGCGACTTTGAAGTCGGGAGTGTACCTCTACATCAACCACGTTTGTTTGCGGGAACGTTATTCCCGCTTTCGGTCTACGAGGGTGAGTCCTTCTGAAACCGTTTACTTGCATCTCCTAGATATGATCTTGGTGTTTGGTTGCAATCGTAGGAAAAATTTTTGTTTTCCATGCTACGAAACCCTTCAATTTTCATAGTTTCACACAGTTATTGGAGTGAAAAAAAAATCATGAACTTCTTAATGAAAGGATTTTCAAGAGTCCGTTGTTTGTGTGGCATCTATTCAGCTCTCCTCTACCCATCTCCTCCTCGATCCACCTTTTTTTTAATGAACCACAGACAATCCTATAATTAGGATCTCTAGAAAATCCTATAATAATATTTAAATTCTAGAAATTCTCTCATTAATCAAGAGAAAAAGAAAAGATCTACACCGTTTATCTTGGTGACACTAGATTATAACGGTTGTAGATTAATCATGTATCTATATTATATTTATTATAATTGTATAATAAACACAGTTATATTTTCAAAAGACAATATAGTTATATAATAAATTTGGTATTTTGCAATATCTAGTTGCACAATTGCACTAGTTATTATAAATAAAACCCCTTCTCGAAAAAAAAATGTGCTGATGGGTTCTTCGATCATCAAAGACGTTGGGAAGCTTGCTGCCATCGCCACTGAGGTCATCGTTGTAGGCCCCCGGATCGGCTATCCGGAGTCCTCTGTGTATTTCTGTACTAGTCCCAGATCAGTAGCTAGTACACACAGTCAAAAGTGATGAATCAACAACCATATCACGAGTACAAATAACTAAATAAGAATAATACCAAATAAAAGCAAAGACCTTATGGTCAAGGTTTACCATTACGGCCTGAACAGGCTGAACAACTTGAACAAGCTGCGTGAAGACTAAAACGCTAATGTCGACCCATCCAAATGCCCACAGGCAATCGAGTGGAGAACGCACCTAGTCGTTGGAATTCCTTGTGACTTCTTTCACTTCTGAGAGAGGATTAGAATGTAGCACGTGAGTACATAAAGTACTCAGCAAGTCTGGGAAATTATGCACAATGTAGGCTATCCAAGGATGGCTTAATATGGTTCTTTTGCATAAAGCCAAGTTTCATCAAATCATACTTGTTAATAATTTTTACAAAGCATATTTGAGCAATTCTTTTTAATAATTGAATTATGTAATATTGTAGTGAAGGTTCTAACCACCACTCACTAATATACAGGCTCTATCCGCCACATCTCAGCAAAATTAGGGTTCAATCCAATCACATGGCTATGTCCGCCATGGTTCACAAAAATCAGGTTCCTTCCACCTACGGCTAGCCGCTGAAGCACACCGAGAGGTCTAACCGCTCCCGGATCCCAAAACAAACCATTGTTTAGTTTGAAACCAAAAACCAAAGTCTACCAGTATGAAAGCATTCTTCGCTTTGCCTTTGACCGTAGGCACGGCTATTCGAATAGTTTTAACTCTGCAGAGGTGTACAACTTTACCCACAAGACATGATATTCCCTTGATGCCAAGCTATTAGCACACTTCCTTAGGTGTGCCGGCAGGATATCATGACAAGGCCGTTACAATGTATACGCCTAACCTCGACCCACGCCGAGGTTTCACATTGTTAGGGTTCCGTCCGCCCGATCTGAAGCCCCTCTTGCGGTGTGAGAAAAACAATAACAACAACAACATCAACAATGCCTCCTTCCGGCTCTCACACAACCACCGAGTGGTGAGTCTAAGTTAGGGTTCTACAAATTATTCACCAGTCGTGCCCACTTTGACATGTGGTTGTACGGTTATGCTTAGAATGGAGACAGTCATAAGCGTCGGTCCTTAATTGACTTGGGGCGGTGCTTGCACAAAAGAACCAAGACTTGGTTCGCTTCCACCCGACATTCCATGCCGCCCAAGTCGAAATCATTTTTCATTTTATTTTTATTTTGTAAACCATTGGCAATACTCCTTGCCTATAACTTCCAATACAAGTTTTCAAGAGATAATTGAAAGTCCCACCCATAGGTGAATATTGACCGACAGCGAGGCTAAGCATTTCTACCGTGTACTATTCTATTCCACCAATAGTTTATTTTTATAAAATACAAATCCTCGGGTTTGATTGCAATCCTTATAATCAACTGCATATTCTCCAATAATCCCTCTATTGCCATAACGTTACAATCATAAGAATAATCTAATTTGATATAGTATCCACCAAGTAGGAAATACATCATGGTACTATCATAACTCCAAAGTCTTGTAGAACCACAATCATATTTGTATAAGAAATATTTCCCTTGAACTTTGTCTGTATTAGTGATTTATCCACCAATCATACGGCGATCAATCTTATCATCCACTCGTGAATATTTCACAAGGTCATCTGCTAAAATGCCGAGAATACTTCACAATACTATCTCTAATCATTTAGAATACAATCCACCGATATTACTTCATAACATTATATATTTAATCCATCACATTCTCGTCTTCAAATCATCAACTTTGATCCACCAGGAATAATTCATAATCTTACTCTAAGTATCCTTCGAGAAAGATTCTATAAATCCAAGACTTCATTAATTCATCGACTCTGACTATTTCCATAACCAATGATACCACGTTTACTAAACAAATCACCCATGATCCACATTATTCACAATCCCACCTAAATGGTTATCGCGATACCATTTTTCAATAATCATCCTCTAAACCACCGAGAATATGTAACCATGTCATTTAATAAATTACCAACTATTACGGACTATTCACAATTCTCCATAATTGATTATCACCAAATATGTTTGCTAACATCCACCGAAATATAAGTCACCACTTATTCTATTTAATCCACAAGTATGCCTCTCAATATCATTTATTTACTTTTACCGAATATTATTCTTGACATCCTACATCTTCCCATATTCTTCCAAACTATACAAATCGTAATGCGAATCGCTATCACAATCCAACTTCACCATAATTCAACCATCAACATCCATAAATCAATCTCATAACTAATAATCCCTATCAATACTAATAAGCAGCTATTCTCCATTTACATTCCATACTAGTGGTTTCATCCAAAAGGTCCTCCAAGCAATCATTTCGAGTCAAAGATTAATTTTCCCAAAATCATTTATATTGGTGGATTACTATACTAGGGTGACAAAGGGTCATGGATAGCAACTCTCAAGGAGGTATAAACAACAGGTATAACTAACAACTTAACGTTTAACATCATCATTTTATGTAAATAGCAATGCAATTTGTAAAACCTGGTAAAACATTTATAAATTACAGGATCAATATGCGTCAAGGAGACTTGCCTTCGATAACAGCGAGGGTCTCGAGGTCTTGAAGTCCGGCGACGGGGTCGGCGGTCGCGTCGGGGTTGTCGACTATGCGCAAAACGAGACAACAAATAAATAAAAGAAAATAAATAAAATCCAAAAATTATAAAATTAGTACTGGCAGGTAGATCTTGATTTTAGATGAATTTAGAAATTTGAATGGAGTCAAACGGAGTTCGGATGAGAAAGTTATGAGCTTCCGAAGTTTGAATTTCAAATAAATCGGAAAACCGAGAATATTCCCGGAATATTCCTCTCTGGTTTGACTGGGTCAAAGTTTGACCGAAGACTTGACTTTGACTGGGTTTTGTGTCTCTTACAATGGGGTCCCACTTGTCATTGACAGGGGGTTCTTCCCCATGGCTTTAGCCATGGCAAATAAACAGAGCAAGGGAGGGGAGCTCGTGCGCCAGTGAGGTGGAGCCACGGCGAACTCCGGCGAGTGGCCGGCCGGCGGCGGCGAACTCCGGCGAGCCGGCAGCCGAAGCGGCGGCGGCCGGGACGACGCGACGCGGCGGCTTCTTGATGGCGGCCGGCGCAAAGACGGCGTGGAAGGCGACGGCGCACGCAGCGGCCGGGCCGGGAAGCGGTGGCGGGTGGTGGGGAAACCGGCCATGGGATCGGCTCGGGCGAGGATGGCCGGAACGGCTGGCGGCAGCGGCGGAAGCCGGCCATGGCGGCGCGACGGCGCATGGCGGCGCGCGCGGCGGGCAACAGGCTAGCGGCGATGGCGGCTGAGGGAGCGGCAGCAGGTCGGCCGGCGGAGGTGGCCGGAACCGGCAGCCAGCGGCACGGCCACGGCGGCCAGCTGGCGCTTCAGCGGAGGCCACGGGCGCGCGGTGGCGGGGCGGCCAGCGCGGCGGGCCGGCGACGGCGGCCGAGCAAGAACGGCGGCCGAACGGCGGCGGCACGGCCGTGGCGGCAGCGCATGCACACGGAAGAAACGAGAGAAATGCAAAAATTCCCAAAATTCGGAATTTCTCAAACTTTAGCACAAGACCTTGTAAAATCTATAGATGGAATACCTAAACAACCTCTAGGAGGACTTAGGATTGCAAGGAATTAGATCGATACTTACCCAAACGGAAGAAATCGATGAAAAACGAAGCAATGGCCGACGATGAACAAACACGAAATTCGAGATCACAACTTGTGAAACCTGAAATCAAGTGTGGGGTTAGAATCTAGACTCCCACACGAAGACAATGAAACAATCGGAATGGAAAATGATCTATCGGAGAGAGAGATATGGCCACGAACCCGAAGAACATGAAGAACGTCGCGTTTTCGTCGGTTTTCTCGATCTCACGGAAGAATGAGGAGGAGAGGCTAAAGGAGAATGATAGTCTTTGGAGAGGACTCCAACACGAAGCTAAAGGAGGTGGAGGTGCGTGATTTGAGGAAGAAACGGAGAAGTAATGAGCAATAAAGTGGATTTCAGTTTTTTGGCAACTGCGCATATTCCGGCGAGGTTTGAGGTTAATGACCACTGGGAATGGAAAGGTCTCGCCGATCCGGATTCAACGGATCCGGCGGTTCGCGATTTGAGTCATTATTGGAGGAGTTACATGCATTTGAATGTGGAAGAAGGAGTTTGGAAACTCTCTGCTCTCCTCCCAGGCAACCCATCGTGCAAGCCTCCCAAGGTGGAAGACAACACTGTAGCAGTGCCACTTGGCAGCCTCCGGTTGGCCAGCCAATACGCGAAAGTTCCGCCCTAGAGAAAAATTAGGAAAAATGGTCTAAAAATTCCGGAAAAATTCCTAGAACCATTTTGGAATATTTAGAACCCAAAGGAACTGGTTTGGTTGAATTTGGATGAAATTTGAGGAATTGAATATTCGGGCGCGGATCGCAGGCATTAAACAAAAGCCGCGCGAGATAAAATAGGAACGGAGGTCCAAAAATCCGGGGAAAGGTTCCTAAAATCATTTTGGAATATTTGGAACATTTTAAAAGTGGTTTGGGACTTTTTGGAGCATTTTTGGACTCGGGTGAAATTTCGGATACCGGCGGGAACTGGAAAATCCGATTTTTCGACCGGAGGGGAATTAATTCCCGATCTTGGAGGGGAATGGATGCCAGGTTAATATAAACACCAAGGAAAATCCAAAATTTGAATTTAAATAATTTAAATTAGATTTTCTCCGGAAAGCGAAAACTAGGGCGTTACAATCGTCATCTGGAAGCTTGGCTTGGAGAGATGAAAGAGAATAAGAAAAACAAAGGGAAGGAAAAATTGAGAAAAATTTGAAAGATTATTTCAGGGTTATACTTTCATGTAAAATGATTATTGTGCGTATTTTTTAAGAAAAATCAATGAGTATAGATTCCGATATATTGATTATTGTTAGCGTATAATTACTTTTATAGTTTGTATGTTTAATCTAGTTTTTTTTATGATATTGGGGATTAATTATTCGGGATTGATTCCTTTGGTCATTCTTTTACTAATTTTTAAAATTAATAAAAAAGAAAAAAAGATTTAGATATTAATTTACACTAATTCACGCTCACTTGACCGATGGTCAGTCACTTTAGTTGATAGGAAGATTCGCAACCCTCCCTGTAGTCCGTAGTCGTTAAAAAAATATATCGCCCCCTCTCATGCTATTTTTTTCTGGTTGCACGTAATTTTATTGCTTTACGACCAATCCAAGCAGTTTTGTTCTCTCCAAATCCAACTTAGGAAAGTTTTGGGATAGAATTTTGGGAATTGATAAATATCATTCGGATGTTTTGTTTGCTAAAATTACGCAAATCTAGAAGCATTGAATCATTGTTGAGATTCGGAAGTATCGATTAATTACATCCGATCCTATGATTTGATCTAACGGTTGGATTTTTAATCGTACGATTCAAAATTTTGATGTTATTTAAAATAAAAACATCCGAGAGATACCTATACACTCTAGAATTTTACACCATTTCTACTCTCTTTTTTTTTTTGACCCAAACCGGTCCCGGCCAAGCATACCCTTTGAAAGAAAAAGTTAAAAAGAAACACCTAGAAATTCCTACGGTTTTAATTTGGAAAACATCCTGGCGTACGACTTAGGCCCCGTTTGGCAACTTGGAATCGAGCTGTTTCTACTAGAATTTGGGAGAAACCCAGTCAAACGGGCTAAAACTCGGAACGTTTCTTCTTTTTTCACGCCGTGGCTGAATCACCATCAACCCTGTTTCTACTAGTTTCTACTAGAATCTGGAACCGTACCAAACGGTTTACAGAAAGTGATTCTGATTCTACCTGAAACGTTTCTACCAAAAATCTGGAACCGTTTCCGTTTCTACTATAATCTGAAACCGTACCAAACGGGGCCTTAATTTGTGGTATTTACACCACTATAACCCCCGTCCCGCTACCACCATTGCTTGATTTACTAATTTAAGTGGGAACATATTTAAAAAGTTATGAGAAAACCCCTCTGTTCCTAAATAGATGTAATTTAAATTTTTAAATTTTTATCTATACATACATATCATTCTACAATTTTTATGTGACTTTTTACTATTTTTTTAGTATTTCTCCCATTTAATTATTTCCAATGTCATTTTATTACCATGAACTAGATTAAAACTAAAAATAAGTGATCCAATAAAAGGGGTAATGTAGTCTTTTATAGATGTGTCTTGGTAGGCAACATATCCTGCAATTAAAGTTTTTGTGCAACCACCGTGAAACCTTACTAAAAAAAGTTTCAAAAAATTCTGAAAAAAATCATGGATGTACATCTCAATTTATCCTATCTACGTATAAAATTTCATGATCAAATTTGTCCTATGCTAGAAGTTACAAAAAAGACAAATTTCTGACAAACTTGAATAGTTCAAATGCACCCCAAAATTTGTCTTTTTTGTAACTTCTAGCATAGGACGAATTTAATCATGAAATTTTATACGTAGATGGGGGTAAGTTGAGATGTACATCCATGATTTTTTTTAGAATTTTTTGAAACTTATTTTAGTAGGGTTGCACGGTGGTTACACGAAAACTTTAATTGCACTGGATATGTTGCCGTCTTGGTAGGTGTACAAGATCCTATAATAACATCTATTGAGAAACTGAGGGAATAAGTCACTAATTAATGTCCAGCCTCATGTGTTAATGATTACTCTTCCCGTTGCTAAATACATGCTATTCGAGCTTTCAAATTTTGTTTATAAATACATGTTATTCTACAATTTTAAGATGACTTTTTATAGTTTTTTCCCTTTTGTACCATTCCTCTTTAGCTATTTCTAATATCATTGATTACCATGGACTAGAGTAAGACATACCATCTAAAGATATAATAAGAGAGGTAATATAATCTTTTGTAGATATGTTGTTAGCATTCACTACTACAGAAATGCTTATATTAGACGCACTATCACAGACGGTTTTCAAAAACCGTCTGTAATATATGATATCACAGACGATTCTATAAACCAACCGTCAGTGAAATTATCACAAACCGTTATTAATAAAACCCGTCTGTGATTAGATAAATATCACAGACGGTTTTGTATTAAAACCGTCTGTGATATTATCACAAACGGTTCTATAAAAACACCGTCTGTGATATAAAGTAATATCACAGACGGTTTTACTATACAACCGTTTGTATAGTAACCACAGACGGGTTGTGTTTATAAACGCGTCTCGATATTGCTTATATCACGCACGCTTTTGTGTTGATAACCGTCAGGCAATCGCATTATAACATTTTGATGTTTTTATCGAACTACGTATTTTCATCGAAGGCCATAATTGCTTCATAGATAGGACGAAAAATGGTAACGACCATTTTATAACATAATGAAATTCAAATTGCTAGTGATCGGACGTCAAGTTTTTCGCAACATTTTCTTTGTATCGTGTGAAACATTTGTCTTCGACAAACAGTAAAAAAATTGTTTCATACATTCAAAAAAAATCTTGCAATGCGTCCGAAAAACGAGAATCAGACGTCAGAGTGTAAGTTTCTCCCAATGAAATTTGATAACAATCAGAATAAATGACCATTTTATAACATAAAACATTTCATTACATTACTACATTACATATATATATTATTACTTATAAATTAAAATATTCATCGTCGTCTGGAGGAGGTGGCGAGCTGCCATCGTCGCCGTCATCGCTTCCCGGTGGCTGCCATCGTCGCCGCTGCCGCGCCACGGTGGGCTACCGTCGTCGTCGTCGTCATCTGAGCCCCCTGAGTGCATGACGTGGTCGTCTTCCTCTGACTCTTCCTCGTCCTCCTCCCGCTCCTCCTCCTCCTCCTCCTCCTCCTCCTCCCGCTCCTCCTCCTCCTCTTCCCGCTTGCGTTTCCCGCATAGCGGCGACGCCGGGGGAGGTGATGGTGGAGCGGCGCCGGGGGAGCTTGTGGAAGGAGGTGATGGTGGAGGCGACGCCGGGGGAGGTGATGGTGGAGGCGACGCCGGGGGAGGTGATGGTGGAGGCGACGCCGACGAAGGAGAGCTCGCGGCAGATTCCATTATCAGTAATGTACGTGTTGATCGAATTCGATCAATAGCGGTGATTTTATAGGTGGCCGGAATTGAAGACGGCGAGAAACGAAGAGTTCTCATTCAAAGGCGCAGGAAACGAAGAGATTTAAGACGGACCGTCGCTATCACTGCATACGATTCTATAAACAAACCGATTGTTGACTATCACACACCATTCCTCGTCGCCTTCACGGACGGTTTTAAAATAACCGCCTACGTGATATACCTATATATCATGACGGTTTAGTTTACATAACCGTCAGAAATATCACCGACGGTTGGTACACATCGCCGTCTGTAATCTTATTATATTACAGGCGGTTATTACATAGAACCGTCTGTGATAAAGATTACACATCGCCGTCTGTAATCTTAGTATATTACTGACGGTTATTACATAGAACCGTCTGATAAAGCTTGCCTATATATAGGCCCGAGCGCAAGTTCGATGTTGTGGTCACTGTTGGGATAGAATGCTAAGACCGTTATATCACCGACGGTTTGGCAATACAACCGCCTGTAAGTTTCATATAATAGGTGATTCTTGTGATGTAATTAAGGTTAGTAATGGATAATTGCATTATATATATTAATTCAGATCTAAGGTTAGTATTGGATATAAAATTGCCTTATATATATTAATTCAATATCTAGCTTGGTTATGTAAGAAATTTAAGATTGTTTAGATCTAGCTTGTAGATCCATGTTTTCGTGGTGATAGTAATTGGACGTTATAATTGCAATATTATTTTGAAGCTCTAACTTGTTAAGGAAAGTGTACTTAATCAGTTGAAAATAGAGTTCTAATTGGATCGAATATTACATGTGTAGCATAGATGGATCGAAGCTGGATGTACGCTGGGACCGCATTGAGTGTGGAGTACATTAATGGCGTCTCCACTTTTAGAAGAGCTGCAGAGGAGGACATGTTTAATAAGGAGTGCAAGATATGCCTTGTCCATGCATCGATTAAGTAGAATATGATGATGTTTCAAACTCAGCGCAGATCGAAGCACACTTGATTATGCGAGGTTTCAAAAAGGGATATACATGTTGGACGATCCACTGCGAAGAGCGTAATATACAAGAAGCGGTGGTGCTGTTAACATCTTCGACGAAGTCAACGATATGCGGATGATCACATTGATTACGCTTCCGACGAGGATATGTTGCATGATGACAATCTGGACTCAGATGTCGCGCGACGCAGAAGGGAACCGTGATGAAAGGGAATATGAAAAATTCGTGGGTTTGATGGAGGACTCAAGAAACCTTTGTTTGCCGGTTGCAAGGTGAAATACACAAGGTTGTCGCCTCAGGCTTGAACTACTGAAATTGAAGGCAAGCAATGGTTGGTCAGATAAGAGTTTCACAGCGCTGTTACGTCTATTGGCAGACATGCTTCCAGAGGGAAACGAGTTGCCGACAACAACCTACAAAGCCAAGAAGGTTCTTTGTCCCTTGGGAATGGAGGTAGAAAGAATACATGCATGTCCGAACGATTGTATCCTATACCGCAAAGAGTATGCAAACTTGCATGTATATCCGTGTGCAACGCATCCGGTACAAGCGTAAGAGTCATTCAGATGAGGAGGTGAAGAAAGGAAGTCCTGCTAAGATGGCATGGTATCTGCCTCTAATTCCCCGATTGAAGCGTTTGTTTGCTAACCCAAAGGAGGCCAAACTGCTGTGTTGGCATTCCGAGAAGCGTAAGAACGATGGAATGCTAAGACACCTGCTGACTCCACCCAGTGGAGAAACATCGATAGGAGGTATGAAGAATTCCGCAGAGATGAGGAATATAAGGTTTGGACTGAGTACAGATGGAATGAATCCTTTCGGTAACATGAGCGTAGGCATAGCACTTGGCCCGTGAATCTCTGTATCTACAACCTTCCTCCTTGGTTGTGTATGAAGCGAAAGTACATTTTATTGTCTCAGGCTTATCCAAGGACCGAAACAACCTGGGAGCGATATTGATGTGTACCTAGCTCCATTGGTGGAAGATCTAAAAACATTGTGGGTTCCTGGGGTACAGGTTTGGGATGCATACAAACGAGAGAACTTCACTTTACACCGCTTGTTGTTACGCACCATAAATGATTACCCTGCACTTGCTAACTGTCGGGCCAGAGTACAAAAGGTGCCAAGGCTTGCACTCACCGCCTAGACGACATCGAGAGTGTGTGGCTGAATCACTCGCAGAAACCGTGTACATGCGCCACCGTAGGTTCCTTGGGAGGAAACACCCATACCGCAAGATGAAGAGACTATTCGATGGGACGAACGAAAACGGTTCAACTCCAAGGACTTTTAGCGGGAGAGATGTTCATGACTTTGTAAAGGATTTGGATGTTACGTATGGAAAGGGACGTAAAGCAAGGTCGACCCGTGAGAAGAGCTTGTGGAAGAAGAGATCAATCTTTGGGACCTACCTTCATCGGGAGCACCTAGAAGTTCGCCACTGCATCGATGTCATGCACGTGGAGAAGAATGTCTGTGATAGCCTGATTGGTCTCCTACTAAACATTAAGGGCAAAACAAAGGATGGTATCAACGCACGACTTGACTTAGTCGATATGGGCATAAGACACGAGTTAGCACCAAAAGAGACCGTTAAAGGTGAGTGCGTATTGCGAACCAAATTGTTACACTCTGTCAAAGGCGAAAGAACTGAACTTTGCCAGTGCTTGCATGGTGTGAAAGTTCCGTCCGGCTACTCGTCCAACATGATGAGACTTGTTTCAATGCAAGATTTAAAATTAATTGGCATGAAGTCTCATGATTGTCATGTGTTGATGACACAAATGCTCCCAATTGCAATTAGAAGTATTTTGCCAATAAAGGTCAGAGACAATCACGAGGCTGTGTTATTTATTTAACACAATCGCTCGAGAAGGTCATCGATCCCGAAGGACTAGATGGTCTCAGGCCGAGGTGGTGATGACTCTATGTAATCTTGAGATGTATTTCCTCCGTCATTTTTCGATATCATGGTCCATCTCATTGTTCACCTTGTAATAGAGATAAAGATGTGCGGGCCTGTGTTCCTACGTAGCATGTACCCGTTCGAGAGGTATATGGGAATTCTTAAGTCTTATGTACGAAATCGATCTCGTCCGGAGGGTAGCATTGTCGAAGGTTATGCAACCGAAGAGGTCGTCGAAGTTCTCGTCGATTACATGGCTCAGGCCCAACCAATAGGTGTGCCTCGATCTCGCCATGAGGGAGGCTCCAGGTATCGGGACCATCGGAAGGAAAGCAATCACACTGATCGATTCGTGTGCCCAAGCCCATTTCACGGTTCTACAACACATGACTGTAGTGTCCCCGTACATCGTCGAGCACAAGCAATGGCTAAGGCAAGAGAATCCATCACGACATGAGTCTTGGATCATAAGACAACATAACCTTCGATTCAACAATTGGTTCAAAGAGCGACCCATCACCGGGAGCTCGTCATATGACACCGAAATGGTTGGCAAAAGGCCCGACTTTTACAGATTGTCACGTGGAAAGGATACGACTTAAATGGATACACATTTTACACGATAGATCAGGATTTGAAGAGCACAAACGTAGCAGCGGGTCCGCATAGATGCTCAGTACTGGTCAACGAGGAGCTCCTACTATGGGTTCATAGAGGAGATTTGGGAGCTTGACTATGTACTTTTCAAGATCCCACTATTTCGGTGTCGTTGGGTCCACCTCCAGCACGTGAAGGTTGACAAGTACGGCATCACCACTGTGGACCTCAAACGTGTCGGATACAAAGATGAACCATTCGTGCTCGCAAACCAAGTTGTTCAAGTCTTTTATGTTACCGATCCGTCTGACAAGAAGCGCCCCGTAGTTGTTCAGGGAAAAGGAGGATTGTCGGAGTTGAGAATGTAGTAGATGAGGAAGAGTACAATCAATTTGATGATTTGCCTCCTATCGGAAATGCCAGCATGGTCCAAGAGGAACAAATTGACGAAGTCACCTATACACGCGTCGATCATTGTGAAGGGCTAATTTTCACTGTATAATTACAATGTTAATTTGTAAGCAGGACCATGCATGTATGGATAATAAAGTAATATTTCTGTACTTATGTTATTGCACACGTGGTTGTAGAGTAGTAGGCCATAGTAATTGTAGCCGTCGAATGGATAGTGGAACGGTGTGTACGGGCATGTACACACCCTTAGGGCACCCTTGTGGCTGTGCATGGTGGTTTGTTAGTAACCAAGCTTCGTAAACTTGCAGACATCAGCAGGTAGGGTTGAGCCACGGAGGTAGCCGCTTCTTTTCTTCATGGTGTTTAAATTACGTACCCTAGTAGTGAGCTAGCTAAGGTCAAGATGAACGTCCAAGAGCGAACTACCTAAAGTCACCTAAGTTGTATGCTTTGAAGCTCAATGCATGAGTATATATACTGTAGAGGAATGGTGGGCCGTATCACAGATGGTTCTAAACTATCCATAGATTTATTTCTGCTTCTTTTCTTCATGGAGTTTAAATTATGTACCCTAGCAGTCTCATGAAGCTCAACTTGCATGAGTATATATACTGTAGAGGAATGGTGGGCCGTATCACAGATGGTTCTAAACTATCCATAGATTTATTTCTGCTTCTTTTCTTCATGGAGTTTAAATTATGTACCCTAGCGATCTCATGAAGCTCAACTTGCATGAGTATATATACTCCAGAGGAATGGTGGGCGTATCACGCACGGTTCTAAACTAGAACCGCCTGTGATATATCCTCACTGACGGTTCTATACTGCAACTGCCTGCAATATATAGTAAATACAGACGATTCTACACCATAACCGTCTGTAATATTACTCTATTACAGACGGTTTTATTTAATACCCGTCAAGCATATTAATATCATGAGCGGTTCTAGTTTAGAACCGCCTGTGATATTCAAACCCTATAAAACTTCTTCACTTGAAACGCTTTTCTACGGACTTCAAACGCACGCACACTTCAAACCCTAACGAGCGCCGCCTCCTCGAGCCTCGCCGCCTCCCGTTGCGCGCCGCCGCCTCCTCGAGCCCCGCCGCAGCCTCCCGAGCCCAGCCGCCGCCCGAGCACGCTGATGGAGACCGAGCCGCCTCCCCGAGCCCCGACGCAGCTGCGCCTCCTCCTCCCCTGACGGCTGCCTCCTCCACCCCAGCGACGTCTGCTCCTCCCCACAAGGTAAATGAGTAATGCTCCTCCCCACAAGGTAAAAACTGTTTGAATGTTTGGTATCGCTGCCTGGCGCTAAAAATCTGGGAATCACCGCTTTTTATTTTCGGTTTTGTCTTGGCTCTGGAGGAGTCCTTGTGGCTATCTGAGAATGAATGTATTGAACTTGTGCTTGATACTATCCAGTTTCTATATAAAGGAACCAGGACATCTTTTTTGATGTCCTCTTGATCTAAAAAAAAACAAGGTAAAAGACTAAATGAGAGAATGAATGAATGGGCAAACCGCAAATGAATGAATGAATTGTTGGTAGCTCAGCTCCTGTATGTATATATGTATGTATTGTTTCGTGTGTTAATTATCGTCATGAATGAATGAATGAATGAATGGGCAAAACCGCAAAAGTAAGGTGGAAAAGAAGAAGAGGAGGAAGAAGAATGTATGATGGATGCATTATACATTCTTTCGAGTAGTAGTATGTTGCACTTATATATTGTCATGGTTTGCAAAATTTGGCGATGCGCGTAGTAGCCTTTTAAGGCAATGCATTGTGGAAGGGAGGATTGGACACAACTTGTGGGCTTGTGCTTTTGCTCTGCTTGAGTCTGTGTTGTCTTTGGAATCTCTTAGCTTAGGATAATCATCGGAGCCGTGACGGAGGGAGGGACGTCTCGGTGGCAAACCAACCTTTCTATTTTGCTATGATCGTGTCGTGTGTCTGCGTTTGGTTGGTGCACTCACTCCCTTCTTTTAGATCCTGGACGGCAGCATTCCATCACCCACAATTTTGTTAATCCCTTCTGAGTCTAGACGCAAAATCACATTGTTGGGAATTTTATTACTCCCTCTAGATACAAAATAAAGTCGTTTTAGACTAAAACTTCCAGTGCCAATATATATTTGTATGGATGTATTAAAATATTGAAATAATGTTTGCACCAGTATGTTCTAGATCAAGTGAATAGTTAGGTTCATTTATTTTATTTTTCTTTTCATAGTTCCCTCTCTCTCTCTCTCTCTCTCCTTTGTTCTTTACATCGGGCCCATGGTCGTGGGCGTCGGGTGGCAACTTATCAGCGCTCGTGATGACGGATGTATTTGAATTTTGATTGGATATCGTCGGAATTTTGACCTGATCACCCACATTTCTTCTTTTCATGTGATGAACACATCCAAACAGTTCCCATCGAAATAATGATGGAATAACATTATTTCAATATTTTCTATCCACCTTAGGACCAACTGAAGGATCTGTTCAGCCGAGTCAAGTCAAACCAACTCGCGCTCCAAGAAAAGCAAACAAAAGGCCAACAGGCCGATATAGCATCACGGCGATCGATCCGAAAGATGGGTCCCCTACCGGATGTAAAAAGGTAGTGAATGCGTTACGAACAATGTGCGGTATAGTTGTTCGCGAACGGGTTCCCATCACAATTGTATCCTGGAAGTCAGCGATCGACGAGGGCATAACGACACCGCACGTAAATCCTTTCCTCCTTCGATATCCCGAAGAACTCGAGGCCCCAAAGGCGACGGTATGCCTTTGCTAGTGGCAGGAAAGGCGTGGAAGACCTTTAAGAGCACACTTGTCAAGGAATATGTCAATAAGGACATGACTCCCTACTCTAAGTACGGGTTCATTACTGAGGATTCATGGCGACGTTTTGTTCAGATGAAGACGACAGATCAGTTCGTGCTTGAAAGCGAAGCCCACAAGGCCTGCAGTAAGGAACACCCACCCCACAGACTCGGCACCGGCACGCTGGGAAGAGGATGCAATGGGACGAGGGAGGACGAGGGGACTCGCGCCATTTGAATCGATTGTTGACGGTAGCGCCAGAGGCGGCTAAGAGCGAGGTCATGTGCCACACCATCCGGCACCATATCCTTTACAAACCTGCGACGAGGAAGTGCCAACGCGTTTGGTAAGATATCGAACCACCATTTTGAGTACGTATTTAGTTCCTAACTTCATCGGTGAAATAACTTGTTGGGATCTTGCAGGTAGAGTTGAGTGCACAATCTTCCTGGTGGATCTTTTGTCCCGAACAGGAGAGAGATGCACTCTCCACGGCATTGGGAAACAAGGAACACCCTGGTCGCACGCGAGGCAAAGGGGTTTTCGTTCCTGGAAGACGGGCTTGAAGACACCGACATGTACCGGAGTAAGAAGAGAGGTAGAGGCAGCGTGAGAAAAAGATCGTGAAGGATCTTGAGGACAGTGAGAGAAGAATTCAATGGTAAGATAAGAAGCCTCGAGGAAAGGCTCAATGCTCAAAACACAAATCCTGTGCAAGACCTAGGGTTTAGCCCCACTACACGTAAGAGCATTTGTAAGGCCCGCCCACGACCAGGGTAAACACCTGCAGATTCCTGTCTGTGACATCAAGGTATACTAAGTATGATCCCTTGAATGCTCCATAGATATATCTTTTGGCATATTAGCTAATTGGGTACCGTTGTGTAGAAGCCCACGCGGTGCAATCTCCAGGTGAGAGTTGCCAATTGCTCCCTTCCTATACAGGCTGCTTGGGGCCTCGCGTATCCATCCATTGAAGGGGCGATGGTGCACGGTACCACTGCTAGCGCGGGTTTCACGAAGGTCAATGTGGACGGCGTTCATGACATTTTCAAGATCATCACACTACAATTGCCTCCAAATGACGAGCTTGACAACTGGGGATGTCATCGGCACATTCATCCAAAGTGGCCCAAAGAAATGACATATCTCTAGACATCCATCCTCCACCAGAAGTACCTCTACTTCCTCCGCCAGAAGTTGATCCAATTCCCCCCAAATCAGTTATCGTGCCCTCCCCACCCAAAAACATTGACCATGAGTTTGATATTGACTTTGACTTTGATTGCTCTCTACTCCCCTCGTCTCCCCCGAAGATTTCCGTTCCAACAAAGAAAGGGAAGGGCAAATCGAAAAAGATAGCGAAGGCCTTGGAGTACTATCCGATGGCCCCGTTGGCCCGGGTATTCAAGCTAGGAGAGCCTTTATTAACGGAAGATCGCATCAAGACATTGACTTACTGCTGCAAAAGCCTGCATACATACTACATGAGAGAAGCTAACAAGCCAGAGAACGAACGTACAACAAGTATCATGGTCCGCTACAAGCCTAAGCATCACATTCAACGAGTCAGCGGGGGGCTACTTCGCGGTCGGCTTCCAGGACCTGTTCGATCTCTTCAACCTCGACGCCCTCGACGCCTCGCTCTTAAGATGCTGGACATTGTGAGTGTGTCTTCCCTGTAATACGGATAAATGTCATATATATATATATATATATATATATATATTTTAAGTGACACTTTGCCTAACTTTTGTATATATAGATTCATGATACGCGAAGCGAGAGCGAACAATACATCGGTGGGTTTCCTCGACCCACTCTTAGTCTCATGACCAACAATGAACCAAGATGCAAAAGCAAAGAGAGGAATACGTCACGACATGCCTTGGATGCTCGAGAAAGATAAAAGCTTCATACTTTTACCCTTTAACCCAGGGTAAGTGCTGCCCGACTTGGTATACTCTCATTTGTAATGTGCACACAATACTTTGGTGCTAATTGACCATGGCAACATACCTATGCAGGTTTCACTGGGTTCTAATTGTAATTCATCTGGCCAAGAACCGGGTTATTTACGTTGATTCCTCACATCACCGCAACCACGACTTGAACCCTATCGCACGGTTAATCACCAGGTAACCACGTTGTTTAAGGAGCTTGTTGCTCCTGGAATAGCTGAGGCTAACCTTTCGAAATCACGTAGGACGGTCAAAGCTTTGCGAGATCCTTCTGTTCAAGGCGAGGATAAGGCGTTGCAGCACGATTTCAAGTTTCCGGTATCCTCTATACAGTATAATCCTATTTCAAACTCCGTAGCCATGATTCTCGAACTAAGCAATTCTATTTTTCCAGTGCCACCAACAAGGACAGGGCAATAACCGATGTGGATTTTACGTTTGCCATAACATGCATCTCCTCGTCAATGCAACACAAATGAGTAACGATAAAACTTCGTTGCAAGACAAGGATCTGGCGTCCCTTCGAGGAAAACTTTGTTTTTTTCTAGTCACCAAGTCATTAGTAAAAAGGCGAAGTTCTACGCAGGTGCCTAACTGCAAGAGTTAGGTTTATCTCTGTATTGCCACTTGTACTATCATTCTAATTTTCCAGTTTATTTGCTGAAATGGATGTACGGATAGTGCTTGTGATGATCTGTGATCGCTGAAATGGATGTAATGTCTCTGTCTCTGATGAACTGTGAAATGGATGTAATGATGCTTGTAATGTCTTGATGATATTCGATGAAATGGATGTAATAATGCTTCGTGCTGATCTTGATTGATGGGCATGAAGGAGTCAACATATCTCATATCAAGAGCCATCTTCGGTAATACATAGGATTTTCCAAGTATACATATGCCATACTATATCTTACCACTAGTGCGGACATATATCTTGCCGTATATCTGTGCTTTCTTTTGAGATACATATCCCTAATAGGTCACTAGTGTGCAACCTTCTTCTTTTTTCTAAAAAATGTTGAAGTCTATGCTTTTCTTCTAGTGCCTAATCCCTGCTCTTGCACGATCAAATACAGGCTGAAATAGAGAAGGTTAAGAAAAGAAGAGAGGAAAGAGCAATTGAAAAAGCACACCATGAGGAGGAAATGGTATGTATATATCCCTGGTTATCATAAATCATATATTAGTTTCAAGTAATATTGCTTGTGGAACTAAAGGTCTAATTTATTCTAGTTGTGGTTATTTTCATTGTGTGGATACTATTTCATCCAATAATAACTTGTATATAGTAATGTGGCTGGAAGTGCATCATTTGATAACTTTATTTAACGCTTTCAAGAAGGAAATCCTCAATCTTTGCACACATGAGACATTGTTGTCTCTGTACAAGGTGCCGACCTTTACTTGATTGATGATTTCCTTGTAAAGTTGCCACACTCGGGGAAATTGAAAAAGGGTGGTATAGTGGATGTTGAAGGCTGCTTTGCAAGAATTGTGCTTCATGACTGGAATGAGGGTAGGATATACTCTCTCCCATATCAACTTTGTTGATTCTTTATTTTTTCCGAGTCACTGAAAGGCCCCTGTTGTTTTAGGAAGCTGGGAAAGAATTTAATATTGATGAAATTTACACACTGAGTCTTCATTTGCTGAAATGGATGTAATGATAGTGCTATAATCAGCTTGGAACAATTGCTAAATGAATCCCATATCTGTGATCGCTGAAATAATGCTTGTCTAATAACCTGCAATGTAACCACGTGTTATGTCTGCTTTGAGAGGGCATGGCTAGCATTTCTGAGGCTAGCCAATAAGCGAAAAAAAGATGTATGTATGAAAACCATATCACGCAGGCGGTTCACAACTAAGCACCGCCTGTGATATAAATATCGCTGCACGGTTCATACATGTGGACCTTACATCATAGTTTGTATAACACAGGCGGTTCATATTACAAACCGATCGTGATATACACCAACTGACGGTTGGTATATGGAACCGTTAGTGATAGGATTTATATCACAGACGGTTCATATTACAAACCGTCAGTAGATTTAATATAGCACTGACGGTTGGTATATGGAACCGTTAGTGATAGGATTTATATCACAGACGGTTCATATTACAAACCGTCAGTAGATTTAATATAGCACTGACGGTTCTAAATAAGAACCGTCTGTAAAATTATTATCACAGACGGTTAATGAAACCGTCTGTGAAGTGCTTATATTATCACTGACCCATTGTTAGAGGCGGTTCATAAAGCCGTCTCTGATGATATTTGTGAACCGTCTCTAATGGTCTTTTCTGTAGTAGTGATTTGGCCTTGCTATGGTTGAGGATGCTAGGATGTGTGGGGAATCATTCTTAGGCGCATTGGCTTTGATTCCTTCGATGAGCTCCTCTCAATTATCGTTTTCGTATTTAGCCTAGTTTTGGTGTACTCCCTCCAGGTGCAAAAAAGATGTCGTTTTGGACATCGACACGGTCTTCAAAACACAACTTTGACCGCTAATTTTTATTATAATATATTTATAAAACTCAATAAAATTGTAATATTATGAAAGTACTTCTCGAGACAAGTCTACACATATAATCTTTATGTATCTAATTTAAATATTTTAAAATATATCGATAGTCAAAGTTTTAGAAGTTTGACCATCACTATGTCCAAAACGACATCTTTTTTGCACCTGGAGGGAGTAACTAGCCTTCGGATCGAAAAAGTCAAAGCTTTGGAAAGATTAGGCTTATAATATTCTGGAATAATTGATCATTTCCACTCACTTATTTGCGTCATTGATCATTTGTCTCGTGATGTTTCACTGAAATGCAGATACGAGATAAATGGTCAATTACATCAATTAAAACATGACAAATGATCAATTCTCCCAAATATCTTAGGCTAGATGCAAAATTTCAAGTAATTTTTTTTTGCTGTGGATTGAAAGCTATGTCGATTTTTGCATTTTAAATTGTGTTGATTTTCAGCTCAGTTATGCGGAGTCTGACCGTCAACTGAGTAGAGGTCAGACCGCGAATTAATTGGAGGTCTGACCGCTCGGGTGTGTGTGGTCATTTTGCTCGGTTCATTCTTTGATCGAATATGACACCCACTGGCCACTGGCTCCACCGTTAACCCAAGCTCTACTCGGAGCCATACACGAGTGCGCTCGAACGCACACGCGCTGCCGACCATCCACGCCGCCATGCACCACGCCGTCGTCACCGTGCCCGTGGTGGTCGCCGCTGCCATGTTCTACGTCCGCCTCGCAGCCTCCCACCTCGGCCCCGGACACGGCCGCCTCATCGCCCTCATCCCGGTTATCGCCCTTCTCCTCAAACTCCCCTTCACCATCCCGCTCTACTCCGGCCGTGGCATTGCTGCCTTCTTCCTCGTCTGGCTTGGCGAGTTCAAGCTCCTCCTCCTCGCCTCCGGCCGCGGCCCCCTTGATCCCGCCCTCCGCCCTCTCCCGTTCGTCTTCACCGCAGCACTCCCGGTCAAACTCCTCCGCCAGCCCGCTGACGCCGCCGCGGTGACGAAGCACGTCGCTCTGCCTCTCGTGTCTTCCACCGTCAAGTTCGTCGCCATGGCAGCCATCGTCTACCTCCTCCGTGGCAAGAACGAGATGCACACTTACACGGCGTTCACCCTCTACGGCATCCTCACGTACTGCTTCCTCGACTTCCTCCTGCCGTGCCTCGCCGCGGTGGGGAGGGCGCTCGGAATGGAGCTGGAGCCACAGTTTGACAGACCATACCTCTCGGCATCGCTGCAGGACTTCTGGGGCCGGCGGTGGAACCTCATGGCGTCGGCGGTGCTCCGCCCCGCCGTCTACAACCCAATCAGGGCGCGCCACGGAGCGCCGGCCGGCGTGCTCGCAACGTTCCTCGTGTCGGGGCTCATGCACGAGGTGATCACGTACTACATCACGTTCCGCGCGCCCACAGGGCAGGTAACGGCATTCTTCGCGCTCAACGGTGCGTGCGTGTGCGTCGAGAGGTGGTGCGCGCGCAGGTGCAGGGCGCCGCTGCCGCGCGTGGTGGCCACGCCGCTAGTGGTGGGGTTCGTTGCCGGCACGGCATTCTTGCTGTTCTTCCCGGCGCTCTTCGGCGACGGGATAGATGACCTTTTCCTCTCAGAGTTAACCGCTTTAGGATCGTCCTTTGCGGACGCCGGACGGAGGCTGCTCCGGCAGGGCTAGAGTGCGAGCGAGCTTGGCCTTGCAAACTTGCATATTGTTAAGATATATCATGTGAGATTGTATTTAGTTTGAATAATATTGTTGCCGAATTCTGTTATGATACGGTGTAATTAGTGCTTGTAATCCGCAAATACCTCACTATAAATACGTCGCGCACGTGAAGAAATAATGATTTGGCTCTCGAAACCTTAGAGATTACCCTAGAAAAAAAAGTAGGAAAGAACTTGCTCGCAATTCGTATTTAACGAACCTGTCGGTGCTGTGCGCGGCAAACGGCCGTTTTCATGGCACCAGAGCCAAGTTAGGCAACGCCAACCTCATCTGTCTCCTCCTCATCTAGCTACCTCCTCTTCTTCCAACCATGGCAGGTTTAGCCACATCTGTACGACTGTACCCATGAGCCATGCTGTCAATATTAAGCTCGGCAAGGACAATTACATACTGTGGAAGGCACAGCTTCTTACATATCTAAGCAGCACCCAGCTTCTTGGATACGTTAATGGTGTTGGAATTAATCTTGTAATAGGAAAGTTTTAGTTTGGAAAGTTTGTATTAAGAAAGTTTAGGATGAAGAGTCCAAGTAGAACAAGGAACTGGAATCCTATTCCGTTCCTTAAGGTTATAGTTTTGAGTATAAATAGAGGGTAATCCTGAGTTTTGTAAGACAAGCGAGAAGCAAGAAGCAAGCCAATAGGCGAGAAATAAAGAAGAGAAAATTATCCTACGATTTCTGAGGGTCCTGTTCCAACAATTGGTATCAGAGCCTAAGGTTTCAGTTAATCCGTCGCCTCCGGGAGGAGGAGACTCCCGAGGGGCGGCACCCAAGGAAACAGGGTATCTTTCTGAAGACGGTACGTGCTGTGGCGGCCCCAAGAGAAAGCTGTGTATGGTCGGCGCTGGCGGCAACGAGTGCTAGCACTCGGAGACAGGCCCGAAGCCGGTCCGTGCACTACGTCGGTGGCGCCAAGAACGCGCGCAGAGGCGACCAATCCGAGTCACTACTGTGTTCTAGGGAAAATAAAGCGTCCATGCAGCAAACACACGAAAAAAGATGACGGTGCTGGCCTGAAGCAAGCGGCTGGCTACGGTGCTGAGCAAGAAAAAAAAAAGGGAGCAGCACAACTTCATGGAGCAGGGGAAGCGCATCCGCGGCGAGGTGAGGTGTGGCTTGTCCGTTGAGGAGATTCAGAGGTTCCAGAAGAGCGTAGGTGGCGGTGAAGATATGGCGATAAAAGGTGGAGTAAGTGTGTCTCCTCGATCCCCCCATTGACGAGTGTCATCGACAATCGACGTGATAAGATGGTGTTGGTGGCTATCTGCGTGTCTCGTCGAAGGTTATTGAGGAGTTGGCGTCGTTGTTCTTGCTGTGTCTGGTGAGTTCTAATGCGAGTCTGCGTTTCACCGTCAAGTTGGGTTATCGGTGAAAAGACAATTGGAGCTGGGCTCTAATGCGAGTCTGCGTATCACCGTCAACTTGTGTTATTGGTGAAAAGACAATTAGAGAGGAGGCAAAAAGTCATGATCGTCGGCGAGGTGCGTCACCGGTGGTATGGCTAGCAAGAAGAAGGCGGAGCTCCTTGGAGAAGTGTTCGTCGTCGTGTGTCGAATAAAAGTTGGGCAAATCGTAGTTGTGACCGATTGCCTCAAGAAGTTAGAAATTAGGCGTTACAAGATTAGGGGGGTGAATGTTGGAATTAATCTTGTAATAGGAAAGTTTTAGTTTGGAAAGTTTGTATTAAGAAAGTTTAGGATGAAGAGTCCAAGTAGAACAAGGAACTGGAATCCTATTCCGTTCCTTAAGGTTATAGTTTTGAGTATAAATAGAGGGTAATCCTGAGTTTTGTAAGACAAGCGAGAAGCAAGAAGCAAGCCAATAGGCGAGAAATAAAGAAGAGAAAATTATCCTACGATTTCTGAGGGTCCTGTTCCAACAAATGGAACTGTCGAGCGTTCGGCAATTATGACTACGACGACGACAGAAACCGGAGCACGTGATGAATCTGATGACGGCGCGTGAAGGATGGGTAGCACTGGAGCTAATGTTTGCATCCATATCGCGGGCATGCGTAGTTCAGGTACACATGCAACTCTCATATAGTATTTAGCTGTCTGTAACAGACTACTACCGACAGATGAAAAACTTAGCAGACACTTTATAGGTATGCCGCTACGTGAAGGTGAGATTGATTCCTTCGCCACATCCATCACGACTAAATCGGATGAACTGAATATGGATGATGTTTATGCTCATCTATTTAGCTATGAGCTCCGGATGGAGCAAAATAATATGGAGCTTCAGCTTGGAGGCTCTTCTTCAGCCAATTTTACTGGTCGCAATCAAGGCGAACGCAGCAGCTATAATAATGGCCAAGGAGGACGATCGAGGCGCGGCCGTGGCCACGGAAACCAAAACCGATGAAGTTCTATCGTCGTTTTAACCACTCATCAAAATGAGGGGAACTCGACATCGATGGCAACCATGACAACCTCATACCAAATCAGAGGCGTAGCCAGCGGAGGGCTCGTTAGGCTGGAGCCTTTTCCAGTTGTCCAACAATATGTATTTTTTTATATCGATGTTTATTTTTTAAGTTTTTCTTACGATACACTAAATTCAACGTGGATAGTTCATTCTTTTTCATCCAATGAATCGGACTAGCTACTATTTAGTTATACTTCTTCTGGTAGTAGAATAGTAGAATTTTCTCAACAAATCAATAGGTAGATCTAATTTCTATTACCCATATTACCAGTGTAATGCATTGTAAATCTTCTCTAATTTGAATGCATAAGTGGTAGGGCGTGGTTTAAGGAAGAAAAGAAGCTTTGCAAGGTGAATGAACTGCTTCATGTACCATGTGGCTTGGTAGGCCGCATACTGTTAGAGGTCTAATTTAGCAATTGGTGACTTTACTTGCTATTTGCATAACTAGACTCGAACCATAGATGCACGCAAAGATCATAGAGGGAGGGAGAGAGGGTCCAGCTCCACATCTCTCATAAACAAGGATATGGTAGCCTACCGAGTCAAGGGTGCTTGACACACGTTGCAGAGAGCGGATGCTGAGAAGCCAGTGAGAGTGCGAGCATGTGGCGACAGGTAACCCATCGCGACGATGGTGAGCGGGCAGGGAAGATAACGCAGCGTGCCTAACCGGCTAATGTGCTGACCAAAATAACAAATAGGCAGTGTGAGCCTTTCTTCTGATTTATGTTTTTTTTTGTCAATTATAACTATGTAAATAGGTTGAATAGAGACAATAGCCAATTTGTTTAATTGATTGGTGTTAACTTGTTTATAGATTTACAAAAGTTTAACAAGCGAATATTGTACATGAATTTTCCAAATAATAAAGTATTATTAGTAATCATTGAACTGATAAGAATACAACATAAGTTGTTTAATATATTTATCTCAATCTAACTCAATTCTTTGAACCTATCCTCAATATTTTTTCTGGTTTCGCCACTATACCAAATCAACTCGAAGTGGTATGCAGACACTGTAGCAATATATCACATCACAAGTGATCAAGATGTCCTCATGGTGCATGAAAAGTACCATGGTTGCAATCAGGTCCAAGTTAGCAATTAATAGAGCAGGTATGGGCATCTCTCATGTTAGCAATTGTTCTATTGATACTACTGTTGATTCCTTATTTCTTGAAAATGTGCTTCACGTTCCCCAACTTTCCAAAAATCTAATCTTAATTCACAAACTTACTCGTGATAACATTGTCTTCCTCGAGTTTCACCCTTATTACTTTGTTATCAAGGATCAGGTGTTGAAGAGAAAGGTGTTTAAAGGCATATGTGAGTCAGGCCTTTATCCAATCAAGTCCTCCACAATAAAGCCAAAGCTTGCTTTGCTCGGTTTAAGGGCATGTTTGTTTTTACCTTTGATTCTGGATTCTGGCCTTAAAAGCTGAATAAAAAATAAACAACCTGATTCTAGGAATTGATTCTCACAATCCAGCCCACCCATATACACTAGAATCCATAATCCACTTCATATGTGCTTTTGGATTTCAGCTTTTGGAGAATCAGTTTCTCTACAACCACAATCCAGAATTAACTTTTAGATAATCTAAAGCAAAAACAAACACGCCCTAAGAGTGAACAAGGATTAGTAACATGCTTGTCTTGGTCATTGTAACATCCTGAACTTTTCAAAAATATAATAATAATAATAAAATAAAATAAATTTACATGGTCATGTTTTGAATTATCATCTTTTCTAAATTTCTAAACCTTTTATTGATAGCAAAATCATTTAAATTGAATTAGTGAAAAGATAAAAGTAAAAAGTTAGAAGGTAAAAATCTCAATAAAAATATGTGAAGATAATATTAAATAAGTGAAAATTTCTAGAATGCAATTATGGCTAGCAAAGTAATCATGATTTCATTAACTAATGAATAAAAAGAAATTGATTAATATTTTTGACTATAAATAGTGGTAAGATAACATTAAATTGATAGAATTCTCTGAAACTCATTTACTGCAATGTGAACATGTTAATTAAAGTGGTCCAAGGTAGTGTGAATTTATTAAATTTTTGTAACATCCTCAGTTTTGCTTTCTGGAGAAAAATCTAATTTAATTCAATTAAATTCAAAACTTGGAGTTTCCATGGTGTTTATATTAACCTGGCATCCATTCCCATCCAAAATCGGGATTTAATTCCCCTCCGATCGAAAAATCGAATTTTCCAGTTTCCGCCGGTACCCGAAATTTCACCCAAGTCCAAAAAAGCTCCAAAAATCCCAAAACCACTTCAATTGTGTTCCAAATATTCCAAAATGATTTTAGGAATCATTCCCCGGATTTTTGGACCTCCGTTCCTATTTTATCGCGCGCGGCTTTTGTTTAAATGCCCGCAATCCGCGCCCGAATATTTAATTCCGCAAATTTCATCCAAATTCCGCGCAACCAATTTTATTGGGTCCCAAATATTCTAAAATGGCTCTAGGAATTTTTCTGGAATTTTTAGACCATTTTTCCTAATTTTTCTCTAGGGCGGTTCATTTACGTAACTCTCGGCCAATGAGACGTTGCCACGTGTCACTGCTACAATACTTCATCTTCTACCTCTAGCCATGGGAAACAACAGAGAAGGCATGGAGCTCTCTCCAATGGCTAGGGCTTGCTTTAAATGTTCATATCTCCTCCATCCCAACTCCAAATCGCGAAGCGCCGGTTCCGTTGGATTCGTATCGACGCCCTCTTGCCATTTCCCACCTTCATTAGCCACTAATCTCGCCGGAAATGGCCGCATTAAAGAAAGACCGAAATGCACTCAAACGTTCATAACTCGGTCGTTTCAACTCCGTTCCGCGTGATTCCACTTCCATTCTCTTCGTATAAGAACCCCCGTCCCGGTGGTATAAGCCTCCTTTGGCCTCTCTCATTCGTTCATCCACTAGAGCAAGAAAACCGACGCCGGGTCCTCTTTTTTGTGTTCTTCGTGTTTTTGGTTGTAGATCTCTCCACGGTGGGTTATTCTTCGTGCCACTTGGTTCCTTGTCACCGTAATTGAGTCTAGAGCCTAACCCGATAATCAATTTTAGGATCCCTTAAGTTTTGGAGACGAATTTCATATTTTTCTCGGTTCGGCCGAAACTCCGTTCGTCGCCAAATTCGTCGCCTCCGGTGAGATTCAACTCAATTCCTTCCTCCTATGAGTCCCTAAGGATGTTATCTACGTGATGCATGCTTTTATTTGGCTCAAATCCATGCAAAAATGGTGGAAAAATACGGGGTTTTGGATTTTTTTTTTGTGCTCTTTGTTCTTGGGCTCATGCCCGTGCGTGCGTGCGAGCCGAGCTCGCCGCCGGCCAGCCGGCCGGCCGCCCTTGCGCCCGCGCCATGGCAAGCCCCTCGCCGGCCACCCCCACAAGCTCCTTCCCCACCATGGCATGGCCATGGCTAGGCCAAAGCTTGAAGACAAGCCCCATGTCAATGACATGTGGGGCCCACTTGCAAGGGACACAATTAATTTCCAAAAATCAGAAAAATAGAAAAGGAATATTCCGTGGAATATTCCCGGTTTTCCAATTTTTCGAATTTCAAACTTCGGACGCTCATATCTTCTCCGTCCGAACTCCGATTGACCCCATTCAAATTTCTAAATTCATCTAAAATCAAGATCTAACTGCCAGTACTAATTTTGTAATTTTTAGATTTTATTTATTTTTTGGTATTTATTTGTTGCCTCGATTTGCGCGTAGCCGAGGACTCCGACGCCACCGCCGACCCCGCCGTCGGACTTCCCTCGTACGACGACCTTCCCGCGACCGAAGGCAAGTCTCTTTGACGCATGTTGAACCTAAGTTTATAAACCTGTTTTAATTGTTTTACAAACTTGCATGCTATGTTTTACCGTATGTCAAATATAAGTGCGTAGTTAATCCAAATTGTAATTTCTTCCTTTGTGATTGATACCCATGTTACTTGTAACCCTAGGACATTTGTTTATACCATGCTTATGCTTATATGGTATCCTTTGTTACATAGTACGGTAGAATTGCTTAGGACCTTTATCGATGAAAACAACCCATGGGTGGGATTACTTAAAAAGAATGATTTCAAATGTGATTTGGAAGTTATTATTATGATTATGCTACTGTTTTTATAAAATAATAAAAAAAAACGGTTTGGACTTGGGCATATTGGATTGTCGGGTAGGTGCGGATGGAGCACTAGTTGTCTTGTGCAAGTACCGCCCCAAGTCATTTAAGGACCGACGCTTGTGATTGTCCATTCTAAGCATAACCGTACTACCACATGTCTATAATGGTACGACCTGGCTAACTAATTTGTAGAAACCTAATTTAGATCCACCAAACGGTTGAATGTGAGTGCCGGATAGAGGCAATGTCGTTTTTCTCACACGGCGCAAGAGGGGGCTTCTGTACTGGGCGGATGGAACCCTAACAGCGGTGAAACCTCAGCGGGTGGGTCGAATTAGGTGGATACATTGTAACGGCCTTGTCAAGATATCCCTGCCGGCACACCTAAGGAAGTGTGTTAATTGCATGGCATCAAGGGTATATCTTGTCTTGTGGGTAAAGTTGTACACCTCTGCAGAGTTAAACTATTCGAATAGCCGTGCCTACGGTCAAGGGCAAAGCGAAGAATGCTTTCATATTGGTAGACTTTGATTTTGGTTTAAAAACTGAAAAGTGTTTTGTTTTGGGATTCGGGAGTGGTTAGAACTTTCGAATGTTGTTTGGCGGATAGAGCCAACCAGGTGGAAAGAACCTGTTTTACACTTGACGGATGGAGTCATATGATTAACCTTAATCTTTTAAAAGTTGGCGGATAGAGCCTTTATATTAGTGATGGTGGATAGAACCTCATTGCAATATTAAATAATTCAATTATTAAAAAGAATTGTTAAAAGCTGCTTTGTGAAACTTATTGCTTAAGTATGGTTTAATAAACTTTGGCTTTATGCAAAAGAACCCTGTTAAGCTTCCCTTGGAAAGCCCCACATCATCATATTTTCCCCCGACTTGCTGAGTACTTTTGTACTCACGTGCTACATCAACTTGTCATCATCAGAAAATTATCAAGACGCAGCTGAGGAGGGCGAGTTCTACCCTGAGGAGTTCGAGGAGGGTTGCCAAGTTAACTAGTTGCGTTTCTGGTCGTCGCCTGTGGCGTGTTGGTGTTCGCTTGTTTCTGTTTTCGTCTTCCGCTGTCGTGTCTCCGGTCTTTTGACCGAGTATTGTAATAAGTAGCCATGTGGCCCATACTTGAATATTTATGTTACAATTTTCGTTATGTTCGGCAATGAAGTATCACTGTGACTGTGTGTACTAGTTACTGATTTGGGACTAGTACGAAAATACACAGGAGATTTCGGATAGCTGATCCGGGGTCTCACAATTTTGACAAATAGCTTAATTAATGAGATTGATTGTGAATAGTACATTAACAGATAAAATAAACCAAACACTTTTTCTGATCAAAAAGTATTCATTACATGAGATTGAATTACAACACACTAGATATATTGATACATCACAATTTACATTTTACAACAGAAAAGAAATACATGAATCCTTCTAAAGGCATACAATAATTATATGGATTACAACACATACAACCATTCGAGTACATGTCTGATCACAAATTACATAAATAATTACATCTCAAGAATAGATTATAAGATTATAAATTATAAACTATTGTGTTAGCTTGATCTGTATTTGTGGACCTGCATATTCAATTGCACACGCATAAGAATAAGAGTGAAACCAATGCATTAAATTAAGCAAAAGAATTAAAAGAAGATTTACCGTCAGACTCATATAAAATATTATTGTCGACGGTTGGGGAACGATTGGGTAATTTAACCCTTGTCCAAGGCCCTAATGTAACTGAACCTATTCGAAGCAATCTCCGTCCTGCTGCCCCATGTACAGTCCATACAGGCCACATTGCTCATGGGTTAATGGGCTGTGTGAATGCCTTATACACGAGCTCGGCCCAAAATGGTAAAAATGCAGTCCATCGTCTTGAACCACTGGACGCCGCTCCCTGTGTCCTCGGCCTTATGCGGTTTGAAAAGGTTTCAAAATTTTCAGTTTTCAGACAAGCACGGTGCAAACGATAGCTCTGTTAGAAATTGTCCTATGCGACGCTGTTTCCTTAAAAATTCCAAAGTATACATGATTTAGTATCATATTATCTAGCCAAGTCAAGTAAAAGGAAGCTAATTTATAAGATGAAGTATTTACCACTCTTTGAATAACGTGACACATGGCAAGGAATGGACTTTGGCTAAATGCATGTGCTCGCATTAGTGTAGTTTCGCTTAACTTGCGACAAGTGACGGTGCCATGTGTAAAGTATCTCATGGCACATTAAATCCACCTTTTACTTTGCTAAATCTTGCGATTATCTCTCTAGTGGGCCTCACCGACACCGGCGATGCCCGAGCAAGAACTGGGTGGCGGCTGCCATGGATTTTCTTGAAGTTGGATCGGCGATGTTGGGTTGGAGCGATGAAGAGGAGGGGGGAGCTATAGATCTGTACTCGTTACTAAAACAAGAGGCCTTTCTATAAGCACGATGGACCCAGACTAAGCACGATGGACCTGGACATCGAGGTCATTCTATAAGCACGAAAAGGAGTAGTGATTTGTAGCACAGGTTAATACCAGAGAAGCACGCCTGGTCAAGCTGATAAGACCAAGGAGCACGATGACACGAGGCCGGCGTAGGTGGCAACTTGGTGTAAAGAAGTCGCTCGTCGGCTTCCGTTGTGGCTCGGTCCAGATTTCAACCCAATAAAAAAAAATTTATTGGGGCAACTTGATGTCAACAGGAATCTTTATCTACTAAATAAAAGCTCAAAGTAGTGACGTCGGGCTTTGTTTGCTTCGATCGGCACAGATCCAGCATTTGACTTCGAACAGCAGCCAATATTTTTTGTGAAAATATCTTTGTAACCGTTCACTCAACACTCAACTTATCTGCCAGATTATGCGCACCTTTGTCTGAGGTATTGATATTGTCTAACGATGTGTGCTAGCGATCAGCTCATAGTTCAAAATCTTACCGAGATTTTAGTTATCTTGACCGAAATTTCGTTCTTCAATCGGACCGAGATCGTAAATCTTTTCAAAAAAAGATAATTAAATGCTATAGTACTTTCAAAATCTCGGCGACATATCATTGATTTCGGCCGAAATCTCGGACATTTTAACCGAATTTCAATTTTTGTGGGCCGGATTTGATTGGATTTGGGGTCAAGATCAACCACAAAAAATTCAAAAAAATTTGATATGTTTTTTACCGTTTTTTCAAAAGTTCAAAAGTTGATCGAGATCTCGGTGATTTCGGTCGAAATCTCGAAATCCCGATTGAAAAATGATCTGATTTGAAATTTAGTTTTTTGATTTTGTCCGAATTTTACCCGAAATATATACCAAAAACGAAATTTGAAACCAGCTAGCTAGCTTGCCTCCAAAATTACTAGTTCCAACACCGAATCTTGTCGTAGATGGCAATAGCTCCGACGAATAAAACGATTGGTGCGTACTTCAGTATACTTGGCGCTGCCTATTTGATAATTGGATCCTTTTTTCACTAGGTAGTTAGAATGTTTTTCTAATAGAGAATTTTGATAAGTACCCTAGGCTCCAACTCTCGTAGAGATAGATTAGTATCTATATTTGAAAAGGTTGATTCAAACTTCCACATGAATTTCAGAAGAGACAAATGTGCACCACCAGTACGCCAGCGTTATGCCTTCGTTTCATGGTAATTAATAACAATGTTATTCCTTTTATTATGATATCCAAATGACAGTGGGTTTAGAGAACGTAAGCAGTTTCATGGTAATTAATAACAATGTTAATGCCGAGTCAACACTACAGGCTACAGCTAGCTTGCGTGAAGGAGCGAGATTTTATTGTCCAACTGCGCTCGTTTACCGAAGCTGGGGCGCTGACTTGGGAAGCCATAAACAAGTTGCTGCGTTAGTTGGCACGCCGATCTATCTGACTATGACAAGTACGGCATCTAGGCTCTATAGATAAGTACGTCATCTAGGCTCCATAGATAAGTACGGCATCTTGTATTCTTGGCTCTGTCCGTTCCTTTGTCGTACTGCACGTCAGTCCTGTATACTTGCTTGGCCTTTTTCCGTTGCCTTGCAAGCATACCCGACAGTTCAGTTTAGTTCCTTCCAGGGTTCAAATTCTCGCCGAAATCTCGCGAAATTTCGGCGAAATTTTGGTTTTCGGACCCCCGAGTTCCATAATCTCGGTGAAATTTAAAAAACCCTAACAAAATTTAAAAGTGCTACAGTACCCTATAATCTCGGCGAAATTTCGGTGAAATGGACCGAAATCTCGGTTTTTTGACCGAAATTTGTCCAAAATTTGACCGGATTGGATTCCTCAAGTCATTTTCCAGATCTGACCAAAATTTCAAAAATTTTTGACATCGTTTGAACCATTTTCCGTTCAATTGAATTTTACCGAGATCTCGGATATTTGGGACGAAATTTCGGTATTTGGAACGAAATCCCAGAAATTTCGGTTAAAAAAAAACCGGATTTAAATTTTGGTTTTTGAATTCCGTCCGGATTTCGTCCAAAATAACGAGATCTCGCCAAAAAATCGGATTTCGGTCGACGCCGGGATTTGATCAAAAACGAAAATTTGAACCCTGGTTCCTTCTCTACTTTGCCAGGCATGTCTGCTAAGGATGTGGATTTCCTTTTTGCTTCCCCCCCCCCTTCTTAGTTAGTTCTTTTCTCAAATCTGACCTTCTGGAAAAAACTGCTCGCTCTTTTGTTGCGAAAGATGTGACATGCGATACGTTTTGATTTATTGTGCTACCACACTAGTACAATCCATCGCAATAGCGTAGCTCTTGGCTCGCAAAGCAGGACCTACCTACTAAGCAAGCCTAGCTCAATAGTAGGTGTATAGTTAATTAGTTACTTAATTAAGTGATTAGATAATTAAAGTGATTAATTAATTGACTAATCAAAAAGTAATTAATTGGTGAACACGTCGAGGAAAGAGAGCTCAGCAGAAAATTTTGCCACGCTACATACGCGTGGCAAGTGTAAATTTATTCAAATGTGTCATATTTAAAAAAAATGTATCAAAGGCTAGAAAAAATTGCTCCCGGGTTGTGTTATGCGTGCCCACTGTTTTCACATTTATATTTCTTAGAGAATGCATGAAACGAACTAATTTGGCCCTATTTGGAATCTAGCAATGGAGAAAATTTTATGTGTTCCATATGGATTTTAATGTCGTTTTGTAAATCTTAGAAATGTCTACATTTTATTTTCCTTAATTAATTAAGTCGTTCAGACAAAACCAAGTGGATTATATAGGATCTTGTATTATACACGTACGCTGTTCTCGTTGCACCATTGGAGCGGGTGGATTAAGAAAATGTTTGGAGCGGGTGGACAGAGAAGTTTTCTCCGCAACTCTTACTAACTCTGGTTACAAAATAGTAGTCGTTTTGTATTTTCATAGTTAAACTTTTAAAACTTTAATTTATTAATATATTTTTAAATATTTAAATTGAATTGTCTCAAAAAATATTTTTATAATATTATAATTTTATTGGTTTTATAAATATGAACTTAGTGGTCAATGTTGTATTTTAGAGACTATGTTAATATCCAAAAAGATGACTATTTATGACCGAAGGGAGTATTTCAACACCAACTTGGATCAAAATTAGTGATTTGGCAACACGTGTTGATCATCCTGTTTGAACAGAAAGGAACAACACAACGCGATCGAGCGCAGATAGATTAGTACTCTAAAAACTTGCCAGCGAGGTCTGTCGGATAATTAATTGTACGTTCTAGAATCAATGAGATCTGTCAAAATCAGTCTTAATTGAGATTCCTTGGCTGTTACTATTACGTGTCCAGGATTAGCATATGCGTGGTTTGCGATTAGTTACCTTGTAATTATGCAGCAATTTCCACGATTCTAGATATTGACTCCATGCCAAAAAAACATCTATATTTGGATAGAGGTGGGCGTTCAATACGGCCATACGGGTCAATCGTATTTCAGGTTGGAACTATGCCAGGCCGCGACGGCCCGGCTCACCTTCGGTTAGCTCAGGCACGACCTATTTGTGCTTCGTGCCGTGTCGGCTCAGGCTCTACCCATTTTCACTATTGCAACAAGACAAAAGGACCTGGAGCTGCACGGAGCTAAGGCAATGGACACAAATGTTGGGGAAAAAAAGTAAATTTTATTTAATCTTGAACATGTATAGAGTTACTGTCTCGTTGAAAACCTTACACCTCGGTGTGGGATACCCCTAATAAGAAAAAGAGTACAGTAGCTACGCGTGTATGTGTGTGTGTGTGTCTATATATTAATACATAGACTACCTGAGGTCAAGATTGTCAAAGTCGGCTATCGCGTTTGTGATCTCCAGATCCTTAGGCTGGTATTATGTCTTGTCATCTACACGCTCTCAGTCTTTGAGGCATGTAATTGCCTCAACCATCTCAGGTTTGAGAAACGACCTCCTCGGCTCAAGTACCTCCCCCACCAAACTGAAAGTAGCTTTCGATGAGACAGTGGACATCAGAACCGTAAGCACGTCCCATGCAAAATGGGATGCACGTGGTAAATACATTGGTTATTTTTCCACCACAGGAATAAGTTAAGTTGATTTTCCTCATCTATATCAAGGTCGGTCTCCATGAAAGGTGTGTCGAGGTAGTGGTTGACCTCTACTCTTGGATTCCATGGTGACCTCCTCGGTGATTGGGAAGACAAGCCAGACGACTTGTCTTTCAGCTTCTTCCATATGCTTAAAGCGATCGAACTGTCTCGTGCATATTGCGTTGTTCAGGTAAATGTTCTTGCTTCACTTCTGGTGCTAAACTTGTCATAATATCTGTCGAAAACTCTGAAAAACTTGTTATAAATATGAGTATAGACCTTAGAGAAATCAAGATCGAATGCCTCACCAATTCTGTGGAAGGCGCCCTGCAAGTCAGATAATTTTCTTCGAGGATCTAAAATAGTAGCAAAACAGTAGAGATGTGGAATAATATAAAAATATTTTAAAAATTTTTGCTCCTGGTTCTATAATGGGCTGTAAAATATAATTATCTCTATTTTCTTTAAAAGTATTAGTAATAGTCCAAAACCATTATATAACTAAGGAAGAAGTTGGGTAGTACACACTGGATAAATTTGTAGTTGCATTGTAAAAGATTTCTAAAAAATTACAAAAATAACCAGTAATTTTTCAATCCACTTTAGTAGCCAACGGCTCACCATTATTGCAGTTGATGAAGATATGGATAATATACTCGTAGCCTTTGCACCGATCCAGCATAGTATACATCAAGTTTTATCTAACCTTCATATCAAAGTTGAATCTTCTTGATTCCCTACAGAACTTTGAGAATTGTGCAAACCTTATAGGCGAACCTGTAACAAAAATGGTAATGTTGCGTATGCTCTCCAAACTATGTTTCATTACGATCAAACCTGCCTGCGCAATGAGATTAATAATGTGGTATACACATCTCTGGTGGAGTACAAAACTTCCAACATAAGTCTCCAGTTGCAGCGAGAGATGCTCCATAATCGTCGAATTAGCTGATGCATTGTCAAGAGTAGAGTTAAAAACGGAACGAAAAATTTTCGACCATTTTTCGGAAACGAAAACGAAAAATATCGGTACGGAAATGGAAACGAAAATTTTTTGTCGGAAACGAAAACGAAATCGGAAGAGTCAATTCCGACGGAAACAGAAATTCTATATAAGTGAAACCGGAAATTAAAAACAAAAACGGGCCGAAAAGGGCAATGGGCTTGGCTCAAAAAGGAGAAGGGAGAGTTTACATTTATTTTCAAATTAAAATAATTTTATAAATACAAATGGCTTTATATAAAATATTAAATAGAGTTCAAAAATTCCAAAATAAATTCTCAAAAATACTTTGGAACATTTTAAACCTAGAAAAATTATGTTTAGCACAGTTTTGTCTTTTATTTTTTATGAATAAATTAATTTTAAGAATCTAAAAATAGCAAAATGGTATTTGTAAACTCCAAAAAATCCAAGATAAATCCCAGAAAATCATAAGTGAACATCGAATAATAATATACAAATTTTAGGGTGTTACACCTTTGTATTTGGTGGAGCAAGAGGGTGTCGATGGTAATGATACGGAGGAGGACACAATGGTCTGATATGGAGGATAAATAACGAGCCTTCAGCTACCAAACTTGAGAAAAAAAATTCTAGTGATACCAATGAACTAACACTATTCTTGTGTCCACCTTGGAAGTGGAATGAGTTACATTGTTCTTGTAGTCATGTATATTATGATTATGTACTATGTTCTTGTGGAATTTTTCGCTCTCATTTCTGTATTTGCTCCATTCTGTTCCGCATTCGTTTCCGTCACTATCCGTTTCCGTATCTATTTTCAGGGTTTTCGATTTCGTTTCCGTTACCAGTAAAAAAATGTGGAAACAGAAACAGAACAGCCATTTACCGACAGTTTTCGTACCGTTTTCATCCATAGTCAAGAGTGATGGAAATAATTCTACTTTCTATTTTAAAGTCATTAATAACCTCAAATACACGATTAACGATAGCCTCTCCGGTTTGTGACTTGGAAATTTTGCGTAAACCCTATGACCCTTTTATTTAGTATGTAGTTGTCATCTAAGTAATACGCAACAACATTAATATAGGCTGCTCTTTGATAGGAGAAAGTCCATATATCTGATGTTAAGGCAAATAAAAAAACTAACTATCATGAAGATATATTTCAACATTCTAGTCTATTTGTAAACATCTTATAAATATCACGTGTAGTTGTTCTTCTACTAACATGTTAGTATTGTGGGCAAAAACCACGTTGCACCATTCTTTCAAAATTAGATCTCTTACCCATTCTAAGTGGAAGATCCTCCGTAACTATGTAATGTGCAATTTTGTCTCTAGCTACATCGACGTTGTGTACCCACGTACTTACCGAATTATCAGTGTTGAAGTTGAGTTGTGTCTAGATGCCCTCGCCCGACCTTTGTCCTATCGATATCTTCTCTAAGCATGTCTATGTGTGTCTCTTCAGATGACCTATTCCACCACATGCGTGTGCAGACAATTTAGCTTAACAATATTTGCAAATAGTATACACTACCTCACATATGTCCACAATTTTGACGGTTTTGTCCATATGTTGCCAGCACCATGCTTGTCGAGTGCCGGATATGGACGCCCATCCCAATTGCATTGATGTAGTGGCATCCGAGCTCGATGCCGATACCAACGCCCATTCCGGATACACCGATGTAGCGGCATCATAGCTCGGTGCATTCGGGATGTACAAGGCATCCTTGACGCTGTGCTTACCATCCTGATGATGGTCATTCATGCCATAGTCTCCCATGCTATGGGAGAGTTTGCGCAAATCGATCTCTTGATCCTGGCGAGGGGGGCTTTGAGAGCGAGTGCGTGCTCTCCTTCTCTTGTTCTTACCAAATATTTTATTTCGTGGAGGAATAGCAAAAGGAGAGAGTAAATTCGAACTAAATACAGAGAATAGATGAGAGAGCGAGCAGGATGTTGCACAATATGTTGAACAAATGAGAGTGGGATGTTCTGAGCAAAAACACAGAGAGAGCGGGATTTTATAGTGATTAGTGAGCAAATGACTGTTGAAATCAGGTGCGATCGCACAGGATGAACATTAAAATTAACTTTACGTCACGTTGCTTTACGCCTTTCATTATGTCACCTCATTGTTTGGAAAGAGACGTTGGAATCATGCATGGGAATGCAGATGAAAATTGAAATTAGGCGTGGGATGGAATCATGCGCGGAAGAGCAAAAATCTGAAAATCGCATGCAGGATGGAATCAGCCAAATGCTTCATTTCAGTCACGTCGCGTCACTTTACGTCTTCAGTCTTTCATTGTGTCTCGTCATTGTCTGTTTGCCGAAAGTTACAAGAGAGGAAAATTAAACGAAACCCTCACTCCCCCCCTCTCTCTCTCCCTATCTTTTCCCTCCTCACTTTTCTTTTTCTCAGTTTTTCCTCATGTGGGGCACTGGCCTGGCTGCTTAGCTTTACTCCGTTAGTCACTCATTTCAATCACTCTCTCCACTCCCTCTCTCTTCGGTCTTTCCTAGTTCCCACAATGCCATAAGCCCACAATGCCAAAATCGGGCAACCGACGCAACATCGGGCACCTCCCTCCCTCCCTCCTCCCCTCCCTGCACCAGCGCACCATTGACCTCCCTCCTCCTCGAACTGCAGCACCTCCGGCCTCCCCTCCTTGCATTGCTGGCCTCCCTCCTCCCCGCTCTCGAGCAACCGTCCCGGCCTCCCACCTCTCCTCCCTGCCCCTAGACTGCCGCCCGGTCTCCCTCCTCCCCTCCCCGTCCGTCGGCCTCCCTCCACTCCTCCACATCCCAAGTGCCTACCTCCCCTCCGCCCCCTCCTTTCCCCGCACGACCACTGTGCGCTGACCTCCCCTCTGCCCGGACCCCCCTCACCTCCTCTCCACAACGACGAAGCTGGACGAGGGCCGTGACGGCCACGGCGACGCAATAGCAGCGCGCGCGGCATGGGCCGTGGGGTGAGACAGCGGCAACGGTAATGGACTAAATGGGCGTGCCGGGCCATGATGCCCATCGTGCTCCGTTCACGGGCTCAGCACGACCCACCTTGTGCCGGGCCAAGCTTTGGGCCGAGCCATGCCTCGAGCCATCCCACAAAGGCCCAGCCTAAGTGCCCACCTCTAGTTTCGGAGCATCACAGTTAGCATGAACTCATACTATACTACTCCCTCCGTCTAACTTTACAGGTCTTATTTTTTCTAATAGTTTTGTCTATAAAATATAATATGTATTTCATATTTCAATATAAAATTAGAGTGACGTTTTCGCTATACCTCTAATAAATATTCATCTTTACTTTATATTCTCTACATGCATGCATTAAGTATAGTGATTAATGATAATAATTAGGAGTAGTCTAGTTATTTGCAATGTATTTTTTAAATATCAAGAAAAAATAAGGTTTATAAATTTAAACGGGGGGAGTAATTTAAATTAAAGTTAACCCCGATTTTTCCTTCTTCTTTTTTAAAAAAAAACGAACTTTCTACTTGTAATCAACCTTGTATGCTCCAAATCCCCGAAGCGTTTTAAAGTAATTTAAAGGGAAATTTTTTTGTTGTACTACCATAGTGATCGACCTAGCCACATCTTGAACAAAAGATTCCCAAACAAAATCGTCATCTAAATCGAGAACACGGTAGGGCCTCGCTTGCCTTAACGTACGAACCGACAAAGATGGAGTTTAATTGGAGCATATTAGAGATGGCAACCGGCCCGAAATCAAAACTCCATGGTTATTTACCTTAAAAAGAACTGGTTATAGATCATTTTTTATACCCATGGATCTATTAACGGACAAAAGTTACTACCCAGCTAGTAGAGCGGGTACGGGTCCATTCTGCTATTACCCGTACTTGTTCACCCGTGGGTCTAGTCCACAAGCGATCTGGCTCAACTACCAAGACCCAACTGTGCAGCCCAGCCGGTCAGTCCATCAAAATCTCTAAACCCTAACCGCTTTATAAGATATGTTGCCCAAAGCCCATCTGTGCACTTTAATATAGTGTTTAATTTTTAATACGGATATCTATTGCATTTTCATTTAATGTCTTATAAGATATGCTGCTACTACCTGTAGGGACATCTGTTCATAATGCGGGTGCGGGTTACCCGCTGGGTCCCCGTTACCCGAACGGGTATGTGTATGAGTAAATTTTGTACCCGTGTGCGGGTATGGGTATTATAGCGGCTGAATTTTACTAACACAGGTACGAATACGGGGTGGTGATACCCGTCTGGTACAGACTTGTTGCCATCTCCAAAGCGTATATAGTACAGGTGTTTACAGAGATACTTAGCTATTAAAATCTGAATTTTCTTACCATAAAGGTTAAATGAGGTACTTATTTTATAGCATTTAAGTAGGCATTCATGTTTTTAAGTGCTTGTGTATAACTATATATAATAAATAGACAATATAACATCTAAGTACCCATAAAAGAGATGCTAACATTGAAGAAAATGACTTTTACATGGGTGCTTGATGATATGGCTATATTCTCTTTCTTTACACACTTATGTACATAAACGTCTTGTATCATTCAATCTCCTTAGACGCTGCAGGCTATGGATGGCACCTACTACCCATGCCTGGCCCACCCCTCACGAATAGGGGTGAAAATAGGTCAGATAGTTTTCGATCGATCCAAATAATTTTCAAATACAGATTTCTGTTGGCTCTGATATTTATAGGTATTATCATATCAGAAACTGTCGACGATTGGAGAACGGGCTCCCGTCGAGCTTACTTGTTGAATGGGGGATCAACAGAGCCCCGTCGCACGGATCAGGGCAGTCGTTCGAGCAATGCCAGGTCGGAAGAAGAAGGACACGGAGTTTATCCTGGTTCGGGCCTCTCACTACCGAGATAATAACCCTACTCCAGTGTATTGTGTTCTATATGGGGGGTCTCCTTTGCTACAGATCATCAGGGGGGTTTAAATAATATACCTAGAGATACATAGAAGGTAACTTCCTCCTGAAATTACGCCACGCAGTCATACCTGCGACCTGCCGCCCTTGATCTGCGTGTTATTTGAATTTCGGGTATGATTTCCCTTGATTTTCGGCGGATTGATTGCCACCTTCCTTCCTCGTAGCCTTGACCGAGCCCACCGACCAAGTACCTGAGTATGATGTGATCTTCCACGAGCATGCTTGCTCGTGGTCGTTTCCGGAATGGTCGTGAGCAAAAAAGGGGCGGATATGTATGCCCGGGAGGTACGATGCTCATTTCGTACTCCCGAGCATTCCCTGTTGGCGTCGTATGGTCGGCGGGCTCATAATCTTCCGGGGGTACCGTGGTCTTTTGCCAGATAGTCAATCCCCGACAGCTAGCCCCCGAGGTTCAAGTGGGGAACCATCGGGCTTCCCCTTGAGCCTAAGAAGACCTGAAGGAGGGATTGAATTTCCTTTGGTCGTGGCCTACGACCATTTTATGTCGGGAGGCGACCTTTTTTTCCCACCGCTTGCTCGTTTTGAGTGGGCGCGGCCGTTTGGTTATTTTTCGGTACCTTCTCCGAGAAGCTTCTCTGTAACGGTAAAGCAGTTTCTTGGAAAGTGCGCATTTACCGGCCAGGTGTCGCTATGCGATAGGTGGTGGCTTTTAACTTGCCTCTTCGCTGCCTTTTTAACTCCGTCCATTGGTGGAGATCGGAGTCACACTGCGTTTCTTGTTCGTCCTCGGCCAGAATTCTCCAAGAGCCTCAGAGCCCAACATCCTTCTTCGTCCTTCCTCCTCTTTTGGCCATGGCGCGTTTTGGGGTTAGCCAGATGACCCGGAGGAGACTCCAGGTGCTCACCGACGAGGGGCATGTCGACCCAAGCTCGGGTCGAGTGCCTGGAGGTGATGTGGCGCCGGCACCGCGGGAGGCGAAGATTGTCTCCTGCGAGCTGTACGCCGCTAACGGGCTCCGCTTGCCCGAGAGCGAATTCCTTGCCTCCGTGCTAGCCTTCTGCGGGTGCGAGATCTCTCATTTTCATCCTAACTCCATCCTTGCCCTCGCGATCTTCTCCCACCTCTGCGAGGGGTTTGTGGGCATGATGCCCACCGCCAGCCTTTTCTTCCACTTCTATTCTCCCTTCCGCACCGGCCGGGATGGTCCCGCCGGCTGCGTTTACCTTCACCTTCGGCCCAACCGACAATATGAGTACCCTCTCGTTTCTTTGAAGGACTCGGTGTCGGGTTGGGCCGACCTTTGGTTTTACCAGAAGAAGGCGGAGGGGTCCCAGTTGATCTATACCGGGGAGCCCGCTCCGGCCACCGAGTCGGCGCGCCCGCTCGTGCAGCCTGAGGAGGAGCGGGTGCTCAGGACGATCAGCGAGCTCGCTCAGATGGGGCTCACTGGTCGGGACATTGCCCGGGATTTTACCTTCAACCGGGTGTCCCCCCTGAGGCGCCGCGAGCACCCTTTCTTCGAGGTGACCTGGTGGCATGACCTCACCCGTGAGGACAACGCAGGTATGTTCTTGGACCTTTTTCTCGAGCACTGCTGCTTCCTGGTGATTGACGCTACTTTTTCTTTTAACCCTTGGTCGTGTTGCAGCCCGAGGATGGATCTGGTTGATGAGAGGGTCGCCGAGATGTTCGGCGCCCGAAGGAGAAGGAGCCGACGCCCAACCGCCGATCCCCAAGAACGCTTTTTGACCGCGCGACGCGTAAGTATATCCGCTTGCTCCCGCCGAGGGCATGTTTTCCGAGCTCATTTTTCCTCGCTCTCGCTTGCAGGAGAAGGTCGCCTCGAGCTCGCTGTCGAGCGCCGCGTCGCTGCCGCAAGCCGGCACCCACCTGTGGGTTCCCGCAAGAGGTCGGTGGGTCGAGGTCGCCAAGCATCCGCCGCCTCGCACCAAGCGGTCGGCGCCAAGCCGACCAGGCTCCCTCCGCGCCGCATCTCGAGTACGCCGACCGAGGGAGGTAAGCGAAGCCAGACCTGGTATGTCGACTTCAAGCGCTGGCCGAGCTGATGGGCCGACCGAACACCGGCCGAGCAAAGAGGAAAGCCGAGGAGGAGGCCAGTCCCTGAGCAAGGAGCAGCTGGAGAGGAAGATCAAGGCCCTCCAGGACCAGCTCGCTCAGGTGGTCGAGGACCCTGAGGAGGAGGAAGAGGAGGAAGACGCCTATGCTCTCGTCAGAAGGAGCAGGAGGTCGTCTTCCCGATCGGCCTCGGCGCTGGAAGGGGTCGACATGGACGACGTCGACCCGGCGATGGCGCGGGCTAGCGACGCCGCAGAAGGGCGCGTCGTGGCCGTTGCTGAGGCATACGAGGCCGCCGCGGGCAGGGCGCCCGTGGCCCGAAGTGAGGAAACCAAAGAAGAGGGCGCTGCTTGCCAAGCGGAAGGTAAGCCTTGTTTGGTTCCTTTGTTGAATTTCTTTGTTCTTGTTTCGCGATCTTTTTCCGGGCTAACCCCACTCCGCTTGGTGTGGGCGTGATAGCTCGGATGTTGTCCTTGGACTTCCGTCAGATGGCTGAGGTGATTCTTGACTCTGTAGTTGACGCCGAGCTCGAATGCGTCTTCGACCAAGTGATGGCCGAGACCGAGGAGGAGTTGGCGCCGGCCGCGGCCTTAGAGGAACCCGAGCTTCCCCCGGCGGATGTGGAACCGACTCCGGCCGCGAGGGAGCAAGATCTCCAAGGGGCCGAGGACCAAGGAGCCTTGGACTTGGTCCCTCGTGAAGGGGCAAGCGCGGGCGAGGCCCTCACGACGGGCTCCGAGGGTCAGGGGTCGATTGCTCTCGACCAACAGCCCTCGGCCGCGAGTCAAGGAGAGGAGGGTTTGGCCGCCGCCGCCTTCCACCGCGAACCAAGGGGCGGAGGTGGTCGTCGTCGACCAGCTGCCCCTGGCCGTGGGCCAAGGAGAGGAGGCGGTCGTCCCCGACCAATCGTCTCCGGCCGCAGAGCATCAATCGCCTCTGGCCGCGAGGCAAGGGGCGGAGGTGATTGCCCTCGACCAATCTTCCCCGGCCGCGGAGCAAGGGGCAGAGGTGATTGTCCTCGACCAATCTTCCCCGGCCGCAGAGCAAGGGGCGGGCGCGCTTGCGGTTGGCGCTCAGCCCCCGAGCGCAGCGGCCGAACAGGAGGAAGGCGGCCATGAGCCGCTTGTCGTCGAGGAAGACCAACCTCAGGGCGACCTGGGGTTGGTCGAGGGTGGAGACACCGTTGCCCTCCTGGGAGCACCGGGTGCCCAGGAGGGGCAAGGTCTCGACGCGTCAGCTCGGGACCATGATGATCCTGCGTGGGTCAATCCCTTTTTCCGAGCTGGCGAATCGACCGCCACGCCAGGACAAGCTGGTCAGCCGGGCTCTTCTGGTAAGTCTTTTGCTTCTTCTCTTTTTCATTAAGGCGAGCAATCTTCTGGGGGCCTTTTTGACCTTTCTTCCCTTTCGCCCGAAGTTTGCCGCGAAGGCTATGGAGGACATTGATGCCTCCGCTGTTCCGGCAGAAGAGTACTGGGCGTACCACCGTGAGCAAGACGCCAAGATTGCTGATCTCCAGCGTCGGGTCTCCGAGATGCGTGAGGCCGACCTGAAGGAGCTGGAGTCGGCGAAGAGCCTCATTGTCGAGCTTCGAGACTAGCTCTTCCAGAGCGAGACGGCGAAGAGTACTTCAGAGCAGAAGTGCGCCGAGCTTGAGGAGGAGCTGGTGAAGCTACGGCAGGAGGTCCCCGACCTGCGTCGTGATCTCCAGCGAGCTCGAGAGCGTGAGGAGACCCAGCTCAAGGAGGCGCAACGCCTCCGGGAAAGCGCGGCCGAAGGTCGCGCGGCTCGGCGGAAAGTCTTGGACTTAGAGGCGGAGGTCGACTCCCTTAAGGAGGAGCTTGCTGCCCTCCGGGCCGAGCATAGGACTTAGCTTCCCTTCTTTTATCTTTAGTTCGAGCAAAAAACCTGTAAAAAACAATCTTTTGGTCTAATGAACAAAATTATGAATGTCGCACCTTGCCTTACTTTGGTCCTGATGCGTGCCTGCTCGAAATCGGCCCTGTAGAGAAAAGGCCAGGTTCCTGCATAGGGACATACAATACGAACACGAGCAACCAGGTAAAAAAGATAGTACGCGAGTAAAGAGTCCTTAGCGAAAAAGGATGGAATGTCTTTATCGCACGGAGCCCCCGTCATGGATAAAGGTCGTGCCCCTGATGTTGCGAGCACGAGTTTGTCCATGGGAGAGCTGAGGGAGTCTTTGAGCGTAACGCGTTTTTGAACGATCTAAAAGGTCGCTTGAGTCGAGGAAGAGATGCGCGCGAGCATTGTTACGCTCGTAGAGCAGACGGGCTTAGGCTGACAATACGTAGGGTCACCCTACCCGAGTAGGTGCTGAACCGGGCTTTAGGGAATGCTCGCGACCGACCACACATACAGCGAAGAGCTACTGCGGAAAGTGATCGGATGGGCGAGCTTCCGGCCGGTGCCCGAGGGGAATGGTGTGTACGTATTCGTCGGTTAAGCTCGCCCGCAGCGCCGGTAGTTGACGGTGCTTGTTTCATAAACTGAGGACAAAGTCGGAAGCAGGAGGAAAATAACTTATCGTAAGAAACGCAAAGGTCGTGAGATAGAGATATGCGTCTAAACGTAGAATTTATGTAGTTGGTCGATATTCCAGGTGCTGGCGAGCTCCCGACCATCTTCCATCGCGAGGCGAACAGCCCCCGGGCGTGCTGTAGATACGACCGTGTAGGGTCCCTCCCACCTCGGGGTCAGCTTATTGGCTTTTGACAAGTCTTGAACTCTTCGTAAGACCATGTCACCAACTTGCAGGGCCCTTGGTCGGACTGACTTGGCCGCGTGCCTACGAAGAGCTTGTAGGTAAACCGCGGACCGGAGCAAATACCTGCTCGCGTGTTGCTTCGATGAGGTCCAGGTCGATGAGGCGCTTACTTCACGATCGATGGAATCGATCGATTGCACCTCGGGAACCCAAAGACAATTTCAGCAGGCAAAATGGCTTTCGCACCATAGACAAGTTGGAAAGGCGTTTCGCCTGTGGCCCGACTTGTCGTGGTGCGGACGGACCAAAGAACGGCGGGAAGCTCGTCCACCCATTGCAGTCTGTGCCGGTTGAGGCTCTCGAAAACCCTCTTTTTTATGCCCTGAACTAACTGCCCATTTGCTCGTTCGGCTGCTCCATTGCTCTGTGGATGTGCCACAGAGGCGAAGCAGACCTTGGTCCCGACTTTCTCGCAGTAACTTTGGAACAATTCACTGGTGAATTGGGTTCCATTGTCTATGATCAGACGGTTGGGTATCTCGAACCGAGTTATTATGTTGCTGCGGAGGAACTTCTTGGCCGCCTGGGCCGAGATGGTCGATACGGGCTCGGCCTCTATCCACTTGGTGAAAGTGTCGATGGCCACGAGCAAGTATTTGCAGCCTTTCTGACCTCGGGGGAAAGGTCCGAGGACGTCGAGTCCCCAGGCCGAGAACGGCCATGAGAGCGGTATGGTTTGCAGGGCATAGGCCGGCTGACGGATTTTGCGAGCATGAAACTGGCATGCTCGGCAGGTCGTTACGATCGACCGTGCATCCGCCAATGCCGTAGGCCAGTAGTATCCCAACCGGAAGGCCTTGCTTACAAGAGTTCGAAACGACGAGTGAGCACCGCACATTCCTTCATGGATGTCACGAAGAAGGTACTGGCCTTCCTCCTGAGAGACGCACTTGGAAAGGATTCCTAATGCGCCTTTTCGGTATAGGTCGCCTTCGATCAGTTTGTACTGAGAAGATCGCCTTGTTAGCCGGGAATGCTCGGCTTCTTCCTTGGGCAACGTCCCATGCGCAAGGTATTGGACGAATGACGTCATCCAACTTGCACTTTGCTCGAGGAAGGAGACCCTACCGTCGGCCTCTGGTGCCTCCTCTGCGGAGGGAATGGAGGGCTTGTATAGGTGCTCGATGAGCACCTCCGCCGGAGCGGTAGTTTGAGAGGAACCGACCTTAGACATTTGGTCGGCCAGGGAATTGTCCTTCCTGGGGATGTAGATTACTTCGAAATTCCTGAAGTATTTCTCCATCTTCCTTACTTCGGCCAGGTAAAGCGCCATTGAGGTATCGGAACACTGATACTCCTTGTTGACCTGGTTCACGACCAACTATGAATCGCCCATCACAGCGAGCCGTTGGACTCCTAGCGATTTACACGCTCGAAGTCCGGCCAAGAGACCTTTCAGATTCGCCGCGTTGTTGGTCGCGGTGAAATGTAGTTGGATGGCGCATCGATTTGTTCTCCGTCCGGGAGACCAAAACGACGCCCGAAAGGCCAGACGCTCGGGATCCGTCGAAATACAAGGTCCAACGGTTTTCCTTTGACCCAGTGGTTTCGCCGGCTGGAGGTGCCGGAGCCGACCATTCTGCCACGAAGTCCGCTAGAATTTGTGATTTGATCGCCGTGCGGGCCGAAAACATTATCTCGAATTCAGCGAGTTCCATGGCCCACTTGGCTATGTGACCACTGGCGTCCTGATTTTTCAGGATTTCTCTGAGCGGAAAGTTGGTCGGTACCACGATCTTGTGCGCTTGAAAGTAGTGGCGCAGCTTCCTGGAGGCCATCAGCAATGAGTACAATAGTTTCTGGACCTCGGGGTAGCGCTCCTTTGGTCCGTGAAGTACTTCGCTGACATAATAGATAGGTCGTTGGAAACCGTCCCTCTCCACTGCTAACACTGCGCTCACCGCCTGCGGGTTCTTTGTGATATAGTAGCAATTCTTCCCCTGTCGCAGGTGTGACGAGGACGGGTGGTTCGGAAATGTACTGCTTCAGCTCTTTGAACGAGTGATCAGCTTCCTCCGTCCATGTGAAGCCATCGTGTTTGCGGAGGGCTTTAAAGAAAGGTAATCCTCGCTCCCCCAGCCGGGAAATGAACCGGCTTAAGGCAGCCATTCTCCCAGCCAGAGCTTGCACTTCCTTTACGCACGTGGGCGGCCTCATGTTCTCAATAGCCTCGATCTTCTCTGGGTTTGCCCCAACGCCTTGTGGTCCGACCATGTAGCCGAGCACCTTGCCAGCTTTCACACCGAACACGCATTTTTCCGGATTTAACTTTATTTGATGCTTATTGAGGTTACAAAATGTTTCTTCCAAGTCAGCAACGTGACTCGAGACACTCTTGCTTTTTACTACTATGTCGTCAACATAGACCTCCAAATTTCGACCTACTTGGTCCGCGAAGGTTTTCTGCATGAGGCGCTGAAAGGTCGCTCCCGCATTTCTCAGACCGAAAGACATGGTCGTATAGCAGAAAGTACCGAACGGGGTGATGAAGGAGGTCTTTTCTTCGTCTTCACGTGACAGGCTGATCTGATGATAGCCCAAATAAGCGTCTAGGAAGCTCATGGTTTGTGATCCCACCGTTGCGTTGACCAATTGGTCTATGCGAGGCAGCGGGTAGTTGTCCTTTGGACACGCCGCGTTCAGGCCCGTGTGATCGACGCACATGCGCCACTTGCCCCCTTTCTTTTTGACCAAGACCGGATTGGCCAGCCATTCAGAGTGTTTGACCTCCCTGATGAAGCCAGCCTTCAGGAGTTTGTCGAGCTCCTCCCGGATGATCGCCTGTTTTTCCAGGGAAAAGCGTCTAAGTTTCTGTCGCACTGGTTTTTTGTCAGGCTGAACTGCCAGCCTGTGCTCGATCACCTCCCTAGGGACCCCGGGCATGTCGGATGGTTCCCAGGCGAACGCACCCGAGCTTGCTCGGAGGAAGGTGATGAGCTCGAGTTCCTATTTGGGATCTAAGGAAGATCCCAAATGTACGACCTTGGCCGGTTCCGACTTCATTGGCTAAAGCTTGACCTTGGTCTCTCCTCCAGGTTGGAGGGCAAGTTTAGGCCGGGAGTGCTTCGGCTCTTGGTCGGGGCCACGAGTGGGTAACTGGCCGACCATATCCAACACCCTTTCGTCGCAATTCAGCGCGGACTTGTGGTTCCCCCTTACGGTTATGACCCCGTTTGGCCCGGGGACTTTCAGGCACTGATATGCGTGATGCGATGCGGCCATGAACTTGGCCAAAGCTGGCCTGTCGAGGATGGCGTTGTAGGCCGATTCGAAGTCTACCACCTCGAAGGTGATCAGCTCCGTTCTGAAGTTACTCGGGCCGCCGAATGTCACAGGCAGAACAACCTGCCCCAGAGGCTTGATCGAGGTGCTCGGGACTATCCCGAAGAAAGGTACAGCTATGTTTTTAATCTTGGAGCGAGGAATCTGCATCTCGTCCAAAACCTTAGTTGAGATTAGGTCCAAGGAGCTCCCGGAGTCTATAAGGACCCGACCGACGACAGTGTTGCTGATGGTGGGGCTTACGACCATCGGAAGCTTCTGTGGTTTGGTCATTCCGAGGGGACAGTCGTCCTTCGAGAAAGTGAGAGCCAACTCGGACCATTTGAGCTGCTGCACTGGAGGCTTACCCTGGGTGACATGGTGTACTTCCCTCGCAGCGTCCTTTAAATCCCGGCGAGACTTGTAGGCGGAGGAACCCTCGAAGATAACCGCAATGTGGTTCTTCGGTTCTTGATATTCCATGTCTTCTTCGTTTTCTTCGACGGGTTGCTTGCCTTTGCCATTCTCGCCCTGTTCTGGGAGCGACGGCATGGTACCCCTGCCGTTGTAAAACTGCTCCAGGCGGTAAGCCCACGTTCGGCAATTCCGTAGGTCATGCCCATGTGCCTGGTGAAGCGGACAGTAGAGGTCGCCCCGTCGATCCACTTGGTCGCCTCATAGTGGTCGCGCTTAGCCGCGTCCGAGGATCGTACCTCGGGCTCGGCACGGCTTCCAGCCATGTTGACGCGACGAGAGTGGGATGAGTGTGATGGGGACATCATCGTATCACCTTGAGATGCAGTCTCTTGGTCGAACTCCAGGTCGTCTGGTATATCCAGGCCGTCGTAAAGTTCGTCATAGTCATCCTCGTGGTCTCCGAGGGTAATGTTTGGGGAACGAAGGATCTGTCCTCGCGTTCCAGGGTCCGGGGAAGAATTCCTGGACCCGGTGTGACCGATGGGATTGGTCACATTGGCCACGCCGGCGCCGGCGTAGTACATGTCGTCGTCTTCGACATCGTCGAAAACACAGAGATTCCTAGTGTCCCCTGAGTTTGGCATCCTCGAGGATCTTGATCTGTACGGGAATCAAGCTGTCTCTCCCCACGACGGCGGCGCCGCCGATTTATTGGAGAACGGGCTCCCGTCGAGCTTACTTGTTGAATGGGGGATCAACAGCCCCGTCGCACGGATCAGGGCAGTCGTTCGAGGAATGCCAGGTCAGAAGAAGAAGGACACGGAGTTTATCCTGGTTCGGGCCTCTCACTGCCGAGATAATAACCCTACTCCAGTGTATTGTGTTCTATATGGGGGTCTCCTTTGCTACAGATCATCAGGGGGTTAAATACTATACCTAGAGATACATAGAAGGTAACTTTCTCCTGGAATTATGCCACGCAGTCATACCTGCGACCTGCCGCCCTTGATCTGCGTGTTATTTGAATTTCGGGTATGATTTCCCTTGATCTTCGGCGGATTGGTTGCCACCTTCCTTCCTCGTAGCCTTGACCGAGCCCACCGACCAAGTACCTGAGTATGACGTGATCTTCCATGAGCATGCTTGCTCGTGGTCGTTTCCGGAATGGTCGTGAGCAAAAAAGGGGCGGATATGTATGCTCGGGAGGTACGATGCTCGTTTCGTACTCCCGAGCATTCCCTGTTTGCGTCGTATGGTCGGCGGGCTCATAATCTTCCGGGGGTACCGTGGTCTTTTGCCAGATAGTCAATCCCCGACAGAAACGAATACGGATTTTTTTGCCAAATATGCATACATATTTCGTAGCTCATTATCCATCGAGTACGAATATAGATCCAAATTATCTACATATTTAGGCATGCGGGTTGGGCCAAGGCTACTGTTTTGGCTCAAAAAGTTTCTGAATTTCAAAATTGTTTTCTAATTTAATTGATCTAGAAATCAAGTTTTAATTTTTAAAATTGGCAAACTAGCTCCAAAAAGTACAACCTTTTTAGGGACGTTCCTGACACGGTCTACCATTTGAAAAATTATTTAAATTATTTTTCAGATTTTATTTTTTCTTGAAAATTCAAACATTGATTTCTTTAATAGGAAATTTTTTAAATAAGTAGCTAAAAATACACAAAAAAAAAACTCAGGAATGCATAATTTATTATTTTAAACATAATTCAATAGAGAGTGCAAATCTGGGGCCATCACATGCTCTTGATGAATGTTTGGATCAAATAAATTAGTTATATTTTTTTTTCATTTTATGTGTCCGATAAAATATTTGTGACCATATTTGCTTTGTTACATATTTGGTTTGTATTTCGATATTATTCATATTTATATTTATTTTAAAATTATTCATATTCACATATGCATCTAAGAAAATAAATATAGCAGAAACATTGTCGTCCGTATTGGCGGGTTTTCACCCGTACAAACAACGGCCGCGACGGGCCCAACCGCTCGACTGTCAACGGCTCAACGCCCACGGATACATATATCTGCAGTCGCCTTTGCCTCCTTCCCTTCCCCACTCGAACCCTCCCATATTCGATACTTCCCTTCGCTGCGAAGTCTTCTTTCGCTGGAGAGACAAGAGGCAGATAGATGAAGCTGGTGTGGTGCCCGGAGATCGCGTCCAAGGCCTACATCGACGGCGTCAGGGCGCTCGCCGACCACGACCTCGCGGGGTCGGCGGACGTCGCCGAGCTCGTCTCCGCCATGGCCGGCGGATGGAACGCGCGGCTTGTCGTCGAGGCGCCGGACGTTTCGGTTTCCTCCTCCTCCTCGGCCAGCCCCGCACCTACGAGCCTCGCCCTCGCCGCCGCTGCGCGGCGCACGGGAGGGCGCTACGCGTGCGTGTTCCCGGACGAGGGCTCCGCGGCGGCCTACGCCGCCTGTCCCGAGGCGGCGTCGGCGGTCGTCCTCGGGGAGGCGGACGAGGCGATGGCGGGGCTGGAGGGCGTGGACCTCCTGGTGGTCGACGCGCGGAGGAGGGACGCGGCGGCGGTGCTGGGGGCGGCCAGGCCCGGGGCGAGGGGGATGGTGGTGGTGCGCCACGGCGGCGGGAGGCGGTCCGGCGCGAAGGCTCTGGCGGCGTCCATGGCGGCCGGGACGAGGGTCGTGCGGTCCGTGCACCTTCCGATCGGCAAGGGCGTCGAGGTCCTGCACGTCGGCGTCGGCAAGGGGCCCAGCCTAAAGAGCCGGGGTAGCCGGAGCTCGAGCCGGTGGATCCGGCACGTCGACCACGAGACCGGCGAGGAACACGTCTTCCGGCGGCAGTAAATGAACCTCTGTTAATCCCGTCAGTTGTTGCACCGTCCCGGTGAATCAAAGTCCAGAAAAGTACGTACGGAAGGGGCTAATTTGGTGATGGTCTCCAGTTCAGATTCGTTGAATCTGCCCGTGGTTGTAACGTAAGTCAATGACGGGGCGAGCTCAACGGTGGTCAGGTGGAGCTGGAGCTCACCCTACATTAAAGGGATATATAGTGGAGGTAATCTTTCCATTAGATAAATATTGGACGATCTCTTGAGTATATATGTCTAGAGAGGTGTTTTTATGCTTATCGATTTATGCAACTTGTATAATTGTATTGATAAAAGATGTACAGAAGCACCTCTCGTGAATCTATCTATAGAGTGAGTCATTAAAATGAAGATAGAAGAAGACTAGTCGCATAAGCACCCTCTTCGTCTTAGTTCTTGATCCGCCACTGATCAATAAGATGGGTTGAAGGTGTGACGAATCGTGTTGTAAATAGCCGAAACTACATAGCTTAATTCGTAGTTCCACTGTGAATGCTTTATTTTCGCAACTCTTCAAACTTTCTTCTGTCTGGAATGAGCGTTTGATGTTTGTAGAAAAAAAACATGCTTACTGGTTTTGAATCAACTACATATGTACGGCTGCAGGTGTATTAGTTGATGATGCTTGTCGATTTTTCGACATCAAAATCCATCGTTTCATTTGCTTAATGTTGTTTAGATCATAGAAGCACTATAAAAGTTGTAAACTCGGTTGTCTCGATATATAGTAGATTGTGCGGATTGGTTTATGGATATGCATTTGTGGAATGTGCTGGTCTGCTGGCCATCATAGCGCGCGGAACCAACGAAGGATTGGGCGAATTCTTCTATACTAAGTATGTTTTACAATTGAGCTCTTTTACAGTACACTAAATTGAATATAAACCGCTCATTCTTTTCGATCCAATTGATCATATTAACTAAAGTTTACTTATACTTCATCTGATAGTACAGTAGTAGAAACACCCTTAACAAATCAACGATTAGATCTGATTTCTACTACACACTATATACTACCAGTATAATGCACCATAAAATTTCTCTTACAATTTGCTGCTTCAATTTAGCCTACAATCACTTGCTTTCCATTGATTTTTGCGGTTTTGGTTCCCATAAGGATGGAAAAGTCCTTACCGGAGATTTGTTTCCTTTTTGTCCAAGCTAGGCCCAGGGCGGAGGCTAGATCCGCCCCTCGCATATCTCCTTTCTTAGAGGACCAAAGAGCATATATACGCCAGCATGTTGGTGTACCGGATCTAAGTAAATTCTTGATGATAGACATGGCCAACTCAGCCATTTTTTATACGTGATTATTCAAGCTATAGCTGTAGTGCGCTCAACGTTTTTCTTTATATATTAATATTAAGTTTTTTTTTAGCATTTCACCGAATGGATGCTATTTTATACATGTTGAACAGTTCAATAGTTTTGACAATATCTTGGTAGAGAGAGATAACCATGATGTATTAAGGAAGGACGGTGACTAGACGAGTAGTGGCAAGTTGTTCAAGTTTGTGTAAACAACTTGGCCCGGCCGGCCGCTGGATTTCCCCAGGGCTAGGTCTCGATTTCCTTGCGATAAAATTTTAAACATGACATCACCTAATCACCTGGAATTAATGTTCAGCGATCGTACTCGTTAAGAGTTCAAATATGGTACTGTTTACACCTTATCTGGTTGAGCTCAGGGATTAATTGGTCATCCTTAACATACAAGATGAGTTAAAAAATATTGAATTTCTAACTGTTCGTTCAACTTTTTCGGCGTATCAACTGGCCTTTTGGTCATCTGATGGGACTTCGTCTTTCATAGGCTCGTGCGAACGGCTGCCACACAAAAGTTCGTGCCTGGGAAGTCCATATTTGTTCACTTAGTTCGGTACGGTACCGACTCTGGAAAAACGACAGGTACGGTGAAGCCTGTCAAGATACACGAGGGATTCAGAGTATATAATTTTCTGCAGTGGAACCCGTATAAAACTGGTTTGTCGAAGCCCTCTGTAGTAAGCTTCCCTGGATCTAGAAGGTTTTTCTTTCGCGGTATTAAGGACTTAGACATGCAAATTCAAATTTTAGCACGGCATTTGTCAACTTTGGTAAATCTCTCGGTACGTTTAGTTGTTTTTTTCTAGATCCCAATTTTGCCGGTTTATACTTTAATCAAGGCAAAACTACACGGATTTCTTCCACGTGTGGCGACCGAAGTTTCAGAAAATATAAAAGTTGCCGAAAATATTACTTTGTAGATGCATCGGTACGCTAAGTACCATTAGATCAAATATTTCCTTTGCATAGCCGTATTATTACAGCGAAAGACGTGTCTTTGAAATTTCTTTGATGCTGTGACGTTTTCATACTTTCTGTATGTTTCTAACTTTTCTGTCCCCTGAAGAGGATGTCGATATATTGTATTAGCGGTTGTTTTTTTCTGGCTCCGTTGTAGGCTGGCCTTCTGTTTTCTGATTGTAACAAACTTGGTTCCTTCTTCTTCTATCTTAATGAACGGCGGAGCTCCTGTCCTTTCGAAATTTTTTTTTCTTCGATAATACAGATGTCTGTGTCTCTGTGACTGCAACGAAAACCGCTCAGAGCAAGTCCATGACAGTATTCGAACGAAAACGGAAAACATTTCATGCTATATCACATATAATGAATTAATAAGTACATATAAACGCACAATTTAGAGTCTTACAGCAGCAATTGCTTCAGGCCTGAAGTCAATCCTAAGCCCTAACACCCTCCTCACCTCTGCGGGCGTCAACAGCCATGTCAGATGCCCAGCATTGTCACCCAAGAAATCAAGAATCTCGGATACACGCTCGAAATTCAGAATGGTTGACATCTGGGAGAGCCTTGAGAACTTGCCTCGGACTGGTCTCTGGGACATCTCTGAAAAATGGTTAATTAGGGAACGAACCTCCTTGCCGAGCTGCAGGCCACCGAGTTGGCTGAACCTCTTCTGCATCATGATCACCACAAGCCTCTTGGCAATGAAGTCAATGATCAAGTGCACAAAGGACGTATTGCTATGACAAGCTGTTCAGACGACAGCTCCCACAGCTGGAAAAGTGATGAAAACTTGTCAATACCATGCTGGTACCATAGTTATTTGATATGTAAAGCATAATATAATGCTCTTCTGTTGTTCTTATCTTCTATTGCATTTGAAACGATTGAACAAGTAGTTACAAATTAGTAAATAGTAAGTTACAATCTTTTCTTTTGTTATTGCTTGCTGTGAGTTCCATATATTTTGTAACAAGTGATATTATTATTTTTACATTATGTGCAGTGAAATTCGGAAGTAACAGAAGGGAACTGAGCTTCTCATGATGAAGCTACCATTGCAGTTAAGGAGATTGCCCAAAATTCATGGTTTTGACATGCAGACTGATATTTGTGTACTATTTATTGAACCAAACTGATAGCATGTCCTTATAAATTATTTTCATTTATAGTACTGCTATGCAGACATAATTACCAGAGACCACAGCTTGCCTTACAGGAGGCAGCAGAACATAACCGGTGGGTCTATTTGAGGACAACAATCTATGTGCTATCCATACCAAGCATGTGACCATCATGCACAAAGATATTTAACTTGCTAGGAGAATCAGTCGTGAGAAGCCATAGTTTGAAAACTGATCTATTCTATATGCTACTGTGCATAGTATATGGTTGTCAAGGCGACAAAGCGAGTCGAGGCGCAAGCCAACCGCCTGGACGTCTAGGCGCCTAGGCGAGGATTAGACGAACTTGTTGGGCATTTGCATCAACCCATCCATTGTACAATTGAAACTCAACTAGCAATGATTCATTAATGGACGGAGGAGGCAGGGAGGCCAGGCCAAAAGAGAAATGTCTAGTCGAGAAAAGGAAGAAAAGGGCAGGAAGAAAAGAAAAACTAAGAAGCCGAAATGATCTGATCCCCGCGAAGGAACCGGTGGCCGCTTCCAGCACCTCTCATTTCCAGACCCCTCCCCTCTCCCACCCTCGTCCTCCTACCCATCACCTCTTCCCTCGCAATATAAACCCTATCCCTCTCCACCTCACTCCACCCTCACTTGTCGCGACGCTCACGTCGATCTCATCGCTGGCGAGAGGGAGCGGCAGCGGCAGCTGATGACGACTGCCGTGGTGTCGCAGCCGCACCGCCTCCCCCTCGGTGCCGCTAGCGGCAGCACGATGCAGAGTAGCGGCGGCTGGCGCAGAGGACCGCGGTGGAGGCAACGCAGAGCAGAGCCCGTGGAGGAGGCGGTGGAGGATTAGGCACTAGATCTTACTGATCTACAGCTGCCAGCGGTGGCGGAGCTCCCTTCTCCCTCTCCACGAGCTAGGTACGGCAGCAAAGAGCAAACTCAGCCTGATTCCCCAACTCCCCATTGGCCCATCCCCTTTTCCCCTTCTCCTAGCACCAAGTCATGCCGCCCGAGCTCGCCTGGCGATGCCTGGACGCCTCGGCAACACTTGGAACACCCAGGTGTCCGCCTTTCCCCGGCCAAGTGAGGCGAGCGGCCATGGCGGCCTTCCTCCAACGCCTGGACGCCTAGGCGTCGCCTAGGTGACAACTTGATAACAATCATACCACATTTCAGCTTTTCATGTTTGAAGCAGAATTGCGATGTTATGTCATCCACCACTTGATAAATATTATCTTGGTTTGACTTTTACTTTGTGTATTTTAATGTTTGAATCATTAAAAGCAACTACATCAAATTGGAGATCAGTATGACATAAATCCAAAATTTATAAAAACAAAATTCATAGAAGTTGATAATAATCAAATAAATTAATGAAATAAAAATGCCTCTAAACTGTAAAGTACTGCCTCCAGTCACAAAAGGAAGTCGTTTTGGAAATCGACACGGTCCCCAAAATTTGACCACTCATTTCTATTGTAATATATTTATGAAACCTAATAAAACTATAATATCATGAAAGTAATTTTTGAGATAAATCTACACATACCACTTTCATGCGTCCAATCTAAATATTTAAAAAGATATTGTAGCAACATTTTATAAAGTTTGATTGCACATAACCCAAAACGGCTTCCTTTTGTGACTGGAGGGAGTATATAAAAATTCCTTAGGGACTTACTAGTTTAAGTATTTAAGAATATTATTTGACATCTCCCAGCTGAGTAAATACAGTCAGCTAAGAGACATTTTACTGTGCAATAGATGCAAGCGAATTATTTCAGTTTCCTTACTCCTTAGCATTAAAATAATTAAGGCAATTGTCAGACTGGAATAGTCAACTTTATTATTTGGCCAAGACTTCAAAATACAATTCTTATGAATTAAAAGATTTTCTATGAGATAAGAGTTACAAGACATTTCGATCAGACACATGGAATAAAAAGGCTATAAAAGCCAGGTTAATGGTGAAGGAAAATGACCATCATTTTCCTGGTATAAATGTCTTATGAACAAGGGGAAAAAATAGGTAGTGTAAGGATACAGTTTTTTTCTTCTATCCAATATGAGAGGCAGCATGACAACTGTGGCAGTCTCATACAGGGGATACCATTAGCAGACAACATGGATCATTATTGAGAGAACAAGTTTACAACAACAATAACCAAGCCTTTTGTTCCAAACAAGTTGGGGTAGGCTAGGAATGAAACCCAATCAAAGTTAAAAGACCCCTAAACTTTCGATCTTGGGTCATGGTTCCGGTACGTGGATCGCTAACTTCCATGCACTCCTATCGAACGCCAACTCTTTGGTTAAATTCCAATCCCTCAAGTCCCTTTTAATTGCTTCTTCACACGTCAATCTCGGTCAACCTCTGCCTCTTCTTATGTTTTCGAGACGACTTAAAATTCCACAACGCACCAGTGCCTCAGGAGGCCTTTGTTGGAGATGTCCAAAACATCTTAAACGATATTGGACAAGTTTTTCTTCAATTAGTGCTACCCAATCCTATCATGTATATCAGTGTCAAAGCATTGTGGGCTAGCTTCCATTCGTGATCGCAGTGTTAGAGGTGGTCAAGATAGGCGTGGCCTATCACTTGGAGGTAGCATGAATGAACAGCACAAACTAATATTTACGGCTGGTGGGAAGCAGCTTAGCAAACATTTGACCGTATATCAAGCTGTAAAAGATCAACCGATGCTTGACGAGGATGATGAAGAAAGGATCAATGGATCAAATTTACTGAATGATGGAAACAGCTTCTGGGGTGACGAGTTCACCATAACTTACCAGAAAACAAGTTTACAACCAGATAAATAGAAGTGCCTAAAGATTCATCAATAGTGTGACTAAATCGGCGCTAACAGAGACACTAGCAATTCAGAAAGGCACATACAACTCTTGACTTATGTGAGATAGTTTGGTGTCAATCCTGACAAAATGATACTACCAACTACTTTCTAGAGAATGTCAAAGCATTGTGGGCTTAAGCGCACCTACTCAATCGATTTGAACGTGATTAAATGCATACCAAGCTTAATTGCCAAATGTGTGCCAGTTATAACGTACACAAATGGGTAGAAGAAGAAGAAAATACACTCACCTCCGCATATAGCACCTCAATCTCATGACGGAGCTTCAGGACATACTCTGAGCTCACATCCATGTTGTTCAGCGCAGTCACAATCTCCTCCCTAGTCTTCTGAACTCCAACACCACCTAGGAAGAGCTTTGCACCCAAGTTTGACTCCCTCGTTCTCCACTGCAAGCACAGGAGGCTCGTTGCCCCAACAAGCACAGCAAGTACCGAGTTGATGCTTGCAGTGGATGCTGCCGGCCGGCAGCAGCTGTGCAGTACGAAGAACACATCGTCCACCATTGAGGTCGTGAGACCATCGGGAACTGGCTCATCAATCCGGATGGCCTTCCTTACATTTTCCACCATGAAGAACTCCTCCAAGATCACATAAAACCCAGTCAAATCCGCGTTCCATTTTATTAAAGCTACCGTTACGGAAGGCCTTCCTTGCCTGCGGCCCGAGCTCTGGCTTGAAATCTAGCAATCCATGGATCTTGTTCACCATAAACTCAGTATAGTCTTCACCAAGTTGTGTCAATGCAAAAATCTCCCCAAGATAAAGCTCAGTCTCCCTGGGGTCAAGCCCTTCATGGCTTCATTACCTCCTGCAGCGTTGGCCACAGAACCCACGACTGAGAGAAGGTTCTTGGTATAGGAGTTTATACCGACGCAAGACGGGCAAGCTTCCGGTAATCAGCATACTGGCGCAGGATCTGGGTGCCCCTTGAGTCGCACTCCTCCTGCAGCTCAATGATGTCATAGGCGACACCATCCTCACCTCGGAGCTCACGGAGCACAGCATCATTCTCCTCAACAGCGAGCACAATGTCCTTCAAGAGATGGGTGAGGCAGCCGACGAAATCAGGACGTTTGGCGGTACGCTGCGTTGCAGAGGTTAGCTCGGCGAGGTGCTCGAAGTGAGCGCGGGGGCGGAGGGCGACGACCTTCTTGAGGTAGTACGTCGCCGCGGAGGTCGTCGTCAGTGGGGAACTTTGTCAGCGAGGGCGAGGAGGGGGGGAGATGCGGACGAGGCGGAGCCCGGCAGGGTGGTCCAGGGCGTCGACTGCAGCAGCGAGCCTCCGTCGCACGAGCCCCTCGAGTCGGCGTTTGATGTCTAGTACGTCGCCGCGGAGGTCGTCGTCAGTGGGGAACCGCGCGTCGATGGCCAGGAATTCGTGCGCGGCGCAGGCAGCGGTTGTGAGGTCGTCGGCCGCCAGGGCTCCCCGCGCGGCATCGAGCCCGCGGGACCGGTCGAGCGCCTCCTCGGCGCGCGCGAGCGCCGCCTCGGCTCTCGAGTGCGCCACGTTGAGGTGGCGGACGAGGGAGGAGAGCGCGTCGGCAAGCGCCCCGGTGGATGAGGACGACTCCCAGAGCGCGTCGGCAAGCGCCCCGGTGGATGAGGACGACTCCCAGAGCGCAGCGGCGTCGGACGCGGCGAGTGAGAGGAGAGGCGGAGGGACGCGGCCGCGCGGTCGATGTCGGGGCGGCGGGCGAGGAGCGAGTTTGGTGGTTTCTCTCTAGATAGTATATTCGTGTCGAAATAAAGTACAGAAACATATTCGTGTCCTACTGTATTACTTTAGATCCTATAAGAAAATCCCCCTCATCTGTCATCTCCCACTATATAAGTAGGGCACGGTGGCACTTTGTACACGTCAGAAAATATTGATAAAAATGATAGAGCCATGGATCAACGTTTTATATCCCTATTTTGATTTTGATATCGTGTGTTTATGCGATCTTTATTGGTCAACAACGACCTTGATACATAACACATTGTCAATATAAGAATGCTCTCGAACGAAGGCCATTCACACTTCAAAGGTTGTTGCTTGGCTTTTCTTTGCCAATGTAGTTGCTATATTTATTTGGCCTCTCGCCAATTGTTTATTCTTCTAATATGGACGGCATCTCACCTTATGTGGGATTAGCATCGACAAAAGCCTCAACCATCATTTTGCGCCTTGGTGCAATCGGTGTTGTTTTTATGCCTGGACATGCTTCGGGTTTTTTCACTTTTTGGCCGTCGATTCATGCATTGGCATGTTCGGTGTTCGTTCGGTGCCTTGGCGTGGCCGCCGGATAGATCTAAGCATTGAGCAGCACTGTCACGTCGCCAAATCAATGCACCGGTCGTCGAATCATGCCATGGTGACATGCCTTGTGTATGGTCGATGGACAGTCGACGGGACACGCCATGTGACTGCCACCACCGTGTGTCTTGACGATGCGAGGACGCTAGAACACTGTCGCGGGCTCGCGGCTGCGTAGTCGAGCGGCTCACCGAAGGTCATCTCCACCATGAGAGCCAGCGGGATGCTGCGAGGTGAGTGCGGGATGTCAGCGACAATCTCGCCGTAGTGCGACGGTTGTCGTCACTGTCATCGATCCGTTGGGCCAACCAAGCCTAGGATGTCGTCGCTACCTTGTGTGGGACGCGGTTGGGCATCGTGGTCAATGCGCAGTGCACGCGTCCCGCCAGAGCTGCCCGCCATCACCATACCATGTGCATGGGTTAGCCAGATGATCGTCGTTGGTTTCCTCGCTGTTTGCACCGCCGCGTTCCACCGAGGGAGAATGGAGAGGGGTCGCTGCCGTGCCGCCATGCACGGGCATACGGGCGATGCCGTGCCACCGAGCCTTGCCGACCAACAGCGAAGCCGTTATTGCTGCCATACGCAGCATATGTGTGAGCAAAGCCGTTATTTTAAACGCCGAAGTCTAGGGTAGCACCGGGCTGGGACGGAGTTAGGGAGAAGCTGGGGAAGCACCGTTAGGTCACCGCCGACCACCACGTTTGAGAGGAAAAAATCGTATTTAGTACATGTTTGAACTCATAATTTCAAAACGATACAACTTTTTGGCGTATTTACGAAAAACGCACCCTTGGCCGGTTCCTGGTAACCCATACATGCATGACCGGTTTTTGGGGACCCATCCAAGGGCATGGCCGGTTTTTGGGGCACCATCCAAGGCCATGGCCGGTTTTGGGGGTTCCATTGATGCTTGGCCGGTTCCTGGTGTCCCATACATGGCCATGGCCGGTTCCTGGTGTCCCATACATGGCCATGGCCGGTTCCTGGTGTCCCATACAAGCACTATATTGGAATACTGGAATACAAGGACAAATTGTCACTATACTGGAATACGAGGACTATACATATTGGGAAAAAATCGTATTTGATATAACTTGTAACTCGTATTTACAAGATGATACAACAGTTTAGCGTATTTACTGAAAAAATCACTCATCTCAGGTTCCTTATACCAGAGATGCATCTCCGGTATACCATCGATATATTTTTAAATATTTAAATTAGATACATGAAAATTATATATGTAGACTTGTCTCGAGAAGAACTTTCGTAATATTATAATTTTAAAAGTTTAACCATCACTGTAATTAAAACATCAATTTTTGAAAGTAGGAAGAAGTAGTAGTCTACTTACTTGCTGTGACCATGCACATACATGCATCAAGAAGATCAACATGCAGGAGAGTGACTAGTGCCAGATTTGCCAAGTGATAGCTTATTCAATTGGAGCCATGCTCATATCAATGCATCGTGCTTAATTTATACATTACTACCATGCTCATTACCGGCCTTCACCTTTGAAGGATGCATTAGATACGAATCGTGGGGGCTTGGCCGGTGCATGGTGGGCGGCGCCTTGGCGGTTCCTGGTGAGCGGTCAAGGTGTTGGCGGTTCTTGGTTCTCGGTTAAGTCTTGGTCGGTTCCTGGTATACGGAGATGCATCTACGTATACCGAAAGGAGATGAGTGATTTTTTCGTAAATACATCAAACTATTGTATCATCTTGTAAATACGAGTTACAAGTTGTATCAAATACGATTTTTTCCTACAATTTGTCACTGTACTGGAATACAAGCACTATACTGGATTATTTTTTCAGGCCGAATACAAGCACTATGTTGGAATACTATGCAAATTGTGACTCACTTATAGAAATCTGAAAACATAATCGTTTATTTACAGAAACCGCAATCATATCGGACTTTTGCAAATTCGTTTGCTCTTCCCCGAAACATGAAATACCGTCTAACATGTATATCTCATGGAAACCTTTCCTTGCACGTAATACGAACTCGCGCAATACCGCTAATTATCATATTCACTACGAACCGTGGCAGCGAAGGGTTTTGACGCCAGTAAAAGTAATATCTGAAGCTATTTCTTGCGTCGGACGGAGCGGGTGTGCTCATCGATATATGGACTACCATATCGAGAAGAAATATCTCATGGAAACCTTTCCATGCACGTAACACGAACTCGCGCAATTCCCCTAATTATCATAGTTGCGGCTGAACCGTGACGACGAAGGGTTTTCGGCCGCCCGTAAAAAGTAATATCCGAAGCTATTTCTTGGGTCGGACGGAGCGGGTGTGCTCATCGATATATGGACTACCATATCCAGAAGGAATATCTCATGGAAACCTTTCCTTGCACGTATACTGAACTCGCGCAATACCGCTAATTATCATATTCACGGCCGAACCGTGACGACGAAGGGTTTTCGGCCGCCCGTAAAAAGTAATATCCGAAGCTATTTCTTGGGTCGGATGGAGCGGGTGTGCTCATCGATATATGGACTACCATATCCATAAGGAATATCTCATGGAAACCTTTCCTTGCACGTAATACGAACTCGCGCAATACCGCTAATTATCATATTCACGGCCGAACCGTGACGACGAAGGGTTTTCAGCCGCCCGTAAAAAGTAATATCCGAAGCATGTGATAGGCATATATATAAAAAAAAGATTCACAGAGTTAAAGTTTTTAGACGAGATATTTGAACTTTATGTGTGAATCTTTGGGATGGTATGTTGTACAGGGTTCACATTTTTCGTTTGAATTTTGCGAATTTTGAGCTTACAACTCATGTTAAAAAAAACCGTTCGGTTTACCGCTCAAATTTAAAGTCAAAAAAATGACAAAATTTATCTAAAATTTTCCTAAAATTAGTATTAATAGCCTTATGACCTCTGGTGTGGATTTTTTTGAAAAAAAAATGAAGTTTGGATTTTTACAACATTTTCCTGATTTTCCCCGATTTTCAACCTGTTGCTGAAAATGTCAAAAACCGCTCTAAATTCGCCGCTTTTTGAGCGGTTTCGACCTATTCATTCGAATTTCATCTATGGTTTGACCATATTTTAAATTTGTTTGACTTTCGAAATATTTCAGTTTTTCGCGAATTTCGGTACCGTCGGCTCGTCGAAATTCGAGGTCGAAACGGTATTGTTAACCCTGGTTGTACTCCCACCGTCCAAGTTTATAAAGCGTAGCGCATAGACCAAGAAGATATTAAAAATGACTATATTACCCCGAATTATTATCACTAAGAAGTATACTCAATGCATGCATGTAGAGGATATAAAGTAAAGATGTATATTTATTAGGGATATAGATGGAACATCACACTAATTTTGCATTAGAAAATGAAGTACACCCTATATTTATGGACATAACCATTAAAAAATACGCCATATAAACTTAGACAGAGGGAGTACTCCTTTCCCTTAATTGGGTTTTCTCAATTGAAAGTTTTTTAATTGGGCAACACGTGCAATGGTATGCGACACGCAAGCTATGTACTTTTTTCCATCAGGTTTTTGGAAGAAAATTCAAAAAAATTAAAAAAAAAAATCAAATCTCAGATTTCTCGGCGAGATCTCGGCAATTTCGGGCGAGATTTGGTAGTTTTTTGCCGGATTTTGATTTTTGTGCATTGTATTTGCTTGGATTTAGGATCAAGATCATCCACAAAAAATTTCAAAAAATTTTAACATGTCTTTGACCATTTTTTTGTCGGTTCAATTTGTCGGTTAGGACTTTCCGAATTTTTTTAAAAAAAATTAAGATTTTTTATGGGAATATTATGGATGTGTTAGGACCATTCACAAAAATTTTCAAAATTTTCTAAAGTGGTTTGAACTTTTTTAATACATAGGAACTTTTCTAGTGCATTGAAACAGCAGAGAGAAATGATATCTGATACTGACATTGATAGTTGTAATCAATCTGTGTATGACTATGAGAGAGAGAAGTGGAGTGGAAACAGTGGTACAAAAACCATTTCAAAGTTATTGAATTACATATATTGAAAAGCAAAATTTAAAACCTAAGATAACATGTATTTATAAATGGGTACAGTACTAACTCACCTATGTATATATGGCATTGATCAGGCTTTCATCAATTCAATCGCATGCACGTCATGCAAGGTCAGCCTTGATCTTCATATCACCAAACCTGGAGTAGAGCTCAATAGATCTTTTCTTACTGGTCAAAACTCAAAACTGCAGGTGGTTTCAAAGAAAGAACCTCCCTCAGAACTGCAGGTGGTTTCAAAGAAAGAACCTCCCTCAATACATATGAACATATATAAAACTTTTCAAATGACTTGAAGTTCATTTGTTACATTTGAAAAATCAAAAACTGATTTTATATACGGTTTTTATCACGACTTTACCACTGTTAGATTTTTAAAAAATTTCTCATGCTTGATCATCATCTCAAATTTTATAGAAAAATTAGTGATGTCTAAGGACCATTCAAAAAAATTTTCAAAATTTTTTGACATGTTTTGGACCATTTTTCGGACGGTTCAATGTGGACCGAGATCTCGATGATTTCCCCTGAGATCTCAGTAATTTCGGCCGAGATCTCAGATTTCTCGGTTGGAAAAAAACCGAATTTGAAATTTAATTTTTACATTTCGTCCGAATTTTACCCGAAATTTCCGAATCCCGCCGAGATTTCGGATTTCGGCCACCTCCGAGATTTTTTTAAAAATGAGATTTATAACCTTGTTGGCAAGTGCCTAAAAGCACTCGGAAGGTGCCGTTCTCTGCAAAACGCGTGCCTCACGACCAGGGCTCCACTTTTCGTCAACGAAAAACCGTTAGAAAAATTGAAGTTTGAAAATCGATAAAAACCGTTTGAAAACCGTTTGAACAGTAGCGGTATTCAATGAAATGCTTTTTCGAACCGTAGCGGTAAGGTCGGATTTCGCGAAATTCAACGAAAAGTTGAACCCTGCTCACGACCAACGAAGAGCCCTACTCGCAATATGCGCGGTGAAATGGAAACTTAAACCTGCATAAAACACGTCCACAGTTCCATTCGAGAAATAACACTTAGACAAAGTTTAACCTTAGGCATACACCGCCAAGAAGTACTAGTGATATCTTCCACAACCAAGATTTACATTTAATCCATCTTTTAAGTACTGAACGACTCGAAACAAAAGTAAATCACCAACACAATCTACACAGCTGATACATCCAGCGAACATTTATCAAAATTTGTATAAAATGGCAGTAAGCAAGGACTCTTGTAATGTTAGGGGGTTGAAGCAGATCGATACGGGTCTTACAGCCTCGAGTTTTACAGCCACAAACATTTAAGCACGGCCATAAAATATGCAATCCAGCTTGGCCAATACGCCTATAGATGGACGATAACAATTCTCAAGCTGGGATGGAAAGAATACGACTCCATAACAAAGCTCACCAACAAACCTTCTGATCCTCCTGACACCAAATGCAGCAGTGTAAATACAAGATAATGAGGAAATTGCACCACACCAACCTGTACTATTAGCGTTTAGCCACCTATACTTCGGAAGGTGACAAGTTACCACCCAACCTTTAATTTGTTGCTGATGAGCTCAAATTTGTTCCCAAACTTCAGGTGATACAATATACTTAGTGTGTCAAAACATGGAAATGCAGGTGGCAAATTGCCAACTTGAAGTATATGTTGCAGGTAGTGTTTCTATGCTTTTCCTCCCAATATAAGTTGCACAAACTTGAAGCAAACAATGGGCAAGTAATCACTATCTACCATACATTCATGCTTTAATATATGTGTAACTTTAAAAAAGAAAAGCATTGAAGCACCCCTCTCGTGCGTTGCAATCTAGAAGAGCAAAACGACATGTACCAATGGTGCAATTATCTTAAGGTGATTGATCTCCAAATTACATGTACTCAACAAGAGAGCCTAACAAATAAGAACTGAGCTTTAGAAAATAGTTTTCTTTTACCCATCCTCTGCAAAATTGACTTAGGCTTTAAATGCTGAGCTCCCAGTCGGTGGCACAGCGACAACTTTTCCTACAGCAACAGTTTTACCTGAAACAATTCAAGAGGTAAGGTGTTTGACAGGGTCAGAGAAACGCAGAACAACTTGAACAGGGAACACAGCAATATCATTAGACTCAATGGTCAGATTACTTGGACACGGTGAAAAGATAAGCGTAGAACACTTGGTACAGCTTTTGAGGTGAAAAGCAGCCAAAAGAAAATAAAACAAGGCATTTGATGATTCTTGCGCATTTTGCTTTTCAACTTTAATGGGCTAACCTATAATTTGCTGTTCCTACAAATGACTGCTTATGGTTAAAATTTGTGTTAGCTACCTACATTTGCATTATCTTAAGTTAAAATCAAGTACTTGACTCTCAAAATATGCCAAAAGTAAACTCACAATTGCAATTAGATAAAGTTAAATGAATGAATTAACTGTTCAAAGGGTTGTTTTAGACGAATATTCTAACACCATAGATACCCTTAGAAAGACAGCACGTAAATGCAGAAAAAGAATCATCCAATACATTAAAGAATAACGTCTTCATGAAAAAAGCATCCAAGTTGGGACGCCACTGATGTCTAGTGGTTTTCCTGTTGGTCTCTCTGTCCGACTTTGTTCTTCTCCCTTCCTGAAATGAATAGGCAGAGCTCCTGCCGCAAATTTCGAAGAAAAAAAAAATAGTAGCAAAGCACTTGACCACGCAGTATATGATGAAAGCCATTGTTGCGGACTTCTTATTAGGAAACTAGCAGCAACGTAGAAGTCTTGCCGGCCGCCGGCTGGCCAGTATTTGTCCCGTCATGGAATCAGTATTAGTTTATTAGGAAAGCTTGAAGTTAGAGATAAGAACTAGAGTCGCATGCAAAGAAGGGAGGACGCAGCAGCATTCCAGGAAAAAAAATTAGGAAACAGATAGAAAGAAGTTGAGTTCGTTAACAAGTCCAAGTCTTAGGGGTCAAGTTAAAGTAGCTCTATATAAGAGCATGCATTGTAATCTTTCAGATCAAACAAGAAATAAGCATGCATTGTAGTCTTTCACATCAAACAAGAAATAAACCTCTCTTCTGATTGTTACTCGTCCATCTAATTTCTCTCTTCTACCCCTGCGACCTTTCTACTGCTGCCAACGGTGCCAGCTCGCTTGGCTCATTGTCCTCATCCTCCGGTGAATCACCCCTACCACCTTCACAGCAGAAGCTGGCTACAACAACCATATCCAACACTGCTTATTTGTGTCCAATAGTCCGATTTGAGATAATTCCCACATTATGTATCTTTAGATAAGATTCAGAAAATATATGTGGATCTAGACGGGTGGAGCCAGGCCTCGAGCCACCAGGGCCATGGCCCGAGGCCTGGGAAGAAAAATCCATGTAAAATCTCTTAAAAAATAATGAAAATCACAAATCAACCCAATAACCTCTGGGCCAGCCCGAGGCTTGGGCCTGGGCTGGCTTCGCCCCTGGATCTAGTTCCAAAGGTAAAAAATTTGTACAAACATCTTTACTGGGGGCATATCCTGTGCAATCAAAGGTTTGGTGCAATCACCGTGCAATCAAACTAAAAAAAGTTTCAAAAAATTCTGAAAAAAATCATGGATGTACATCTCAACTTACCCTATCTAAGTATAAAATTTCATGATCAAATTCGTCCTATGCTAGAAGTTACAAAAAAGACAAATTTTTGACAAACTTTTACAGTTCAAATGCACCCCAAAATTGTCTTTTTTGTAACTTTTAGCATAGGACGAATTTGATCATGAAATTTTATACTTAGATGGGGTAAGTTGAGATGTACATCCATGATTTTTTTCAGAATTTTTTAAAACTTTTTTTAGTTTGATTGCACGGTGATTGCACCAAACCTTTGATTGCACAGGATATGCCCCCCATCTTTACTACATATCTTTTGCATGATTTAAGCCTTTAAGTTTTATGTATTCAGTACAAGATACAACAAGGGCAAACATTATTTTCTTCAAAATAAGTGTACTTGCCTTCTGTCCGGAGTGTAAATCTTCCAAGCTGAGGAAAATCAGAAAATTTCTCGATACAAATCAAGTTATTGACCTATTGTAAAACAGAGACAATTAGCAAAATGTAAAATGCTCACTTTTTTAACATTGAGGTTGCTTTATGGAATAACCTGAACGCGGCAAACAACAACAGCTCCATTCTTCACAAAAAGAGGCTTCCTCTTTGGCTTTTTCTTCTTTGGGTCACTTTCTTTCTTCCTCTTAAGGTCAATTTCCTCTATGAGTTCTACTATCTCACACTCCTCAACTACAGAATGGATATGCAACACTGCCTTGTAGCCAGCAGTGAAGATTGCCTAGCACATCAAAATCAAGGTATAAAGAAGTGGGCCACACCAAGAAGACCAATATATTAGAATCCAGACAACCCTACAGCTAGAGCTGCAAAAGAAGTGGGGGAAATGCATATTTACATCTGCTCTTCAGAATACAATATTAAAGCCATATTACTTGTGAAACCCTTACAACATTTTTTTCTAATAATTGCATGTGCCTGGCTGCCTGCTATGGCTACCAGTAATGATAATTAACACTTGACGAATATCAAACTAGGAGTTTTATCTGGTATAGGCCGCACGAAGAAACAAGCAAATGTGTGCATTTGAAACTGCTTCTTTTTTTTTAAAAAAAAATATCAAATTATTTTTTTTAAAAATGTCATCCAAAGTCAAATTTAAATATGGAGTGTGGCTTTCCCACATGTGGTTTTAGCGAGATATGTTTCAGATATTCCATTTGTGTGCATATATATGTATCCACCAGAGAAGTAAAAAGAGTATCCGTTACCAGATCATCAAAAAAAAATTAAGAATAGAGGGAGAGTGAACTAACATTCTATAACTGGTGCATTATAAGTACTTATTTTCTCTTTTTTTTTCAGCCAAATTTGCCTGTCTCCTATATATTTGAACTTAAATGTGATATTCCATTCACTGTTCCTCTAGGCAGCCATCTAGCCCGCCTAGCGCCTAAGGGAACACTAATTCCATACAATAGGAGATTGATTTTTTGTTCACCAATTTTCTCAAATTTTCCGTAGTTTTATCTATCAATGTCCAACACAGTTTCACATCCAAGCCCAGATGGTCAATTATTGTATTTTCCTTCTGTTGTTTTATGAACAAAAGTTCTTGTAAAATAAACTATACAGAAAAAAAATCGGCCAAGATTCTCTTGAGAAGACTGCAAACTGTGCAGGGCAGTAACCAGGAACCAACCACTTATGGTCAATCACAGGAAACTGGCCAACCTCGAGGAACCAGCATGCATCCAAGATATTGAACACAGAGGATTAAAGATTGCCAAGTGGCAATAGTCAAACATGAGTTCTCCTTTATCTTCTAATTTAAGTTAACTGTTATGACATGCAAAATGACACTTACATTGTCAAGCAACTCCAGTATCTGCAGCTGAGCATTAAATTCAGATACAGCACCAACAGGATTTGCTGCAAGAACAAATATTGCAAAGAAAACAATTTCCTTAAATAAATGTATTGAAAAAAGCTCCACTGCTCAAAAGGGCAAAAATAAGCAACCTTCTGGAAAAATGTCCAGGCTGCTCACAAATCCATAGCCACGACTAGCTAAATTATTTGACAGAGTAGAACAACTAGGAATATGGACTAAAGAATATACCAAGGATATTTTATAAGGAAAAACAGCATTGAAAGAAGTAAAGAAATCGGTGCAGACACACACTAATAGAATGAAATATTGTGTTATACAAGGTAAAATTGCACCAGAGGCCCGTCTAGTGTGTACTTTGGTGTAATCAAGCCATTCTACCTACAGTTTATCAAAGCACTTAATTTGTTTGGACCCTTCCTTCCATCTAACAAATTGAAAATATAGTGTTTCCAAAAGTTTTGCAAATACAAATAACCGTGTCAACATGCAGGAGCTGAACCATTAGTCAATTTTGTTTCATATATAACCTAGCTTTCTTCGAGAGAAATTTGGTGTCTAAGGAGGGAGTAAATTGACAGAGGAAACTTTTCCTCCATTTTTCTGCTTCTGTGGGAGATTTATTTCCACCATGATAACCTACTCAGCATATTGGACAAAAAGGCGCCATCAAACAAACACATGAAGCAGGGTTCAGAGTTCAGACAAAAACAACAGCAAATAATTATTGTATTGTAGACAGCCCTCTAATGCAATTTTCCCTTTACCTAATAATATATAATCAAGAGTTCAGAATGTGACAGCCAGTACAGGTTATCAAACTACAGAAATGCAGAAGGCACATATCATCCAAGGGAAAGCACTATACATGTCTAACAGAACAACAAAATATTATCTTGCCATTCCCCACTCCTTGGAAAAGAATAATACACTTACTAATACTTGATAGAACAAAACCAGCAGTAATGTCATCCTCTTCAATTCCTGACAATTTGACACGGACATTCTCACCAGGTGCAGCACTTCTCACTTTGTCTTCGTCACAGTATACACTAATGACTTTCACATTGACCTAATAGGAAACAGCAAGTACACTAAGATCAGGTTCCCCTACTACCAAGAACATTTAAGAGTTGCTTTCCATTGTAACAAATCAACCAAAAAAATGATACCTTGTTTGGCATAACCAACAAATTATCACCCTCTGAGATAGTCCCAGACTCTATTTTTCCCATTACCACAGTGCCCATGTCTTTATATTTATCAATGACTGGCATCCTGCATATATGTATGCCTTGTTAGTCAACATTATTCAAGTAAAAAAAAATGCAATATGACTATATGAGCACAAACACAATACAATTTTTTTTAAAAAAAATAACGGCTTATGGAAAAAAAATGATCATATAACCAAGGTTTGGTATGCAGTATGAACTACATAGCACCAAACAAATGGATTTACTTTATCCATTTAGATGTACATGATAAACTAAGGAAAGCAATCATCTTACCTTACTGGACCTTTGGGATCTCGTAAAGGGACTTCAATGCAATCCAGAATGTCAAATAGACATGGACCATTCCACCAGCTACAAATGCTTTTATCCACTCGCATCTTCATATTAGTTCCCAAAAGACCAGAGATTGGTAAGAACTGAACATCTGAAAACAACGCCAATAAAATAGTAAGTAAACATATTTCTGTTCTGATCATGTCATTTTTATAACCACAATCGGTTGAGTAATTAAGGATTCCATGGATTGAGTTTCACTGTCCAAATAACATTGTTGGGTTACAGTATCTAGTCATTTTAACCCCAAAACAACAATGCCTAACCACATAGAATATCAAAAGGTACATGAGCTACGTGTGCTTCTTACATTCTTATTGCAGGAAACAGAACATCACAAAAATCAAATGATATACCCAGAACATCTCGTAGAAGTGTGTTGTGAATGAACTCCCAGCATTTTTTCAGCATGGAGTATGGACAAGAGGCAAATCGGGAGTAATCATAAACCTAAAAAATCTAAATCAGAAGTCGCCAAATAAATAGCATACAAAAGAAAGTAACAACAGTAGCATTTTCATTAGTGGAATAATATGCACCAGTACATAATATATTTGATGTTTCTGTCTTAGAAGGAACTCTCCAAAAGTGTATGCAGATAAAACATGTCTTACCAAGTTACCATGCATAGAAACAAATAAATTTTAAATCTTAACTTTGTGCCTGTAAATTAGGCATCAAAATTCAACAATCAGGCAATAAAATGAACAACTACAGAGGTCCATCTGACGATATGGTTTCAATAGAATGTTTCAAATTAAATTGAGGAGAAACAATCAGCCCTGTAAAAAATAACTCCAGGCTTGAATTCACTGCTTACAAAAGGGTGTCAGAATCATCTCTACTATATAAAGTGGGAGTTTCTTCCCACGTCACATTAATTGCCCTGCTTAATTGCCCTACTTAATTGCCCTACTTAATTGCCCTGCTTAATTGCCCTACGCAAGAAACGAAGCGTTGCTTTAATTAGCCAGCTTTTACAAGAAACTAAGCGTTAAAGATAGGTATTTGATCTTATAAAATAGTATTTTTTTTTATTTTTTAATCTTTATTTTTCATAGCAACGCACAGGCATATAACTAGTGTCTATTGATATGGAAGTATAATACCTTTCTTAACATTGTACCCTGAAGATTTAAGGAAAGGAGTCATTTTGCCTTCTATCTCATCATATCTGAAACAAAAAATAGTGAATTAATTATTTTCATTACCCAACCTACACCTAGCCTGATCTCTTTTCCCCAATTTATATAGCTGTTAACAGTATATTTATTATCAATGTAATATACCTTTCTTTAGACCACCCAACAGTAGGATCATCCATCTTATTTATGACCACAACCAACTTAGAAATACCTAAAGTTTTTGCCAGCATCACATGTTCACGAGTCTGCCCTCCTCTTTCATACCCAGTTTCAAATTCACCTTTCCGAGCAGATATCACCTTAGGAGAGAAAAAATACACAGTTATGTCAAGCTGGAACATGACAGTAACTCTTCGAAAGATGATACCATTTTTCTTACCAGAACACCAATGTCAGCTTGAGATGCACCGCTTATCATGTTGGGAACGTAACTTTTGTGGCCCTGCCAGCTCAGCAGTAAATCAGATGCAACAAATATACAAAACAAGAAAAATATAGGACAAAATCAAATGGATAAATAAATCAATAGTACAAGATTTCAACACATAAATATATGTAGCTTACTAGCTTATCACAGCATGAACTTGTTATAAACGCAAATAGCAAGTAAACAACCACTCTGAATTGTTACGCAATAATCCAAATGAAAAACATGCGATATACAAGCATGGATAAGAACATTGTTCCAGTGATGATGCACATAGCGATAACCACATGTAGTAGAATCCATACATAATTAGTCCACAGACCAGTTTTGAGATGCACATAAGGTAACCAGCAGTTCAATACTTCAATTGCTTCCATGGAAACAATTTCAATCAATCCAAAAATGGAAAAGAAAAAAAAACTCATCGTAGCGCATTTTCCTGAGGCTACATACTTGGATCAAAATCAGTGAGCTCCTCAGTGGCAATATCCAAAGTCTTCTGCCTATATATTTAAGTTTAGTGTTTAAGTTATTACATCACATGGCATGAGTCTGCCCTCTATCCAGGTTCTTTGTTCCATGAAGCCAAACAAAGACAATGAAAAAAAAAATCAGTGAGCTCCTCAGTGGTAATATCCAACGTCTTCTGCTTATATATTTAAGTTAGTGTTTAAGTTATTACATCACATGACATGAGTCTGTCCTCTATCCAGATTCTTAGTCCATGAAGCAAAACAAAGACAGTCACAAAATAACGGTTAAGATAACAAGTTATGAGCTTGCATTACTATTATATATGCAAAGAAGTATCTCGTAGAGCAGAAAAAAGTTACCGGTGCATCTAAAATAGTGAATCTTGTATTTTCGGTCTCAAAGTGAGCTCTCCCAACTTCAATTGTCTTCCCCTGAGATAGATTGGAAAGAACACACAACCATGATAAATAAAAAAAAGGCCAGCAATTTGACATAATTCAAAGGCATCATCTTATCCACAAACAAAGTGAAGTTTCATCAACTCCAGCATGGTTATCACGGCGTCGCCTAGTCGCCACCAATGTTGTTAAGTCGTAAAGTCGAATTGAGTCACCAAAGGGGCGACTAGTCGACCGACCAGTCACAACTAATCTCGACTAGCCCCTAGGCTAGGAAGTATGTTAGTAGGGCATGTCACATACTAAGTTGTAGCGACAATTAAGCACATATACATATTGTAAAGCATGAAATGAAGAGAAGAACAACATAAGCATGATGATGATGATATGGACTGGAGGCGTCTAGGGTTCGCCCCCTCCATTCCGGGTATAAATGTCTCGAGTGGTCATCCCTTTGAACATGGGCCGTTGGTCGACCGGCTAAAAGAGTAAGATTAGTCGTGGCTAATCGATGATTAGTCGTCCAGCTGCCCGACTGGTCGCTCCAGTCGAGTCGAGCGTCCTAGTCGTTCTCCATGCACCGACTGGACGACTAATCGTGGATTAGTCGACGACTTAATAACATTGCACCTAGGCATCCCGACGGCCAGGGGAGGCCGCCAGGACCCATCGCCTTGCCTGGAGCTCTTCAGGCGACGGCCTAGTTGGCCCAGGCGTCGCAGCGGGTGACTAGGCGTCCCAGTTGAAGCGGCCAGGCGGGCGCCGAGCCAACATGAGGCTAGTTAAAGGAGGAAAGAGCCAAAGCAAAGCAGAGGAGTCGGGTTTGGAAATAAACCCTAGTGCGTGGAGACTCTGGAGAGGACCTTCGCCGTCGCCTCCGTCGTCCACAACCCGTCGTGGCGTCACCTCTAGATCCCATCACCTCCGGTCGTCGCCTCCATCACCTCCCCCTCCAGCCCGCCACGACCCATCACCTCTAGATACGGTAAGCCCCTGCCCTCCACCTCCGTCGCCGGTTTGCTGCCACCTCCTTAGCCTCCATGCCGTCCACCTCCGTCGCCTCCACCGCCGCCGGTGCTGCGTAGCACCGATAGTGGTGGAGGCGACGGAGGTGGACAGCCTGGAGGCGAAGGAGGAGTCGGCGATTGCTGCTGCTTCTTGGCTGGTGGTGGTGCTGCTGCTTTGATGCTTGGCTGCTGCTTGGCTAGTAGTGGCACCGAGTGAGGACCGAGGGCTGACTGGCTGAAGAGTGAGGAACAAAGGATGAGGGGAGTTTATATTGATGGATTTGATGCTTGCTTGGCTGCTGCTGCTGGATTGCTTGGCTGCTACTGCTGGATTGGTGCTTATTTGTATTTGTATGGATTAGTGCACAATCTTCAAGTGGTGCTTGGTGTTGCTGCTGCCTTATTTGGTGGCTTATTGCACCCATCTGTGTTGATAGTTTCACTATTTAGTACATTACTATATTACTATATTTGTTGGCTGCTGTATTTTGTTTTGGTCGCCTAACTGCCGCCTAGGCGACTAGGCGTCCAGGTGCCCCAATGGTGACTCGCCTCGCCAGGACGCCATGATAACCATGAACTCCAACTTGAACTACGTAACATGCTTAGACCAAGCTAATGGGAGAAACTGCAAATTAATCCTGATAAAGAATTTTTAACAGAGTTCCTTGTGGACAAAACATAACATAGGCACCAACATCCTTTTGTAAAACAATCTACAAGGATGGGCCAAACATATTTTTTGATAATATACCTTTGCCCGTTCTTCCTCATTTGTGTCCATAATGTACGCCATGTACCTGTGATATTAACAATTATGGAAAAGAATGTCAGCGTCATGCAATAGAAGGCCAAGCATTTGTCATGCCCAAAATGTAAACCAAGAGTCATTTTTCTTCAAGCTGATCCAACTATGGAAAAGAATGTCAGCGTCATGCAATAGAAGACCAAGCATTTGTCATGCCCAAAATGTAAACTAAGAGTCATGTTTCTTCAAGCTGAGAGAAAAATGCTTTATAGTAGCTAACCACCAAATATGATCCAACTAAGTATGAAAATTTTTTACAAGCACTTCGGAAGTAGAAAATTACAAATTCAAACCTCTAGGCATAACGTGAAACTTCAAGCTTTAACCTCACATTTCTCTCTAGCAGTGACAATGAACTTATAGACATCACAAAGAAACAAGGTTAGCAGGCAACGGCGGCTATAATTAATATAAAGGGATAAATTCACCAAGGTCCTCCAATGCACTGCTGTGCAGGTTCCTCAACTGTAAGCTTATTTTTTAATCAGTTCACTTCAGTTTTTAGTTAGTTTTTTTATTAGCAAAGAATGTGGTCAAGTGCATACACAACAGTCTACTACACAAATGAGCTAACTCTTGCCTTCTTTAGATGATGTGAATTGATATCAATTGTCAAAAACAGAGAGAAATTCAAAAATTAAATTTAAAAAGACTTGAGAAATGATAAAGTTATGGGCTTATTAGTCGGTTGCTTGGTGCAGCAAAATTAATATGCATGGTAATTCAGGGTTAGACATGATGCATAAAAATGGAGCAACTCTGATATTGACTGTTGTAATGAACACTTGATTCTATTCCATGGTCCAAGTGGCCAACATATGGTCATGTACAAGGCAAAGGTAAATAAGCAGAAAACACCGTATATAGAGATCTAATATATACAAAGTATATATACTCCTAACACTCCCCGCAAACTCAGGGTGGATCAACAACACTGAGTTTGGGGAGATAGAAGCTATGTTGTGCCCTAGTCTGCACCTTCGTGAAGAAGTCAGCTATATAAAACTAAGGCACATACTGAAGTGTAACAACCTGCCACTCCACCTGCAAGGCTGCAACCGCATGTAAGAAGCATCAATGCCAATATGCTTTGTGAGTTCATGCTTCACTGCATCTCGAGCAATGTTGATCGCACCAGTGCTGTCATACAGCAACGGGGTAGGTGCAAGCACTGAAACACCAAGGTCCTCAAGAAGCCACCGGCTAGCCAGGTGATCACAACTGCCACAGACGCAAGAGCCATCAAATCTGCCTCAGCACTCAAACAGGAGACGGCAACCTGCTTCTTAATCTTCTAGGCAATCAACGAAGAACCAAGACACATAAGGCAGAAAGAGACCGACGGTCAGAAGGGTCACTAGCCCAGGTCATATCAGAATACGCCTGAAGCAACAAGGAACTGGAACAAGGGAATAAGAGGCGTTGAGTGACGGTTCCATGACGATATCGCAAAACCCGAAGGTGACTGTAATGGATCTAAGTGGAAGCAAAAACGAACTTACTCATAATGTGAACAACATGAGATGTCAAGTCGAGTAGTGGCAAGATAAACCGAACTCCCAGCAAGATGACGATATCGAGTGGTATCCTCAAGAGAAGTACCGTCAATGAACCAAAGCTGAAGGTTGGAGTTCCATAGGAATGTCCACCATACGTTGGTCAGTGAGACAAGCACACGCTGGGCCTAAACGGGCATGTCGTACAACGTCGGGCCGAGGATCGGCCTCTTGGGCCGTGCCACGCCGCCTCGCAGTCACCAGTGGCCCCCATCTAGCCATCTCTATCCTCTGCCATGGAAAGCTACCATTCCAGACAAGAGGCAGCCCCACAATACGAGCCGGTCTCAATTGCAACAAGTGATTTAGCAGGAGCATAAGCTCGAACAAGAGGAGGCTGCCTAATAGGATCAGGTGGAAAACCAAGGCGAGATGGAGGTTGACATGTCAAAAAAGCACGATCATGAAGGTTGTATCGTGGAGCAGGAGGAGGCAAGAGAGGATCAGGAACAGGACCAAACATGGAGGGAGAAGGCACAAGAGCAAGACCCAACAAGGGCGAAATATCAGAAGTGGAAGGTGACTGAACAAAAGTGGAAGGATCAGAACAAGGATAGCAAGTGTGGTGAAATAGAAAGGGGGAGACCTCAAAAAAAGAACTAGAAGAATCCTCCAGTGGGAAAGGATCAAGGGGAGTAGAAAGTAAGGGAGCCAAAGGTGAAACCGATGGAGCTGGTGGAGTTGGAATCGAAACAACAGAAGTGGAAAGCTAAGGATCAGGGAAAGTAAGCAAGAAGGTCCGAACTTGAAGGTGACACGAGGATAGTAAGGCCAGGAATCATCAAAAGCCAAGGAAAACACACTCGACCAACTAAGCTGTCAGCGTCGTGTGCTTACGGGGTGTAAGAATAACATATCAGACCCGACCAAAAACAAGAAGATGATTGTACTGAGGAGACCTATAGTAGAGACGCTCAACACGAGTGGAACCCTGAAGAGGAGTGGAGAACTGCAAGTTGACTAGAAAATGTAGTAGTAGAAACGGCCTCAGTCTAGAAGTGAGTTGCAACAAAAGAGGTAAGCATCAAAGCACGAGCAGTCTTAAGAAAGTGACGATGCTTGCACTCAGAAACAACGTTCTGAGCGTGAGCACTAGGACAGGAATACTAAGGAAGAATACCCTGCATGGAAAGAAACTGATGAAAGGTAGTAGACTACTAGTACTCACCAATGTACTCAATACGAAAGACACGGATGGTTGAACCAAACTGAGTACAAACAATGGTTGAACCAGACATGGCTACGGGAAGACATGAAGTATGGCGAGAGTAGTCATCGATGAAGATCACATAGTAATGATGACCCCTTTTCAAAACAAAGGGAGCTAAACCCCATACATCATAGTAAATCAAATCAAAAGGACAAGTGAAAATAATCACCTGAACCATAAGCGAGTTACAGCTGCTTGCCAAGCTTGCAACCCATACAATATAAATAAGTATCACCAAGAATAGACCCAAGAACACTACTACCGACTAAAGAAGAAAAACGTGACCCACACAGATGACCTAGGTGATGGTGCCACTAAGCAAATCTGGTGGAAGTGGTGGCAGCAAAGGCCACTGGCGAGGCGACTCACCACCTTTTACTACCAAAGCGCTTAAGGCATGTGGTAAGGCGACACCACACATCCTAACCTAGTATAGCAGGGAATAAATCAGCAATTTTGTAGGTAATGCATACCTTGATATTGCCGGTTCTGGAGCCCATACAACACCTACCCTCCTTCCAATTTATCTTCTCCCATGTGAGCATCACCATTCATTCATTCATTCATCATAAAAAAGCATAACAGTGAGCACTGCCACTGAGCATAGTAGCACACTATATATACATCGTCATCGGCATCACTCACTCCTCAATCCTCACTTCCTTAGATCGACAAACAACAACAACTGCAGAACAAAACAAACGGGGATCAAAGTAGCTGCAGAGCATGAGAATAAGATAGAGGGTGGTCGACGAGGGAGGGAAAAGGACAGAGGCCAGCGGGGAACCGTACCTGGATGGTTGGATCTCGCGACGGCTCCCGCGCCGGAGTAGGAGGCGACACGGTGTCTCCCCCATGACACCAACTAACACCTAAGCGATACCATAGCCGTGAGGCAGACGCCATACTCACCTCCGGCAAGACGCCATACTCACCTCTGGCAAGGCAACTGCCTTACTACTTAAGTGATGCTTTAATAACCATGGCAGAAGCTGTGGTAGTAGTGGTTAACTGGCTGAGGGAAGGAGCAGAAGTGGAAGGAAGATGAAGCCAGTCGAGATTGTAGGGACGCTAAGAATTAAGACGACACAGGCCAGTACCAATCAAAGTCCTTATGCGGCGATCTTGAACACAACACGAGTCAGGTTCAAGAATGATATGACAACCATGATCAGTAATTTGACCAGCAGATATAAGCTGCATAGCAAGCTTGGGAACATGAGAATTTGCAGGAACATGGAAGCTAGGAGTGGAAGAGTGTCTCGGCTAGTAACAGGAAGAGATACAGTCCGCAGTCTGAATATAAACAAGTAGAATAGAATTGACTCAAAGTGAGGTAAGTGGAATCTAGTGTCATGTGGAAGGAAGCACCAGAGTCCAGAATCCAAGGACATGATATATCTGAAGTGGGAGACTGAGTGGCAAGACCAGTAGCACCCGAAGAACCTAGGGTAGGGCTAACGACCAAACGCTAAAGGAGGGAGGCCAGCTGCCGAGTGGTGACTGGCTGGCAAGGAGAAGGAATACCTCCTGACTAAGTAGAGCCACGGTGAGGACGACCACCTCTACGGCCCTGGCTCTACCAGCTAGAGTAGCACGTAAGGTAAGTGTGGCCATCACGCTGACAAAATGTGCAGTGAAGGCTAGTAGAAGAGGCACCCGTTGCGGCCACCGGTGCTGCTGGAGAATGTGTTGACGCTACCGCTGCAGGAGCCATAGGAGCAGTAGGTGTACGAACAACCAAGACGACATAAGACAGTTGTTGAGTCATGCCACGAAGATGAGTCACCTCTAAACGAACAAAAGTAAGTGCCTCCACCAGAGATGGGCGCAGTGAGTGGGCCAGAAGGTGAGCACAAACTGGCTCAAACTCTAGTCGAAGATACATCAAGAAGTTGTAGAGACGGTGATCCTCCTGGTGAGCACGGGTCAGCACACAACAAGAACAAGTTCAACAAACATCTGGTCCCAAAAGGTCCAGTTGGCGCCACACTCTAGTGATCTGCTGATAAAAGCCATCAACAGTGGCGTCAAGATGTGTAGAGGCTAGATTGTGCCTAGTGTACGACAGAGAGGTCGAGGGCATCACTGCTCAACTGATAACGCGCCCGAACATGATCCCACATCAAATGTGATGACGAGAGCTTGGCAAAGTTCATAGAAAAATCAACAATCATGGATGGCAATGGCATGAGCTTCGTCACCCTGCCATCCCTCAAAGGCATGAAAGGTCAGACTGGTATGTCTCCACGACATCCTCAAACACAACGGCATCAGGATCCATGGCGGCACCTGCCACATCGACAGGTAGCCCTGTTGACAGAGCAAGAAGAGGTGAAACAAGGCCGCTCGCCAGTGAGGTGACTCCAGAGGCGTTGGTTGTTGAGACATATTCGCATGTGCACAGCTCACACCCGAAAGTTCGTCTCATTGAATTGAATCTTAGGAAGTAGCATGGACACAGAGGAGCAAACAGCCGCCATCAACTCGGTGTAGCAATTAGCTCGTCCTTTTGAAAAGATTGGAGCTTGGGATCTGGCACAGTCACCTTGGCCTCCTTCCTGGCCTCCTTCCTCAGCCTCTTTGCCTTCCTCCTCTTTCTTCTACTCGGCCGCCTCCACCTTCTTTAAAAGATTAGCAGAGCACAAGCGAGCAGTAGGAGCTCAAGGCGACGCGATATCCTTCGAGGACTCCTTCCTCACCCTCCTTGCCTTCCTCTTCTTTCTTCTGCTTGGTTGCTTCCGCCTTCTTCCTTCAGCATAGATTGAGCTCTTCCTGCCTTCCTCCTCTTTCTTATGCTCGATCGCCTCCACCTTCTTCCTTCCTCCGACGCGGATTGAGATTGGAGACAGTGGGATCCGACACAGCGCAGCTCGGGGCAGCGCGGATCGAGCCCAAAGGCAACGGGATACGGCGTAGCGCAGCTCGCGGTGGTGCAAGTCGAACCCGGAGACGGCGGGATCCGGCGCAGGGCAACAGGATCCAACGCGGCGTAGCTCAGGGCGGTGTGAATTGAGCTCGAGACAAAGCGGGGGTGATGGCAGCGGTCATCCTGGCCAGTGGTCCAAAGAACAGCAGCAACTTGAGCAAGGAGGAAGTGGGAGGGAGGAGAGGAGAAGAGACAATGGCGCACAGGCGGCAACAGAGGACGGTGGCGGTGCTCAATGGCTAGGGTTGGTGGGAGAGAGAGAGCCATGTGCTATGATACCATGTTGGAATGAATACTTGATTATATTCCATGGGCCATGTGGCCAACAGATGGTCATGTACAAGACATGGTAAATGAGCAGAAAACACCCAATATAGAGATATAATATATACAAGGTACTTAGGTACATACACTGCTAATAGTGACTTTGTCTTACTCAAGTTTTCTGATCAAGTTACAGACTTACAATGTTGCATACCATGCTCCAAGTTCATTGTATATACCACGAACTCGCTTGAATTGCCAAGGTCAAGTTAAGGCATTAGCAAGATGGCCATGGCAGCATGACGCATGAGCTCACACACAAGTAGTCAAGAAAAATGCAACATGTAGTTTTGTAGTAGATATCAAATGCGAAATCATTACTAAGACTTATCCCCCGGTTTGCACAACTAAGCAAGACGCTGAATTGTTTCAATCTACAAGTAAAATGGCAAAAAGGTAAAAGATAAGTCAGCCGAGGGATTAACATATTAACTAAATAGCCAAGAACATACTGAGATTTTTAAGGAACCGAGTAAAACTCAATCAAGCATATATGGATCAACACAGCTAGCAATTTAGCATCCAAATAGCTACAGGGAAGTAATAGAGTGACTACCACTCTCAGAATTTTTAACCTGCCAATTTAGTAACAAATACATGGAAAAAAATAATCATCTTGGATTGACTTTTGCTACAGGGTTAAACAGAATCAACGTGCAGAAAGTACAGAACAAACAGTATCACATAAGTAAGGTAACATTTTTAATACAAGACTTGCACAATGAAAGGAGAAACAAGATGCCGTGTGTGTGTGTAAAAAGGAACAAACATATCAAAATGAGCAGGATCGATTAGCATGAAACTTACAAAATAAGCAAATATGAGAGCAAATGAACTACTTACCAGCTCTCTCGGCTTTTGTCCTTCGCTTCCTTTTCGTATTTCTGGATTGTCCGCTCATCAACTTGCCCACTTAAGAACAATATCTGGCCTCCTGCTGTTGACTTGCCAGCATCTGGAACCATGAAAAACAAAGAGAGATAGGAGAGGACATTAAGACTTTTTTATTAAAAATATCCATTAAAACAACGGACTAAATAAAAGGAACAAAAGCAAATGATGCAACAGTCTCCCATAATCCTCTGCAAAGAGAAGATGAAAGAATGACGAGACTTTATCAAAAATATGTAAATATGTCGACTATGTGTGGTATAAAAACTTTGTAAAAGCTATGTCTAATAATACTCCTTTGTACAAAACACACCTATAGATAATTAAACATATTAATGGTCAACGTCGAAATTTAAGCACATGTACTGCAACTACAGTTATTTGGGGATAGAGGGAGTAGGCAACATCATAATACAACAGGAGCACAGTGATACAGAATATGCTCAAAGAAGAAAAAGAGCACCAACACATTGAAATGAATATGCATTAAAATATAGAGCAAATTGTACTATAGGTTCTTAAACTTAAACCACCTTCTCCCTTAGGTCCAAAGCACCAACACATTGAAATGAATATGCATTAAAATATAGAGCAAATTGTACTATAGGTTCTTAAACTTAAACCACCTTCTCCCTTAGGTCTGAAAATTGTTAAATCTTCCTGAGATATCCCAAAACTTGTATTTATCGCTTCAGTCAAATTGTAACAGAAAGAAAGTGATGTGCCGCCCTTCCAATTAACATGACAGTCAACTAGCATGCAACAACATGTGAGCATTCTAAATAAGTCAGTGTGCATGCTATTAACACGGTATCAGTGAACCTTACATAATGCAGCACAATAACTGAAACACTCATGCGCTACACTCAATTCAATTATATGTGCTGCGCTCTCCCAATTAACATGGCAGTCGGCATGCATGCAACAGCATGTGAGCACTCTACATAAGTCGACGTGCATGCTATAAACACGATATCAGCGAACCTTACATCATGCGGCACAATAACTGAAACAATCATCCGCTACACAATTCAATTAACTAACGGGCCAACTGTACCACTTTAGGACCACGTCATGACTCATGTACCTACAGGAATGTTGCTGCCTAGTAAAAGTAACCTGAAATCAAATATCATGCTTATACAGTCAACAGTAGAATTGCTCTAGCCTTAAGTAGAATAAGATAAGACTCCAAACTTTTCTAAAAATCCAATCGCATGTGAACTAAAACTAGCGCTATTGTCAAAACATTGAACAAATTTAAAATGTATGTAAACAGGTATGCAATACCTTAATCCAGCAAAACAAGGTGTGAACCATGGTGTTGCCAAGCCAAGCACAGACCAAGATTAATGCAGGTAAGGATGTCTATTTCAGTAAACTGAGCTGGTAACTTACAGGATTCACACTGATATTTATAATTTTAATTAATTTATCAAATAAACTTTCGAATTCAGTTTATCTATAGTATGGTTAGAAAATAATGTTTTTACTTTTTAGATATTTAATATGTCAAATATTTACAGAGAAACCGGCATACCAACATCAACACCCAAGGATTAGATGCAAACAGCTTTTCAGGAAGCCTACTAAGTTTGGGAAGAAATTATTTTCTGCTAGCCAAACACAGAGCCTCCCGCAATGACCTGTTTACAGCCCCTGTTGAGTTTCATGCACCAAACAACTCATCTTAAAGCTTAACTATTAGGAAAGGTGGGAAATCTACTAATCTAGCCATCCTGATTTTCAAAATTTGCCCTCACATCTAGACTTGTTCATGCCTAAGCCATGAATTAAACATGGTGCGGAGCAGCCGAGATAAAAGCAAACACCAGTCAAAGGGACACATCAACACAAAGAATGATGTGGGCACAAACCCCAGTACAGTCACACAAGCATAATTTTATATAATATGAGCCTAGTGAGTCATGACTCAAAATTTTCTGCTCTAGTACCAAAAGCTTAAGCTGCAAGGGTTAGGCAGGCATTCTGCTCATACATAAACAGCCTCCACACCCCACACAGCTTCTTCCATCAGTACATGGACACCTAGCAACTTGCTACACAGGATTTCAATCTTTTCATCCTACAAGATTATCAGAAGGTAAAGCATACAAATTTTGTTGCCTTCTGCCTTTTGTTCAACAAAATTGCATCAAAGAAGCAAATATTTGCTGATAAGATTGACAAGCAAAACATTCTATTGTGTTGCGTTCCTTGGAATGTCTATGACACACAAGTTGTACCAAACTAAAAAGTAAGAATATTGCAGAGCACTTCTTTTTTCTGATAACTTGTCCAGGTAACACTGAATTTATGTATTAAACTAAATGAAAGGATGCAATAATTACAGGAGCGCTTACCGACATGGCCAATAAACACAACATTCAAATGGCGTTTTCTATTTCGTTCCTCCTCTGCTTCCATTTGAACCCCAACATCTGGAGCATCTGAGATTATACAAAATTACCTTAGACATGAGGGAAGAAAAGGTCTTCAAGATACAATAACATTATTCATCGAAATATTGAATTGCAATTCCATAGAAGGTACAGTCATCAAACTACTATCATGTCTGAAGCTGAGGTCCTAGCACAAATGAAAATTGGGTAAGGTGGTCCAACCGAAGGGGACAACATTTCAAAAGTTCCACTAAACAAAATGTAAATATCTTTACTTTGACAGTTTTTCACCTTCTTTCAAAGCAAGTGCAGGACATAAACTAACAAGAGTGTATCATTCGAATTGAGTCCTAAAAAAATACAGCAATCTAACAGAGAAAATACAAAGACTACATGCAGAACAATAAAAAAAATTCTCAAGAAAACGGTGGTAACAAGAACTAAAAGTAGTCAAGGAATGAAATCTTAGACCAATTCTGATTCTTCTGAATAATCATAACCATAACATGTTGGCTATAGCTGAAGGCAAACATAGCTTTCATACATACCACTTGGCTGCAACTCCAGTGACTGAAGACTTGACTGAACTCCATTGACACCTGAGAGTAGTGTGAATTTAACATTAGAAGATTATGAATTAGACAATACGCTAGTAAAATATAGGATATCACAACCTATGATAGCATAACCGCATAAGATGAAAACAAAAATTTAATCCATCTAAAGGAGCAGTCAAAGTTTATCCAGTTTCCCTGATCATAAAATATAGACTAAGGAAATCAATGTAACATCCCAACAACTGAAATGAACAATGAATCTACGAAGAACATACAATAGAAATACAACCCCTAGCATGTCCATCTTTCCACTAATGCCAGTTTCCTTTGAATACAATGAAAAAGAAACACATGAGTCTGTGACAATGTAGGACACTGGACATACCAGCCTAAAAAATGCCAACGCTTTCTCCAGTTTTAGGAACTGGACTGAAGCATCATTTAAAAAACTTTCCAGCATACAACTACAACTAGTATCTCCAGAAAATAGAGGTTTTACCAGATAGTCCAAAAGAAAATTCAGAAGGGGGATTATTGGGCAAATAATCATTTTCTTCCAGAAATATAAGACAAACAATCACGTGCGTCGCCAACTCACCATATGAAATTATTGTACTATATTATATTATACTAGTTACATGCCCGTGCGTTGCTACGAAAAACAAAATTGATAACGAAAAATAAAGATTAAAAAAAAATTATTTCACAAGATCAAACATCTATCTTTAACGCTTCGTTTTTTGTGAAAGCTGGCTAATTAAAGCAACGCTTCGTTTTTTGCGTAGGGCAATTAAGCATGGCAATTAAGTAGGGCAATTAAGCAGGGCAATTAATGACGTGAGTAGAACTCACCACTGCCACCAACTGCTGCTTTATAATAGTAGATTTACAAAAATAAACAGAATCAAATTTATTGACCTTGTGAATCCGCTGTGCAAGTTCAATTACTATAATTACGAATTCATTCATTGAACACATGTGCATCTGAAGAAGAAATGGAACAGGCTGCAGATCGCCCAGAGTTAGCAACTAAATTCACCAAGTGGAATTCACCAAATCCAATTAATTAGTTTGTCCCCCCTTGTGGTGCAGGTCAAGCCATATTAACCCCTACAACTTAGTCTTCTCCAAAGGTCACTAATTATTCGATTTGGACTTTGTAGGTAGATAAATTTCTCCTGTCGTTCCTTCCTAAAACAGCCCATAGAATTAATGGTTAAACTTTTTGTTAGGGAAAAAAGTAGGAGAGAGCCCTACTGTTATAATATACTAAAAAAGGTTAATAATGGACATATAGTTACAAAAGAGAGAGGGAAAAGCTATCCAGACACTGGGATATAACTGGCGATATGTTAAGCTCCTCCCCCCAAACATCCTGCCTCTGTTTTTCTTAAGAGATTAGAAATCAATTCCAAGCAACAAGTTCATGGTTAACAGAAAGAAAGGCTAAAAGTGGGTCGAAGTCTTCATAAAAAAAATACCATGCATGGTATTGACACCAGATACCCATCTGGTTACCTGGTTTGCTTACGAAAGGCTGTGGCTGCCAGCATACCTCCTATGCTGCAGTCGCCATCAGCATTGGCTCTAAATGGCCATTGCTACCGAATGTGCTCTTCAGGTTCTCTTTTGCTACTCCAGATTTTAGTTTCACAATAAGTTTTAAATGTGATTAACTGGTTGTACTGGGCGTGACGTGGTTTGATCTACGCCATAGGAAAGCGCCAACACTATAGATTTGGTAAAATCAACTAGGCACATTAAAGTGCTAACTATAGGGAATGGGAATCTGCGCCCGCACGCAACCACACACGTCCAACAACAAGAAGATTGCACACTCTAAGAATCTAACAAGCATGAGGCCTGCGCTTACACGCATTAAGATCTGGTAACTCCATTCCTTCTCTCCTCCAATCAAAAAATACAAGTACAATCACAACTATCGATTATAAGACGACCATCACAAACCACCAAAACACCCACTTTCCCTCCCAACTCTAATAGCAGACGTAACCTGCACGCTGGAAGAGACACGTTAGTTATCCATATCAACACATAATTGAGCACAGTAAAGCCGTAGATCCGCACAGAGCAGGCTCGGATCCAACTGGAGGAACAAGCAACCACACAACGGCGCGGTAGAGGAATCGGGGTGGAGTGGGCAAGATACCTTGGGAGGGAGGAGCCGATGGGGGCTCCTCTCGGGCTTCGTCCTCCGCGGCCGCGACAGCCGGGGGATGGGACTGGGACTCCACCGGCGACGCCTCGAAGTCGTCGCGCGCCGCCCAATCGTCCGCGGTGGCGTCCGCATCGGTGGAGGGCGCGTGGGAGGCGATCGGCGGCGCCATCGCGGCATCGTGCTCCATCTCTCGCGAGCACGAGAAGGCGGAGGATGGATTTCTCTCCTTTTGCTTCGTCTTGTCTGCTCGCTTGGTTTTCCGCCTCGGCCTTTTCTGCTTCCTTTGGTTTAGGGTTTTTGAGTGGGCATTTCGGCCTTTGGGTGGGGAGGGGGGTTACGGCACCAGCGGATGGAGAGAGAGAGAGGCAACGCGAGGTGCGTGCTTTCGCCGCAGGCTCCACCCTCCGATGGGCAGGCTGGGCTTTGGGCTTCTCATGAAGCGAATGGGCTTGGGCTCACCGGGTGGGATCCTACTTGCTTGGGAGGTTGGTTGGTTATTAAGAACCTTTGATGCAACATTTTTTTTATGAAGACTTCGATCCACTTTTAGCCTTTCTTTCTGTTAACCACGAACTTGTTGCTTGGAATTGCTTGGGATCAGAAGTCTGATTTTTTTTTGCAATATTTTTTTTTACGTGTGAAACATTTTTTTTCGACAAACAGTAAAAAAAATATTTCATACGTTCAAAAAAATGTTTCATACGTTCAAAAAAAAATGTTTCCTACATTCAAAAAAATATTATGTAGCGTCCGAAAAAACCAAAAATCAGACGTCCAGCTGTTAGTTTCTCCCTTATTATTATTGCTTAACCCCTGAAACCATACTAAAGTTTTCGATTGAAAGCAATCACTTACATCACTAAGCTAACTCAAAAAATTGACCAACAACCATCACTACCATCCCAACATCTTACATCAATCGATATCGTACAGAAATGATGACACGAAGCTGCATCATCTTAAAATATTAAATACAACAAATAAAAAACATTTTCGCAACAAAACTGAAAAAAGTGCATAATTTCCTTGGTACAACAATTAGACGTAGCTAGTGCAACAAAAAAAAAACTTTGATGCAACAAATAAAAACACATGTTTGCAACAAAATTAAAAGAGGTATATCAATTTCCTCAGTACAACAATTATACATCGTTAGCGCGACAAGTCAAAATGCTAAATGCAAAAAACCTCTTGTTGTAAATTTGTAGAAGGGACATTACAACAAAATCCACACACTTGGTACAACAAAATCCAAAAAACCTCTTGTTGTAGATTTGTAATAGTCTCTCCTCGTCGATTCCAAGACAGAGAGAGTTGCAATATTTGGGAGTGGAGGTTTGAATGAGCATACAGAGACGATGGGCATACGTAGATAGAGAGAGAGAGATAGTGATGGGTCAAATGGACGGAGAAGACGATTAGAAAGTAGTTTGATGGCTCCAAACTTGATGGGATAGAGAGAGGAGGAGGAGCAACCGAGTACTCACAAGCAAGGATGATCGGATCTGCTTAGCGATGTGGATAATACACTAGATTAGCTGAGCCTACGACTTGAGGAGACGCTCGATCGGTGACTTGTGTCCGCTCCGCTCCGGCCCGTAGTTGCCGACGTCCTCCTCCTCATTCTCCTCTGTTCTTTCTCATACGCCATCTTCCTCCCATGTATATACACATAAGTTAGAATTATTATTATATTATTTAGCAAGAAAGCAAACATCTTAGTTTAGCCACAATACATCATCAAGAAATCATAGACCATCAGTTTGTTCTCACGTAAAATCGTAGCCATTAGATATCCCGATCGGATTGTCCCTCTTCCAATCAGGGTTAACAAAACCGAAACCGAAAAAACCGATGGAAAACCGAAATTGGAAATTCGAAAATATCGAGCCAAAAATCGCTCGAAAATCGTTAGAAACCGAAGAGTTTCAAAACCGAGCATTTGAACAAAAAACATTCAAAACAAAATTTAAAAAAACGAAAACCACTCGGTTTTCTCGAAAACCCATCGGTTTTCTCGAAAAACCGGTCGGTTTTCTCGAAAAGCCGATCGGCGAGTTGAACGTTTTGGGCGATCGGTTTTTGGAGCGATTTTCGTCGGTTTTTTCGAAAAATCACTCGGTTTTCACCGGTTTTCGATCGGTTTACATCGCATAAATTTTTTCAAATTTTTTGATTTTTTTGAATTATTTTTTTAATTGAATCGGTTTACCGACCGGTTTAGAATTTCGAACCGGCTCGATACGGTCGAAAACCGCGATTTTCGAGCGGTTTTCGTCGGTTTTGTGAACCCTGCTTCCAATCAAATCAACCACCAGATGTCAACTGTTGAGCAGTGCTTCTATGCTCTTCCTTCTAGTACAAGTTGCACAAATCTTGAAGCAAGCGAAGGGGTAAGTAATCACCATCTACCCTCCATTCATGCTTTAATAGTTGTGCAACTTTTAAAAGGAAGAGCATAGAAGCACCTCTCTCAACTGTTTTATTCCCATGGCAGTTGCCTCGACACTTTTAGGAGTCGCAACCTTTCATAAGCCAATTTTACATCAAGGACATATACAGTGGTAAGGACATATACAGTGGTATAGACAGTAACTGTTTGTAATATATCATTATACTATTTACAAAGTATTACATGTATGATCTTTGGAACAAGGTGCTTTCTAGCCTAGGGGCCTTTCCTCTCGACAATTTACGTGATGTCTGCTTACTACGAACCATCCTGCAAACTAAGGCCCCGTTTGGTACGGTTCCAGATTCTTGGTAGAAACGTTTCAGGTAGAATCAGAATTACTGTCTGGAAACCGTTTGGTACAGTTCCAGATTCTAGTAGAAACTAGTAGAAACGGGGTTGATGGTGATTCAGTCACGGCGTGGAAAAAGAAGAAACGTTCCGAGGAGAATCGTTCCGAGTTTTAGCCCGTTTGGCTGGGTTTCTCTCAGATTCTAGTAGAAACAGCTCGGTTCCAAATTGCCAAACAGGACCTAAAGGATAAATCATGTACAAAATAAACCATGATTGCCTCCGCAGAAGAAGATATTGTAATGGAAATCCAAAGGTCTATCTGTAAGGCTGTAACCAGAACCTAATTACATGGTCGACACAATCAAGAAAGACTTAATAATCAATCAGGTGCTTAAATCTCATGCAAAAACAAATGAGAATGTGCAGGAAGAATGGTGTATTTTGTTTTTAAGGAGAATGTAGCATTGGTCTTCGAACCTACAAGGCTACAACCTCAACCATCACAACCACACAATGTACCACAAGGTTAAGTGGATGTGTTTTTTGATTGCTGGTGCACGGCGGGATAGCTACCGTGCAAAGGATGCTCAAACGGCGTGGCTTAAAGGGAAGAGCAGTGTTTCTATGCTTTTTCTTCTAGTACAAGTTACACAAATTTTGAAGCAAGCGAAGGGGTAAGTAATCACTATCTACCATTCATTCATGCTTTAATAATTGTGCAACTTTTAAAAGGAAGAGCATAGGAGCACCTCTCTAAAGGGAATTATGTATTGAAAGGGGTAGACAGAATTTAGACTGGGATAACGGATAAGAGAACTATTGAGAGAGGAAAGACTAATCATTTGCAGGGATTATTTATTCTTCACCGTAAGAAAAATCTCTAAATATAAGGAAACGTATCCCAACACATGGAATATTTGAGTTAATCTAACTAACAGAAAGGTTTCTATTCTTATGTCTACTTCGCCTTCCTGCTATCATAGCCACACCCTACAAGATGCAGGGCCAACCTAGAGGCATAGGCAACAGGTGCGACTACCTAAGGCCCAAGAGGGACATGGCGTTGATCAAGTATTGTCAAGTTTACGTATATGTGTCCTGCAGTCTTGTTACTTCAAACTCGGGTTCAAAAAGCCCGAGGCCCAAAACATTCCTGAACAGCCCAACGTAAAAAGAAATGAATTAAAAATTGCTAATCGATTCTCTTTCTAAGATTCGGCTTTGCACTAATTTTCTAAAAAAAAATATGTTCCTTTTTAAGATCTACAATATTGTACACGACTGTTCTATTCAATTTTTTAACTAATTCTTGCTACACTCTGATTTCTATTAAATTATCCAAATCTCTAGTGCTTTTGCTCATTATCCTCAAACTGATTCTTGTATTATTGTGTGTTAGGTTCAATAGATGGTCTCTCTTATCATGTTTTGTTGATGAGGTCTTCTATATTAGATTATGGTCCTTAATATTTTGTTGTATTATACTTTATTCGGTCCTTAATATTTTGTTGTATTATACTTTATTCCCTTATGGACTCCTTAGGTTATCTAGGTTAGTTTTTATAAGTAACTTGGGTCATTCTTTTCAATGTATTAATAAACAATTAGCTTCAATGTTTTAAATACAAATTGTCACTTTTATATTTGTTTAAACAAGGACCTTTGTTTCTATAATACCCTAAGGCCTACAAAATGTCAAGACCGATCCTGGCGAGATGCACTGCTGCTACAATACCGCCACACAACAAGCCCCTTAATCACATACTCATGAACAAAATCATGTGGGAAAAAACCAACAATTGATACGGCAAATTAATGAATGAACTCTTTTTTAGTAATAGGAAATATTAGGTAATGTAGTTCTCTTAATGCTTACAAGGTAGTGTGATGAGATCGGTAAAAAGTCACAAAAGTAATATATTTCCGTGATCTAGAAACCAAGAAGCCACACAACTAAGAGCCCATTCGGAAGGGCTCTAGCTCTTGCTCCTTCCAAATTCTGCTCCGACTCCTTCTAATGTTGATTTTTTGAGGAATAAGGAGTAGTTTTTGAAAAATGTTCAACTAGAGTTGACTCTAGATTCTTGAGGGAAAAGGGGATTCGGGAGGGGGGATTTGGTTCCGTACCTCGGCGACGTGGGGAGGAGGCGATCGACGTGGGAGGCAAAGCGGGGAGGTGGGTCAGCGGCACAGGAGGCAGGGAGGTGACGCGGGGAGGCGGCGGTCGACGTGGGAGGTAGGGAGGCGACACGGATTCTCGCAGGGGGCAAGCTTGAGGCTGCTTCTTGCCCCCAGTGCAAATTGAAGAATCGCTTCTCAGAGATCCAACTCCCTCGCTCGAGAATTAGAAAGTGTTCGATAGAGCTCGGCTCTTCCAGACGAGAATCCGAGAACCGAAACTCTACCGAATAGGCCCTAAATTATCTGAAGAACAAAGCATGGTGATGACCATCACATGGACAGCGAAGCAAGATTACCACCATCAATCACAGAACAAGGCACGATGTATAAACATACGCGAACTAGAATACATAAAGGTGGGATCTATTTACCTTTCAGAGTTCGTGTGTAGTAATTGCAACCGTGCACCCTGGTGAATCTTCAGGTTGGCCAACTCTTTTTTCTGCGGTGCAAATTGCCAAGCAAGGATTACGTTACCTAATCGAGTTCGAAAATTGGTACCTATTTCTGTTAAAAATCGATAAAAATAAGCAAGCTCAAAGACAAAATTTTAAATTTGACCGTCAAACAAAAAATCGATTTTCGGCCGGTTTACATTTAGATCGATTTTCTACCAGGTTTTGCCGATTTTCGATCGGTTTGTACAGATTTTCGATCAGTTTACGGCGTATAAAATTTTCTAAATTTGAATTTAAATTGAACCGGTTTATAGACCGATTCTATTTATCGAGCCGGCTTGATACGGTCGAAAGTAGAGCGATTTTTGTCGATATTTGAAACCCTTTTGCCGACTATTTGTAGATCGATCAGAATCCTTAATCTGTGCTAGATTAATTGGCTTTCTACTGGAATTGATCGGACAACTGAAACGATTTAATCTCGTGGTGACGCTGATTGACGTGGATGTATATTGCAATGCTATTGGATGATGTTACTACTTACTAGGATAGTATCATAGTAGGACAGGATCATGGACTGAATTAGCCAGCCACACGTATCCGTGGCCCACCAATCAATTATGGTATCTTTTTTTTGGAGAGAATTATTCTCCTTTTTTGCTAGATTTATTGAGAGATAATTATGTTAAAAATAATTTAGAAATTGTCTATAAAACAATTAATTAATTAAAAGAAATTTAGACATCTCCTCATCCTTTGAGGGTTTATATACCACGAATAACTCTCTGATTAACGATCTAAGACTATCTCCAACGGCTTCCCTTCCCTTCCAAATCCCTTCACGAACAGATTCCAAGCGCTCCAGCGGATTCCCTTCACAATTTCCTTCGGAAGGGATTCAAACAGTGAATCCCTTTAGAAAGGGATTCTCTCTCCAATCCCTTCACAAATCCCTTGAAGGGATGCTGCTGGAGATAGTAGGAAATAAAGGGAATGAATATGGGGAAGGGAATAGGGAAGGGAATGGAATGAAGGGAAATTGTTGGAGATAGTCTAACACCAAATAACTCCTATGCTACTCTTGTGCGAAATTGATGCATGCCATCGCTGTTAGACTCGTCGATTGAGAGGGCCCTTTAGCATGTTAGATTTCCCTCATATGGCCCATAATGCCCTCACATGCCTTCTTCTTCCTTCTCTTTCTTTAACCATTGCCGCCTATCACCCTCGAGTGAATCTCATGGATCTCGATTCATGTCCCCCCCCTCTCAATGATGCACCACAGCACTAACGATGGTAGTGCAGCGCAGCAGCAGTAGGTAGCGTGGGGAGGCAATGAGGGGAGGTGCAACGGCCGGTCGGCATGGCCGAGCCGTGGAATGCACATTGGACCAGATCAAACAATGGTCTCGTTTGTTTCAGTTTTCTGTTTAAAAAAACGGATTATTTATTGAACAAGAGGATTCTAAAAAGCTTTCTATGAAAAATTGACACAAAAGTGCAGTATGTATAATAATGTCTTGGTTCTGTTTTACTTGACGTCTTAAATCGGCGTCGTCAAACTTTGTTGATAGGTTTAAAACTATATATTAGATTTGCCGTTAAATTTTTTATATAATATTGTAGTTTTATTAGCACATATTAATATGTAAAGTTATAAATGTAAGTGGAGTCTTGAATACGGTAAAAAGTCAATGGCATCAAGTAAAAATGAATAGATGGAGGAATTATATTATTGTCTGACACGTGTTTTTTTGGTGAATCTTAGCAATCAAAGTCTAGTCTTGAATACAGTAAAAAGTCAAAGACATGAAGTAAGAATGAATAGAGGGAGGAAGTATATTATTGTCTGACACGAATTCAAACCGGCCAATTCATTCACTTTCTATTTATTTGTATTTTTTTTGGTAAATCCTTTTTTTATGTTTGATATGGCATCGCAATTCACAGCCTTTGCTCTTTGATTTAACAATTGGACAGCGTCATACTTTATTTCTCTGCCGTCAACAACTTTGGCTGGATTCATAATTTTCCTGTTTGATGTCCACGTGGAGTAAAGCAAGCAAAGGTGTTCCGATCATGGTGCTGTCCAACTAAAAATCTACTTGGTCTGAAATTTTTCGTAGATTTTGATCACAATAATTATTTGAAACCGGTGGCATCTCTAAGGAGTAAGAACATCAGCACCGTGCTGAAGCGACTCGCTGTTCGTTAATCGATATAGTTGGGATCGTGCCAATCGAACGGTGCAGATTCCCGTTCCAAATGAAATGCTACTTGTATAAACAACACGCCAACATGAAATTTAATACTTTTAATTCAAGTTGCAAATAAGACTATAAAACCACGGGAAGCAAGACTTATATTACATTCACAATATAATTTACGGTCATTACAGGTAAAAACGCCATTCTCGTTTCAGGTTTCCAACCTCACACCCGAACCGCACGACTCAAACATGGCCGAGAAGGCTTAATAAATATGTAATTTTTACAAAGACGATAAATACGCTATTAACTTACAAGCGCCAGACATATAATTTATCATTAACTTAGAGGGCGAAAGGCATACGCACAGTAAACCATATGCATGGTTGCACAAGGCGTCTCAGGTAGTCCTCCATGCAAGGCTGGCTATGTTTGCTCAACTGGCTGGCTCTTTATATGACCTTGACCATGCAGACTCCTGCACTATGAGATTGATGCCTCTGACCCAGAATTCAACGCTGGAAGCAGAGCTGGCCTCAAAATGGACCTCTCTGCCTGTCACTGTGTCAACAAGGAAGATCAGCTGATGAGAAGACGCATCATTGATCCTACGGTTCTTGGAAAAGGTCATACTAGGCCCAACTCGTGCCTCCCTGCAGGCCACATTCCTTCTGCGAGTAGCTCCCCATGTCAGGACACCAGATTTCATCATCCGAGCGGTCTTCAGGTGAGGCGAGCCCCTGCCTTCTCGCGTGTGTTTCATCAGCTCCTCCCCAGCAAGGACATGAGCACGCGAGAGGTGATCGAGCAGCCACTCGTCGGTTGCCTTGTTGGATCTGCTGCTCCTCCTCGCTACCGACAAAGCTGTCTCGCTCCTCTCATTCGTTAGGCTGCAATCTGCACCTCCATGCGAGACCAATACCTTGCAAGAGTCTAGCTTGCCGGCAGCAGCTGCACGCATCAGGGGCGTGTAACCATCCTCATCCAGTGAATTCGGGTCATGCCCCATTTTCAGGAGCTGTAGTATGGAGGATGTGTCACCCATCCGGGCTGCGTAATGCAGAGCTCTGAAAGGCGTTTGACCTGCGACCGCATTAGCTAGTGAGGCTTGGAGCAAGATCTGCTCAAAGCAATCTCTAGTTTCAGAAGCTTTGCTTCGAATAATAGACATCACAGATTTCCCTTCAGCACTTCTGGCTGCCATATCCGCTCCTGCCATCACTAGAAGCCGGAAAATATCAACATGGCCTGACTCTGCAGCAACCATAAGAGGAGTGAGCCCTGAACCATCAAGCCTGTTTAGATCTTCAGCTGAGTAATGTAGCATCATCAAAAGAGGTTCTGCACGGCCACTTCCAGCAAAGAAGTGCAGCGGAGAGAAGACAGTCATGTCTGATGAAATAATGCAAGCCCTGGAACTCAATGCCCTCGAAAGAATGTCAATGATGGATGAGCGAAATGAACTTTTCTTAGCTAGCATAATTGCTGTATCACCTGCATTGTTGACTATCCCAAGGTCTGCCCCAAATTTAACCAGCTCCAGAAAGCAATCGGGATGCCCAGCCCTTGCTGACACCATCAGAGGAGTGTCCCCAGTAGAAGTCTGTGCATTGATGTCTGCTCCATCTGCCATGAGTTGCTTCAATACTGGCGTATAACCCAATCTTGCAGCCAAATGTATTGGGTGGGAGACATGCCTGCCTTTTGTCATTATGGGAAATCTGGGATTGGCACCAGCTTGTAGAAGCAAACTTACGGCATTCGGGTTCTGACAGAGAATGGCATGGCAAAGAAGGTTCCGACCCTTATTTGGGTTCTCCAACAACCAAGGAGCTTTGTCAAGCAGTAGCTTGAGGATTTCACCACTAGATTCGTAGTATTCTACTGCACACCAAGTGGCATTGTAATGTTCACCAAGGCATGCACCCACACGCAATTCTTCACCTGATGCAGGGTCCCAGGACCAAGAACCAACTTGCACGAGACAGTCCAAGTAAGAACCTTCCTGTACACAAATTACAACACCAGAATCAATTGAAGGATGACGCTTTTGCTTTACGTTTATATTATTCCTACATTCTCATCATTGCATTGATAAATAATATGCAAAATAGACTACCTGCTAGTTCATTACCCGAAAATAAAAGGGAAAATGCTGATAGTGTTTTTAGCACATTGCAGAACAATTAGCACTGCTTTAGATTCAAAACATGACACTTTTCCACTTTTCTTATATGTTTTTCCTTCTAGTACAAGTTGCACAAATCTTGAAGCAAGCGAAGGGGTAAGTAATCACCATCTACCTTCCATTCATGCTTTAATAATTGTGCAACTTTTAAAAGGAAGAGCATAAAAACACCTCTCGGATATTTTTTATCTACAAAAAATGGCTGGAATGGTACAAAACAACATAGAGATGAGGACATTTACAGATAAACTACCTTTTTCAGTTTTAACAGAGCTAGTTAAGTTGGAATGGCATTGTACTAATTAGAAAGCTGAAAAGATCAGGTTAATGTACATACCTCTATCAAGAGTTCCACGGTGGAAATTTGCCGACTCATAATTGCTGCCACTAGCGGAGTGCAATCCACATTAGCATGGAGTGCAGGCTTAACTGACCGCAAGAGAACCCTAGCCATGCAATTAATATCAACCCCATTCTGCAATCAAAGGTGTATTAGAAAACGTATAAATAGAATAAAGCATTAAGTTTAATTTCTCTACGTGACTGGTAACATTTGATTGCACCTGGAGTAATATAACCACTGCATCATCAAAGCCTCTTGAAGAAGCAGTCACCAATGCATGTGCCGCAGCTTCAGGCCCTAGCATCTCTGAAGAGACTAGGAGTCGAATGGCTTCCGTCTCACCAAAAAGACTAGCTTCCGATAATGAATCTTCACAAGCCTCCTGGGTGACTCCAGTCTGCAGAAGCATTTCTAAAATATCGATGTTTCCTTCACGTGCAGCAGCTGTAGTTGCATAACCCAGAAATAATTTCCGATTAACATCAGCTCCAGCCACCTGACATTCAAATCGCATGCCCATTTGCATAACTATAGAGTATAGAATATTCCATAACACCTTTCCATGGAGAAATAAAGAAGAATACTAAACATATGGAAAAAATTCCCATTCGTCTGCACTCCTGCAAGGCAAGTTGATGTTCTGTTCATCTTTTAAATATTTTATCCTTACTGTTCACTTGCGTGTATAGCTTTCTTTCAGTTTTTCTTTCATAGTTTTCTTCAGAAAGCAATCATAATGTTTTCAGACAATTCAAACAAGTCATTTCTAATTAGCACTTAGCTGTACTGTTATCACGAGACTTCTTTAAAATTTCAAGGATCCATTTTGAATCCAATGCAGCATTACAAAATATCTTCTTCTCTTTTTCTTTTTTTTTGCAATATCTGTGATTTTGTCACTTTCTTGCATCATTGTTCATTGGATTTATTGAGGATTTACCATACTAAGTTGGTGCATTTGATGATTTACCACGCTATGTCTCACTGATATTTAGGCCCTATTGAGACTACCAGTTGGATAGCTGAATTATAGTGAAAAATGATACACTAAATATCCATAATTTTATAATATCTGCTTTTCGGATCAACATATCATGTATCTAAACAATGAAAACCAGGATGTAGGAAACAAGTTTGTTTCTCTCACTAGCTTAAGCACATATTTCTTCGAATCCTTCCATACAGTATGTCTTTTGTTACTGTGCTTCAAATTCAATATGAGAGCTATATGATGTGCTCCTTCTCCTTCTTTGATTTAGATCCATTTTAGTGTTTTGGTGATTATTCATAGCAATATTAAAGGTATTAAAAAGCATGCCAAGTCTGTTTATATGAAAGGCCATGGAAGAAATGATAAATGCGATTGTAAATTTTAATATGCCGACATTCATTCTGATCCGTTTCATTGTTTTTGTGCAGTTATGTTTTAAAAAAATGTGGGATACCTAGGACGAACTAGGTATTGATTTAGTTAAGAAGAAATAGGCACCCAAATACGAGCCGAAGAGGAGTCGAACCTGGGTCACCTCACAACAACTGAGCTAGGCTCAGTTTCGTACAGCTATGTTTGCAGAATCATCGTTCCTTTTGAGAAGTACTACCGAGGGCTTTAGGGATTGTTACCTTGATTGGTATAGTATCCCAAGCAACAACACTGTCCTAATTAGTGGTTTGATTATTTTTCTTTTAACAATATCCAAATAATTTACAAAAACTTTGCAATTTATAAATAGAATTATATTACCAGGAAATTGATTAGCTTTTCCAGATTTCGAGAAGATGCTCGAGGTGAGTTGTGACGCATCAGATGTCGGCATTGGAGCAGTGCTAAGTCAACAGCACACATCTGCTAATCTTCTGAAAGACACTGTTGGACAAAACTACTGATCTACCTAACTCTGTTTGTAGGGGCCCTTCTAGGTCCAAGGAATCACCTTTCTTTCCCATCGTCCACTGTTTGAAGTCTGCTTCACTCACTCATACGGTGGGGTACTAGGAAACTAGGAAAGATTTTATCTATACAACATCATCGAGATGCATCACTACCAGAGCACAAAAGCAACAACAGATTAACCTACATAGATATATGTATGTCGACAATGTGCTTATGGCTTACTATTAGAGCATTACTTTCAGTCGGCACTACAGAATTATAGCCAAACAGTGCTAATCAAGTGAGTAAGTAATTTTGAAGCTTACACTTCTAATTAGTTCAGAATGGCAGCCCATCACATCCTGTCTTGAGAACAGGCAAAGAAGATTTCCAATCCCATTCCAAAAGGGAGAGCAGTTGCCATCACACTACACCAAGGGGTGGAAAGAGGATTACCAACGTCCCTAATCCTAACTCACTTCAGTGAGCGCTGGACAGGCCTGTTAATCTCCCACAGATCACTCGTAGAATAGGTACCGACAAAACAATGAATTAACAGGCAAAAGCAAAGTATCAGCAACGCGCGAGTCGAGTCTGATTAGACAAGAGGTTGAGGCTGCGGTTGGTTCTTAATTATTTTAACTCAGATAGTAATCATTTGCGATTTGTGCAAATTTGATCTTTGAAAAGTACGATGACGGATCCATACCCTTTGTCGTGCAATCTAAAAATGCCAGTCAATGAGAAAATTTTACTTTTACCCTCCCAATCGAAAAGTCTTCGGAATGAATCCACGCAAAACTTCAAATTTTGCCATGACAGGACAATCCACTTCCATTTGAATCATCAATACAACAATACCTTATCTGATGATTAAGCCCTTGGAAATGGAACGCCTGTGCATGTGAACTGATGCCTAATGGCAAGATGACTGCACGAATGCAATGGTACCACATATATGAATATATATGATCATCAAAGCTGAGTGGTATTCAGCGACAGGAATTTGGGCCCCCATCCATACCAGGAGGGCGCGGACGACGTCGGCGTGTCCGGCGTGCGCGGCGGCGAAGAGCGGCGAGACGTCGGTCTTGAGCTCCCGGGACTCCACGACCACCTCCCCGACCGCCTCCTCCCGCAGCGCCACCTCCGCACACCTCACCCGCAGGAGCGCCACCCCGACGCAGCTCGCGGCTGGCACGTCGGCGTCCGCGTCTGCTTCCGCCAGGCACGCCTCCACGGCCGCCACGTCCCCGCGCAGCGCGGCCTCCACGAGCCGCTGAGCAGGAGACGCCTCCTCCTGCTCCCGCGCCGCCGCGGCCATGGCGGCCGCCCCGCGCCGCACCATGGCCTTCATCTCCTGAAGGCTACTTGGTGGTGGTGGTGGTGAGGTGAGGTGTGGTGCTCGGCAGTCGGCAGGTGTTTGCGGTTTGGTCGGGGAGGAGGTCGCTGTGGGTGGGTGGGAACATTCGGGAGTTTCAAGTTTGAAATACAAGGGGATCTTCTGAGGTAGAATATCTGCAACCAGCTACAGGGGCAGCCTGACTGTGCCTCGGAGAGATTCTTCTTATCTTGACAGAAAGATTAAAAGCTTAGTCCCAACACTATTATCTCTGTATCATTATTCTTGGTATGTACGGACTGGTCCGTCGTCCGGCGCCACGCGTACCCATGACATTGTAGTTTCTACAACGAACTACAGTGCAAGTTACAGTAATTTATTTTTTTAAAAAATATTTTTAATTTTTTTTGATCTTTTTAAAGGAAATCATTACTTTTTGTTCTTTTTTTAGGGATTTCTCGAAAAAGTTTTTCTATCTGTATTAAAATTTCTACATGTTTTTATGCTTCCATCCGCAGCAACACGCGAGCCCAACATAGCAACTAGTTTAACTAGTTACATGCCCGTGCGTTGCTACGAAAAACAAAATTGATAACGAAAAATAAAGATTAGAAAATAAAAAAAATTATTTCACAAAATCAAACATCTATCTTTAATGCTTCGTTTCTTGCGAAAGCTGGCTAATTAAAGCAACACTTCGTTTCTTGCGTAGGGCAATTAAGCAGGGCAATTAAGTAGAGCAATTAAGCAGGGCAATTAAGCGGCAATTAATGACGTGAGAAGAACGGACCACTGCCACCAAGTGCTGCTTTAGAATAGTAGAGATTACACATGGACCACAAGGGTACTTAGGGCTTGTCTGGATGGGCACGTGTGACAAATTCCCCTTGTAACATTTCCCTGTTGGAGTAAAATGTTCGTTTAGATGAGCTCGAGGAGAGAAAAATCCCAGCCCAACCCAGGGGCGGAACTAGAGAAAAAATCATCGGGGTTCACCATTTCACCATATATATGATAATAACTTATTATTCCTACCATTAGCTTGTTATTTGCCTCCCGGTGTCACAAGATTTAGATAAGGTGGTTCACATATACTATATATATAGACTAACACATAATAATTTTTTTTATATATAGATTAACATACACTAATTTTTTTTTGACCCGGTGTCCTGTGACACCGGGTAGCATCAAGTACTTCCGCCCCTGGCCCAACCCATGCGATTCCACAGGGGCGATGGGTGTGTTTGGTTGAAGGGATGAGGTTAACTGGAATGGGATGGTCTTGTACCATTCGGTTCCATTATTTTAGGTGAATAGAATGGTTCAACATATATAGAAAATATTCCTTAAATTTGTATCACTTGATCCAGGATAGGATGGTTCCATTCAAGCAACCAAACACATGTATGACTTTTTTCTTGAACCATTTCATACATGTACCACTTGATACATGGTAGGATCTTATAGGATCATGTGTTCATGACTGGTTTCATATTACAAAGCACTCACGTGTTCAAATGCGTTCTAGTCCTCTACTCCTTTCAGTCAAAAATAATTGCCGTTTTGGACATAGGAGTAGTTAAACTTTCAAAACTTTGACTACCAATATCTTTTAAATAGTTAAATTGAATATATGAAAATTATATTTGTAGATTTGTCTTGAAAAAACTTTCATAATATTATAATTTTACTAGATTTTATAAACATATGATAATTAAAATTAGTGACCAAAGTTGTATTTTAGAGACCATGCTGATATCCAAAACGACTACTATTTTTGACCGAGGGTGTATTTAAGTTGGATGGTAAGTACCAAATGGTCAAGTTTAGACATTTATATTTGGAGGCTTGGAACGATACAAAATTATTTAATTCCTTTTCTTTTAATTTTTTAACTTTAAAATGGTCATCTATCAGTGCTAGCAAAAATACTAAACCTAAAAGGAATAATGTTATGGAAGTTGGTTTGACCCTGGCCAAGAGCATGGATAAGGAATTAATGTTTTAAAAAAAATAGGGCAGTAAAATGCAGAGCTTGTTCAATATTCAAGGGGTGATAAGTATATTGAAGCATCATTTCGTTGGGAATTGGTTTAATGTGAAACCTTGGGAAAAAATTTCAACCTTCTTAGTCAAAGTAGTGAAAAGATTTTAACCTTCTCGTGAAAAGGTTAATTTCAACCTTTTCAACCTTTTTGTGAAACCTTGTGAAAAGATTTCAACCTTCTTGTGTAAAGGTTGAAAAGATTTCAACCTTCTTTTGGGAACTCAAACAGAAGGGAGTGATGACACTTCTTTGTCAAAGTAGTGTTAAATGACTAACTAAATACTAAGATCACCTCAAAAATAAAAAATAGCAGATGTAAAAGAAATCTATGTTTTAGTAAAATTAGGTAGGATATACATTAGATTCTACAACTCAATGCTACAATATGATACTATCATAGCATCTACAACTCCATTAAAAACCACTATCTCGACAACTTTGGACATGAGCATGTGCAAAGCTAGGCTGAAGACCTAAGAGTAGTGCTTCTATGTCTCCCTCTTAATACAAATTGCAAAATCTTGAAGTAAACGAAAGGATCATTAACTATCATCTACCTTTTATTCATGCTTTAATATTTGTTTCGGCTGAAAAATCTCTGGCCAAGCGAGGCTATCAGCCATAGCTCAATTTCTCGGGTCAAGCTAGGCTTTTTACTTACCCCCTCTCAAATTGCTGCCCAAAACCAGCCTAATAAGTCTATCGGGTCCAGGCCAAAATTGGGCTGGGCCACAGGACGTCAGTGGGCCGAGTTTTTTCTTCCCGAGGTCAAAAGATAGATATCAGATTTGGACTCAACCCAAGCCCCACACGTAAGGAGGATACTTACTAAGAGCATCTCCAACAAGGCTCTCCAAAAATCACTCTCCAAAAGTCATATTTGGAGAGCTCTCCAAAAATTTGACTCTCTATATCTCCTTTCTCTCCAACAGAACTCTCTATATCACACTCTCTATTTTCTCTCCCCTATATTTTAATCATATTTCATAACCGCCATAACAGTAATGGTTTTTTTTATCGGTTAAATTCAAACGGCTATATTTCAGTGGAGGAATTTCGAATTCAAAATTTATTTGCAAAGGAGAGATTATTATGAGATGGTCGCCTGCAAAACACAAGAAAGCAATTACTTAATTGAAAAAAACAGCTAGTCGCCTGCAAAACACAAGACAGGAATTACCTTTTTTATAGGGCCCCTCTGTCACCTGCATCATATTTGCAAAGGAGAGATTATTATGAGATGGTTTTTAACATTAGAACTGCCAAATCCAAATATGTTAGCATATCCAATTCAAGAAACAGGTAGTCAACATATTTGCAATTCAACCACTGTGTCATTGTCAATGCTGAAGTTCCAAATTGCTATAATGGAATGCCAAATTAGAAAACAGATGTGTACAGATGCAATCATCACGTGTATGCTAGCAAGGGATGAAAGAAAATATCGCGAGTAGCATCATAAACATGAAATGTGTCCTATCAAATTACCAATGGCCTAAAATTACTCCGCCCTGTGAAACAGACAAATTTGTTCAAACACATCTCCACTCCAACCCAGCAAGGCATTTGCTTCATCATCCCTGCATGACAATAGTCACAACCCATCTTACAGAGGGCATGGTTCAGGCCATCAATAAATGCGCAAGTCCACACATAAATTACAGTTCATTTTACTTAACCATTGACTTAACATGATGTGAACCTTTTTCTCAGAGTAATGATTTTAGCACATTCTTTCTAGAAATCTAACCAAAGTCCAACTAGTTGTTCTTTACGCTACACATATGTGGACCTCTAAAAAAGTCTAATGGGACATATTCTGCATCAACAAAGAAATGGTCTTTGGCCATGAAGGCATATACTGCTTTGACTTTGCAAAGGCATTTCACAAACATTAAGCAAAGATATACTCGAGATAAACCAACAGATCAACTCAACGTCAGAGACTGTCTATAATATTAACCTTTCGCTGTTCGGCATGTGAAACCTATAAAAACATCTCTGCAAGTTCAGCTATGCATAGAATCCATGGACATAATACTCGACAAAATTTATCTGCCGCATCACTCAAACCCCCCACATATATTCTACAGTTCCACCATCATAATTTATATATCATCATTCATTCCAACAACAGGACATCCACAAAACTGCTTTTGCCAAGCACGTGTGCGCAGGACAGCAATACTGGAATGAATCAAGCGGTCCTTGAGCAGAACGAACTCCCAAATCGAGCAGAACGGGCAAAACAGTTGAGCAAAAAAGAACTCCCAAATTGAGCATATCAATACACGGTAATTAATGGATTCAAGAATGAAGAACCAACCCAACCAAATCCGCAGGCACATGATTCGGGGGATGCAAGCAAGCCAATCTGAGGAAGACGGGAGCCGGACCAAGAAGCAGATAGAAGCACATACAACGAAGTGGGTGAGGTTGACGGCGGTCCAGGCGGCGCCGGGGGAGCAGCCGGAGACGGAGAGGACGAGGAGCCAGGCGAAGAGAGGACTATGGCTCCTGTGGTGTTGGGGATCCGCCGGTACCTTCTTGGGGGAGGGGAGATATGGTGACTTCGAGCTCCACCTTGGGATGGGATCGGGGGAGGGGAGAGCGACTGGAGAAGGTGGTGGAAGCTGCACTGCCGCAGCGACCGGTGTTCGTGTGGGAGACGACGAGGAGGACGACGGTCGCTTCGCTCGCGCGAAGGAAGAGGCAGTTCTGCGGAGCCAAATAGCGAGCGGAGAGAGAATCACCAAATATAGCGAGTCTCTCTCCGCTCTCTAATTTTTGGGATCATGATAGCAACTCTGTTGGAGACAAGTTTTACTCGTGACTTGGTTAAAAATGGAGATAGGGAGCTGGATACAGAGTCTTTTGGAGTTGCTCTAAGATATGGAGAAGGAATCAAGGGAGGCGATGGTGCAAGTGGGCGGCGACAAGCCGGCACTTACAGTATACAGGAGATCAAGCATGCATCAGTGACGTCGTACGGTGGCGGCGATGAGCCACGCACAACCTTGTTGCCTCACTCGACCCATCCCACGTCATTCTAGTGCGGAATGGCTGTATTGTTCTTAACCCAGAGATTGGTTAACGTAGTTTTACTTTGAACCGGATGGAACAAAACATCTAGGGAAAGGAACATCTTTGGACGTGATCCATTATCTAGCCCTTCAATCTTTTTTTTTTCTTTCAAATATAGCCCTCATGTGCATGAATTTGCGGATCTAGCTCCCTTCCCACCCCTACCATGCTCCCTTCCCACCTCATATGCATGCATCTGCTTAGTATGCTTTAGAACTGGGAACACGGATGACTGGTTATACTATTCATGATGAAAATAAAATCTTGGATATATTAAATGATCAATGGTATTTTATTAAAAATAAAAATAAAACTATGGTTTTGACACGGGTGAGTATTGGCAATAGTCGGAAGTGCATGTGTTTTGCACGTAGATAGGAGGAGATTTCTTGCCTAGGTCGAATTATGCCATATGTTGGCAACAGACCGTTTTATGCCATGTGTTGGTAGGGGATGAACACGAATTACTGCTTACGACGGACTATGAGTTGTTATATATATATGTGTGTGTGTGTGTGTGTGTGTGTGTGTGTGTGTGTGTTTACATACTTGTTATCTTATATCTGTCAAAGTTGCTTTTACAAAAAATTCATTTTCAATTTATTATTCAGTATTTATAATTCAAATCGGCTTTATGTAAAATAACTGTAGAAGCCTTACTCTAGATACAACCTGCATTTCAAACACTTCATGTCTTGTTGAGTTCGAAATGTACTCAACCTTGTTATTATTGTTGTTTGTAGGTGAAAGAACAGGAAATCTTGTCGATACATTGTATACCACAGGATACGGGGACTATCATGTCGAGCTTTCTAGGGTTTATACCTTGTTAGTTGCCTGAGGGTTATGTGGCACACTACAACTTCTGATTTTTCCATTATACTCTGATCAATCTTACAGGTTGTATTGTATAAATGCTTCTGCTAATATATGTAATATATTGTGTATGGGTGTGATTTTAACTCTGTAAATGTACGTACTAACCACTGATCATGAGACTAGTATTGTATGCATATGGAACCCATTGTTCGAACCCCTGAGATTCATATTCCCAGCGGAATAAAAAAGTTGAAAAAAAATCAAATGGCTACAGTGATTTCAAAAATTTCGATTATTTAGACCGAAATTGCCACAAAATGACCGATTTTGTGTTTTTTCGGACCGAATTTTACTTCAAATTGTTTGTAGAGAATTGTCATGCCCTTGGTAAGGAATACATTCAAAAAGTTTACAATAAACTCACAAGATGTTGTTTGGTCGCATGGCTAGAGCGCTTGCTTGCTAAGCATGAGGTTCAGGGTTAATATGTTTTGGACAATACCGAGCTGAAATACCATCATGCAAGAGAACATCTGATGTCAACTTGTTATTGCCTCCCAGAATATTCGTATAAAAACTGGAAACTCTTTCAGTCCTCATCGGAACAGGCATTAACATTTGAAAATCTGATGTCAACTTGTTATTCATGATGAGTGAATACTCTGTAATGTTAACTTCTCCGATGGTTAAAAGTCTAGCCATTGTATTGCTGCCCTTTAGTTCATCTGGTGCTATTATGTCACAAAGCTTAAAACAGTGTGTTGCCTTGTTTTACTAAGATATTGAAAATTACTGTACTCTCTGTGTTTGTTCTGCACCAGATGCTAGTTTAAAGAGCCCATTAGTGGTCTGAAAACGACCCATCAAGTGAGTTAGCACAAGGCTTCAAACTCCATAATCCTTCAGATTTCAATTTTTAGTTTCTAGTTGCTACAGCTTTTGGCTGTGCTACATTGTTCCAGTGCAGTTGACCAACTCGGCCATCATGATATGGCACCATACGCATAGCTATTTTTTTTGAGTGTATAGGTATCATCCGGATGTTTTTGTTTTAGCTAATATCTAAATTTTGGACCGTTGGATACCTCACCCGGATATCACCGGGCCGTTAAATCAAATCATAGGATCGGATGTAATTGATACTTCCGAATCTCAATAATGATCCAATGGTTCTAGATTTAGATGATTTCAGCAATAAAAACATCCGGATGATATTTATCAAATCTTTTTTTTTTACCAGTACCCAGTAGACATGGCTTGCCTTTTCCTTGGTAGATTCGCGCAGTACTGTTCTTTTTGGCAGGTTCGGCGGGGCATTTGGGTTGGATGCACTCGGTTTGGTAACCAATAAAGGAAAAAAACAACAAAAGCGATCGCTGTGGAGAGAGAATCTAATTCCTTCCATTCAAACAACTTCTTGCGTGCTGACTGCCAACCCGAGACTACGTAGCTGACTATAAAAGTCGAATCTTTCGCACCGAAAAGAGGGACACATACGAGGTAAGCAGACCTGTCCAAACATTTAGAGCACTTTTACGGTACGCTAAATTGAATATAAATCTTATTCTTTTCGATCGAATGGATTAGATTAACTAGAGTTTACTTATACTACATCTAGTAGTAGAGTAGTAGAAACACCCTTAATAAATCAACGATTAGATGTGATTTTTACTATACATTTTATACTACAAGTATAATCTACCGTAAAATTTCTCAACATTTAAGGGGCTATTTAGTTGTTGTGTCTTTTCAGCCTGGCTCATACGAGGTCATCCTGGCTGGTTGGAGACAGGCCAAGCTAACGCATATGGATATTGTTTGGTTGTTTGTAAGGGATGATGTTTGGTTGGTTGCACGAGCTGAACCTACTAACACAGAATACATGTATTACTGTAACAACTTGAATGACTCGAGCCTGGCCGCGTGGATACGCCCAAAATTCTTGTTCCCCGCAGGCCTAGCTGTGAGGGAAAAATTGTACGACTCGGATCAGACTATGATGGATGTCCAGGCAATCAAACAACAGGATTTTGCATCAACATATACAAAACTAAGGCCCCGTTTGGCAACTTGGAATCGAGCTGTTTCTACTAGAATCTGAGAGAAATCCAACCAAACGGCTAAAACTCGGAACGATTCTCCTCGAAACGTTTCTTCTTTTTTCACACCGTGGTTGAATCACCCTCAACCCCGTTTCACCAGTTTCTACTAGAATCTGGAACCATACCAAACGGTTTGCAGAAAGTGATTCTGATTCTACCTGAAACGTTTCTACCAAGAATCTGGAACCGTTTTCGTTTCTACTAGAATCTGGAACCGTACCAAACGGGGCCTAAATGCATACAGACAACCAACAGCCCCTAAGTCTATTTAGGGACATAACTTGAGGGGCTTACTGATTTTTTAAGAGTCGAAGCTGACTTTTTAAGACCCCAAACAGGCTCTAAAGCATCAAGCCATCATGAAGAAAGAAGGCAAGGCCGAGGAAACAATGCAGAAGCATAAAAAGTGAAGCATCAAACAAAAGACTGGCCTAAGGCCACGGCGTAAGTACTAGGTAAGGACTAATTTCCATCTATTTATCTCTTACAGCACGCATGTTCATGGACGATGACCATGCTGGCCGGCACGACGACTACCGCACATCACCATCAGAGATGCCTAAACTATGCCCTCGCCACCGACGTCCTTGATGTTGAAGCCTTCGTGCTCGCGCGCTGTTGGAGATGCTGGCAAGTCGTTGGGGTCGGAGATGCCACCAAAGTGTTGGGTGGGATTTCATAAACATCATGCGGATGTTTTTATTTGCTGAAATCACTTAAATCTGGGAGTATTGGATTATTGTTGAGATTCGGGAGTATCGATTACATCTGATTCTATGATTTGATCTAACGGCTGAATTTGTAATCATATGATCCAAAATTTGTATGTTATTTAAGATAAAAACATCCGGAGATGTCTATTGGGTGAGGATCGATGTCGCCAAAGCAGTCTTGGGCGTCGCCAAGGCAGCCGTGACTCACCATGCATGCATCGATCATCTGCTATCTCGACGTACGTGAAGATCATTGGTAAGAATATACGCGCATGCATGCATGAGCCATATATGAGTATATGTGCATACTATCCAAAGGAGAACAGGATGATCGATGTCCAGTCTACACAAGGGATAAAGCCACATATCATAGTCTTAATTACGTGCTACTGCCGAACATAGCATCGCCGAATATATAGTCCCGAGTTGTCTCACCCTTCGACCGCCAAACATGACGACACCATCGGCTACTGTGCTTGGTGTCGCCACAATTAAGTTGCCACGATGGACGCCTGCTGCTGAGCTGTAGTGGAGATGCGAAGTATACCGATAGTATATGCAAACATATATACATTTGCTAATAAAGAGGTTGCACCCTTGGGCATTAATAGACGTGTGCACAGGCAAAGCATATACACAACATGCTTGCATAGGCCATGCACACGCACATGCTCCCTCGTTAAGGCTCGCATATACTTGGGTTGGGCGACGAATTATGAAATCCTCGAGGATAGGTGTTAAGATGGTAAAGTTGAAGTTCTAACTTGAGATTTTCTCTTCTTTTTTTTTTTTTTTTTGTCTCAATGGCATCTCTCTAATGTATGTATGACTTTCTTGTCTTATGATGCTGAAGGAGGGCGACACGATGACAAATGAGGCGACCAACTGAAGTGGAAGCGCTTCAAGGTACAAGTACCTAGCATAGGTTTTTCATTTTGACATCTATTCTTCGTCTCCAAATTTGTTTTTCTTTGTTCACAGTGTCATCAACATACTGATCCTGGTCGGCGACGCACACTTTTTCCTTAAGATATATGTACATGCGTGCATAATACACTGACATACAAATTTTAAAATTTAAATTAGTGCATTACTTTCTATTTTTCAAAACCTCAATATCCCCCTTAAGAGCCTAGGAAGCAAATATCTCAATAAATTACAAGACCACAAATGCCAGTGGTACTGGAGAGAAGTTATAGCGGATGAAGGTAGGTATAGAGACCTGACATGCTCCAACTAGTTCATATATTGTAAACAATATTATATCATGTGAATGTGATGTGTACTATTAATGTGATATACTAGTGTTGTAAATTTTATGTGCTATGTAAACAATATTATGTATTGAGAATGTTATGTGATATTGTGTTAGATAATGTGAATGTGATATGTGTACTGTAATCCAGGGTTTCCGAACGATGTACATTGAACATCAAACGGCACATTACAATCGGCTCTATATAAGAACCGATTGTGATATGTGCCATCATCACAACCGGTTCTATATAAGACCCGATTGTGATATGCGTCGTAATCACAAGCTGTTCTGATATAGAATCGATTGTGATGACCATTTATCACAATAAATCGACTGTGATAACGCTTCCTCATCACTGTCCAACAACTTTGTATCGCCACCAAAACCGATTGCGATGACGAAAAAGAACCAATTGTGATGTACATTCCTGTATTACTGTGCACAACCATCTGATCATCTACGGTCGTTCGTGACTAACGAGGCCGGACGACGAGGGCGGGCATAGCTAGTGCAAAGGCTAGCTTCTAACGACCTAATAGACTAACGAGGCTATGGATCATGCCATGTGCATGGAGAATGCGAAGAGAAGACCGAAGGAGACAATTGGTGCATAGCTTAATCGAAGGTATCTCACAAGTTCACCTCGTGGGAGTAATTAATTGGGAGCCTTCCAAGGCTGTAGGAACCAAAAGACGATGTCACCTATTTCAGATCTGATGTACCAAGTAGGTTGTGGAGCGCAATCATTTTAAGGGAACTTGTAATTGTGTGATTCTCTAGATAATTAAGAAAATACATGTTCCCTATCTTTGTTTTATTTATTTATTTTGTGTATATTAGTACACTGGCACGTCCGCACTTTAAACCCCACGCATAGAAATCCTAAAGCGATTTCTCGTGTCAAACAACATGCAATCAAACATTATAAACTATGACTATAAATATCCTTTTGAATATTTGGATTGGACACATGAAAATATTACGTTCTAGGATCAAGGATAACCAACTAGAGGGTGGTGAATAGGAGATTTTTGAAATTCTCGGTTCTATTTGCAATAAATAAAGAAAGTAATACTAGAAATGAGAATTTTTACAATCAAAGTCTAAATCTTCTAGGTTTCACTAAAGTGCACCAACAATTCAAGATTGAGCAACTACACAATTCTAGTTTCAAGAGCAAGAATAAACAAGCTATGAAAGTAAATTTGCTCAAATAAGAACAAGTGATCAAACCACAAGAAAATGAACACAAGGTTTTATCTCGTGGTCTCAAAGACTTGCCGGTCTCCCCTAATACACGTTAAGGAAACTTGATCCAATCAAGCCGGCTCCTTGCGCAAATGAGCCTCCTTCGATCACTAGTAGTAGCTCTTCCCTATTCCTGGTAGGCGAACTCCTTGCCTTCACAAATATTGAGCCTTCTCACAAGCTCTTTTGATAGGATTGCCGGTTCTCTCGCCTTCAAGCCTTCTAGGAGGCGGCAACCTCTAAAAGAATAGACTTGACACTTGCTTGAAGGTGTTTGAGTTCTTATAATGGCTCAATTAATGCAACGCACTCAATCTCTCCCAACAACTCATAATTTTGAGAATTGAGTGCTCTAGAGTGAAATGGGAGTTGCAAAGGCTTAGGATGTATTTAGTAGAATCACTAAATAAGATCTTGATACAGTTGGGGGGGGGAGGGGGATTTATAACCCCCACCAACAAACTAGTTGTTGGGCTATTTTCCAGAAAATTCAATCGAGTTCGGTACTACCATCCTCTGAGGGCTGGTAGTGCCTGCCAGGGCTCCAACAGTAGACCTAGTGCATTAAATGCACAACCTAATGCACTAGGTTGTAGCCGTTACTCACCTGCTCCCATAAGTCCGGCATTACCGCCCTCTTGGGCCCGTAATGCCATATTTTGAAATAGCAAGATCGGGGATCTCTGGAAAATAAGTACCAGGGTTAAGGGGTTGGTATTACAGCTCAGTTGGCAGTACTGCTCCATATAGCCTGTAGTGACACTCGGGGCCATGCACAAAACGCTGCTCTCTGTAAAATAAGTATCGTCGTCTTAGGGGTGGTACTGCCGCTCACCCGGTAGTACCGCTCCTAAGATATGGTAGTGATGGCCTCAGAGTGTCGCCAAAAACTGCCTTCTGTTAAATGACACCCGCTTTTGTGGGCGGTACTGCCGCACGTCCGATAGTACCGCTTTGACCAGACAACAGGATTTTTGGAAAAGGGTTTTTATGCAAATGAATGATCATGAGTTATCACATTAATTGAGCCATTTGATCTACTCATTTTCAAGCTACTAATCAAGTCCCTATTAATAGTACGGCAACTAATCTAGTAACCCGATCTCTCTCCAAACACCAATATCGGCAAAATGCTATAAAAAGATCCTTAATTCTTTTATACCTTGATCTTGAGCTTGACTTCGAATATGAACTCATGTTATTTTTTTTCGTATTCCTTTAACGCGGACCACTCACCTTTTGCACACTCAAAACAAAATGTTAGTCCACAAATATTGATTGTCATTAATTACCAAAATTATGCGGAATTGAGGGCCTAGATGCTTCATACGCATAGATTTATCTCAGAAAGTAATATTATTTAGTAGTTTTTATAAATATATTACAATAAAAAAACAAGTTATCAAAGTTGCATTTTAAACACCATATCGATATCCAAAATAACTTCTTCTTGTGACTTGAGGGCGTATATGAGAGCAAAAGGGTCCTTAGGAAATTTATCAAAATGCCAACTTTCTAACTTTCCAAATTGACCAAACGATTGCAGGCTTGCAGCCATACCCACCATAATAATTTCTTTTTCTTTCTGCCACTCAAATAGTTCTTCCAGCTACCAAACAAGAATTTGGCTAGAGTTGAAAGCAGAACCTGCCACACAAGGTTCAAATTTTTGGTGAAATTTTGCCAAAATCTCTGATTTTGACCCCCTCCAAAATTCATAATCTCGGCAATTTTTTTTTTGAAAAAAGCTTAAATTGCTACAGTATTTTCGGAAAATTCGATAAATTTCGCCATTTTTTTCGTTTTTAGAGCCGAGATTAGCACAAAATTGACATGTTTGCATGTATTTGGACTAGATTTGCCAGTAATTTTTTTGTGTGGATAATTGTAATGTCTTTTGTGAGGAAAACTTTGAAACAAAGTGTTCAGCTCAGTCGGTGTGCTCCGCTCGGCTACCTCGGTGTATTCGAAGAATCTGTTGCTGGATCACTTCAGCAGTGCTAGGCTAAGCTACCATCGTCGACCGGACGACCGGATTATGCACGCACCCTTATTCTTCTCGCGCTTCTCTCCCTCGCCGGCGTCATCGTTACAGCTGCTGGTGGCTCATTCTATAATTTGCTTGTAGAGCATGCACCAGTTCACTGGGGTTCATGATCAGGTTGTCGGCATGTGTTTGGTTGTACAAAGAGGCTCCGTTAAAAAGACGGATTATTTACCAAATAAGAGGATTATAGAGAGCTTCTTTGAGAATCAGAAGCTGATTTCTATATAAAATCAGAATCTAGTTGAAACCTGATTCTCACTGATTCTCGCCGGCTTGGCCCGATTCTCCCATAATCAGAAATAGCTTCTCTCATAATCCAGAATTCATAATTCAGAAGCTGAAACGAACTGGGCCGAATAATTGTTAATAACTTTGCTTAAAGCATACTAGTATTCTGCTGACCCCTCAGCGTTGTGGTTAATGACTATGAAATGCCCTGTTTACTCGACATCCTTGAGAAACAAGATCCCATGACAAGAGGTTCAAGGCTGAACAGATCGATCGGTAAAACCTCTCTTGTACTTGATGTTCACTGCCCTGAGGTAGTTTATCCATCTTAGCCCGCAGCTCTTCGCGCATCTCAGCAACACATCTATGGCTACACATTAGTTCCCTCTAGTACTTAGCAAAAAAAAGAAAGTGAAAAAAAAATCTTAGCCTGCAGCTCTTCCCGCATCTCAGCAACTCGTCTACGGCTACACGTTAGTTCCCTCCGGTACTTAGCAGCAGCAGCAGCAGCAGCAACAACAACAACAACAATAATGATGTTGTCACTAGGATTTGAACCATGCCCTCCTCGGAGAGTTAGGGAGTACTGATGCCGTTAGAACACTCAGCCAAGGTGGCATATTTGTGTGTAGAATCAAGGTTGCAATTTTTTCTATCATCAACAATACATGTACTGTTAGAATTTTTTAAAATTAGTCAAACTTGATAATCATTTGAAAATTTTATGAAAATATTAGTGATACGTCAGGACCATCCATATAAATTTTCCAAAAATTTTGACATCATTTGGACCATTTTTTGTTTGGTTGAAATTTGCCAAGATTTCGGCGAATTCGTTGGAAATTTCGCCGAAATCTCGGAAATCCGGGTTAAAAAATCAGATTTAAATTTTACCTTTTGAATTTTGTTTGGATTTTGTCCAAAATTCTGAAATTTCACCAAAAAATTTGATTTCGATCTTCTCCGAGATATAATCCGAAAATGAAATTTGAAATCTTGCTGCTACATTCCATATGAATCAAGCTAACAGACAAGTAAAAATTAGGTGGCCAATACTTTCATTCCTCGCAGCGTTTGGATTATTGGATACTCGATTTTCTGGACCCAACCGGATTAGAGACTTGCTAGTTTTGTTTGTGCTACGTTAAAAGAACCAAGGAATTAGTGATTCCTTTTATGGGAAGAAAGAATCAGTGATTAAACAATGTGACAATTAAAGTACTAATTGACTGAAAACCACTAGCTTCTGTGACAAGGTGTCCTCCCACTGTAGTTATCGGGTTGGCAAAGGAATGGAAACCACAAAAAGTGAGTGTCGCTAACCGAAAACCATTCGGCGAATACACGGATCGTTCCTGATTATTGAACTGAGAGTAGGGGAATATCTTTCTATTGTTCTCTCGTGGGAATCTGCAATTATATATATATATATATATATATATATATATATATATATATATATATATATATATATATATATATATAGTTTCTACTAAATTTATAAGACTTATTTTTTAAATGATCTTAATGGCGTATCTAGAATTTTGAGTATGGATGGTCCAACTTGGCATAAATTTTTTAAATACCGTGCAAATGCAGACTGTAGTCAGCAGTCGGTGCACTACACATAATTTGCGAAGCACAATTAAAACTCAATTTCTTAGCTCTGAAATTAGAGTACTTGCCCTTCATAAAGAGCTAGAAAAATTACTAGTCGAGAGTAGCAAAAACAGAAGCTACACGCCTAATTTTTTCATGACAAAAGATGCTCAAAGCAATCGATTTAGTAGATGCCTACTGTTGCAAACAATAAAAAAATGGCTTAATGCCAATAGTAAGCAACATAGCTGCTACTTCAAAAGATTAACAGAACAGTAGCCCAATCGATAGACAATCTAACATTTTGATCAACTAGCAATTTATGAACTAGTATAAGAACGACAATATTTAACACATGTATGTTACGAACGGAAACAGAACTACTGAACTACTTTATACTAGTTTATGTGTCACTGGGCCTTAGGCTGAGGATTTTTTGGGTGGGCCGTGGCCCACCGGGACTACCCTCTAGATACGCCCCTGGATCTTATCTATAAATATAAAACGTATTTAAGAGGCGCTTCTATACTTTTTTTTTAAAGTTACACAAACATTAAAGTATGAATGAATGGTAGATGATGATTACTTACCATTTGCTTTAAAATTCGTACAATTTGTATTAGGAGAAAAAGCATAGAAACACTGCTCAACATATTTTATATTTTAATGCAAAATTGGTATGACGTTCCCTAATAATTATCCATATTTACTTTATATTCTCTACATATACATACATTGAGTATAGTGCCTAGTGATAATAATTAGAGGTAAGTTCTAATTATTTTCAATATCTTTTTAATCTACGTGTTACGAAGAAATAAGTCTTATAATTAACCAGGCCGGATGGAGCAGGATATTTCTCTGCCGAGAGATTATTTCAAGTAGAGAGATGCCATCTAGTCATCTACAACGACATGGTGGTTGAACCTTGACCAAACACGAGTCATCTAAAGTAAGGTTCTAAGAATTTCAGAGACCATTATTATGTTCACTCAGCAACTAACCTTCAATTGCCCCAACACCCAAGTCAGTCGACTTATCTATAAAGCCTGAGAGTCTGAGACTAAGCAAAAGAGGAAAACAACTACAAACATAGGAGAGAGAAGGAGGGCCGGGGAAGTCGGGAAGAGATCGAGATGGAGGCTGTAGTGAGTGTTTCACAGGGCGCCATGGGATCCCTGCAAGAGAAGCTCGGCCTGCTCGCTACTAACGAGTGCTTACGGATGAAGGGAGCCGGCGGCAAGATCGGTTTCCTCATGTCGGAGCTGAACAACATGCGCGCGTTGCACCAGAAGGTCACTATGATGGAGGAACCAGACGTCCAAGTGAAGGCCTGGGCGAGGGAGGTGAGGGAGCTTGCCTACGACATCGAGGACTGCATCGACAGGTTCATGCACAGCCTCGGCACAAAGAGGAAACGTCGCAGGACAGGCGGCGTCAGGGAGTTCCTCCACACCTGTGTCGGCTTTGTCCACACGCTCCGCTCTTGGCATCAGATTGCTTGCGAGATTGATGAGCTGAAGACGCGTGTTGTTGCGGTCAGAGAGCAGAGGAACAGCTACAAACTTGATGAACTTGCTAGCTCTACCTCCTGTTCTGAAAAAATAGTTGTGGATCCACGACTCTCTGCTCTCTTTGCTGAGGAGGCTTGCCTTGTGGGCATCGAGGGCCCAAGAGATGAGCTTGTTAACTGGCTGGTTCATGGAGAAACTGGGTTGATGAAGCATTGCAAGGTGCTGTCCATTGTCGGGTTTGGTGGCTTGGGGAAGACAACCCTAGCGAATGAGGTCTACCGCAAGATCCGACCTAGGTTCGACTATCATGCTTTCGTATCGTTGTCCCAGAAGCCTGATATGAAGAAGATCCTCAAAAGTGTACTCTTCCAATTGCATTTTGAAGACTGTTTCACTGAAGTTGCGGAAACATGGGATGAAAAGGATCTCATTGCAAAGTTAAGAGAGTTACTACAAGATAAGAGGTACTCGAAACTTCTTAATCCTTTTTTTTTTACCTTTCAGACTATAAGGACCAGCAGCCTAAGCAGCAATATTCTTGTAACATTTTGTGTTGACAAGTTGCCTGGATGACATGATCATATATACCGTGCACATCTGTCCGTGTATTAGATTTAGATTGAATTCCAGTATTGTTCCAACATTCTTTAATGATAGGTAGATTAATATAATTTTTTTTGTAGGAATATTCTTTTCGTCTAGAGATTTCCTGAGCATTACTAATCTATCTATCTCTAAATTTTATTTTAGGTACCTAATTGTAATTGATGATGTATGGTCTATCTCTGCATGGTATACTATCAGGTGTGCTTTCCCTGAGAATACCTGTTGCAGTAGAATTATAGCTACCACACGCATAATAGATGTGGCGCACTCATGTTCTTCCTGTGGTGATGGCCGTGTCTATGAAATCGAGCCTCTCAATGACATCGACTCTAAAAGATTGTTTTTCAGAAGAATTTTCGGTACCGAGGACTGCCATCATCATCACCTACAAGAAATTTCCAACGAAATTCTCAAGAAATGTGGAGGCCTACCTTTGGCAATCCTCAGTATATCTAGCTTATTAGCAAATGGGCCATTTCTGAAGGAAGAGTGGGAGAAGGTCAGGAATTCAATTGGTTTTGCTCTAGACAAAAACCATAATTTGGAAGGTATGAAAAACATATTGTCACTCAGCTACAATGACCTTCCCTATCATCTCAAGACATGTCTGCTATATTTGAGTATATTTCCGGAGGATTTTGATATTGAAAGAGATAGGTTAATCGGACGGTGGATAGCAGAAGGCTTCATCTCAATAGGACGTGGACAGAGGCTCCAAGATGTCGCTGAGAGCTATTTTTACGAGCTCATTAACAAGAGCATGCTCCATCCAGTGGATATTGGCTACGACGGTAAGGCTCGTGCTTGCCGTATCCATGATATGATGCTTGAACTTATTACATTGAAGGCAATCGAAGAGAATTTCATCACTATATTAGGCAGTCAAATGGCTCTAGAAAATCCATTTAGCAACATCCGACGATTGTCCGTCCAGTACACCGGGCAAGAGATCAAAGCTGAGCTAGCAGGCAAAGACCTATGCCGTGCTCGATCACTCACAGCATACGGTCAAATCAGATATGAGAGGTGCTTCTATGCTCTTCCTTCTAGTACAAGTTGCACAAATCTTGAAGCAAGCGAAGGGGTAAGTAATCACCATCTACCCTTCATTCATGCTTTAATAGTTGTGCAACTTTTAGAAGGAAGAGCATAGAAGCACCTCTCATCAGATATTTGCCTCGTCTTGTCGAGTTTGAGGTCCTAAGGGTGTTGGATCTCGAAGGTTGCAGGGATCTGGAGTGTTATGATTTGAACAACATAGACAAATTGTTCCAACTAAGATATTTGAGCCTCAGAAGTACACGCATATCGACCTTTCCAACACAAATCGTCAAGCTACAAAATCTGGAGACATTGGACCTCAGGGAAACATGCATATTGGAGCTGCCTGATGGAATCGTTCGACTAAGAAGACTGCTGCATCTGCTTGCTGGAAGTGAAGACAGAGGGCTACCAAATATACCTGATGGGATTGGGAGTATGACAAGCCTACAGGTTCTGTCAGGGTTTAATATCTGCCTTAGCTCAGCAAGTGCTGTGGAGGAGCTTGGTAAACTGACCAATCTGATGGAACTTGCGATAGGGCTCGATAGCGGTGGATCTAGCAACAACAAGATCTGTGAAGATACGCTGCTCTCCTCATTGTGCACACTCGGGAGCTACAAGCTGCAGCGTCTGTTGATTCGTAGCTGCCATGCAGCTCCCCTTGAGTTCTTGGATCTTTGGTTCCCTTCGCCGTATTTCCTCCAGACGTTTCGGATGAACACCAGCTATTATTTTGCAAAAGTTCCAAAGTGGATGGCACCTGCACTCACCAGCCTTGCTTGCCTTCAGATTAATTTAAGAGAAGTAACAGTGGAGGATCTTTGCATGTTTGGAGAGTTCCCTGCTTTACTGTTCCTGGAGGTATGGTTAGACTCAGACCCGGCTGAAAGGCTTATCATTCTAGGAAAAGGGTTCCAAATTCTGAGAGAGTTTCGCCTCATTTGCGATTGTGGTGGTGCATACCTGACGTTCGAAGGAGGAGCTATGCCAAAGGTCAAGAAGCTCTGCCTGCCATTCCATGTCTCGATAGCAAAAATGTATGGCTTCTTTTTAGGCATCGGGCACCTCCCATGTCTTAAAGAAGTAGAAGTTGAAATGTACCATGAGGGGCCAAAGGATCTTAACACCATGGCTGCAGCAGTTGCCATCGAGAACGAAGCCAATGCCCATCCAAACTGTCCAAGAGTTATTGTTGGTCCTGTCAATCTAGTGGAAGGCAACGAAGAAAGTATTATCATGGAAGCGAATTGAAACCCTTATTGGAAGGGCACAATTTTTCAATGCAAGAACACAAGGTACTCCATTGTCGTAGGCATTGCTAATATCAGGCATTTTCTTAAAGCCATGATTAGTTTTTGCGGACAAAAAATATTTCTCTTTCGATCTTTGCACGAAGTTCTCTCACGCGTTCAATGCTTCCTTGATCTGGATGCAGGAAGATGTACGTGCTGCTAGCTCGGACTGCATGGCTACTACAGATTGTGACTGCGTCGCCACTACAGATTGTTCAACTTTCAAATGAGGCACTCAAGAGTATAAACTGTACATACATACTACCAGATTGTATGTGGAGTCTTTACAGCAGCTGTTTGCTATTTATAGTTTTTATTCTAGTTGGCAGTATATATGGTCATGTGTAGGAGTATTTTCAATTGATCGTATGGAGCTTATATGTTGGATTATGGAGAAGTTGTTTGATTGATAAATGCGTGTCATTTGCGAAAGTTTTAATGGAAACTGAGGAACACTGATCTGAAGTGTTCTGAAAAAGTGGTCTGAAAGAAACATGCAGAGAGTTCAGATTTCAGAAGCACCTCTCATGAAACATTCATATAAAGCCAGTTAGAAAACAATGATTTGCCGCTTAAGGACATCTCTGTGTCCAGCATCTTATTTATAATATAACCAAACCGAGATTACATGAGAGAGGAATCAGAGTCGGAATCGTGTCCGACTATAACAGAGAAAAGAGGAAACAGAAGCTGATTACAATTGTCATCCGAAGGTCTGTTGCCGTATAAGCTACGGACATAAGGATGTATCTTAACATTCCCCCTCAATATCAACCGATAGGTGCTAGGTTGAGATTGTGTCTAAGGCGATCGAGCATAGCCTTTGTAGCCGGTTTGGTTAGTCCATCTGCCACCTGATCAGCAGAAGATACAAATCGAATATCAAGAGCCCCTAGTGCAACCTTCTCTCTCACGAAATGAAAATCAACCTCAATGTGTTTTGTGCGGGCATGAAACACAGGATTCATTGTGAGATAAGTTGCTCCTAGGTTGTCACACCATAGTATGGGGGGTCTTGGTTGTGGAATTCTTAATTCTCGCAGCAAGGATTGGATCCATGTAACTTCAGCGGTGCCGTTTGCGAGGGCCTTATACTCAGCTTCAGTGCTCGATCGAGATACCGTAGGTTGCTTGCGTGCACTCCAAGAGATGAGATTTGGTCCAAAGAAGACCGCAAATGCCCCGGTGGACCGACGATCATCAGGACAACCCGCCCAGTCCGCATCAGTGAACACACTAAGAAGTGAGGATGGTGATTTCCGAAAACTAAGTCCAATTGTGAGGGTGCCTTTAACATAACGCAATATCCTTTTGACTGCCTCCCAATGTGCATCAGTTGGTTTGGACAGAAATTGACAGACCTTGTTGACGGCAAATGAGAGATCTGGCCGTGTTAAGGTGAGATACTGTAAACCTCCAACAGTGGTTCGATACTTGAAGGCATCACCATCACTAAGTGCTCGGCCAAGAGTGCTGGATAATTTATCTGTGACCACCATTGGTGTAGAGACGGACTTGCAAGCTTCCATCCCAGCGCGGTGAAGTAGATCAATGGCATACTTATGTTGTGTTAATGTCATTCCCCCTGAGTGGTATGCAGCCTCAAGGCCAAGAAAGTAATGTAAGCGGCCAAGGTCCTTGATAGGAAAATCAGCAGAAAGTTGACGAAGAAGAGTATCAACTGCACTGGAGGAGGAGCTGACGATGACAATGTCATCAACATATACCAGTAAGTAGATGATGATATTGTCATGATGAAATATGAACAATGAGGTGTCTGCCTTGGAGGAGATGAACCCCAGTTGATGCAATTTATCACTCAAACGAGAGAACCAGGCCCTCGGAGATTGCTTAAGACCATATATAGCTTTGTGGAGTTTGCACACAAAGTGTGGGCGATAAGCATCCTCAAACCCAGGCGGCTGTTGCATATTGTTAGGAAACGGATTCGTATCCTGTTAGGAAACGGATTCGTATCCGATATGGACTCTTCCTTATCTCTAAGCAGAACCGCTATATATAGGAGGCAGGGGGTCACCCCATGGCATGTGCAAGCATCTGAGAATAATAAAGGTGCCCGTTCCTCCTCATATTGTGTCTCTCTTTCTCCTGTCTATTCTCCACTTGAGATCTATTAGGCAACCCGGACTATTCGATAGCGAGGTTGTCTAACACGTTATCGACGAAGCTCTCTACCGGAGAAAGATTGAAAGGTGAGAAAGACAAGAAGCTAAGCGATCATCGGCGACGAGCGTCCTACTACCGGCGATTGATCGCTCGATCCGATCCGCAATCAACTCGCCATCAAGCCGCATCCACTCGGATTGCCGAAATAAAAGTCCTACGCGACTCTATCCTACGCGATAGTCTACCAGAGCAGATTGAAAAAGTGAGAAAAGGTGAGAATACGAGGATTGATCTAATCGCTCATTGTGAATCCTTGCATTCATCTAATCTACGCTATGTAGCATGAAGCTACAAAGATAATAATAGCGTTATTGCGAGATCATGGCATGAAGCCAGTTATACAATCTTTTCGGTCATGGCACGAAGCTATGTTACTTTGCAAAACCGATCGACCGAAACCAGCAAACTGCGCACGTAGCGCGACGGACCATCGGCCGGATTCTCTCGGGCACGAAGACATGCGGCTCGTCTTGACCGCCGGCCTGGTTGCACGGATTGCTTCGGCCTTCCCTGTTCGAATCTTGAAGCCAGTCGTTACACTGCTCGGCCACGGCGACATAACGCCTTTTATTGCACCCGGCCGATCGTCAGCCGCGGCGCGGAGCGCCGGCCGCAGACGTCTCCCCGTGATCGAGCCACCGCCATGAAGAGTCGTACCGGCCAGTGCGCCGCGCGGTGCCGACGCCCACGCCGCGCCATCGGCGGGCTGCCTCCGCCACGCCGCCACAAGGCTCGAAGTCCACCGCACCGCTTCATCGCTCAAGCTTTCCAGTATCGTGGCCTCGCATCATCGCCGGCCTCTGCTACGCCGGCCATCACTATGCATAGGTCACAAGCGCTGTCACATGACAGCGAGCCGCGCGCTGAAACGCCCGCCCGCCGTGCCGCTGTTCCCATTGCTTCACGGCCACTGTTTCTCGGCTGTCGCGCGGCTGGCCGCCTCCTGGCCAGGTTCTGTATCGCACCCGACTCCGCCCGCCGACCACCACCTCTCGTCGGCTGTGCTCGGACCCGAGCCAGGGAAGCCCGATTGATCCGGTTGGGATTAATGGACTAGAAGTCCAAGCTCTAAAGCAATTAAGGGAATCCGGTTGAAATCCGAGAAAGGAATTTCCCTTTTTGCCCCCTTGTGCGATGGGACATGAAGTCCCTGCCGACCGGGCTCAATCCAGTTAAAACCAGATAAGAACAGGAGGATGGCAAAATTACTTGGCTACCCTTCTTGTTTTTTTTTTTTTTTAGAAAATGATTAGAAATTGAGAAATTTGGTTAAAAATAGCAGAAAAATCATGAAAAATATGAAAAATGTCTAGAAAAATCCAGAAAAATTGTTGGCTCTGTTTTAATTTTCCCTTAGCCTTATTTTCTGCATTTATGAATTTTTGCATGAATTTTTTTGAAATAATTGCCCCTTTTAGAATATCGGAAATTCCTGGGAATTTATTTTCCGTATTTATGAATTTGTGAATTATGCAATTATTGTTTATTTTGAAATTATGAATTATGTCATGTTGATATTTGCTGAAATTAAATTTTTCTCAAGTCACAAGAATGCGAAAATTGCTTGGAAATTAGCGAAAATTATGAAAAGCGTTAGAAAATTCCAGAAGTTCTTATACCGCAGTTTATGAGAACATGAGTGGTTGGGATTTGATTTTGGTAATGAATAAACAGATATGAGACAATTGGTGTCTAGGAAAACACACATGAGGCTTGGTTCTTTAATTGGCACCCGGAAACGGGAAGTGCTCCCTCCCTCATGTGAGCCCTGAAGCGGTTGACTGGCCAAGAGTCAAATTGACAGAGATATTCATTACCGCTGTTTCGTACCAACAAGAATTATATAAGTTGTAATTAGACTTATGCCATGTTTAATTCATGTTGCAATTTATCAAGTGATCTTTGGAAAATTGTTTGTATAATTAAGAAAATTGCCAAATACTAAGAAAAATTCGGAAATTTCTGAGAATTTATTTCCGCATTTATGAATTTATGAATTGTGCAATTATTGTTTATTCTGAATTTATGAATTGTGCAATTATTGTTCTGTTCCATGCATTGTATTTATTGCTTTAATATAATGAAATTCAAGCACATCGCACGAAGCGGCCACCGTCGCGCAAGGAAGGCCGACGCGCATGGAACTGAATGCACCACGCGCATGAAGCCGCGTTAAAATCGATCGCACGAAGACGATCGTGCATATGAATCTGATCGTTTGCACGAAGCCGATCACCTACATGCACGTAGTTGTATTTCTGAATATTTATGAATCGTGTATTTATGAATCTTGCAATTATTATTTTCTTTTAGTTTGCTGGAAACTCATGAGAATTCAATTATGCATTTCATTGAATCTAGCAGCCATTTCCTATTAGATTGCACGCAGTAATCTAATGGAAGAACCTTATGAATGTGCAAAGGTGTGGCATTATCTAACGTGAGTTTTTGAAGAACTGACATGAATTGTCAAGAATTATCTCACATAGACATCAGATTGCATAATGAATAGTAAGCTCTCGAAGAGCATACTTTTCTCATGAATAGAATTGCAATTTATTCTTTATTCCAGTATTCTTTATTTGTAAGCAATTTTTGAATTACTTAGCCACTGTATGATTAGAATTATTTTTCTTTTCATCTAGAAATCGTGTAGCGCCCAATGGAGGAAATATGCATTGTTGATAGTGGCACAACAAATACCATCTTAAGAGAGTCGAAATACTTCCAGACGATCACGAAGAACGCTGGAAGGATTACAACTATCGCAGGAAGCGATATAATAGGCTCGGGGAAGAGCCACAATTATATTGCCAATGGGTACAACTTTGGTAATTGAAGAAGCTCTTGTACCACTGAATCAACTCGACTCTCTAAGTTTCAAAGATATCCGCGCCAATGGGTTTCACGTAGAAACCAATGAAGAAAATGGCAAAGAACACTTGTGCATTGTGAAGCACGCTGAATATGGAAAGATGGTACTAGAAAAATGTCCCTCATATGAATCAAGTTTGTACTGGATTAAAAATCAATGCACACGCAAAGGTATACTTCTTGAAGACTGCCTTTAGAAGCTCTGAATTATTTGCTTTATGGCATTGTAGATTAGGTCATCTGGTCTTAGATTGATGAAAATATAGTTAATAACTCACAAGGTCATGGCATTAATGTTAAAAATTTCCCAAATCATGAAGATTTTGTGTGCCATGCATGTGCCAGGAAATTAATAACTAGACCCTGCTATGAAAGTGCAACATGAAATCCCTGCATTCTGGAACGCATTCAGGGGATATTTGTCCGATTCAGCCCTTGTCGGGCCGCTTTGACATACTTTATGGTGCTTATTGATGCTTCCTCGAAATGGTCGATACATGTTTCCGTCAACAAGGAATCATGCATTCGCAAAGTTGATCTCATGATCATCGAATTAAGAATGCTTTTCACGATCATCGCGTGAAGTCCATTCGATTGGACAATGCCGTGAATTTACTTCCAAGGCATTTGATGATTATTAATGCAACGGAATAATCATTGAGCACTCTGTACATCGTCCATACGAAAATGGGCTAGTCAAGCACTAATAAAGAGGATTAAGTTCATTGCCGCATCGCTCTTGCAGAGTTGTAACTTGCCCAACACTTGTTGGGGACACGCATCTCACAAAGAAGCACTCATCAATTATAGACCATCGGCCTACAACATCCATTCACCAATGCAATTAGTGCAAGGGGTCATCCCGAAGATTTCCCATCTTAGAAAATTTGGTTGTATGGTATATGTACCTATACCACCACCCACAACGCGATCTGCAATGGGCCCTCTCCGCAAGTCTGGATATACGTTGGTTATGAGAGTGCATCCATAATCGTATTTGGAACCTCATGATCGAGACTTGCACGGCCGATTGATTGCATCTTTGACGAGGACCATTTCCGTCATTGTGGGAGAGAATCAACCATTGGATGAAAAATGCCGGAAATAGTATGGCATTCCATCGATCCCGCGCATGATCCTCGCACTAATGAAGCAAATCAAGAAGTCAGAAGATAATTGATTTGCGAATTTAGCAAATGAATCATCGATCATTTTTGTGATCTGAAGAGCGTGGTTAAGTCGCATGTACCAGCAAGAAATGCACCAAGAGGGTGGAAATACCAAAGAAAGCGAAGGTATCCTCATCCTGCTCAGAGGCCTCAAAGAAAAAGAACAGGAGATCTGGCTTCTCAAACCCAAAGTACCCGGAGGCGTCTGGGAAACCGGCGAAGGACTTACCACGACCAATCACAAAAGTGCCCTAAAGAAAGAAGGGGAGCCAGTTGAGACCTCGCACCGAAAGAAGCCTGTGGAAAAGGCAATTCCAGATCTGAACCTTCCATTGGAAGAAGCCATGGAAATAATGTGTGCGCACACATTGGCGGAGAAAAACTAAAGGAACTTGCTCTGGAATGGGAAATAGCAATGAAGAGCAAGTAGAAGTGCACGAAGCACCCCATGATGAAATGGCCATAAACTTTGTAATAGCTGGAGAATCAATGAATAGAGCAACGACCAATGTCGATGCATACTTTGCAAAGAAGATTGCCACGATCATTAATCATGATCCCGAGCCCGCATCTCGCAGAGTGCAAGAAAAGGCTCGATTGGGAAGATTGGAAGAAGGCAATCACAGAGTTAGTCTCTACGAACAAAAGAGAGGTGTTTGGGCCTGTGCCGCACGCCCCATATAAAACCCGTAGAGGTCACAAATGGGTTTTTGTTACTGCAAGAGAAACGAAACAATGAAGTTGTAAGATACAAGGCAAGGCTTGTCGCTCAAGGTTTCACTCAACGCCCCTGGGTTGATTATGAAGAAACCTATTCTCCGGTCATGGGCGGAATTACCTTTAGATACTTGATCTCAATGGCTAACTTGAAGTTGAAAATGAAGCTAATGGATGTTGTCACAGATATTTGTATGGAAACTTGGATTCTGGAGATATACATGAAAGTACCGGAAGGTATCTATCCCGAACCAAGGCTGAGCAAACAGAAAAACCTATGATTGTGAAATTGAAGAAATCAGCTGTATGGGCTAAAAACGATCGGGAAGAATGTGGTACAATCGTTTGAGTGACTTTCTCTCGCAAGAAAGGCTACGAATCGAAGATTGTCCATGTGTATTTATACAACGATCCACGAATGGATTTTGTATAATCTCCGTCTATGTAGATGACTTGAACATCATTGGGACGGATGAGGAAACTTGAAGAAGCATGCACATACTTGAAATCTGAGTTTGAAATGAAAGACTTGGGTAAAACCAAGTTCGTTTAGGCTTTGCGCCTTGAACATGTCCAAGGCGGAATCTTGGTACACCAAGCATCTACACGAAAGTGTTGGAGAGATTTGGCTTTGAAAAGGCATACCCCCGCCAAAGACCCCAATGGTCGGAAGGTCACTCCAAGCAGACCTAGACCAGATGGTGCCTAAAGAAGAGGGGGAGGAAGTCCTAGGAGCGGAATTCCCATACTTGAGTGCAATTGGAGCGCTCATGTACCTTGCTGAATAGCACTAGGCCTGACATTGCGTTATGATGAATTTGCTAAGCAGTATAGTGCCAGAACCCACCAAAAGGCATTGGAAAGGGAGTGAAGGACATCTGCTTACTCTTCAAGGAAGCAAAGACCTCAGCTTGTTTTACGTAAGAAACAATGAATTGAATTTAGTTGGCCACTGATGTCTTTGAGTACCTATCGGACTGCATACCGGCAAGTCACAACTGGGTATGTTTTCCTTATGCGGAACAGCAATTTCTGGAAGTCGTCTAAGCGGACTCTTGTCTCGACATCGACTAACCACTCAGGAAATCATTGCATTGTATGAAGCCTCTCGAATGTGCATGGCTTGAAGAATGGTTCACCACATCCGAAGTCATGTGGTCCTAACATGGAACAAACCCCCACTATTATCTATGAAGATAATGCAGCTTGTGTTGCACAAGTACAAATGGGATATGTGAAGAGTAACCTTACAAAGCATATCAACCCCAAGTTCTTTTATGCTCATGAAATGCATAAGATGAGCGAGATAAAGATATCAGATACTAAGTCGTGTGAAAATCTCGCAGATTTATTCACTAAGTCACTCCCGGCATCTTCCTTTGAAAGATGTGTTAGAGGAATCGGGATGTTGAGGCTTAGAGAAGTGCAGATTTGTGGGGAGAATTTCTACATACTCCTACATAAATCTCAAACATGAAGTTTGAGTACCCAACGTAAATCTTGAAGATTAACATTGAAGTTTGGGTGGATTGTACTCTTTCCTTAAGTAAGTTTTTCTGAAGTTTTCTTACATAAGGTTTTTGATGAGGCAATCAGGCAACACGACAGCGTGTGCTATGTACTCTTTCTCCAATTATTTTTCCCACTGGTTTTTATGGAGTTTTAATGAGGCATATGCATCTCGCAAAGAAGAGTCCAAGGGGAGTGTTAGGAAACGGATTCAGTATCCCTGTTAGGAAACGGATTCAGTATCCGATATGGACTCTTCCTTATCTCTGCTAACCGCTTATATATAGGAGGCAGGGGGTCACCCCATGTTGTACAGCATCTGACACAAAGCAGGCCCGTTCCTCCTCATATTGTGTCTCTCTTTCTCCCTGTCTATTCTCCACTTGAGATCTATTAGGCAACCCCGGACTATTCGATAGCGAGGTTGTCTAACACATATAAACATCTTCAGTGAGTATGCTGTATGCCGTGCAGGAAAGCATTACTGACGTCCACCTGTCGTAAGTTCCAGCCTCGCGCCACGGCTAGAGATAGCACATGGCGAACTGTAGCTGGTTTGATAACTGGACTGTACATGTCAGAGTAATCAATGCCGTAGCGTTGTGTGAAACCGCGAGCAACGAGCCGGGCTTTGTGTTTGTCAAGAGAGCCATCAGCCTTGTGTTTTGTTTTAAACACCCACGTACAACTACAGTTTAGATGGCCTTTTCTATTCAATGCTGTTATTGACATCAGCCTTGTGTTTTGATAGGTGGAGATTTCAATCTGATTAGGAGACAAGACGAGAAAAACAATACTAATTTTGAGTCTAGATGGCCTTTTCTATTCAATGCTGTTATTGACAGTTTAGATTTGAGAGAAATCGAGTTATCTGGTGTAACATCCTCAAATTTATAAAGATCAAAAATTCAATATTAAAATGTGAACTCATTTTATTGTTGCATTTTATGCTTGTCTGTGCAAATTATTGTTTTGTTGGGTGATTTAGTGATTAATGGAATAAAATAAAAGAAGGAAAAAGAGAAAATATCAATTGGTAAAGTGGTTAGAAATGAAAATTTCCTTAGTAAATTTTACATCAGACCTTGGACAACCCTATAATCATCCTTAGCTGGTTAAGAGACCATGTGAAGGTATTTAAGTGAGATAAAACCATTTTAATTTGACATCTCTATCTCTGTCCAGACCAATGTCAGAATTGTGGAGAAAAACGTGTTGCATTATAGACCTTAGGATTTTTACCTTGTTATCTTGACTACCTTAAGTTCATCCACAAAAATCTGCAAAAATTTATAAGTAGTTTAACTATTGATTTCCAATTAAATAACACAGAATTGGAATTCTGCAGAAACTAGTAAAAGAATTTTAGAAAAATAAATGTTATGATTTTAGTTCTGAAATTTTTATGGTAGATCCCTGGTAAAGAACCACACTCTCAATAAAAATTTCAAAAATTAATATGTTAGTTTATGTCTCTAATAAAATCAAAAACCGAGCTGTCTTTTCTGTGTCTTTGGCATTGTCAGAATTTTAATAAAATATATAGAAGAGATAATCACTCGAAATTTTTACTATAGGTAAATAACTTGTTCAGGATTCATAGTTAAAAGTTTCAAAAATACTTAGCTAGGAGAAGTGCTCTGATTAAATGAATCTTTGGAGAGCTGCCAAATACGTTGAACCCTTTTCCTCTCTCCCCTTTGGCTGACATGTGGGCCAACCTTCATTAATGCGTGTCAGACCAGCCCCCTTTGCCCCCATTCGCTGACCAGTGGGCCCTCTTCTCCTTGGGACCCAACCTGGCAGGAGTACCCCACTTCCTTCTTTGTTTCGCTGACATTTGGGCCCTTTCCTGGCCTGGCCCCACTGTCATTGCTTGCCTCACCTCCTCTCCATCTCTCTCTGTCGCGTGGGGTCGGGACCCACTTGTCAGGGCCTTCTTCTTCCTTTCGCTCCTCTCTGCTCGTGCGTGGCCGAAGCAACCGGAGCCGGTGCACCGCCTCTGGCCTTTCCTCTCTGGCATCACCTGGCTTAGCTCCAAGGCCTCCACGTCGCCCTCCCTCTGACACCATCGCCACCTCTCCCAGCCGGCCATACCTTCCCCTGTGGAGAGCCGCCAAAACCTAGCCGAGTTCACACCGTGGCCGAGTTTATCTACCGCCTCAATCCGGCTATAAAAGGGCACGTTGGGATCACATTTGTGTTGTGCCTCCTTCCCCTATGTCATTCACCATCCAATCCTCCTCAGAGCCGAGAAACTGCTCTTCTTCTCCGTCTCCGACCGAACCACTACGGCCATCAATCTTCAAGCAAATTCGTTGCATACACATCCATTCCCAAATTCCTTCTAGCTGAAGCATCTACATAACCCTGCGAACAAAACCCCTCGGTCAATCCAACCGGAGAACCACCGTAGCCTTCCCTCCACGCGCGCCCCTCTTCTCCAACCCGTGATGCCGCCGACAACACTCCTCGAGGCTCTATCCGCACGGTGAGATATCACAAACGCATCCATGGACCATGAGAATGCTTAACCATCCACTAATCGAACCCCTTAATGTCTAACTTGCCGTCGCACCAAGTCCGGTAGTGAACCGCCGTCGCTGTCGCGGGACTAACCGTCGCCGTCGATCTCCTTTTGAACTGTCCGGAGACTCATCTTGAGGTGTTGGATCTCCTCGCGAGACCCACTCCACCGCTCCGGCCTTGTCGCCGCCGGCGAGCTCGGCCGCGAGCCTCTCGCTTGAGCCATCGCCAGCCGGCCCCACCCGCCGGTGTCTTAGCCTGGTTCGAACGAATCCGGTAGCGAAATTGAGGGAATACGCTTCCATGCATTGAAAGCGTATTTTCTAATTTCCCTGGATTTATTCAAACCGAGCGCTTTAAACATGTATAACTTTTAATCTACAAGGCCAAAACAAGTAAAACCAGTTTCTAAATTCTTTATAAATCCTCTAGTTTCATAATATGCAAAAACATTTGAAACTTGTTTAGGAATTTAAATCTGTTTTGAATTTAAAGTTTGAAATTTGATTATGTTCCATGTAGGATTTTTGCAAACTAAGTCCAAATTAAGTAAAACTAATTTTATTTGAATCCTTACATCAAGTAATGTCCAAATATGTGATTAGATTCAAAGTTGTAGTTGAATTGTGAAATTTTCCTAGTAGGATTCAATTTAATGCCTAAATTTGATATAATTGCTATAACTTACTAAAAAAAAATGGTCCAAAATGAATGAAACTTGTTTCTTTGCGCTCATTACACTAATTAGGATTAGATGATAAGATGAAAGTTAGGTTGCACCATGTACTTTCATTAAATATGATTAGGATTGCTTTCCATGCTAATTCATATTATTACAATTGATCATACCCACTGGAAATGAACTTTGTTAAATTTAATTCTACAATCTTAGCTTCCTGAATTCGTAAATTAAAATAAATAAATACACAAAGAAAAGTAGTTGTGTTGTTTACCCTTATACCTTCATCCTTAGTACTAAAACCTTATGACTTGGTCGTACATGAAATGATGAAATGATTGCCATCATTGACTGATTTGGATTGATTTTATTTGAATCTTTCATCTTTTGTCTCTGTTGTTTATACATTTGCTTCTTTTATCGATATTGAAGTATTCTTTTTGCCATGTTCTTAATCGACGTATAGACGCTGAGATTACCGACTACGCTATCGACGACACAGATCCAGCTTACACCGCCGAGGAGCAAGGCAAGCACCCCTTTGATCATTCTTGAACCCAGATTTTACAACCAGATAAAATGTGATTAAGAATCTTCCTGCATGCTTATATTCTAAACTATTTATTTCACGCTCTTAGTAGTTATAACCCAAATTGATGGATTCCCTTAATCATGTTGACATACCATCCATGAAAACCATAGGACTGGTTAAGTTCTTTAAACTGGGTATAATCGCTTATTAACCTGCAAATGCTTAGCACTGCGTTAGGTCAAAGTTGGAAATGTTTACACCCACACATCATTCTTTATGAAATCTTTTATGGTTTATTTAAGCAGTAAAGGATACTGGTAGTTTGATAAAAATAAAAATAAAACTACTGTTTTGATGTGGGTGATTATTGGCAATAGCCGGTTGTACATGTTTTAACGTGTACGTAGCTAAGGTGGAGTTATCGCCCATGTCACTTTGAGGACCAAACGTAGTGTTGCATGATCCAAGTAAACCGTACATCCACAAGTACTGGACTGGGACAGTCTTAACTCATTAAATTATTTGGGAATTAGCTTTGCACATTGGTAGGCAGTTGTAGCATGGGCATTCCCGAGATAGGTTTGCTCGAGGGAGGTGTCATCACCGAGGTGTTGGCATCTGCCGTTGTATGTGATGTACGCCTGGCTATGAATTTGGGGCTGTTGTTGTACCACTTGAGCCGAGGGCTCCGAATACTATTGCTTCACTGTTTGTTTGCTTCCATCATAGCCAGGAGTAACGTCACTGGGCTAGTGCAAAGTTAAGATTCAAGTAATCGAACGGTTTCGTTATGAACTCCCCGCGGACATACCAAAGGAAGTGTGTCTTATAGCTTGCAAAAAGGGAGAACATATCTTGTGGGTAAAGCAGTACAAACTCTGCAGAGTCTAAAACTATTCGAATAGCCGTATCCACGGTCATGGATGACTTGGCGAACTGACACTAGTTAGATGTTTTCTATTTTGAAAACTTTGGTAAAAGACTTTGGAAAATGTTTCACGACTGAGTAATATCACTTGTCGTTGTATTCTGTTTCGTAAGACCATGGAGGGTCTTGTTCGTTATCCCACTCACACAAGGGCCGTGAGCAGATTGTTACCATCTACCTCACTATTTGTTATTTCAAGTACTACCGAACTGTTTCAAATTTTATTTACGCCTTCCATTACTATCCAGTATTACTTCATTTAAAATTTTCGCTTTATGCAAAACGACCGTAGAAACCCACTTTCTATTTCAGCCTGCATATATTCCAGGAATTGCATACACTACAAAGTCTTGCGAGTACCAATGTACTCAACTTGCTTCAACAATGTTTTTAGGTGAAGAGCAAGATTACGGTAATGATGGGAATGAATTTGAGGAACCTGTGAGTTTTAGCGACGACTGATCTTTCTAGGTTCATCTCAGCAGTTGCCTGTGGAGTTATGGAATAGTTGGCATACTATGAGACATGGTTTTAATTTCTTGCTACTTTTGGTATTGTAATGAACTCTTATTGTAATAAAAGTTGAACTTGTGTATGGCTGTAATTTCAAATTGTGTTGGTGCGTGCCAGCCACTGATCATGGGAATGGCACAGGATGCACTTAAAGAACCTCATATTTATGTTATTTACTGACATAAAAATGAGGGTCTCACATCTGGCCGTCGTTTCACTTGGGCAAATTCTTTAGAAAATCCTACTTTTGAAAAACTAGACAGAGTGTTGATGAGCACTGATTGGGAGCAAAAATTCCCCCTAGTTATAGTGAATGCCCTCAATAGGTTTTTGTCAGATCATACACCTCTTCTACTAAATACCAGGGCAGCGTTCCACAAAGAAAATATACCAATGTTCAAATTTGAACTTGGATGGTTAAATAGAGATGGATTTTTTGATATAGTTTCCAATTGTTGGAATAATGAAAATAGGGGACATTCTCCCTTGACTAGATGGCAATTTAAAATTCGAAGCCTTCGAAAATTTTTAAGGGGTTGGGCAAAAAACACCAGTGGATCCTACAAGAAAGAAAAGAAAGAATTACTTCATACTTTAGATAAACTTGATAAAAAAATATGAGCTTAGTGGTCTGTCTAATGAAGATTTGATTCTTAGACAGTGTACTTCTGAGAGATTAGCTCAGTTGTTACGTGAAGAGGAAATTAAATGGTACCAACGATAAAAAATGAAACATATTCTGGAGGGGGACAATAACACTAAATATTTTCATTTGATTGCAAATGGTAAATATAGGAAGCAACGGATATTCCAACTGGAACAAGAAGAAGGAGTGATAATGGGTGTATACAGCTTAAGAGCTATATAACCAATTATTATAAGGGTCTTTTTGGATCACTAGTCTCGAATCCTTTTTCATTGATAGAATCTCGCTGCGAGGATATTCCTCAAGTTTCTGAGATAGAGAATGAGTTTCTTACTCAGCTATTCACTGAAAAAGAAGTGAAAGAAGCAGTTTTCCAAATGGAACATAACAAAGCCCCAGGACCAGATGGTTTCCCGGCTGAATTTTATCAGTTTTTTTGGGAGGTTATTAAGATAGACTTATTGGCAATGTTCCAAGATCTTCATAATGGTGTTCTACCCCTGTTTTGTTTGAATTTTGGAATAATCACTCTTTTACCAAAGAATAAAGATGCTAAACAAATTCAACAATACAGACCAATTTGCTTGTTGAATGTAAGCTTTAAAATTTTTACCAAAGTTTGTACAAATAGGGTCACATCTGTGGCTGATCTTGTTGTTCGTCCTACACAAACGGCTTTTATGCCAGGAAGAAGTATATTGGATGGAGTGATTATTTTACATGAAACCATACACGAATTACATGGAAAAAATGGACGGGGTGATTTTTAAGATCGATTTCGAAAAAGCTTATGACAACATTAAATGGCCTTTTCTCCAACAAGCTTTAAGGATGAAAGGCTTTTCACCAACGTTGTCGGAACCCTCCCTTTAATAGCGTGGAATACCAAGAGGGATTCCTATGTGCACACAGTACTAGTCCCATGATCAGTGGCTAGTACGCACATTTACAACATTGTCATCACATCCATACAAGTTCACATTTCATTAATAGAAATAAAGTTTTACAATCATGGCCTATTGGCCGAATTCAAGAGTCCGCGAAGCGGAAGATACAAATCTGGCGCTTGCCTTCTACCCAAAATACCACAGTAAATCGACAAGGGTAAAACCTTAGAAAGACTCGTTAGCAAAGTCCCCTGATTCTGCCGGGATCGGGGTATCCGTTCTTCATTCTCTCGAATATCAACAATAGCAAGGTTGAGTACACGTATGTACTCGCAAGACTTGTAGTGTATCACAAATGTATATAATAAATGCAAAGGCTATGTCATGGGAAGCTACTAAGTTATTTTGCATAAAGCCGAATTGAATTGTAAATACGTAATAATAGATTGTGTTTAAAAATTTGTAAAGCAATTGGATGATATGTAAATAACAAGTATAAATAGAGTAATAACAATCTCACAATCCTCCATGATTGTGAGTGAAGTATCGCCCATTCCCATACTATCAACAACAACACTTACCATTGACCACAACACTTCCACATGATTCTTTCCAACTACCATTAAGTTCCATCCATTTTGTAAAAGTACCAAAACTCTAACTAGGTGTCGCACCAAGACTCCCATAACCGTGGGAACTGCCAAAAGTTTAGACTCGCAGAGTTGTACAACTTTACCCACAAATAATGACTTTCCCTTTTTGCAATGCATATTAACACACTTCCTTAGGTGTGCCGCGAGGAAAATCATACACAATGTTACATTATTTAACCCCCTGACTTTACACTAGCCCGGTCGACAAACCCCTACTATGGTAGAAACAACAATCATATGAATCATAAACATTCTCATTGCGCTGAGATAAACAACAACCGCTTTCTCCCATAGTAAGGCGTGCACCGTTGCATTGGTATGTGTCTAACCCACACCCGCGTGTGGACACTTCACGGAAATTCTCAAGAAAACCCGTGCTGGCCACGGCCTTCCAAAGTGTAAAGCCGCTTTTAAACAACTTAATAGGTTGAGGCTATCCCATAAATAGCAATTGTGGTTGTACTGAATTCCCGGATTATACAACACTATGTTCGGTCCTTAAATTAACTCGTGGAAACTCCTAAACTACGTGTAAGTTAAAGCTTACACACCCGGCTATTGCCATAATCCACCTGTCAAAACATAGTTTTATTTTCATTTTTATCAAATTACCAAAGATCCTTCTTTGTCATAACCAATCTTTACAATTTATGAGACAACACCCGTCTCTTCCAAAACATGTCCAAATTTCATTGATCATCATGAATAGTGTAGCCATCCATTCGTGATCCCATTTCTAGAGCATACTAAGCATGTGCAAATAATTAATCGAGTATACCCATTTGACATTACATTTTGTCTAACCATAACCTAGGGTTTCAATGTTCTCATGTCAACAATTAATCGAGGAAATCCCACAAGCTAGGTTTAGTGCTACCACATCCCACAATATAGCAAGTTTAAGGAACATAGCGCATGCATAATAATTTTGACAAACAAAGTAAACTATCTTAAAATAGTAGGTTCAACATGGTCAAAGGAGGGTGCTTGCCTTGCTTGTTGAATTCAATAGTGAAGCTCTGAGTCGCCGATCGTGAAGGTATCCGAATACGGGTGTCTACACGCCATATCATAAAAAGCGAAGCAACATCCAAATCCGTAAAAGAAAGAACAACAAGTAAACATACAATACATGTGGCAAAAAGAAGTCTAATATATTCACAAATAGAACCATTCATGGAAAACAAGTGCGATAGTGCGCTTTGGCTGAGGTTAGGGTTTGGGTCCAACTAGTGCGTAACATAAAACCGTGTTTAATCTAAAGTTACCATTTACGTTTAATTCAAGGCCAAAATTACGTATATGATTATTTTCATTTTCAAATCTAAGAAGCTAAGATTGTTTGGATCAATACAATTAAGATTAAAAGTGTTCATGTGAACAATACTTAGTCTTAAGTATAATTTGCACAAAAGTTGATTTATATAAGTCGGGTTTAGAGGATAGGGGCTAGAGGTTACATTTACATGATTATATGATGATTCTAGTGACAAAAACATTTTACCTTAGGGTTTAATAAGTCCAACTATTCAAATAGCAAGTTACTAACTTTATAACAATTAGGCACTGTGCTAATAGGATTCATGCAAAGCAAGTCATTAATTAAATGTTTTTCCATATTATGGTAGTACAAACATTATAGAATGGTTTTGAGCTATTCTCTCTAATCTTTATATTTAGACAGAGGTATTCTACTGGTGTAAAAGGCTTAAATGTCACAATTTTACATGCATGGATGGTGTCGCTTTTGTTTTACTTAATGTGACTGCACTTAATAAATTATTTAACCATTCTTCAGGAACTATCGTGATACCTCTAAGAGTGTTTTAAAGTTGGTTCATGATATTTCACTTTCAACTACGATGTTTTTAATATAAAAGAGTATTAGGGCCTTATATGGTTTTAGTTCAAAATACTAAAACATCTATTATTTTTGCATAACTAGGAAGGGTATCACTTTTAAAGTCTTAGGATTTGGTTTTACCAAATTTTAAGTTTGTTTGTGAGGTTATGACTATTCAAAACTATTCAAGTAATGGAACTGATTAATAAGCATTTACAAGATAGCTAAGGCAAAACTTAAATATTTTATTTTTTTGAAATCTTTGTGACTTTAGGGTTATAACCAAATTAGTCTTACCAATATTTGAGTTTATTTGGATCTACTTAACTTTGGATGCAATAGTTATGGTTATTCACATTTTAAGGTTTTTCTAAAACTTATCCTTATGTTTTTAATGGTAAGAGATTACAATTAAGATTCAACCACAGTAATATTACGAAGGAGGTCCTCAAGTCCGTTGCAAAATTATTAATGCTTAATCCTAGTTGATTACTAGATACTTTGCTTAATGACAAACTAAAGTACACAAAGCAACTTGCTAAGCTCATTATCGAGCCTATAATTATGATGCTTCAAATGTTTAGGTATTGTATTACAAGCTAAACGCAATGTGCTAACACTATTTATACATGGAAAAACCTAGACCTTATAATTTACATGATCATTGAACTTATGATTAAACAAGTCTAAGCCTAATCATTTTTACATAATCGATGGAATACTATTTCATGAGAGCATAGAAACTTGTTTAACCAAATTTGAAGTTTATTTGCACAAATTATTAGTATTTTAAATTCAAACACGTTGAAAAGGACCTAATCACAAATTTGGTACAAACTAAATTCAAATCTAAATATTTATATATATATTTGGAACCCTAATGACAAAAGGAATGCAATAAAATTGGTTTCATCAAATTTAGAGATCATTTGTGAACATTGTAGATAGAGCACATATTAGACTCAAGCTTAAATTTGAATTTCAAATAATGTGCATTATGCGTAATTTGAAATGTGATTCTATGTTTAGAAACTGCGTGATTTAACAAAATTTTAGGAACTTGTTTGAGCTTATTTGGAGTTATAATGTGAAAGTTATAGTCATTTTAGTTGGCTCGGATGGAAATAATCCTAAAATTGGAAAATACGTTTCCTAAACATGAAAGCGCATTTGCTACTTGAAGGATCTTCATGTTAGCACTGGCCGACCATGCACTTTCACTCGATGGCTCAGGCGAGTAGAGCTTAGGAGGCAGCTTGCCCATGGTAGGTAAGCTAGGCGAGGCGGTGGGGAAGCAAGCAGGGTGATGGTGAGGCTAGGCAAAGCTCTATTGGGTTTCCTGAATAGCCGGAGAAGGGCTCACGGGCGGAGCATGTGGCGGGCGAAGGAATGGCGACCATGACGGTGCTAGGGCGGCGTCGAAGCTCAAATAGGAGGTCAAGTGAGCATCATTGACCGAGCGTAGTCCGATTCCATACCTTATAGGGGTGGAGGTTGATCGAGCGAGTACCAGACCGAGAGGCCAGACTTGGGGAAGAAGGCGGCGTGGTGGCGTTCTGTGTATATCGCATCGCACTCGAGATCTACCGGTGGTGATCATAAACGAGTCTAGGGAGTCGTTTTTCATCACTCATTCAAGCCGTGGTTGCCCGAGTTGACTTGTCACCCGATCGCTTGGTCGTGGAGGAGGAAGCCTGGCCGCATGCGGGCGGGCGCTCGGTATCAGCGTCGGCTCGGGAGATCGTCCGGTGAGCTCCAGTGAGCCGAGGGGAGCCCAACCCAAGTCCTCACCGAGAGGGAGGAAGGCCGAGGAAGTCTAGCACCTGGTGGCCATGGGAAGAAAAGGGCCCGATCGGGCGGTGATTGAGTAGAGATGAGCTTGGCTTGCTTCGCTGTGCTTTGGCCGACGGTTGATAAGGGTGAGCAAGCCTTCGAGTGAGGAATGAGCAAGGCGGTGTAGGGTGCAAGGGGTGATCGTGGTGTGGTTTAAGTAAGCCAAGGGAGGTCACTCAACGGTGGATGGATTCTGGTCAAGGAGGTAACGATGGGCGTTGATCTCCCAACTGATTTGGCGCCGTAAAACCGGGATTTGGGTGCTCGGGGATGCCATGGCAGGAATTCAAAGGGGTGGAGTCAGCCTATGCGCATTGTGCTAGCCAAACTACCCAATGCCCAATACCGACGTAAGCTTCCTCTCTTTGGTTGGTGCAAGGAATACCCACCTCGTGCATTGGATTGGTTCAAGAAATCAAAATCTTTGGTTTGATTGCAATTGACCTGCTCCATTAGTTCTTAGGATTCTTTAGTTTATCAAGCACTCAAGCTGATTCGATTGCATTGTTAGCTTTCATTACTTGGTTGGTCCAATTGGATTTGCAAATCTTGAGTTGGTAGGATCGAGAGACAATGTTCAGTCATCTCATCGAGTTCAAGCAATTTGTCAGACCGACAATTGCTTGGTACCGATTATTGCTTTCTCCTCTAATTTCCAGCAAGGAGTGATCTACTCCAAGCGTTGGATTGTGGGAGGGTATCTTGAGTTGTCTTGTTCGTGCATTGCATTTTTTTCCGAACCGCAATAAAGGTTGCTAGTGCTTAATCGGTTGGCTCAATGAATTGTTGCTTCACACATTTCATTGGCCCAAAAGATTTGAATATTGCTTGAGCTGGTACTCTTCTAAGTGATGCTTTAGGTACACTTGTTCTTGTTCAATTTGGTGGTAAATTGTCTATTTTGGATATGCTCGAGAAGGATTCTATTCTTCCTAGAAGCTCTGATGTTGGCAGATTAAGATGCAAAGTTCTGTTTGCCACTGCCTCAAACGGCTAAACGCTTGAGGAACAGGATTAGAGTTAGTTAGAGTTTACTAGCTCTTGACCTCTCACTTACTACGGTTGGTTCAAAGGAGGTGTCGAGGCTCAGCATTTCACTTTGGTGCCAAAGGGTTTGGATAAACCTATGTTGGCAGATCTTTAAACAATGCTAGGTTTATAGCCCTTAGCTCCTGTCAAATCATTTGCTTTGATTGGCACATTGATCCATCAAGCTCTAATAGTTAATTGGCCCATTATATTTCTTCTGAAGATCTTGTGCTGGTAGAGTTGGGAATGGAGATGGCGAGGAAGCAATCTGGTGTAAGCAACGTCAAAGATGTAGCAATGGTAGCAACGACTTGCTAGCTAGTAATCCAACGCACGTAATGTAAGCACTGTAGTTTGTACACGCACGTTGATTTTGATTGCTCGTATTTGAACTAGCATTTCATGCTTCAAAGTGACTCAACAATTTTTTGGAAATTTTATGAATTCCAGTTACTACAACGAAAGTCTGAGTGAATTTTGTTAATTTTAAGAAATTTCGATTTTTCTTTGAATCGATTCAACAAAGTCTCAACGAAATTTCAAAATGGCACTAAGAACAGACGCAAGATGATTTTATTTTATTTCTATTTTTTTTTTCGGATGTTACAAACCTACCCTCCTTAAACAAAATCTCGCCCCTCGATTTGGCGGTATAGGAGGAGGAAATTGGGTTCTTTTTTTTTTTTCTAAAATAGTGAAAAGGATCATCATTTTAGTTTGTCTAAGGTCAATTTTGGTTTTTCGCTTCGATTGGTAATTCTTGAGAAGGATTGAGATGATCTAGGACAAAATCATGGTAGGGATTGAATGCGAGGAACATACCCAATGTCACATCGGGTGCACCATGTGCCTCTCTAGCAGTCACACGATGAAGATGACCACGACCATTGCTTTGAGTTTGGGCCGGTTTAGAAGCTTGTAGCCTCATAGGTTCTTGGGGTCGATCTGAGAGACACTATTGAGTTCCTCGAGGTTGAGGTCGAGGTGGTACAGGATTCCGCTTTGGACAAGCTTTGACATAGTGCCCTCGCTCACCACATTTGAAGCAAGTGACATTGGCGGGTTACTGTGAGACTTTTTGCCATTATTGTCAAGCGGATGAACAGAAATTTACGAGGCCGAGGATGTGGCGGTGTTGGCTTCTTCTGGGATAGGTATCTTTGTCCAAACGCTTTTTCATTCCTCGTCTTTGGGTAAGTTGCTTTAGATTTTGTCTTTCCTATCCTCGGGTTATTATTTTGATGGTGGTGATTTTTGGCATGACTATGGTATTGGGAAAAGTTTGCTCTCTTTGGGGCATTGCTTAGCAATATGATCCTCCTTGTGATGCCAGACGTAGCACTTACGTGCCTTTGCGATGCTTTACTGGGTACAAATGGGTGTCCTATGTTTTTGTTTTCTTGAATCTTAACTTGTCGCTGCTTAGGGCAATTCCTTGCCCGTTGACCTTCTTCATCACACAAGAAGCAGTCACATATGGCGATGGCCACCATCTGCTTCCCTGGTGATGATCGACAAGGTGGGAACGCGATCTTTCAATTCTTAATGCAGACATTACTTGTGTAGCTCCTCTTCTATGTGCTAATTTTTGAGCAACTAAGACTCGAAGGTTCTCTTGCCGGGTGACTGCAGTGGTGACTAATGGATCAAGGGGCATTGAAATGGGCAATGATCTCGACCTTCACAAAGGTAACAAGTGATATTGTTCATGGACATTTTCCTGAGAATGATTTCCTTCACAATCGAGCAATTGATGGCATGCTCATCAACAGTATGTCCAATCTCCACAAATAATGCATGCCCGAACTTCAATTTGACTTGGTTGACAACATTTCAAGGAGCAGCCTTTTAGGCTTCGAACTTCCTTATCAAGAGTCACGCCCACGTTGGCAGTGTTTGCACCATCAGCTGAAGCAACAAGGTTTGGATTTGACGACCTTGCTCTATCATGGCAAGCACTTGGGCCATGGTCGGAGGTCCGGAAAGCTGTTCTTCAGGAATGGTTGGATACGGATCTTGGGAAGGTGGCGGGTTATTGTGTTGTCTAGAAGGAGGACTTCTTGCAGCTGGATGAATGGGATTGGGCTGAGATGGAGCAGGAATATCGTCTCTTAGAAGCTGGGAGTTGGAGGTGCCTTTACTCCTCATGAGTTCATTGATGGACCTAGTCACAGGCATCCTGCAACGTGGTGTCCAATCGCAACAGATGAATAAGATAAAAGGATATAAATGGAGAGTTGGCTTGGTTGCAAGGCAACATTTCATTCCCTAAAATTTTCTTAATTTTAGAATTCTTCATAATTCAAGGGTTGCCTCGTCGTGAGAACTTTAACCTAAGGGTTAAGCAGTCACGAGTGTAACCCGAATAGCAGTACAAAAGAGGGAACAACAAAGTTCAACAAGCATGAAATACCCAAGTACTTAAGCTAGTATACAAGTGTTCTACGGTTTTTATTACCAGTCTAGTCCTAATTTATTAGATCGAATAAGAATAAGGGTACTTAAGCTATTAGGTCGAATGAGAATAAATTTCTATACTAACCTCAAAAGGTGGTTTGTGGTTGTTGGTGTAGGTATTGCAGTCTTTCTTGGTTAAGTAGACAATATAGTAGTGGTACCCTACGGATATTCCCAAAAAGCTGGCGGCAATGACATACTATATGTCGTAGCGGCTAACAAAGGCTACTCAAATTATCTTTAAAAAGATAAGTTGGTAATGTTTTATAAGGTCATGGATAAGGAAAGAAAAACTAGTAGAAAGGATGAGAATATTTAGAGGTGAGGAAAGAATGTCATATAGAAGGGAAAAGAATAGACTTAGCTACATAGTCCACACACGTAACTTTTTAAAAAGTAAGGTTTTGAATTTCTCTACTACTATACTAACGGCCATTCCATCTAAGGTTTATCTTACAAATGTATGGCTCATACCACCGTTTAACCTCCCTTTAATAGCGTGGAATACCAAGAGGGATTCCTATGTGCACACAAGACTAGTCCCATGATCGGTGGCTAGTACGCACATTTACAACATTGTCATCACATCCATACAAGTTCACATTTCATTAATAGAAATAAAGTTTTACAATCATGGCCTATTGGTCGAATTCAAGAGTCTCAGGCGGAAGATACAAATCTTGGCGCTTTGCCTTCTACCCAAAAATACCACAGTAAATCGACAAAGGGTAAAACCTTAGAAAGACTCTTAGCAAAGTCCCCGTGATTCCAGCGTCGATCTGGTATCCGCTCTCTTCATTCTCCGAATATCAACAATAGCAAGGTTGAGTACACGTATGTACTCGCAAGACTTGTAGTGTATCACAAATGTATATAATAAATGCAGGCTATGTCATGGGAAGCTACTAAGTTATTTTGCATAAAGCCGAATTGAATTGTAAATACAGAATAATAGATTGTGTTTAAAATTTGTAAAGCAATTGACAGATATGTAAATAACAAGTATAAATAGAGTAATAACAATCTCACAATCCTCCATGATTGTGAGTGAAGTATCGCCCATTCCTATACTATCAACAACAACACTTACCATTGACCACAACACTTCCACATGATTCTTTCCAACTACCATTAAGTTCCATCCATTTTGTAAAAGTACCAAAAACTCTAACTAGTGTTAGTGCACCAAGATTCCCATAACCGTGGGAACGGCTTAGAAAAGTTTAGACTCGCAGAGTTGTACAACTTTACCCACAAATAATGACTTTCCCTTTTGCAATGCATATTAACACACTTCCTTAGGTGTGCCGCGAGAAAATCATACACAATCAAGTTACATTATTTAACCCTCGACTTTACACTAGCCCTGGTGCCGACAAACCCCTACTATGGTAGAAACAACAATCATATGAATCATAAACATTCTCATTAAGCGAGATAAACAACAACTGCTTTCTCCCCATAGTAAGGCGTACACCGTTGCATTGGTATGTGTCTAACCCACACCCGCTGTGGACACCCTACTGGAAATTCTCGCAAGAAAACCCGTGCTACTACGGCCTTCCAAAGTGTAAAGCCGCTTTAAACAACTTAATAGGTTGAGGCTATCCCATAAATAGCAATTGTGGTTGTACGGTAATTCCTCGGATTATACAACACTATGTTCGGTCCTTAAATTAACTCTGTGGAAACTCCCTAAACTACGTGTAAGTTAAAGCTTACACACCCGGCCATTGCCATAATCCACCTGTGTCAAAACATAGTTTTATTTTCATTTTTATCAAATTACCAAAGATCTCATCATAACTAATCTTTACAATTTATGAGACAACACCCGTCTCTTCCAAAACATGTCCAAATTTCATTGATCATCATGAATAGTGTAGCCATCCATTCGTGATCCCATTTCTAGAGCATACTAAGCATGTGCAAATAATTAATCGAGTATACCCATTTGACATTACATTTTGTCTAACCATAACCTAGGGTTTCAATGTTCTCATGTCAACAATTAATCGAGGAAATCCACAAGCTAGGTTTTAGTGCTACCACATCCCACAATATAGCAAGTTTAAGGAACATAGCGCATGCATAATAATTTTTTGACAAACAAAGTAAACTATCTTAAAATAGTAGGTTCAACATGGTCAAAGGAGGGTGCTTGCCTTGTTTGTTGAATTCAATAGTGAAGTCGAGTCGGTAAATCGATTAAGGTATCCTGAGTATCTGTCTACACGCCATATCATAAAAAAGCGAAGCAACATCCAAATCCGTAAAAGAAAGAACAACAAGTAAACATACAATACATGTGGCAAAAAGAAGTCGAATATATTCACAAATAGAACCATTCATGGAAAACAAGTGCGATAGAGCGCTTTGGCATGAGGTTAGGTTTGGGTCCAACTAGTGCGTAATATAAACCGTGTTTAATCTAAAGTTACCATTTACAATTCAAGGGGCCAAAATTACGTATATGATTATTTTCATTTTCAAATCTAAGAAGCTAAGATTGTTTGGATCAATACAATTAAGATTAAAAGTGTTCATGTGAACAATACTTAGTCTTAAGTATAATTTGTAAAAAGTTGATTTATATAAATCGAGTTTAGAGGATAGGGCTAGAGGTTACATTTACATGATTATATGATGATTCTAGTGACAAAAACATTTTACCTTAGGGTTTAATAAGTCCAACTATTCAAATAGCAAGTTACTAACTTTCATAATAATTAGGCCTGTTAATAGATTCAGATGCAAAGCAAGTCATTAATTAAATGTTTTTCCATATTATGGTAGTACAAACATTATAGAATGGTTTTGAGCTATTCTCTCTAATCTTTATATTTAGACGAGGTATTCTACTGGGTGAAAAAGGCTTAAATGTCACAATTTTACATGCATGGATGGTGTCGCTTTTGTTTTACGAATGTGATCGCACTCTTAATAAATTATTTAACCATTCTTCAGAACTATCAGTGATACCTCTAAGAGTGTTTTAAAGTTGGTTCCGCGATATTTCACTTTCAACTACGATGTTTTTAATATAAAAGAGTATTAGGGCCTTATATGGTTTTAGTTCAATAATACGAAAACATCTATTATTTTTGCATAACTAGGAAGGGTATCACTTTTAAAAAGTCTTAGGATTTGGTTTTACCAAATTTTAAGTTTGTTTGTGAGGGTTATGACTATTCAAAACTATTCAAGTAATGGAACTTCGATTAATAAGCATTTACAGCATAGCTAAGGCAAAACTTAAATATTTTATTTTTTTTTGAAATCTTTGTGACTTTAGGGTTATAACCAAATTAGTCTTACCAATATTTGAGTTTATTTGGATCACTTAACTTTGGATGCAATAGTTATGGTTATTCACATTTTAAGGTTTTTCTAAAAACTTATCCTTATGTTTTTAATGGTAAGAGATTACAATTAAGATTCAACCACGGTAATATTACGAAGGAGAGGTCCTCAAGTCCTAAGGTAAAATTATTAATGCTTAATCCTAGTTGATTACTAGATACTTTGCTTAATGACAAACTAAAGTACACAAAGCAACTTGCTAAGCTATCACATGAGCCTATAATTATGATGCTTCAAATGTTTAGGTATTGTATTACAAGCTAAACGCAATGTGCTAACACTATTTATACATGGAAAAACCTAGACCTTATAATTTACATGATCATTGAACTTATGATTAAACAAGTCTAAGCCTAATCATTTTTACATAATCAGATGGAATACTATTTCATGAGAGCATAGAAACTTGTTTAACCAAATTTGAAGTTTATTTGCACAAATTATTAGTATTTTAAATTCAAACACGTTGAAAAGGACCTAATCACAAATTTGGTACAAACTAAATTCAAATCTAAATATTTATATATATATTTGGAACCCTAATGACAAAAAGGAATGCAATAAAATTGGTTTCATCAAATTTAGAGATCATTTGTGAAAATTGTATATAGAGCACATATTAGACTCCATTTATTAAATTTGAATTTCAAATAATGTGCATTGCGAATTTGAAATGTTATTCTATGTTTAGAAACTTGATTTAACAAAAATTTTAGGAACTTGTTTGAGCTTATTTGGAGTTATAATGTGAAAGTTATAGTCATTTTAGTTGGCTCGATGGAAATAATCCTAAAATTGGAAAATACGCTTCCTAAACATGAAAAGCTGCATTTTGCTACTTGAAGGATCTCTGTTGTTAGCACCTGGCCGACGACACTTCACTGATTAAAGTGGCTCGTGAGCAGAGAGCCGGAGGCAAAGGCTGCTTGGCCGGCAGGTAAGCCCGAGGCGTAGGCGACGCTGGTGGAAGCAAGAGCTGGGTGATGGTGAGGCTAGGGCAAAGCTCTATTGGGCTCCTGAATAGCCGGAGAAGGGCTCACATGAGCCGGAGCATGGCGGCCCGGGAATGGCGCGACCATGCCAGGTGCTAGGGCGGCGTCGAAGCTCAAATAGGAGGTCAGTGAGCATCATTGGACCGAGCAGAGTCCGATTCCATACCTTATAGGGGTGGAGGTTGACCGAGCAGGCACGGCACCGAGAGGCCAGACTTGGGGAAGAAGGCGGCTGGCAGGCGCATAATGGCATCGCAGCTCTGGGAGATCGGCGGTGATCATAAACGAGTCTAGGAGTCGCTTTCATCACTCATTCGGCCGTGGTTGCCCGAAAGGCTGACTTGTCACCGCATCGCTTGGCGTGAGGAGGAAGCCGCCGCGGGCGGCGCGCTCATGCTGGCACGGAGATCGTCCGGTGAGCTCCAAAGGTGAGCCGAGGGGAGCCTAACCCAAGTCCTCACCGAGAGGGAGGAAGGCCGAGGAAGTCTAGCACGGTGGGCCGTGGGAAAAGGGCCCGATGCGGGCGGTGATTGAGTAGAGATGAGCTTGGCTTGCTTCGCTCTGTGCTTTGGCCGACGGTTCAGAAGGTGAGCAAGCCTTCGAGTCGAATGAGCAAGGCAGGTGTAGGGTGCAAGGGGTGATCGTGGTGTGGCTTAAGTAAGCCAAGGAGGTCAGCTCAACCGTGGATGGATTCTTGGTCAAGGAGGTAACGACAGTGGCGTTGATCTCCCAACGATTTGGCGCCAGTAAACCGGATTTGGGTGCTCGGGGATGCCATGGCAGAATTAAAGTGGTGGAGCTCAGCTATGCGCATTGTGCTAGCCAAACTACCCAATGCCCAATAATGAAGCTTCCTCTCTTTGGTTGGTGCATTGAGCAGTACCACCTCGTGCATTGGATTGGTTCATGAAATCAAAATCTTTGGTTTGATTGCAATTGACCTCGCTCCATTAGTTCTTAGGATTCTTTAGTTTATCAAGCACTCAAGCCGATTCTGCATTGTTAGCTTTCATTACTTGGTTGGTCCAATTGATTTGCAAATCTTGAGTGGTAGGATGGAGACAATGTTCGAAGTCATCTCATCGAGTTCAAGCAATTTGTCGACCGACAATTGCTTGGTACTGATTATTGCTTTCTCCTCTAATTTGTGCAGTGAGTGATCTACTCCAAGCGTTGGATTGGGGAGGGGGTATACTGAGTTGTCTTGTTCAGTGCATTGCATTTTTTTTTCCGAATCGCAAATGCTAAGCCGCTTTCGTAGTGCTTAATCGGTTGGCTCAATGAATTGTTGCTTCACACATTTCATTGGCCCAAAAGATTTGAATATTGCTTGAGTGGTACTCTTCTAAGTGATGCTTTAGGTACACTTGTTCTTGTTCAATTTGGTGGTAAATTGTCTATTTTGGATATGCTCGAGAAGGATTCTATTCTTCCTAGAAGCCTGATGTTGCGTATTAAGATGCAAGTTCTCGTTGCCCATCTTGCCTTCAAACGGCTAAACGCTTGAGGAACAGGATTAGAGTTAGTTAGAGTTTACTAGCTCTTGACCTCTCACTTACTCGGTTGGTTCAAATGAGGTGTCGAGCTCAGGCATTTCACTGGTGCCAAAGGTTTGGATAAACCTATGTTGGCAGATCTTTAAACAATGCTAGGTTTGCTAGCCCTCAGCTCCTGTCAAATCATTTGCTTTGATTGGCACATTGATCCATCAAGCTCTAATAGTTAATTGGCCCATTATATTTCTTCTGAAGATCTTGTGCTGGTAGAGTTGGGAATGGAGATGGCGAGGGAAGCAACGGTGTAAAGCAACGCCGCGATGTAGCAATGGTAGCAACGACTTGCTAGCTAGTAATCCAACGCATGCACGTAATGTAAGCACCCGTGGAGTTTGTACACGCACGTGATTTTTGATTGCTTTCAGATTTGAACTAGCATTTCATGCTTCAAAGTGACTCAACAATTTTTGGAAATTTTATGAATTCCGCATTACAAAGAGTCTGAGTGAATTTTGTTAATTTTAAGAAATTTCGATTTTTCTTTGAATCGATTCAACAAAGTCTCAACGAAATTTCAAAATGGCACTAAGAACAGACGCAAGATGATTTTATTTTATTTCTATTTTTTTTTCGGATGTTACAAACGTGGTGTAAGTGGATTGAGAATATCGTTTCTAGGGGTAGTGTGGCCATTAAAGTCAATGATGATATTGGTCCTTTTTTTCAGACCAAAAAGGGCCTTCGCCAGGGTGATCCTTTATCCCCCATTTTATTTAATATAGTTGTTGACATGTTAGCAATTATTTTAGACAGAGCTAAAAATAGTGGCCAAATAAGGGGTTTAATACCTCACTTGGTGGATGATGGGTTATCTATCCTTCAATATGCAGATGACACTATCCTATTTATAGAAAACGATCTTGAGCAGGCTTTAAACTTGAAATTATTGTTATGTGCTTTTAAACAAATTTATGGTCTCAAAATTAATTTCAATAAGAGTGAAATTTACTGTTTTGGTGCTGCTAAGGAATTAGAGGATCAATATACTCAGCTTTTTGGGTGTGGAGCAGGTAAATTGCCTTTTAGATACCTTGGTATTCCAATTCATCATAGAAAGTTGCGAATCAGTGAATGGAAGGGAGTAGAAGAAAGATTTGAGAAACGACTGAGTAGTTGGAAGGGTAAGCATTTATCTGCAGGAGGTCGTTTAGTACTTTTAAACTCTGTCCTTAGCAGCTTACCAATGTTTATGTTATCTCTTTTTGAGATACCTCGTGGGATACTGAAACGGTTGGATTATTATAGATCTAGATTCTTTTGGCAAAGTGATAATCATAAAAAGAAGTACAGACTAGCTAAGTGGAATATACTTTGTAGACCAAAAGATCAAGGAGGATTGGGTATTCAAAACCTAGATATCAAAAATATTTGCTTGCTTAGTAAATGGCTTTTTAAGATCTTAAATGAAGAGGGTGTTTGGCAATGTCTCATCACAAGAAGGTATTTGCAAAACAAGACTCTTTCTAATGTAGAAAGAAAACCAAGGGATTCTCAGTTTTGGTCAGGATTAATGCGGGTTAAGCATCATTTCTTTAGATTCGGTTCTTTCCAAGTTTGTAATGGCATTCAAATTTGCTTTTGGCAAGATATTTGGAATGGAAACACACCCTTTAACATAAAATTTCCAGGTCTATTCCAAATTGTTAGGAAAAAGAATGCCACAGTGGCAGAAGTCATGAATTCTGACACTTTGAATTTGTCTTTTCGCCGAGCTATTACGGGACATAACTTGAGGGCTTTACATAACCTCATTACAATGGTTAGTGGGGTACATTTAACTTTAGAAAGAGATATCTTTCGATGGAATCTACATCAGAATGGATAATTTTCTGTTCATTCGATGTATCAGATTTTAATGAATCATAATGCTCCCTTTACAAACAGAAATTTGTGGAGGCTTAAGATACCGCTTAAAATAAAAATTTTCCTTTGGTATCTTCATCGTGGGGTGATATTGACAAAAGATAATCTTGCAAAAAGAAATTGGACTGGTAGCAAAATTTGTTGTTTTTGTAACAATAATGAAACTATACAACGTCTTTTTTTTATTGCCATGTTGCTCGTTCGACTTGGCGTATCATCCAAGTGGCTATTAATTTGACACCTCCCAAGAGTATAACCAACATGTTTGGAAACTGGTTACAGGGTATGGAGAAAGATTTAAAATCTCACATTTTAGTGGGCGTTGCTGCAATTTGTTGGTCAATTTGGTCACTTCGGAATGATATGGTGTTTGATAAGAAAAGGAATTTTAACTCATTGCAGGTAGTCTTTGCGTGCATTGGTTCGCTGCGGTCGTAGTCATTGCTACAACCCCAGGAGGCCAAGGACGTGATATTTTCTGGATGCAAAGCGCTAGACGTGGTAGCCAGGGAGTTCTTCAATAGACATGGGTGGAGAACTAGCTACAGGATTTGTGGCGTTTGAGATCTTTTATATCATCTTTATTTGAATTTGTTGCTATCTTTCATTTTATCTCATTTTTCATTTATAACGGCTGGTTAGCTGTAATTGTATAATAATACTTTGGCCGTATGCATCTCAGGATGCAGAGGCTGGGAGATTCAATCTTCCATTATCTAAAAAATAAAAAGCATTGGCTTTTTTCCGGGAGGAGGGACGGACGAGTTCTTGCAATACTCGGAGGACACGCACAGAAAAAAAAAAAAAAAAAAGGGTCGACGCACGTACCCGATGAACAGACGGCAACTCCAAACGGCAAAAATCGGAACTGTGTGGAAGAAAAAATAGCGTGACGTACCAGACACACGTATGTACCAGCTGAGGGGAAGAAAAAAATGGCGCACGTACCAGCGCTAGCTGATGGCAACTCCAGACGCACGTACCAGACGCACCAGCTGAGGGAAGAAAAAATAGCGCACGTATCAGGCGTAGCTTAATCTAAGGTATTTTGTAGGCTTATTCTATGGGCGTAATTAAGCGGGCACCATGCAAAAGTGACAAGAATCAACGGGCCACACAATCTCATGTCAGATATACTCCTCAAGCATAGACACATAAGACAAAAGATGAACTCTTGAAGAAGCATGCAATTTTGTATATTCGATATAGAATTAATGAGATACAGTGTTCTATATGTGTTCAATTGTCCTTTTATTTTCACAAACACATTGAAGCCCTTTATTTTTGCTATATACCATTTTGTATATATGAAAGGAGTATATATGAAATGAGTATATACATAAATTATGCTATAAAAAGTGGACTCGGATGAAAATTTTCATGATATATTAGAAATTGTATTACGGACCTCTACCAACCTCTTAATAAACTGACGTAAATACTCGTCAGAGATTTAGTGAAGACGATACAGGTTATCTTTTTTACCAAGTTTTGTATAACAACTTTTAAAATTATTTAATATGGTATGGTATAAATTTTTCTAACTGAAAATAAATCCTTATGGCTGATTAAATAAACAAGTTCTTGCAGATCATTTAAGAACAGTAGGAAGATAATTTGCTATCTTCTCATCGTCATCAGCAGCTTGGATGGTGGTGATATAAATTTCGATGGATTTCGATGGATTTTAAGTTCCATCGTAGCTTTTCAGATGATCTAGCTTGAATTTTTCAAGCCAAGTGATATTTTTGAGCCCTGAAAAAAGGTTTTGCATCCTGTATACAATCCCAATCGGGTTTGCACATTAGTACTTGTTTTGTATAATCAGGAGAACAAGATCGTCGTCAACCACGGTTAATATTTTCGCCTGGACCAAGCCTATCGAAACCACTTCTCCTTCGTGGATTGCTCATTTGTTGGTGGTCGGTGCTATGTTGATGCCGACCAGATGAGGAATGATCCACACGGGAATAAGTCGAAGATCTTATGAAAAGAGACACAACACGCTCTATACTTCTATAGCAGCTTCTTGCAGATCAGCAGCTAGGGATCTTATAAGTGGCATATTATCTCCATCTATAGGTTGACTTACAATTGCATTAGTAATAATACGAATCTTATCCACAGGAATTTCTTCTTGTAGACTATTAGGAATCATATTTATGTCCCTTATCACCAACCTTGGAACCTGTGGCGTGACCGGAAAGACAGATCGGGGATGACTTCTCGACAAATCCGATCTACGCGAGGTTCCTGGCTGGCTGCCGTGGTAAAGGCGTCTCGTCTCTTCCATAGCCTTTTGTTTGGTAATCGTGAGACTATTGCGTTGTTCTTGGGTGGTCTTTTCTTGAACTTCAAGCTATTCACATTCTACTCGTTATGCCTCTGTTTCCTTCGTAACTGCGCAAATGTAAAATCCAGATTTGACGGAAGAGGTGAAAATTCCCTTGTCGAGGACGATGATGGGGTATAATCGAGTTCAAGACTTCGGAGAAAATCTTCTGAAGAAGAACTTTCATGAAAGTCACTGTCGTTCTTGTGAGTTCGTACATTATCGATTTCCATAAGGCATGCGTCCTAATCCTCTACCTTTAAGACAAAGGCAGGCATGAAGTTATTCTATTTTCCTGACTTTTCTTCAGGAAATTGTGCTCATAACGTGGAATTATCCTGTTTAGATGAAGTTGTCAATTTGGATGACTTCGCTTCAGTAATATACTCGGAGTATAAGTCACACTTACTTTCCTTTTCCTCTAAGAAGTTATCGGCGATAGGGTGGATGCAGTCGGCGAGATCGTGCGTTTGGTTCGCTGTATTAGGTTGAACCGAACCGTTCTGTACAGGATTTAATTTCGTTCATGCGTTTGATTGACTGAACGAAACCATCTGGTACGGGATGAAATGGTACAGATTCCTAGAATATTCCTTGAAGATGCTGTATCATTTGATACGGTGAATTCGACTGAACCGATCGGTACAAGACCATCTCATCCAAGATCATCCCATCCATTCTGTACCATCCCATTCCATTCAGCCTGGTACATCCAACCAAACACACACTAAATTTTTTTCATCCATGGTTTCCGATGACAGCGCCTTACCTTTTTCAATATTCAATTGTTGAGTGCGCTTATATTGTCCAAAAGCTGGAAAAAACGCAAGCGCTTTGCTCCACTACTGATCAGTCCTTACTCCCTAGTCCTTACCACACCAAGCAAACGAATGCGCGAGCATTCGAAGCTCTGAGTGAGAGAGTTATACATGGAGGTGGCCGTGAGCGTTTCGCTGGGCGCCTTGGGTCCCCTCTTGGGGAAGCTCAACGCTGTGCTCGCCGACGAGTACGCCGGCCTGAAAGGGGTCCGCCGTGAGATCCGCTCCCTCAGGTCCGAGCTGAGCAACATGAATACCGTGCTCCAAAAGTACGCGATGCTGGATGAGCCGGACGTCCAGGTGAAGGCTTGGACAGGTGAGGTGAGAGAGCTCGCCTATGATATCGAAGACTGCATCGACAAGTTCATCCACCGCCTCGGTGAAGACCGGCATCGGAGCTCTAGCGGGGTGAAGGAGTTCTTCCGGAAGAGCGCGCGCCGTCTGAAGACCCTTGGCTCTCGGCGCCAGCTCGCCAAGGAGATCAACGAACTGAAGACCCGTGTCATTTCGGTGAAAGAACACAGAGACGGCTACAAGCTTGACGGCGACGCTTCCGGCAGTTGTAGCCATTTGGCTGTGGATCCCCGGCTGGCTGCACTTTTTGTAGAGGAGAACAAACTTGTGGGCATCGATGGTCCCAGGGACGATCTTGCCGGGTGGCTGCTGGCGGAGGCGGAGATGAGCAAGCATCGTAAGGTGTTGTCCATCGTTGGTTTTGGTGGTTTGGGAAAAACAACGCTGGCGAATGAGGTTTATCGCAAGATTAGAGGCCAATTTCATTGTTATGCTTTTGTATCAGTCTCTCAAAAGCCAGATTTGAAGAAAATTCTCGAGGATGTAATCTCTCAGCTGCTTTGTGAAGATGGATTCACCAAAGATATTGACACGTGGGATGAAAAGAAACTGATCGCACAGTTAAAAGAGTTACTGCAAGACAAGAGGTCAGTGCAGGCACTATTTAATTATGAGAGGTGCTTCTATGCTCTTTCTTTTAAAAGTTGCATAACTATTAAAGCATGAATGAATGGTAGATGGTGATTAAAAATAATTAAAGAGAGGTGCTTCTATGCTCTTCCTTTAATAGTTGTGCATCTTTTAAAAGGAAGAGCATAGAAGCACCTCTCTTTAATTATTTTTACGATACATGTCCTTTTACAAGTTTATTACAATTATGGAAATTCTCACGGGATAGAAATTGCCTGCATAATAAATTTAAAATAAACAAACATTATTCTAAACCTTGGTGTAAAATAACTATTCTCTACCATCTCTTAGTAGACTATTTTTTGCTTCTCTGCAATATATGTGAATATTACTACATATTCAAACCATAAAACCATTCCTTAAAGAAAATTTTTGTTTACCTGTAGTAGATGACTTTAGACAATGACAATAATTTTCTATGTGATTTGGAGTAGTAGGAATGCCAGGTTCTTTCTAATTTATCATTCGTAAGTAATTTATATGGTAAGTAATTTATATGGTCGTAAAATGCTTTGGGATAACAATCTCATTTTTGTTTGGGGTTTCTTTGTTAGTATGATATGCAAATAAAATTAGTATGATGTTTGGTGTTTTTGTGTTATGTCCAATTGTCAAGTGGTGACGAGTACACATACCATGGGTACCCCCATCAGCCCGGGACCACGAATGGGCTGACTTCTTTAGAAGCCCAGCTCTGGCGAAGGGCTCGTGGGCCATAAAGAGAGGACCTGGCCCTGATCCGGACTAGCTCCGGGCATCCAGCAGGTTCCGACCCCTTAGGTCGGAGCACGAGACCGGTCGGCTCCGCCAGCAGTCGGGGGGTTAAGCCCCGCGCTGACGTCTGGCCAACTGCCCTGCGCACATGACGTCCCATGACGTCCGTACCAGGGTAGGCGGTCCCTTCCCGAGGATGTCAGAGGACTCGCCAAGAAATCAAGCCCCCGCGTCATCCTGACACATCACGGAGGAGAGCGACCTCTCCCGAGGCCACGCTGAGGTCAAATACAATTAATTGTCGGGGCTGACGGCCGTACGAAGTAGTGCGTCACCCCGCCAGTCCGGCTGAGGACCCCCTGCCGCAGGACTACCAACCCAGCATGGGGGTGGATGGAGCCCGGTCGGACGACAAGACAGAAAACTAGACTCCAAGGCGCATAGTACCCCTTCTTTTTTCTCTCAAAAACTCCCGTGTAACCTGCCACCTCCGAACATATATGGAGAAGCAGGACGCCCGGGGGCGAAAAAAGAGAGAGAGATCAATCGAAAAACCCTTCCTCATCTGTAACCCCCTGGCGATCTTTCGCCTTGAGAAACAATACACACCAACAACACGAACTGGAGTAGGGACATTCAGCCCGAACCAGTATAAACCCCTGGCTTCTTGAGTCGACCATTCGGGGAGAGGGAGCACACGACCCCCACTAATCAAAAATTCGTATTGCCGGTGCACGAAACACCGACAAGTGGTGTCTAGTTAATTAGTTGTGGAAATCATTCTGTTTTGTTGCTTAAAAGATTTTTCTTATTAGATATTCAAAAGTAGTATCACAATGTGATTTTTAAAAAGCCACCCACGACACCAAAGGACAAATAACTAATAGAAGAGGCTGTTTTAGCACAGAAATGAAATGGATAGGAAAAGGTTATCTTGGTGAACCATCAAACTTCGCTGGTATCTAAGTATATATGTCGACTGTTGGAAATTACTTGGTTCCAATATTCTACACGGAATTATACTGGCATCAAATAGGAAAGTTTTAAAAACAATGAAACATAAATGTAACACCTCAGCACAGCAAGTACTGAGAATGTTACCTCATCCTACAATTTTTCACCATCTTTAACAAAATCTTATTAACAATTTCAGCAAACCTTACCTAAACAATTACCAACGATACTAAGCAAGGTAAACAAAAATATCATAAAGGTATGAACAGGAATAATAAATACTAATAAATTTAGAACCACGCGCCCCCGAACATCCGAGACCAAGCTCTCGGGAACGCCCAGGTCCTCGTGATTGGGAACACTTAGATCTCATGCGTCCAAGAGCAATATTACCTTTTGGCGATGTTATAGAACGAAGATTCAAACACAAACAAATAAGAAACTAAACTCCTCAAAATATTATATAAGTTCAACAAAGTTAGCACAATTATTATTATGATATGAAAGATCAACAACTAAACCAACTAGAAACTTTATTAATCCATGAATGACTACTAATACTAGATAACCGTGGTTGATTATATGATACGTGAAGTGATTATGCTACTTCCAACCCATGCATGTTGCCTTCATTGTCCATCTAAATACATTAAATAAGCAAGAATGAGTCTAAGACTCAGCAAGTACACATTAACAAAATCGTCATCAATATCTCATAATTTCCTTCTCCACATTTCTCAATGTTAATTGCAACTTTCATTATTGAAATGCAAATACTCGTGCACATGTCTCTTCTCTTTATCATATACTAGTATAGCGGAGTAATTCATCCTTTGGTGTATACTCATGCTCGTCCTCTTTAATGCGGGGACCTCAAGCCCGCTCTCTTTCACACAGAGACCTCATCTCCACTCCCGTAGAGTGTTCACACGAAGTAGGTCATATATGCCACTTCGGCCATCTATTTCTATATCATGATGCATATGATACCGCATCTATCTTTCAAGATATAAATCATCGATATCATGTTATACCATTCAATTGTCATGAATAAATTATAAGAATGAAACAACAATACGAAAGTACCCATAAATTAACAATAATAATCAAACATAATCATTAAACAACAAATCAACCAACCGTCTACCGCTCTACTATGCACTTGCCTTGTTCACCACGTGAGACGGAGTGATGAGTGATTGATGCTAAACCCGAAGTCACATATCCTACAACAGGTAATCCCAACTCATAATCATGCCATAACAATACATAACAATATCGCTCCACTTGCCTTGTTCACCACGTGAGACAGAGTGATGAGTGATTGATGCTAAACCCGAAGTCACATATCCTACAGCAGGTAATCCCAACTCATAATCATGCCATAACAATACATAACAATATCGCTCCTATGCATAGCGTTGTCCCTCCTACCGGACAACTTCCCCTTTGTTGTCCCGAAGGTCGGATGGCCATAGCTCCTAACTCAGGAGCTCAAACATAGCAAATCGTATATATTTTAAAAACTACAGAATATTGTCTACAATTTTCTAGTTGGACTCATATTCATATTATATTTCATTTAACCCTTCGTTTCTAGCCTCGAAGACCGTTCTGTTTCTTTATTGGACAATAGGCTTCACAATTTTGTATCTATTTTTTATACAATTCCAAATATAGAAAACTACAGTATCTCTGAAATCTATGGCAGATCACCTATCTTTTTCTAGTTATGGACACAATTTGACCATCATCTAGCCCTAATAAACAAATTAATACAACTACGCTCACCAGCAACAGATTTATGTACAGGAGCCTTCTACAAGTCATAACTTTCTAATTGTTTAACCAAATTCAACGTTCTTATACTCTAATGAAACTTTAGACAATTATTTACACTTTCCATAATTTAGAGATGCCATGAAACAGACCATAGATGCCTTAAAACTAACATAAAAAAAGAGACAAGTGATAATCAAATCCCGATCACTCCCAAACACCTTCCTGGTGCTCACTAATTTCCTCATCTGCAACTATTATGACCATAAAATCACTCCAATACAACGCCAACACAAGAAACATCAACCTGGGATTTATATCTATGTCCCGAAGTTTCACCGAAAATGTCGAAAGTGGCAACCCTCCGCAATCCCGGCCATTTCCCCGCTCCTTCACGATTCCCGAAACTCCCGCACCACATTCCTAGGATCCTTAACACCTCCTACACATAGTGAATGGAACGGGATCTTAGATCGGATGGATGGTTTGGCGAGGAACATGGCTGACTCAGCCGTGGCTGCTACAATAATTATTGTGTAAAATTTTTAGAATATGACAATAAATTAGAAATAACTTGCTAAAGTACCAAAATGCATAAAAGCTTACTGTTCTGCTCGCTACACAATGTTCATGCTTCGTACTGTAGCTACGAATTGTTGGCTTAGATTGCTATCTTTATTCACAGAAATGATAAAGTGTGGATGGTGTAATTGCTACGAGTCTATTAAAATGGAAGAGTCGTGCTCCCGTCCTTTCTTGATAACGAAATTCACTACTATCAAAGTTGTCCTTTTTAGGAATAAAGTTGTTGCCAGTACACTTGTTTACAAAAAGTTTTTCCAAATTGGACATCTTAAATTCGAGTCTCGTATCCGATTCTAAGTAGCATTTCTCTGTCCAAATTTTTTTATCGAATTGGACACTCCGAATCCGAGTCGATTCCGACTCCTGTACGTATCCGTGTCGAAGTAATACTGGTTGTAGCAGTGAAGTATATTTACCAGATAGAAAGTACATAAAAAAGGTAATAACAAATAACAGTATACCATGGAACCACATCTTAGTGTGGTGGAGTTGTGGACGTACAGCTCTATCCATAAGTGTTTTAATCCTAGTGCCCACCTTTATACACGCACGAATGCACTTGGGTAAGATTTTTTTTGAGGTCACGAATTTATCACTGACATCTTCTGTTGATGCATGTGCTACGAGGGTGCACTCTTGTGTGTAGTGTGTGTGTGCCCGCGTCCTCTTTGAAAAAACATCAGTATTTCACACTACAACTTCAGGGTCTAGGCAACAATTAATTATCATGTTTGTTAACACCTTCCTTATTTTTGGCCAGAGAATGAACGACGCCTTTGATACAACAATCGATACATCGACACCCTCTGCTCCTTAGTTAAATGTAGAAAAAAAATACAACTTATCGATCAGTTCTATATTGTTGGTATGTAAAATGTCAAATCTTTCAAATGCAAAACAAGGGTAGAATTATTTGCGAATGCATACATCCCGTTTAATATCCATTTTCAGCGTCTTGACCTCGTAATATAATAAAATTTTGACATTGCTTTGGTTTCTTAGCCTTTTCTGGCCATATGTATTTATTCAACATATATAGTAGACTTACATTATTTATATATTTCCAATAGATATCTCGTCATAATCGATGATGTATGGTCTACATCGGCATGGGACATGCTCAAGTGTGCTTTTCCAGAGAATAATTGTTCCAACAGAATTGTAGTTACTACACGCAATTTTGACGTAGCAAGCTCATGTTGTTCGGACGGTGGTGACCGCATCTACAAATTGGAACCTCTAAGTGATTTTCACTCAAAAAGATTATTTTTTGGAAGAATTTTTGGTGATGAGAAATGCTACCCTCTTGTGCTGAAAGAAGTTTCGAATGAGATCTTGAAAAAGTGTGGAGGTCTACCACTGGCAATTATCAGTATATCTGGTTTATTGGCAAACAGAGGAGAAGCCAAGGAGGAGTGGGAGAAGGTGAAAAGGTCAATTGGTTTTGCACTAGACAAGGACCAAAGTCTAGAAGGAATGAAATGCATACTTTCCCTTAGCTACAATAACCTTCCACATTATCTCAGGGCATGTTTGTTGTATTTGAGTACATTCCCAGAGGATTATGTGATTGAGAGAGAGAGAATAGTCCGGCGATGGATAGCGGAAGGCTTCATCTCCGAAGAGCGTGGACTGAACCATCAGGAAGTTGCCGAGAGCTACTTTTATGAGCTGATCAACATGAGCATGGTCCAACCAGTGGACATTGGCTATGATGGTAGGGCTCATGCCTGCCGTGTCCACGACATGATGCTTGAACTTATCATCTCAAAGGCAATGGAAGAGAATTTCATCACTTTGTTAGCCGGTCAAACTGTTACGCCAAATCCGCATGGTTATATCCGACGGTTATCCATCCAGTACACTGACCAGCAACTTGCAGCTGTGCTAGCAAACAAAGATTTAAGCCATGCTCGATCTCTAACCTGCTTTCGTAGCATCAAATTGTTGCCTCGTCTTGTCCAGTTTGAAGCTCTGCGAGTACTAGATTTTGAAAGTTGTCAGGATTTGAAGGAGTATGATTTGGAAAGTATATACAAATTATTCCAGCTAAAGTACTTGAGCCTTAGGGGCACGTGGATATCAAGCCTACCGGCAGGAATTGTGAAACTAGAATACTTGGAGACCCTGGACCTACGTGGAACACACGTAGCAAAGCTGCCCACTGGATTCTTCCAGCTGACAAAACTATTGCATCTACTCGGAAATCGCTCCATTAAGTTATCTGATGGGATTGGGAACATGACGAACCTGCAAGTGCTGTCAGGCATTCGTATCTACCAAAGCTCAACAGCTGCATTGGAAGGGCTAGGAGAACTATGGTTGCGGGAGCTCGAAATATGGTTGGATAACTGCAACCACAAGAGACACGATGATATGCTATTCGCTGCTTTGTGTAAACTCGCCAGCTGCAAACTCCAGTCTTTGAGAATCCATCAATATGGTGGTGATTTTCTCCAGTTGTTATATGATTGGTCCCCTCCGCCCCGTTCGCTCCAAAGCTTTTACATATACGCTAGCTACTATTTCCCAAGTGTTCCAAAGTGGATTCAGCCAGATCTCACCAACTTGGCTTACCTAAACATCAATTTAAGCGAGTTAAGAGACGAGGATCTGCACGCATTCGGGAAGCTCCCAACCCTACTCTCTTTGGAGTTATGGTTGAAACCAGATCAAAAAGCACGGCTTACAATCCAAGGCATTGGATTCCCAAGTCTGAAGGAGTTTTTTCTCGTTTGCAGCCAATGGAGCGGTGCAACATACCTTTCGTTCAAGGAAGGGGCTATGCCAAAGCTTGAGAAGCTTGAGCTGCCATTCCACGTGGCAATGGCAAAACCCCATGGCTTCTATCTAGGCATTGGGCATCTCCCGCGTCTCAAAGAAGCAAAAGTTGGGCTTTACAAGGAAGGTGCCGAATATTCTGATACCAAGGCTGCTGCTGTTGCCATCAGGAACGAAGCAGACATCCATCCGAACCATCCCAGAGTTTATCTTCTTGGAGAAGACGAAGAAGAAAGTGATACTGACGAGGAAGTGAGCAGGGAGCAGAGTGGCACCGATGAGGATTGAAATCTTTATCTTCAGGACACCGTGTTTCTCAATATAATGAAAGAGAGGTATTAATCATTATCACCAAATTACAAATCATCTTCCACTCTATTTCTGACAAAGAAACATTTAGCCTCTTACTTTTTTTTCCACTGAGTATACAATCTCGTTTTCCCATTTCGGGCAAAGAAACATGTTCAACCCTTTTGTTTCAGACATTACAGGTGCTGAGACCTTAAGATGAGAAGATCAAAGAATGGTGGCTGGTCGCCCGACAAGGAGTCGATCCAGTTATGCACGTGTGCGGTCACCTGATTAATGTTTTCGTCGTTTACTTTACTTGAGACAAAGTATTGTTGTTGTGGATGCGGATTATTGCTATTGTGTACGTGTGCTGTCCCCTGATTAGATGGCTCATGGAAGGCTTAAGCAGTAATTTATGGCGAACTATTTGGTTTGACAAAAGCGTGTGCACCACAAGCAAAAGTGCCACTAGTAAGGCCGTAATAGCAAAACACTCGTGCATTTTTTAGGAATAATCTGATATATGCCACTCCTCAATCTGAAAATTCGATGGCATGTGTAAAAAATGCCACTCAATGGCATGATTTTCAACATGCCATCGAATTTCCAATTCCTAGAGTGGCAAATATCCAAATGCCCCTTTTTTTTATCATATGCATCACCACTCTACTTGTTACTTACGCAAATATTTTCGTCATTTAGAATAGTGACAAAGGTTGCGACAAACATGGCACTCTATCATTCATGATCCATATTAGGGGATTTTTGTCCTACGCGTATCCTTCTTTTTTTATTGTTACCAAAGGCAAATACGATGTGACATGTTAGGAACCAAAGGCAAATACGCGTATCCTTCTTTTTTTATTGTTACCAAAGGAAATTGACGTGGGCAAATGCCGGCCGGGCAACAGCATTGGATCGTGGAGTTCAGTTTCTGCTTGACTTGACAAAAGTCCTGTTAAATAACGTTTTCCTCTCTTGCACAAGCTGCTGAGCAAGCTGCAGTGCCCCAAGCGATACAACCAGCGTTCACCAAACCGTTTTCGAACTGAAAATTGAGATCCCGACGGTACCGATTTACCGCGAAAATCGAGCGAAAATCCCAGAGATAACATGGATCCTACACAAAATGCGGCAACTACATACTAGAGAAATAAATATAACTACAAAAAAAAAACATTTTCCATGTTCCAAATAGATCTAACTAGGAGATCTAATATTTTAAAACTAATCGGTGCACCACAACTAACTACTACGAGAAAGTAATGGATCTACAAAAATAAATACTATGGCAACCTACTCTAAAGAGCAACATATGCATAGCCACACTAATTACACATGTACCCACTGTTCAATACAACTACATATCTAATCATTTTATTTGTTAACCTACCGTGGTTTAAAAATAAAATCTACAAGCAATCTGAAAAATCACATCTAGGATGGACAGATCCACTCCTTCACCCCCTCCCTTATGCTCTTCCCCTATCCTCTCCTCTCTTCTCCTAGTGCTCTCCTCTCTTACCCCCTATTTCTCTTTATCAAATTAGATCTGAGTTTCTTCATTTTTTCGCATTTAAATGGCATACCTTCTGTCGCCATTTAAAGTGATGACAAAGGATGCGGAGGCCTCTGTCGCTATTTCAAATGACAATTTATTGTCTACATCGTCATTTAAAATAGTGACAAAGGTTGCGACCAACGTGCCACTCTATCATTCATTTGTTTGACGATGACTGTTTATCGTCATTTGGAACAACGAAGATAGAGGCATATTTCTAAAAAAATTTATCCAAGCATTTATTTATGTAATATTAATTAAAATATATTATCTTAAAAAATATGCTCCCGCTCTGGAGTGACTCCAAGAATCAAATATCAACATGCTCCAACTTAGTTTTTAAAATAAAAAAGCAGGAAAAATAAAGTTGATCCATTAGGGGATTTTTCCCCCCATAAGCGTATCCTTCTTTTTATTGTTACCAAAGGCAAATATGATATGATATGATAGGAGCCAAAGGCAAAGTAGTTCTGTTTGGAGCTACCAATTATTAACAAAGGTGAGGTTACATTGATAAATACTCCTCCATCGATCCTTGGTGAGTCAACGAAAGGAAACCTCGCAATCGATTGGTCCTCTTGCTGCACTTCTTCCCACTCCAAGCAAACAATTCACCACACAAACAAGAGATGAATATGAGAAGTTGACGACGGTATCATAACACTGTAGTTTCATGAAACTATTTCACCACATCTAGTTTCCTCGGTTTGTCTTTACAAGGAACTGAAACATCTGTGAGAGCATCACGGAGAAATGTAACATCCCACCATTTTCAAAAATTAGAAAAATGAAAATCTAAGATTTCTACCATGAGCTCTAAGTAACTTTACCCTTGTCCACGAAAATTTACAAAAAATTAATAACTTTGATTAGAGATAGTACATCAACAGATAAAGTGAATTCATTATCATTTCTGATCCAAATCATTCATTACATGAGTTTAAACAACAACATTGTTTATTGATACACCATAGTTTACATTTACAATAAAAAGGAAATACAAAGATCTTTACAATGGCATACAACAGTTATATGGAATACAACTCTTACAATCATTCGATTACATATGCAATTACAATTACCACTCACATAACTATCTAATTACACATCTGGTTACAAACTACATCTCAAAAAGTAAAATACAAAACTATAAACTACAGCTCCCGTGCTGACTAGACCTGTATTGTTAGACCTGCATAATCAACTGCATTTGTATAAGTATGAGAATAAAATAAATGCAATAAATTAAGGACAATAAATAAATAGAAAAGGAAAAGGATTGCTGTCAGCTTAGTGAATCGCTCAGTGAGGTACCCTAGATTGTCCGGGGGCCAATCTGGCTCCTCTCGCGATTAAGTTTTGCATCATTCGGCATTACACAAACCTGTTAAACCGTAGACGCGAGTATTCAGAAAATATCGCGAGGTAGAAATATTTTACCACAGTAAAACAGTAGAACCCCAGTGAGTAGAGATAAGCCAGGCAACAGCACCCACGGGACAGCACAGCCCAATCCAGAACCCACCGAAACCTCCAGGACCTTGAGGTGATAAGGTAAAGCCCAACCGGGTGTTCCAGAACCAGCCACGGCAACACAGCTGAACCCAGAGCAAACACAGCCCAAGTCGACAGCCATAAGGGTGTCATTTAGACCACAAGATTTAAAGTATTTTATATGATTAAGATAAGGCAATCTCAGCCGAAACCTCTAGGACAACACCCAGCCAGCTAAGTACGTCGGTCAAGGCAAAGACCAAGGCACATGAGCAAAGTTACCAAGCCATTTCATCCACCCAACCGAGATCTCCAGAACATTGCAGACCAAAGCAAGAAACAACAGGGAACCAGGGTAAAGCAGTTAAATTGAAGTACCACGTAGAGCCCTCGGCCACCATAACTCCAGCCAAGACTAGAGAGCGCAAGGCAGCCAGCCCAACTCATTCAGAGCTTGTGAATCACCCAAGCCCAAAAGCATTACTCTGACAAGATAAGGAGGATGCATTTATTAAGGATCATGTCATCTAAGCAAACCACCTAGCCTAAGGTGAATGCACCGACAAGGGCGGTTAGACGAGTGCTCATTACAGCCGCAAGAATAAGGGTCATTCAAACCCTATTGCAACTCCACCAATGAGGCTATAAAAGCCACCCAAGCTCATACCGCCATCACAATCTCTTTTAAACCCAAGCAAGCCTTAGAACCATTTGTGCCAGGAAAACCAAAACCCCAAGAGCTAGAATAAGAGGACAGACCGGCCGAGCTTAAGACTCCAGGAAAGTTAGGAGCAAAGAGATTAATCTATGATTCTCTCCCCCTTACAAGCTGAAGCCATCAATAAGGAGGAAGCACACCTAGCTACAGACTGATTCCTCCAAAACTAGGTATGCATGCTTTTGACCCCTTTTCAATAGAAATGAAAATGATCTAGAAATGTAAGGGACAGTAGAAGAACAAAGGGGAAAACAGAGGAAAAGTAGTCTCAGTTTGCATGCATAACAAACTACGAGGGTTACGTCATATGTTCCCTTTGAATTGCAATACTCCCCCGGCGTATCGCAAATCAAGGTCATCGCTATGACGCCGTCCTACCCGTAGATTTGAAAGTACATGAATCATCCCAGACTAAAAGGGAAATAGTTTACTCTTAAGACATGATATCAATTCCATCATGTAAATAAATCATTAGGGAGCCTCCATCATCATATTTCATATAAATACCTTCGAGCACAGCTTAGTATCAATTTATTTATCATTTACTAAGCCAATCCGTCCATGAAGAAAGTACTGAAAAGTACTCAATAGATCATGTCATTCAATTCATCAGTTCATATACTCAGATCATGATCCATCAACATATAGTCTCGGCTAATAGGCAAAATATGGCATCAAGATCATCATTTGCCATGTAAATAAGACTTTAGGAAGTCACTGTTATCATATCATATCTAGACATTTAGACATCATCAATCATAGCCTAGCATCAAACTATTCGTCATTTGCAAAGCCCAGTTAATCCACAATAAATCCATGAAACCAATTTTCAGTAAATCATTCAAGCGCATCATAGATCAGAGGATTCAACCTCGGCTCAAACCCAGAATCGCACACAATTCATGCAGTCGATAATCATGTTCCTTAGTGAGAGATTAGGACTGAGAAAAGTAGGGAATGCCAATCCCTAATAAGGAATTAAAGGGAGAAAAAAAAGGAGGAATAGAATTAGGGATTTTCAAACCCTAGTCAAGACGCAAACCGGATCGACACCAGATGGGGGACGATTCAGAGAGATGCTGGTGAGGAGGAGCCGAGGACGCCTGTTTCAGCCGAGGTTAGGCGGCGGCCATGGCTGGCCCCGAGAGCGAACCAGGAGGGAGGTGAAGGCGCTGCCTGCGCTGGTGCGGTCGAGCCGAATCGAGGCCACAGCAGATCCGGCCGGAGGCACCTGGTGGAGGCGGTGGTGAAGAAGAAATCCGGCCAGCGGCGCTTCGGGGAAGATCGGGCGTGGAGCTCGAATGCACAGGGGGGAAGAAGTAAACAGAGACCGAGTGGAAGTTGCTAGATGGGTTCAGCCGAATGGATAAGGAAATGGGAAATAAAAGGGATAATAGAAATAATAGATGTCTATATAAAAATGAGTATTCCATTTATGCAAGGAATTGGTATGATTGATTAAGATTGAACTAAGTTAGTTAATATCATGCTTTTACTATATATATCCTCTGAGGACATAATCACAATATGTATATGGGTAAAACATACATATTCAACTTGTTTTGCATACAATCTATAAAACATGATCACTTGATACTATAATGATGATTATAATTAAAACACGCCAATTTTGGTTCTTATATGTATATATATATATATATATATATATTAAACTTTATGCCTATTATCCCTCTAACCTTTATTTAACATATACTCCCGTTTAATAAATAGAACATTTACAATAGGCACTAATACCCGTAAGATCAACCTTAGAATGTTCCCCGACACATGACTGTCTTAATTAAAATAAGCATCTTCTTTTATAACTTGCTTTGCATCTGAATCCTATTAAAACATGACCCTGCGAGAGATAAACCCTAAGGTTTGTAATACCGATGCATGTGCATAAGTTGAATCATGTAAATTGTAATTACTCTCACACCTGTTGTTTTATGAACTAATTAATATTAGTACAAGCAGCTTCATACCCTGAAAATGAATTATAATATATATAACCTTACAATCTTAGCTTCCTGAATTCGTAAAATAAAACAAAATAATTCATAAAGAATAAATGATATGTGTTGTTCAACCCATACCGATAATAACCATAAAGGTCTCCACGTAAGATATTATATACGCGCACGAAATCACAAACCAACCATGCTTGTTTCGTGTAATGTTTGTCATTTGATTTTCCATCTGATTTCCTTTTGCCCTTATTGAAAGTGTTATTTGCTATTTGTTATTCTTTTCTGTTATACGACGTGTAGAATTCGACGTCTCGGACTTCGTCGTCAACAACCTCAAGATGACGTCTTCAACTCGTCGCTAAAGACAACAAGTAGCAAGGCAAACACCCCTTTGAGCATTTTTGAACCCAGATTTCATAATCAACTAAAATGTGATTAACAATCTGCCTGCATGCCTTATACTCTAGCAAATCCTTATTTTCTGTTGTATGGTAGCTATAACCCATATTGGAGGATTTCCTGAATATTGTTGACATAAGCTCCATGATAACCCTAGGAATGGGTAGATTCATATGTCAGAGGGGAATAACGCTTACTAATTGCATTTGCTTAGTAATGCTTAGAAAATGTCAGCGACATTTACACCCACACATCTTTCTTTATGAAATCTTTTATGGTTTATTTAAGCAGTAAAGGATACTGGTAGTTTGATAAAAATGAAAATAAAACTACTGTTTTGATGTGGGTGATTATTGGCAATAGCCAGGTTGTACATGTTTTAACGTTAATGCGTAGCTAGTGTGGAGTTATCGCCCATGTCACTTTGAGGACCGAACGTAGTGTTGCATGATCCAAGTAAACCGTACATCCACAAGTACTGAAATGGGACAGTCTTAACTTATTAAATTATTTGGGAATTAGCTTTGCACATTGGTAGGCAGTTGTAGCACGGGCATTCCGAATATTGGTTTGCTCGAGGGAGGTGTCATCACCGAGGTGTTGGCATCTGCCGTTGTGATGTGTACGCCTGGCTATGAATTTGGGGCTGTTGTTGTACCATTTGAGCCGCGGGCTCCTGAATACTATTGCTTCACCGTTTGTTTGCTTCCATCATAGTCAGGAGTAACGTCATTGGGCTAGTGCAAAGTTAAGGTTCAAATAATCGAACGGTTTCGTTATGAACTCTCTGGCGGCACACCAAAGGAAGTGTGTCAAATGCGCTTGCCACAAAAGGGAGGACATTTCTTGTGGGTAAAGCTGTACAACTCTGCAGAGTCTAAAACTATTCGAATAGCCGTGTCCACAGTCATGGACGACTTGGCGAATTGACACTAGTTAGTTGTTTTCTATTTTCTAAAACTCTTGATAAAATGATTTGGAAAGTGATTCACATTTGTTAAATGTCACTTATTGTTATATTTGTTCGTATAAGACCATGGAGGGTCTTTTCCGTTATCTTTACCCACAAAAGGACCGTGAGTAATTTATTGTTATTTCTGTCAATACTTGATATTTTGATTACTTATCAAACTGTTTTAAATTCAGTTTATGCTTTCCATTACTATTCAGTATTTACAATTCAAATCTTCGCTTTACGCAAAACAACCGTAGAAACCCACTTTCTATTCAGCTTGCATATATTTCAGGTTTTGCAAACACTACAAGTCTTCTTTGAGTGCATAGCGTACTCACCCTTGCTATTATTGTTGTTTTTAGACAGGATATCTCGACAATTACTCCGACGCAGGAAAACGGGATTATTGACGACATTTCTTTCTAAGGCTTTACCTTGTCAGTTGCCTGTGGATTATGTGGCAAACTACAAGACAGTTGTCTCTTTTGCTATATTGAAGCTGACCTTCTCGGTCATATTGTATCATTACTTCCGCTGTAATAAAATATGAAACTTTTGTATGGTTGTGATTCCAAATTGTGTTTTGTGCGTGCCAGCCACTGATCATGGGAATGGTACAGTATGCACATTAGAACCTTGCTTTTATGTTTGCACTGTAGCATAAAAGTGAGGGTCTTACAAGAAAGATGTACTGAAAAGCACCACCACCTCGCTTCCTCACCAAACTTTCTTTTTTTTGAAAATAACTCATCAAACTTTCTCCATCTCAAATAAATGAAGAATCCAGGGTGTGATAAAAATAACAAAGTAAGCAAATGCCTGCATAAATTGAAAGAAGATATAGTGTCAAACCAAAGCGAGATCTCTACTCATTAAGTCATTAGACTGTTCAAAATGTATCTCAAGTTTGCCAAAAGATACATTGGTGGGATTTCCCGCATTGCCCGCCGCCAAATGGTAAAAAAACAGATGAGCGCTTCTATCAAACAGATTTTACAAGGGAACTTTGGTACTGAAGATAGCCATTTGATGAAGAGCATATCACATATGCCTCTAGTCTAATTATTTCACCGGAAAGCATTCTTTGGTTGCCATAGGATGAGTATAGAGGCACACAGGGATAGGATAAGCATGTTCTTACCTAGCAAAGTTTATTTCGCAGTTTCTAGAGAACCCCTGCCTTGCAGTGCTTCACGTTCCCCTTGCGGTGTCTTCACAACAAGTTACGCAACATAACAGTAAAAAAACTTTCAAAATTGCTGGAAAGGAATAAGAATAAATGGTTTGGGGAAGGGCAGGCTAAAGGACATGGCACAAAAAAGTTCTACCATGAAACAAGACATGGAGATGCAATTTTCCCAAAGACTCAAACAAAAAGCATTGTCCTGATGCAATTGGGCAAACATAATGAAATACACATCCTAGGTTTGATAATCTGCAACCGACAAAGATTAAACTAGCAGCACATTTTTTCCCCGATCCCGCTTAGGCATTTCCGCAAACAGTTGGTGTGCATATCTGCAAGGGCAAAGCCAGAACACGAATCCAATTAAGCAAACACTCATTATTGCAATTAGGAACTGCCCGGTAATGTTCGCCGAGGGTCCCAATCAACGACGAACCCAGTAACCTCATGCCTCCACATAGGAATATCCGCGAACAGTCGGCGCGCACGCGCTAAGCAACAACGATCGGCAAACACAAGAACGCAAGACTGCGGCCCCAAGCGTTGCATTACTCAACAAGTAGTGGCACTGGAGCTGCTGGTAAAGGACTAAGGCCATGTTTGGATGGACTAAAACTAATTGTTAGCTGGCTAATGGCTAGAGCTAATTGTTAGCCAGCTAATAATTAGCCCATCTAAAATTAGCCTAGGATGTTTGGATACATGGCTAATGGTTGGGCTAATTTCTTCGAAAAGTCATGTTTGCCCCTCATAACGCACTGGAGGGCGGACGCACGGGTGAGGAAGTGAGAATAAGGCCAGCGCGAGGTTATTTCAGACTTTTCTCAGCGTGTTACCTATTATTAGCCCAAATTAGCTCCCCTCACCAGCTAATAGACTAATTGTTAGCTGAGGGGTTGGCTAAAAATTAACCCACCTATTAGTCTTCCTGTTTGGATAGACTAGGACTAATTTTTAGCCAACTAACAATTAGCCAAGGGATTCAAACATGGCCTAATAAAACGTTGCCTTTGTGAATTGCAGTGGGTAGGTGGGAGCACGTTTCACTTTTCGTTTCGAACTCAAATTTCGACATCCCGACGGTATCGAAATTCACGAAAATTCGTTCAAGATTCGCTCAAAACCGCTCGGTTCGAAAGTCAAATAAATTTGAAATCTAGTCAAAAAGTCTCAAACCTTCGAGCGAAATTCGCTCGAAGAGCTCGAAAAACCGATGGTAGTTGAAAAAATAGGGGAAATGTAGAACAATTAGGGGAAATTGTAAAAAAATTGTTGTAAAATTTGAAAAAAGTAATTAAAAACCAAAAATAATATTTTAAAAATTACTTCAACAAATATAACTACTAAATATAATTGAATAAATATTGAAACATGCAGTGTGTTGTGGAGGTGTAGTCTAAAATTCTAATTCAAATGTTTTGATCAACTATGATTTTTGTAGACTGTAGCAGATCTTTTAATAATGTATTTTCATTTATTTTTTATGCACTACAGTTGATTGTTTAATACTTGTATTTGTGTTGAATATTTAGTTATGATATGGCTCTCTCTCAAAATAATAGAAAAAAAATGATAAGACGGTTTATCACTAGAGGTCTCATATAATTCTATATTGATTGTTGACAAGTTAAACCGAGAATTTTGATTTAGTCTAATGATCTCTTAGAAGTTTACATGTGATTTTAAGAAAAACGCAAATGTACTTTCCGAATACAGGTTATGATTTTATGGATAGTGCCCATCTTGCCTTATGCTGCTGGTTTTTAAAAGAAAATATTAGTAATAAATATACTTCAATAAATATGACAACTAAATATACTTTAACAAATATTTATACTAAATATACTTGTCGGTGTTTCGTGCACCGGCAATACGAATTTATGGTCGGATGGGGTCGCGCGCTCCCTCTCCCCGAATGGTTGACTCAAGGAGTCAGAAGATGTATACTGGTTCGGGCTGAATGTCCCTACTCCAGTTCGTTCGGTGTGGATGTATTGATCTTTGGGCGATGAACAAGGGGTGTACAAGCGAGGCGGAGGGTCGGCTGTCCGATCCTCTTGATGTTTTCGCTAGGGAGTTGAGGCTACCTAGAAGACTGTTTTCTCCGCCTCTCTCTCTCCCTCTCGGGCCCTGCCCCTCCTTATATAGACGGAGGAGGCAGGTTACACGGGAGTTGGGGAAACTACGAGGAAAGGGGCCTGCACGTCTTGAAATGCAGTTCTGTCTTGTCAAACAGATGCACTCGCCCGCGTCTGGCGGGGTTGGTGGTTCTGTGATGAGCAGCCTTGCGCTTGATCTTTATGCAGGTGGCGTGTCACGTGGTGCTCCTGTCAGCCTTGGTGGCTTTAATGGCGCTTGACTTTGCCTTGGCCTCGGGAGTGGGCGTACTCCTCTGCGGTGTGCCAGCGGCGGGGCGAGGCTTGACTTCTTCGGTGGCTCTTCGGCGGTCTTGGGAAGGAGCCGTCTACCCGATACGGATGTCGAGGGGCCAGCTGCGCACAAGGCGACCACGACACTGGCGTGGGCCTGGCTCGTCTTGCGGCGCTGGAACTTCGGCCGCGAGCTCCAATGTTAGGTGGTCGGAGCCCACCGACCGCCCGGAATCGGAGTCCGCCGACCGTCCAGGGTCGGCCCCGCACAGGTCGGGTTCGCTCCCCGCGGCCCAAGTACCTTCCGTGATTCTTTGGGCCTTTCTTTGTGGTTAGTCGGCCCGTTCGTGTAGCCGGTGATAGGGGTACCCATGGCATGGGTACTCTTCAGTAGCCCCCGAGCCCCGGAGCGGGTCGGAGAGCCGCTCGGGGGTTTAACCTGGCCGTGGTAGCCGTCGGCCCGGAGGTCGGTGAAGCTAGGTCGTCGTATTGCACAGAGCCGCGCCCGACCTAGAAGAGCGGAGTCGGAGAGCGGTCGGGGGTTTAGCTTGGCCGTGAGTCATCGACCGGAGGTCGGTGGCTCCTTAGTTTGCTTGGGGAGCTGCGCCCGGCCTAGAAAGGGCCGGTCTTGTGGCGCACCAGTGGTGTAACCCGAGCCCCGAGTCGGAGAGCCGTCGGGGTTTAGCTCGGCGATCATCGACAGGTCGGTGGCGCTTCGTCAGGCGCGATCGCTTGGGAGCCACGCCCGACCTAAAGAGCCGGTGCTTGGCGCTTGGTAGTAACCCGAGCCCCGAGCGGGTCGGAGAGCGGTCGGGGGTTTAGCCGTGGCGATCATCGACCGAGGTCGGTGGCGCCTAGGTCGATCGCTGGGAGCCGTGCCCGGCCTAAAGAGCCTGCGGCAGCGCCACCGGTGGTGTAACCCAGAGCCCCGGCGGGTCGGAGAGCGGTCGGGGTTTAGCCGATCGGACCCTGGCAAGCCACGCCCGTTCGTGGGTTTTTGAGTCGGGTGAGCGAACGCCGCGTTGCCTTCGTCGGCTTGAACGTCGTGCTCGTGCGAGCTACTATCGGGTAATCCGAGTGGAACCTTGGCGATCTCCCTCGAGGGGGATCGTTTCCAAGCGGACGTAGCTCCCGTCGTGGGCGTCCGACCCGCTTCGGGGGCGTTCCATAAAAACCTTTCCTTACTCGTCCCGCATCGGGCTGCCGGGTCATCCGCCAACCCGGAGCGCGGCTGGCCGCCACTCATCGATGAGCTCCGCGGGAGAGTGTGAGGTATGGTCTCGGACGCGGGCCACAGCGATTGGGTCGTCCGCCGACCCTAACTAGTGGCCCTCTGGGGGCTCACTGCGACCCGCCCCTCGCCCTCTCTTTTTTTTTTCACAGAGTTTTTTTTACGTGTTGGGGCGGCTTTCATTCCAGCTGGATGGATTCGGCCTTCGTAACCCTCAGCACGGTGCCGGGCCTCGGGCGCGAGCCCGCAGGCCGCTTGCTCTCCCGAGGCCGGGCGGCCCAGTGGGCCGTTTTCTTACCTTTCTTGGCATGGGGGCGCCCTGGCCCGTTGTGGCCGACGGGGCCTGCGATGCGGCGTGGCGTGCGGCGCGAGGCGGCCGTCCTGTCGGAGCAGTTAATGCTTAGTGGGGTTTAAATGGGCTGCGGCACGTTACCGGAGTAGTGGGCGTGGCAGCAGGCTGACGGTTGGCGACTGCGTCGGTCCGAGGTGGCGTCGGTTGGGCGCGGAGGCGCGTCCGTTCCCTTGAGCATCTATAAAGGAAGGAAAGGCGGCGCAGAGGAGCAACTCCTCCTGCTCGTGTCCTCTGAAAAAGAAAAGGAGAGAGCATGAGGAAGAAGAAAGGACTTCCTGCTTCGTCGCGCCGTCCTCCGCTCCCCTACGCTCATTTGGAGATGTCGCTGGCCCCGCACTCGGCTGCGGCGGGTCGCTACCTCGGCTTGGAGAGGAAGGAGTTTCTTCCCTCGCGGCCTCGATCCATTGGCGGGTGCCGCCGTGGGACCGAGGTCCCAGGCTGGAAGACGGCGAGATAGTCTTCTTTGGCGGCCTTCTCTGACGGGGTTTCGGCCTCCCACTCCATCCGTTCGTCCGGGGGCTACTGCACTTCTACGGTGGGGAAGTTCACCACCTGAACCCGAACGGAGTCCTCCACATCGCGGTCTTTATGACGCTGTGCGAGGCCTTTCTGGGGATCGAACCCCACTGGGGGCTCTGGCGCCACTTCTTCTTCGCGAGGCCGCCATCAGATGCCGCCGACCTCCTCGGCGCCCTCGCGATCCAACTGCGCAACCACCGCAGGTCGTCCTACATCGACGTGAAGCTGCCGACGTCCAACCGGGGGTGGCACGGCGAGTGGTTCTATGTCCGGAACATCGGCGACAGCGCCCCGGCCTTCAGCGGGAATCCACCGAAGTCGCATCCCTGCTGGACCTGGGGTCCCGACGCGAAGGACCGGTCGAAGGTGGATTTGATTCTCGGGAAGTTTGCGGACTTGAAGCGGCGGGGTCTGACAGGCAAGGTGGTCCTCAGCACGTTCATGGAGAGGCGCATCCAACCCCTCAAGGACCGGTTGCGTCCCATGTTTGAGTACATTGGGCGGCCAGACCTCGCAAGGTCGTCGGGCGGAGCTCCCTCCGTCGGAGATCCTCGCAGCGTGTCCATGATCTCCATCGCGGGAGATACCGAGCCAGCGGGCGAGGCGCCTGCGCCGTTCTCGGCGCAGAATCCTCCGGACTTGGTACGTCCGGTGGCTCCTGTTTGCTTTTGTTTTGTTCTGCTCCCTCGTCCCCTCATCCGAGCGTGTTCTCGCAGGGGCTTGGTGGACTGATCTCCCGCCCCTTGCTGCCGGGGGAAAAGGAGTTGAGGGCGGCCGCGCGCCTCGAAAAGGAGAAGCAGGGCGCCCTGCTAGCGAAAAAGGTGGCCACCAAGGCGGAAGAGGAAAGAGCGCGGACCAGGCAGCGGCGTGGCGAGAAGGTCTCGGAGGAGACCTCGGCGAGGTGACGAGTCGTCGCCCGGCGAGGAGAAGAAGTTGCCGGAGGCGGTCGCAGCGACGCGACGCGGGTTCGATCAGCGGCGGCGACCGCGGCTCCTTGGAAGAAACCGCGGGCGTAGGGTTTATCCTGCGGAAGCGCAGATCCCTGTCACCTCCTCGCGAAGTCCGGCGAAGAGACACGTCGAGTGCGGTTGTTCGCTCCTCCGGTAAGTGACTTTCGCAATTCCTCGGTCTTTGTCTTCTTACGTAATTCTGACCGACCAGGCGTTAGGGCCTCACCAGGGAGGGCATCGAGTCCTATTCGGCGGTGAGAATCGCCCCTTCCGGTCTGTCCGCGGGCGTGCGGTGGTCGTCGGGAAGCGGGGATCGTCGGGCCAGCGCTCAGCAGTAGGGCCCGTCGGTGAAGAGGACGCTGCCGGAGGGGACGATCTGGGCCGCTGCCGGATGCGGCCGTGCGGCGTAAGCTTCCGTTGGCGTGCCGCCGCGTGCCGTCGACGATGAGATCGGCGAAGTCTGTCGGCCTTACCTTCCCCGTCTTTGCCGGCCGTGGAAGTCAGCGAGCCTGTCGCCGAAAGCGGGAGTTCTTGGCGGCGTTATAGCGCCGGCGGGCGAATCCGCCGCCCCGCCGCCGGGGCGCCGCCCGATTTGGCGGTCGAGTGTCGCCAAAAAAGCGCGACGGCCGGCCACGAAGCGTTCCGGCGGGGCGGGAAATCAAGTCGAAGCGATCGCCGATCGCCGTCTTGACTTGGCCCGGCCGACGACGGCCGGGGTCCCGCGTCGTTACGGGCGGCAGGCGTAACGCAGCGATTGGGGCGTTACGGAGGAGGAGATGGGAAGGATCCACGCCGACCTTACCCTCGTTGTTGACGCCGCGTCAAAGCGAGGAAGTCCATTGCTCAGAGTCCCGCTCGGCGGTCGGTAAGTCGGCGAGGATTTGTCTTTTGTGCATCTCTCGGCCGGGAAATGGAGACAGGCCGGGCAGGTATTTGCGGCGCTTGACATCCGGCGGTGGGCAAGTCGATGTTCCTCCGGCACTTGCACAGCCGGGGGAGTGCCGTAGGGGAAGAGCTGCTCGATGCTCGGAGGGCGCTTGTTGCCGAGCAAGGAAGGGCCGCCACGGCAGGTCAGCGGCTGGGGGAAGTCACTGAAGCCTTGCGGGAGGCTCAGCGACTCGTGGAGTCGTTGACCGTGGAGGGAGAGAGGGCAGTCGTCCCTGGCGGATGCGGAAGCGGCCAAGACTTCTGCAGACAGTGCGGCAGTATCCGCCCGGGCGGAGGCCGCCCTCTTCCGAGAAGAATGCGAGTCGGCCCGCAGGGAGGCCGACCGGCTTCGCGGCGAGCGGGATCTTGCTCGGGGGGAGCTCGTGACGGCGAGGGAGCTTGCCGACCGTGCCGCGGCCGATCGAGAAGCACGTGCCAAGGTCGAGGAGGAACTTCGCGCCAAAGAGGCCTCCGTGGCCGGTGAGTAATTCAACCCCTTGGAGCCGCTGCGACGGGCGTCTTCTGACGCTGTCTCTCTTTTTTCTGTGTCCCTGCAGGGCTGCGAAAAGACCTTAGCGACGTGCTAGAGTCGCGAAGGGCGGCGGTGGAAGAACGGGATGCGGCGGTCGAGTCACGTGACTCGGCCCTCGTGGATAAGCGGGTGGCGGAGAGGGAAGCGGCCGATACGACGGCCGAGCTGACGGTCCTTCGTGTGGGCATCCAGGCTGTCTGCGACCGGTTGTTCGGGCTTACTCCGGGCCCCGGTGCTATTCCTGCCCTGCTTGGGTGGATTCCTGAGCGCGTCGAGGCGTCGGTGCGGGAGGCGGCGGTGCTTGGCGCTTCCTCGGCCCTGGTCAACACTGTCTCTTATTATGACGGCGTCGACCTTGAGGCGGTTGGGAGCGGCGTCGCTGCTGACCGAAGCGACGAAGAAGTCGACGCTTTCATGGCCCGGGTCGATCCGTGCGCCCAAGAGATTGCCCGCCGGATCTCGCCGCGAGAAATCCTCCGTCGGACGGAGGGAGACGATTAGTATCCCTATTTTTTGCTTTTTTGGCAGTGTATGTAATGAACATGATTACCCTGACTGAGTTCGAAGTGTCGGGTTGCTTTAAGTTATTTTGCTCGTCTATCCCGTGCTTCCTCTATGAAATTGGGCAATCTTACGACCATAGCTACAGGGCCCGCGGGGGTGCCCTGAGAGCGTAGGTGTTGCTTCAATCCCGTCCGGAGAGATCACGGGATAGGACGAGCTATCTCGAGCGATAGCTTTGCGGAGGGGTGCCTAGGTCGGACCGCCCTTTTTGCGAAGCTTGCGCTTGGTAGGTTAGATCGCTGACCCGAGCGGAGGTGCTCCGACCGTCCCTGGCGTCTCTTGCTCGGAGGACTCGTTTCCCGCATGAGTGCCACTTGAAGCCGTGGCAGCGAGGCGTAGGCCGTAGTACTTTTTGGGCCGGAGGGAACAAGTCACGAGGTAGATAGCTCGGTCGGTCGGAGTACCGCTTGGGTTAGCGACCACTGGTCGATCAAACTATCTTACGCTCAGGCGGCTTCCTTTTGCGTTGAATGCTACTCGGGAGCCGTAGCCGTTGGGGCTTAGGTTGTAGCATTCGGCTCGAGGAGGTTGCCACGAGGAGATTTGTTTGATCGGTCGGCTTGCCGACCTAAATCGAAGGCTCCATCCGCCCGCTTGGCCCTTTGCTCAAGTAACCTCCCTTTCGCTCAAAGTGCTACCTCGGGCCGTGGCGCGGGGCGTGGGCTGTAGCGTTTTGGGTTTGAAGAGGTTACTATGAGGGGGTAGCCCGGTCGGAGTGGTTACCGGTCATCGATCTAGGTCGCTGACCCCTGAGATCGGGGAAGTAGCCCCCGAGTGGTGCGTGGGGACTGGGTCTGATCCGCCACGCACCGCTTGAGTCCGCAGAAGGATTTAATTTTTTCTTTGGAGATAAGTGTGGATTTAACTCGCCTGGGGGATCGTGCCGATTTCGGAACTGACGCTGGGCGCTTCGTCTTCTGCGCCGTTGCGTGACCCCAAGGCGCTTCGTCTTCTGCTCCTCCCGCACTGTTTTGGCGACTTGGGGTGCTTCGTCTTCCGTGCCGCAGGTTATAAAAGGAGAGGCGCCAGAGTGCTTGTTACTTCGCCAAGACTGCCGCCAAACGAACTTGGTTCGCGTGCTATGGCGGACCGCTACACACAACTTCGAGAGGAGGTGGGCGACGAGCAAGCCTGGCTGCGGGTGGTGGCGGAGGTCGAGGCCGAAGCCGTGTGTGGGGATGCGCGGCGAGTCGGCATCCTTGTCGCGGGCATTCCCCGGCTGTGGGAGGTGAGGGCGCCGCTGATCCGGGCGGTGACTGAGCGACGTCACGCGTCGGTCGGCTGGCTGGGCGCACACCAGGAGGAGTATCGCGCCTTTGCCGAGTAAAGGGACCTTGGCGAGTGGTTCCTTTTGGGTTTGGGCTGATGTTCCTCCATGAATAAATAAAGTGCTTCTTTGCTCCATGTTTTCTTTTTTGAGGATCTCGTGCTTGCAATTTGCCCACATCTGTGGTTTTTTTTTTGGGATCGCAACGGATCCAGCGTAGGTTAGAGGCGATTGCGCCCCTTGTTCTCCTCGACTTCCTCGCGTCTTCCCATCAGCTGGGCTTCTTCTTGCGTCGCGCCAGAATATGTGTTTGTTACTGGAATGGGACGGTCCGGCCATCTGTGGGTCGGTTGTCCTTGCATTCGTGGTCTTTGCGGCGGGAAAAGTACTACTTCGGGACCTCGGCTTTCGGGGCGGAGGTCGTAGTACTTGCAATAGTTCAGGTGAGAGAGAGCACTCGGTCGTCCGGGAGCTGCGGCTTCTTTTGCTCAAAGCGTTTGTTGAGTGGTAACAAAAAGGGGAGTAGAGATTGACTAAGAATAGAACTTTCTCAGCTTCTCTATGTTCCACGCATTAGTCACGAGATTTCCTTCGGTGTCCTTGAGGCGGAAAGTGCCGGGTCGGAGGACTTCCGCGATGGTGAAAGGGCCCTCCCAGGGCGGGGAGAGCTTGTGCCTGTCCTTCGCGGATTGGACTTGTCGCAGCACTAAGTCGCCGACCGAGCAGCGGCCGCGGACCGTCGGCGTGGTAGCGGCAACGGCGCCTGCTGATATTTAGCCGACCGCAAGACCGCGACATCCCGAGCCTCGTCGAGTTAGTCGAGGTCGTCCTGCTGCTCCTCGGTCCCCCGTGCGCTGTTGTAGTTCTGCACCCTTGGCGCACCGTACTCAAGGTCGGTCGGGAGGACAGCCTCCGCTCCGAACACCAAGAAAAAAGGTGTGAACCCGGTCGACCGGGTTGGTGTGGTTCGTAGACTCCAAAGAACGGGCGGTAGCTCGGCGGCCCACCGTCCCGCGAATTTCTTCAGTCGGCTGAAGATTCGCGGCTTGAGTCCTTGGAGGATCATGCCGTTGGCTCGCTCGGCCTGGCCGTTGGCCCGGGGATGCGCGACTGCTGCCCAGTCGACTCGGATGTTGAAATCGTTGCAGAACTCGAGGAACTCCTTTCCTGTGAACTGCGTCCCATTGTCGGTGATGATGGAGTTGGGCACCCCGAAGCGGTAGACAATGTCGCGGAAGAAACTTGCTGCCTGCGCCGACGTGATCTTTGCCAATGGCTTTGCTTCAATCCACTTTGTGAACTTGTCTACGGCGATAAGTAAGTGAGTGAAGCCCCCGGGCGCCTTTTTGAAGGGTCCGACCAGGTCGAGCCCCCAAACCGCGAAGGGCCACGTGATGGGGATCGTCTGCAGGACTTGCGCAGGAAGATGCATCTGCCTGGCGAAGAATTGGCATCCTTCGCAGGTGCGGACAATTTGGGTCGCATCTGCTATGGCGGTCGGCCAGTAGAAACCTTGTCGGAAGGCCTTTCCTACCAGGGACCGTGGCGCGGCATGGTGCCCGCACACCCCGTCGTGGATGTCCAGCAGAAGGTGCTTCCCTTGGTCGGTCGGGACGCGCCGAAGGATTCCGGACGGGCTCCTCTTGTAGAGGGCGCCCTCGATCAGGACGAAAGACTTAGCCCGCCGAGCGAGGCGCCGAGCCTCGGTGGTATCGGCGGGGAGCGACCCGTTCGTCAACCGAGTGACAAACGGTTGCCTCCAGTCGGTTTCGACGGTCAGGACGCCCAAATCTGACCCAGACGGCTGAGCATCTGGCCGAAGATCAGTGGGGGCGCCCGCCTTTGGGGGGTCGGCGGCGCCCTCAGCGCTCGGGTCCAACCGGATTGAAGGGCTGCTGAGGTCGGAAACGAAGATTCCAGGGGGAACCGGCCCCTTCCCGGAGGCGAGGTTGGCGAGGGAGTCGGCTTCACCGTTGTAGCGTCGGTAGCTGTGATGGAGCTCGAAACCCTTGAACTTCTCCTCGAGCTTGCGGACCTCCAGGCAGTAGGCGGCCATCCGAGCGTCACGGGGCTCGGTGGCTTTCATCACTTGGTCGACGACCAGCTTGGAGTCGCCGTGAAAGTTGAGCCGTCGTGGCGCCTGTGTCGGCGGCGATCCGAAGGCCATTGGCGAGGGCTTGCTCGGCGACATTGTTGGTGGCGTCGAAGAGTAGTCGTATGGCCTCCCGGAGTTTGTGGCCGAGTGGGGAGATGATGACGACCCCCGGGCCGGCCCCGTTCTTGGTGTAAGACCCATCGAAGTACATCGTCCGATGCTCGGGTCCTCGGCCGCGCGAGGACTTGCGCCTCGGTCCACTCGGCGACAAAGTCCGCCAAGACTGGGACTTGATCGCCGTCCTGGGGCGTCACGATATGTCGAGGCCGTTGAGCTCGAGCCCATTTGGCGATCCTTCCGGTAGCGTCGCGGTTGTGGGCGACTTCTCCGGCGGTGAGGAGGTTACCACGGAGATGGGGTGTCGATCGAAGTAATGGGCAAGCTTCCTCTTGGTGATGAGCACCGAGTCTGATAACCACGTATCTGGGGATATCGGACCTTTGTTTCGGAGAGTACCTCGCTGACGAAGTAGACCGGCCTCTGCACCTTGAAAACGCGACCTTCCTCCGCTCGCTCCACAACAAGTGCCGCGCTGACGACCTGAGTCGTGGCGGCGATGTAGAGGAGCAAAGGCTCCTGCGGCTCTGGGGCGACCAGGACCGGAGGTGAGGTCAGAAAGGCCTTTAGTCGACTAAAGGCTTCTGAGCTCGTTGGTCCAGTAAAGCGGTCGGACTTCTTCATCGGCTTGTAGAGTGGCATCCGCGTCACGAGGCGGATACGAAGCGACTTAGTGCCGCGAGGCATCCCATTAGCCTTTGAACTCCTTCAGATCGTTGATTGGCCCCATCCTTGCGATAAGCGGAGATCTTATCTCGGTTGGCTTCGATGCGCGCCGAGACGATGCATCCCAGCAACTTGCCCTTGGGGACCCCGAAGACGCATTTCTCGGGGTTGAGCTTTATGCGAAACC